>CM019740.1:3783928-4412525 GCA_009761775.1 Ficus carica | reverse complement strand
CCCCCCCCCCCCCCCCCCCCCCCCCCCCCCCCCCCCCCCCCCCCCCCCCCCCCCCCCCCCCCCCCCCCCCCCCCCCCCCCCCCCCCCCCCCCCCCCCCCCCCCCCCCCCCCCCCCCCCCCCCCCCCCCCCCCCCCCCCCCCCCCCCCCCCCCACTCATGAGTTGTAATGATTTCGTGTTTTAGGTGTGGTCTAACTAAACAACTTTTAAAGGAAGCCATCTCCTTAACCTTCTTAGTCTAAACTAAAAACTGTTTAAGGAACGCCATCTCTTAACTTTCTGTCTAAACTAAAAACCTTTTAAAGGAGCCCATCTCTAACTTTCTATTCCATCATTTCCTAATAATTTGGAAATTTTGCTCTGTTGTTTAATGTGTGATTTTTATTTTTCTTTAGTTTACTTTACTGGATTTTCTTGTAAAACTTGAGACAACTTGTCTTAGTCTGTCAATTCATTCTTCTTCAATTTCTTGTTTAGGTTTGTATTCTTTTTCTCGTTTCTTGTTTTGATTCTTTAATCTTTTTTTTTTTTTAATTTGATGTGATTTTCTATTTATCTTAATGTGGAATTGGTGGGCCATGGTGCTACTTTTTTAAATTTTTATTTATTTGTTCTTTTGTATTTGTGATAGTATGCTAATTATGATTAGAAAATTCGAAATATCTCGTTAGAAATTAGTGACTTTTAGTTTTTCTTGTAGATTTTAGCTGAGAAAATTAGAAATAGCATTTGCTTAATATTATGAATTTAATACATTTTTTTTTTCAATTTAGTTTATGATAAACTTAGACAAGAGTTTTTTTTTTTTTGTTTTTTTTTTTTTGGTGAAGAATGTTGGGCTCATGGGCTATAATGGTGTTGGTGCCGTATATGTAAGACAATTTTTTGAATGATTGCTTAATTGTCTACATTTAGAAGGAAATTGTATAAAATTTAGTAGTGAATCAATTATAGATTAGTCTGTTTCTATGAAATATCATCAAACACAAACTATATTTAAGAAAAGAAAATGAGATTTTGATGTATATGAATTTAACATGGCTGGTTTTTTATTGAGAGAATAATGTTATTTACAAGTGTATAAATTTTTTTTTTTTTCATTTTTTACAAGTGATAGATTAGACTTGGAACTTCAAGATGTTAAACTTGAATGGCTATGGTATATTAAAGATATTAAGATCAACACTTCAATTTCAGGTTTTTTCTTATATTATTTTTATTTTAATTACATATAATTGACAATGACATATTGCCCTATTTAGATATAATACTGATTTTTCATATGCCAATACATCATGAATTTAATAAACAAAAATTATTACATATATATGTTAGTAAAATCTTGATTTAAAAAATTTTTGGCCCTCCTACCAATAAATCCTGACTCCGTCACTGAGATTTCAAGTTCTTTCTCATGTTGGTTCTTTTTTTCCCCCGCCCTTACACAAAGTCATAATAAATTTGTGATTACAGATTAAAGCCTAGCAATAAATGCATAATGACTTTATCACAAGGTGTAGAGTTCAAATCCTCCTATCACAAGTTCAAAAAAAAAAAAAATTATAAGAATTTCTATTTAGTGAGTTTTTGCTAGATAACCTTCATTTTACATTATCGGTAGAAACTATTATTTTAATTGATTGATTGGTTTTTCAACGGTCTGATTTAAATTATCCATTGCAAAAATTTAATTCTAACAATTAAAAAGCAGTTGTTATAATGCTCCTTCTTATTTATTGCTTTCCTCTGTTTTAGGCCACTGTTTTGTGTTCATGTCATGGATGTCTAGTGTATGCATGATGTCTTCTTACCTGGGCTGGCTTTTAAGTCATATTATGTGGGGGGAAAGTACTGCTTGTCGGTGAGTCACTTGCTACACATAAAACACATAACACATTTTCTTATAAAGCAGGTTTTTGAGGTCACCAAGCCAAAAGCAGTATTAAAAAGCTCTGTCGAACATACACATAATTCATGACCGGAGTCTTATTTTACACCTAATGCGTTCGACCTTTTATTTGTGAATCTACAGAGTGAGATATTTATGATGGCGGCCTCTCTATATTATATTGATTAATTACTGAAATAATTTTTTTTAAATTAGTAAGCACCGTTTGATTTGTATCATTAAATTGAAGTATTAGTCAATTATACTTAAAGTGAAGTGGTCCAACACAATGGGGTTTCCATTTACTTCTAATCATGAAACTCAAAATAGACATTTCATAGGAAATTCCCAATTTGTTATTTCGTAGATAGAGTTTTTGTATTATAACTTTGTTGATTAATTAGTTTTGATCGTGAACAAATTTGGTACACGTATGATTAGCGTTAAATCCAGAAAAAATAACTTGTTAGTGGGACACGCAATGCGCAATCTCGTAGTTAGGCATGCATTTCAATATATATATTATTGTTGTTGTGTTGTTGTTTTGGGCATGTACTTGAACAAACATTGGTGTGAAAAAGTTTTTTTATTTTTTATTTTATTTATTTATTTATTTATTTTTAAGACAGTTCCTTTACGTTGGATTTTACGATAGTTCATCTTTTATATATGGGAATCAATTATTAATGACCAGTCTATCACTAATAAGCAAGGTAGTTTATCAGTACCGTTGGATCAGTTAATTATTAATTGAAATGGTTAGTCACTAATTGATATCGGTCAATCAATTATGACTATCAATTTTATTAGTGATGGACTATCAAGTAATCCATCACTGATGATTCATTAAAAAAAAAAAAACTTACATTTTTCTAAACTTGAAATATTTATTAAAAATAAATAAAGAAATAATAATTTTCCCATTACCCCCTTTTATCAATAGGAATGGGGATCTGTCAATAATGATAAAACTTTTGGTAAAGAAGAATGCTTGGAAATAATTGTTTATGATTATGATTCAAATGCTAAGCAACAAATATGATTTGTTCTTCAAAATAATTTTGTATTTTTCTTTTTTAATAAACCATTTAATTATGAATTGCATTACGTGGTCCCTAAATTTAGAAAACGGCACATGTAAAGTAAGCTTATATATAATCGATATGTAGGACATATTATTGTGGGGCCACATGATATGTAGAAGAGTCTAATCCTTTTGCTGTTTCTGAATTTAATGCAACTTTGTTTTAGGAATAAAGCCAGATGGTGGCAAAAGTCACAATATTCTTGTGCATGTTTGCTTAAGTATAAGCTATAAATTTACTTACTTATAGTTTGATACTTTCTATTTATTGGTATTTTTTTTCCTATTTGATTGTCCTATGTTGTCCAATAATCTGTCTTTCGAGGAATCAATGACTTTTTAACTCTTCTAGTGCCTTGCATGTCAATCTCAATATATTCACCAGCAAATTCTATAAATTTGTGAGGAAATTATAAAGATATATAATTGTGTAATAGAATATAAAAAAAAATATTCCAAGCTAAAATTGTAAATGAAGGGATCATATCAGACTTTAGTAAATTAAAAGTATATATACATACATATATGTATAAATATCTACGGTGAAGTAGCTATTCCAGTGCTCATTCCTAACTGTTAAATTGATTAAAATCACATCAAATTTTCCTTTAAAAAAATATACCAAAAAAAAAAAAAAAAGATATCTATCTAAAAAGTAGTGACGGATCAAGAATTCGTTCCTTATGGGAGAATGTACGAGGAAAATTTTTAAAATGGAGTAACAACTTCATAAGGATAAAAATCTTAATTATTTTTATTCTAAAAAATTTAAAGCATGTTAATTAACATATAATAATTGTTACATATTGTTTATATATTCTACAAACGTTTTTATATTTTTTCTTAAACTTTATCTTAACTGTTAGTCTTACGACTCAAAATAAAAGTTTTTGTGTATGATATGTTGTAAGTTGTTCGTAATTTTGTTAACTAAAAATTAAGTTTTAGTTTATTTATTAATTTTACACCATCATTTTTTTTTCTTTTAAAGGTGGATCTTTTTTCTAATAAATAAATAATTTACATGCACCGATATTTTAATTGTTGATAATTTAAAGTAAAAAAAAAACGTTTTAAAAACAAATTGCAGTTTTAATAAAAGAAAATTAGTAGGTAAAGTAGTTAAAGAATCGGAGGAGAAAAAGAATTAAATTAATGTTGTTTAGGGAATTTTTTTTTTTTTTTTTTTTTTTTTGTGAAAGTTTGGTTAGGGAATTAAAACAAAGAATAATCTAGTGCTACGTGGGACGCATTAAGAAAAAACAGTTTTGTATGGAGGTAAATTACAAATATTTAAAGAAATATGGTGCTGAATTTAGAATTAAAAAATCGAAGGGGTGATTAATATTGGAGTTAATTTCACTTTTAGCACCTGTAAAAATTTTATTATTAAAAATATCATTACTTTTTTTTCCCTTCATTACTAGCACTTAATGTGGGGCCCAACAGCATTTAATGTATATCAAATTACGGGTTTACCCTCATCTCCTTCAGCTCAAATATCTCTCTCCCTCGCATGGCTCAAAAATTTTTTATGCACAGACCAACATCTACAGTGTTTTAGAGAGAGAAAACTGAAATCTAGAGAGAGAAAGAGTTACCACCCACCGGAATCTTATTTTTTTTCACTTTTTCGCCTAGCCCCCACCCATTTTGAAACCCAAATCTTCATATAATAGAGAGAAACTTCCATTTAGAGAGAGAAACTTCCATCGAAAGTTTTTTATTTATTTTAAATCTAACATTTTTAGCCATTTTGAATAAAGGTCATTCCTGTTATGACCATCGAAAGTTTTTTTTTTTTTTTTTTATGACCATCGAAACTTTCATTTAGAGAGAGAACTTTCATCGAAAGTTTTTTTTTTTTTTAAATCTAACATTTTTAGTCATTTTTGAGGTAAAGGTCATTCTTATTATGACCATCCGGTCATAATAGTTATGACCTATGTTAAATTTTTTTTTTTTTTAAATCTAACATTTTTGGCCATTTTTTAGTACAGGTCATAACAGTTATGACTGGGTAGTCATAATAGTTATGACCGGATGGTCATAATGGTTATGACCGGGTAGTCATAACAGTGTGGTCATAAGGGTTATGACCGGGTGGTCATAACAGTTATGACCGGGTGGTCATAACAGTGTGGTCATAATGGTTATGACCGGGTGGTCATAATGGTTATGACCGAGTAGTCATAACAGTGTGGTCATAACGGTTATGACCGGGTGGTCATAACCGTTATGACCTCTCGTCCAAAAAAATAATAAAAAATTAGAAAAGTCATGTTTTAGGCCATTTTCAAGGGAATGTCATTCCTGTTATGACCGTGTGTGGTCATAACAGTTATGACCTCTCGTCCAAAAAAATAATAAAAAATTAGAAAAGTCATGTTTTCAGACCATTTTCAAGGGAAGGTCATTCCTGTTATGACAGTGTGGTCATAATAGTTATGACCACTCGTCCAAAAAAAATAATAAAAAATTAGAAAAGTCATGTTTCAGGCCATTTTCAAGGGAAGGTCATTCCTGTTATGACCGTGTGGTCATAACAGTTATGACCTCTCGTCCAAAAAAATAATAAAAAATTAGAAAAGTCATGTTTCAGGCCATTTTCAAGTGAAGGTCATTCCTGTTATGACCGTGTGGTCATAACAGTTATGATCTCTCGTCCAAAAAAATTAGAAAAGTCATGTTTCAGGCCATTTTCAAGGGAAGGTCATTCCTGTTATGATCGTGTGGTCATAACAGTTATGACCTCTCGTCCAAAAAAAATAATAAAAAATTAGAAAAGTCATGCTTCAGGCCATTTTCAAGGGAAAGTCATTCCTGTTATGACTGTGTGGTCATAACAGTTATGATCTCTCGTCCAAAAAAAATAATAAAAAATTAGAAAAAGTCATGTTTCAGGCCATTTTCAAGGGAATGTCATTCCTGTTATGACCGTGTGGTCATAACAGTTATGACCTCTCGTCCAAAAATAATAATAAAAAATTAGAAAAGTCATGTTTCAGGCCATTTTCAAGGGAAGGTCATTCATGTTATGACCGTGTGGTCATAACAGTTATGACCTCTCGTCCAAAAAAAATAATAAAAAATTAGAAAAGTCATGTTTCAGGCCATTTTCAAGTGAAGGTCATTCCTGTTATGACCGTGTGGTCATAACAGTTATGACCTCTCGTCCAACAGTTATGACCTCTCGTCCAAAAAAAATAATAAAAATTTAGAAAAGTCATGCTTCAGGCCATTTTCAAGGGAAGGTCATTCCTGTTATGACCGTGTGGTCATAACAGTTATGATCTCTCGTCCAAAAAAAATAATAAAAAATTAGAAAAGTCATGTTTCAGGCCATTTTCAAGGGAAGGTCATTCCTGTTATGACCGTGTGGTCATAACAGTTATGACCTCTCGTCCAAAAAAAATAATAAAAAATTAGAAAAGTCATGTTTCAGGCCATTTTCAAGGGAAGGTCATTCATGTTATGACCGTGTGGTCATAACAGTTATGACCTCTCGTCCAAAAAAATAATAAAAAATTAGAAAAGTCATGTTTCAGGCCATTTTCAAGTGAAGGTCATTCTTGTTATGACCGTGTGGTTATAACAGTTATGACCTCTCGTCCAAAAAAAATAATAAAAAATTAGAAAAGTCATGTTTCAGGCCATTTTCAAGGGAAGGTCAATCCTGTTATGACCGTGTGGTCATAACAGTTGTTACCCTCGTCCAAAAATATAATAAAAAATTAGAAAAGTCATGTTTCAGGCCATTTCATTCCTGTTATGACCGTGTGGTCATAAGGATTGTTGAGTTCCAAAAAGCGGGTCATTTTTATAATGACCACATGATCATAACCGTTATGACCAAAATTATATGCGAGAGTTATAACAGTTACAGGGGTCATTTTCATAATTACCAGGCGGTCATTATGAAAATGACCGAACCCGTAAGAAGAGATATTGTTCAATAATAACTATTCAAATGAGGAAATTTTTTTTCCCCTTTGCAAACAAAGCGCTAAACGCAGACTTTTTAAACATTGAAACGAAAAAGCAATTTTTTTTAATTTTCGTCATCTTTGATTCCTTAACTTCGATTTCCCCTCAACCCTCATTCTCTCGATCTCTGGTTCCGGTTTTTTAAACTATCCTAAGTTGGTGGCCTTTCGTGGTGGTTACGGACGGTTTCCGTGCGGTTCCGCACAATTGCATCAAATTCTCTCTCTAGATTTCATTTTCTCTCTCTAGATTTCAATTTTCTCTCTCTAAAATACTGTAGATGCTGGTTTTCTGGGGCATGCGAGGGAGACGAGGACAAACCCGTAATTTGACATACATTAATTGCGGCTTGGCCCCACAGATCATGGGTTTTGATGACGTGGCGGTGTTAGAACTGAAGGGATGAAAAAGTGATGCTGATTTTAATAATCTTTTCCCCACAGGTGCTAAAAGTGAAAATTTTCCTTAATGTTGCTTAGGGTATCAAAACATAAGAAAAATCTAAGTGTTACGTAAGGCGCATTTAAGTAAAAACATTTGAGTGGAGGCAAACTACAAGCATTTAAAGAAATGTGAGGCTTAATTTAGAATTCAAAAAAAGTTAGGGGGACGTGTGCCCCTTGCCTCCCATGTAGATCTATGACAGCTGACAAGTAAAAAAAAAAAAAAAAAAAAAAGCACTACCTATAGTGCTTTTCCTTTTTTTATTTATTTATTATTATTATTATTTTTTATAAGTATCCTACGTAAAATTCTGTAAATAATTAATTGAACTAATAGGGATTCGAAAATGAAGCTTTTTACATAGTATAAATTGTTCATATGGTCCCCAATCTTTTTATTAAGTTGTGATTTGGTTCCCAATCTTTTTTGTGGCTAAAATGTTCCTAAACTCTTTAAAATGAGGCTATTTGGTCTTTTCTACTAAAATAAAGGGTTAAAAATGAGATGAAATAGACCATTTATATGACACATGTAAACTAAATCATGTATTTTTTTTAATTACAATATAATAATAAATTAAGTGTAATTAATGTGACTTTTTTGTTATTTAATATTTGTTAGTATAAAATATCATTTTGCATCTTTTTAAAAAGTTTAGAGATCTTTTAATAAAAAAAAATAAAAAAAAAGACCAAATCACAATTTTGTAAAAAATTAGCAACCAGACAAGTAATAATCGATCATTTTCTTATACGTTATCATTAGAGTACTTCTCCAATGATGTCGTAATTTTTTTGATTGTGATTGCTAGAACCAGCTTTCACGTATAAAATGAAAGGAAAATTACTAGATAATAGATAGTACTAGAAGTACTTCCATGTTCTATCGTCCTTATTTTGGTACTTTTAATGTTGGTAGAGAGCATCAAAAAAGTTATATTCAATTCATAACGGGTTTGGCAATCTTGTACAAGTTGTACTGAATTTGGTACGATTTGGAACCAAAAAAATGAGATTTTTTTTTTCTTCGCTAAAGGAGAAAATGAGACCCTTGATCTGAAGTTTTTTTTTTTGGATAAACGATTTGAAGTACTTATAACCATATAAGAAGAAACTGCATTTCACGCCAAACTATATAAAAGTTAATTAGTACAAAAATACAGCAAATTTGCAGATTGACTGACTCAAAGGAAAAAGATAAAGGCAAAGACAGAATGATGCGCGCAGGGGAATGCTAGGCCAGATTAGGTTTTTTTTAAGATAAATGATATAACTTATTTTGTACAAATTGTACGACCACAAAGGAAAGTTGAAGCTTAAGATAAGGAACCTTATACGAATTTATTGACTTTTTATCTATTTCTCGTGTCCTTTAATATTATGTTATATCAATTAAAATATTATATAAGATAAAACAAGTTTATATGACAATTTTTTATTTATTACCGATAGAATTTCATGCTGTTTTAAATATTGTTACATTAATTTTTTTACGTTTTGATATATAAGAGTATTCATGTTTAAAATTTATAATGTACAATAAAAAACGACTCACAAGTATTGAAAAGTTAATAATGTGAAAAAAGACATTCCTAAAATGGAAATCTCCACATTGACTATGTGACAGAATAATTAATCAAATTATTTATTTGCACAGAAGTGATAGCTTAATTAATAATATGCTATAATGTTTTTGGAGTACATAAAAAGAAACATCAAATAGGGACGGATGAGCTGGATCCATCCCATGGAATAGGAGCCTCTGTTTTCTTTTCTTCTTATTATTATTTTTTTCTTTATCTTTAAATTTTTTTATTTATTTTTTATTTTTTTACTTCTGGTTGAAAAGGGAATAATTAGAATGCCAAGTTAACGGGAGGAGAAAACTGCTTTTACAAACTCCATTAGTCCTACCATTTCGAATTTGGCAACACTTACGGTAAAAATTGTACATTATCTTATAAATAAGTATTATAAATAAGTATTGTTATGTTAGCTATTAGATTTACTTTTAACTCATTTGATCTGTGATATAAAAATTATAGAATGATATACATACCTGTTTTTAATTCATGAATCATATCATTAAAAATAAGTTAATTTAACGACTACCATAAAATAATATCTGAGATAAGTTTTTCTTTTAAAAAATGATTTTTTTTTTCTCTTTCCTTCTGTAGGCTTCTCCTTTAGCATATATCTATGGTCTAGAGTCCCTGGTGTTCCGTACAATCTATGGTAAAATCATCTGTCTTTTTTTTTTTTTTTTTTAAATAACATTTTCTGATCTTATTTACTCACAAATAATGTCAGCAATTTAAGGGTTATAATTGACTTTGTAGAACGTAATTAAGTAATTGACTCTAGTCTTTTCAAATCCTCAAATAACATTGCTACAGTTCAATTAAAATATCATATAATGTCAACTAAAAAATCATCTAAAATACTTCGATTATTCCATAACATGACATGATATTATTAGAGAAATATGAAATCTGATGATAAAATTGGATCAAATTGGCCATTATGACATATTTGTCTTCTAAATTTTATCTCGAGTCTCAAGTCCTATATATCATTTCATCCTTAAATAATGAAATGACCAATTTCATATTAACTCTTCTATTTCCTTCTAGCTCAATCTCTAATTATATTTCCGTAAAAAGTACTCATCCAATATGAATTGTTTCTACTTTCTTGTGTGTCACAATTTGTAACATTAGAATTTTATTTTTGATATATTACTAAGGCTAGACAACAACTGACATTTTTAATCATCATTTATTTAGATAATATAGTTGATTTCAGGTAAAATTATTGCTTACTAAATAAGTTTCCAACCACTAAAACATGCGCTCGTAATTTTGCAACATACCCAATTGCGTAGCCAATGAAAGCCTAGGGGGATTTTAGCCGTAACTTTCTCTTTTTTGATTTGTAATCTATATATTGTCGTATAAATTTATATAAAGTCCCTCCAATCAACTATTTTTTTTTTATCCTTTTTAGCTAATATATTTTTATACACATTCACATATAGCCCCACATAATAATTTCTGTCTTCGTCGTTTAGTCACGTATCTTTTGAGCGGACAATTTTAATAATCAGGTATATTTTCCCATAGAATGACTGGTGACGATTTTTTCATTACCAAGAAGAGTAATGATGACAGAGGAGACTTGGTAAAGAAAATAATGGTTCATTTTCATGATATCAATTGATGAGGTAGGCAAGCTTAAACTTCATCCATATAATTTATAACACTATAATTATTAATATAGTAATCAATCAAAATCTCAAGCTTCAGTTACTGAACCTCGTTTGGTATGCACAAGATGAGATCATATCTCCACACATTGGATCAAGAACAGAATCAAAGGGATAAAAACGGCTAGTTCATAGAGAGCCATTGAACCAATCCAACCAGCAACTAAAACTGTATACATTATAAAGACAGAAACCAAACAGTCGGGCTCATTCGATACAATTGTATGAACACGATACCAAGACAAAACCATGAAAGTACCCCATATATCAATAAAAACTAGACACTATGTAACTTTATTGTACTCTAAAAAAATTAAAAAAAAAAACAAAACAAAACAAAACAAAACTATAATGTGAATAAGATTTTACACTATCCATTAAATTAAAAAAGGTGAATCCAATAGTACTTGATTGAATCATGTACTAGCGTCAGAACACACAGAATATACAATGGTTCATCTTTATTATGATATCTACATGACTGATTGAGCTAGATGTTTTTATTATTATCTATAGAGAAATTCATAATTGAATGGTGAGCCGAGCGGTTAGTAGTGAGTCCAAGACATCCTAGGATTGGAATAAGATTTCCTTTATGTGGTTGAGCTCTATTGCTCCTCTAGTTTTCTGATTTGAAAATGATTCTTTATTTTCATTTGAAGATACTCTTCTTAGTTTGAACAAAAACCCACTTTCCTTGTAGAATTCATAACCTTGGGGATCAAGAAAGCTTAAATCGGATTTGAACCTCTTTAATTATCGGAATGAAAAGTTTTGGTGCAATATTTTATCGGAATATTTTGGGGAATAAAGCCTCTCCAAGAGTTGTAGTTACTTCTAATCTGTTTGTTTTCTGAGTCCTCTTTTGATTGTATGGTTTGATCTCGATTGTTTCATGGTCATTATTTTCTTGTTTTGTCAATCACGGTTGACTCAAGATATATATATATATATATATATATCTGTTGAAATATAAAATTATTGTTGACCCACCTCCTATCAGCTTAAGTTTTTAGGAAAATTGGTGAACTAACATGGTATCAGAGCAGGAGATTCTGAATTCAAACCCCTGCAATTGCACTCTTTATAACTCCTTTATTATAATTGCATGGTGGACCTTTAATATGTTTCGGGCTTCTTGTAATTTGTGTTGGACTTTCAAATTAATATTTTTCTGTATGTTTGCCTATTATTGTCTGGTCTGCACGTGAGGGGAAGTGTTGAAATATAAAACTATTATTGGTCAATCTCCTAATAACTTAAGCTTTTGGAAGAATTAGTAAAACTAACGCAAAAACTCTCACATTGGATAGACAAATATGTGGTCAGACTTTGTATGGGTAAAAATACTTGCGTATGTGCGCTCTGCAGGTCAAAACTCAAAAGCGTGCCTTATGATATTAAAGAAAAGTTGCAATGATATTATTACATATATACAGAAACATCCATTTGGGTCACATCACAAATTCCCATATCCTATAATTCACAAAACGTTTGAATTCTATTTTGTTCTCATTGACAAATGTGCACTCCTAATTGGCTTAGAATTTTGGTCACCTCATAAACCCTAGTTTTTACTACTCAAATTGGCACATCCCCACTCGTTTTCTTACTGGAGATCTCGAATGAAGAAATTTTTCTTTCCTTCTTGCGGTTGAAATTTTTGTTGTTGTTGTTGTATTTTTTTTTTTTTTCTTAATTTGTCTACACAATGTATATATGTGTGTGTGTGTGTGTGTGTGTGTGTGAATTCAGAAAGCAGAAGGATCCAATAATTGCTATATATAATGCTTTGCTAGCCTCGTCAGATCAAGACATTCCAATTATTACAATAAGTAAGCTGAGAATTTGGACGTATACTTCTTTTTGTTATTGTTTTCTTTCCACAACAAAAAAATAAAATAATAAAAAAAAAGTTAAAGTGTTGGAAGATACAACTCATTATTAGGGTACATCTGGCTAGAAATTGACCATGTATAATATTTCAGGACCTAGCTTGGCTTTTGCTAATGAGAAAATTGTTGAAAAATTGTTGGGACGTTTTTGTAGTGGAATCCGAGTTTATCCACCAAGAATAATGGATGAGCTTTTATAATGTTTAGGGTCATTTTAGAGGAATTTGTTATGGCTATTTGGTGGTGGGAATTATGAGAGTGGGTGGATTGACTTATTCTTAGAGACTGTTCATGGCGTCAACATTTTGTTGTAGAGCTTGGAAATTGAAAGGAATACAAGTAAATATTACATATATAATCATCAATAGTTGACTCACATAAACGATAAATTGACGAAACAATAGCTGGTCCAATGACTGCATCGATCTAGATCACGTGTAATGAAGCAGGAATTGACATTTTTTTTTTAGACGTCATTGAAATTTCAAGTAATTTATAAATGTGCAATTCACAGTTCATAGATTGCAATATTTTTTGTGGAGAGCATAAATTTTAATATTTAACACTATTATGTACAGCTTTATCAATAGAAATTTAGTTGTATATGTATGATTCATATTGTATCGTAATGAGATAGAAATTCAATAGTTTGACTAGTTTGAGGTGTACGAACCCCCATCTCTTTAATCTGGCTGATTTATAAGATTGACCAAAAAATAATCTTTTGCTAATTGATACGGCTATAGTAGTTTTTTTATCTCAATTGGAAAGTATATATTACAAAAAAATACGAGTATGTCTTGTCGAAATTTCCCCGCTGGTCCAAAAAGTAATATAGTGGATTATCGGTGATAACCTACTAGATCTTCAACAATTGTTTATGCCGGTTGTCGAAGAGTATTCTAGTAGATTACTTTTGATAATCTATCACAATAACACAAAATGAAGGCCATCTCTAACTTAAGTCGCCTGTTGATATTCTAGTAGATTACTTTTGATCATTTCCAAATATGAAACTGCTGACTGGTCATTGTCACTGATAGTTAGAGAGTAATATAGTGGATTACCTTTGATAATCTACCAGGATATTTTTCAATTTCAACGAAAAATGGTTTCGTCTCTGAAATTGGTTGTCAAGGGATAATTTAGTAGAACACTTTTAATATTCTATATGTCAGAAAATATCAACAGAATAAAAAAAAATTCATAACAATAACCAAATTATAGAAATTGTCACATAACATTTATCGACTAACATAAAAATTATGTTAAAGAATGCATATTTGTTTATGGCACTTCGCTGTCACAGGGTAGAGGAACAATGTAAATCAGATTCCTGCGGCTGAGATCCGATGGATCTAATCAATGGTGGGAGATCCGATCTCGTAGCTAAGAAATCGCCTTAGTCGTTCTCGCTCAGCTCATCACCATAACCTATCTACCAAGTCTCACTTTGTCGCCACCCTTCTCGCCAAGTTAGCCCGCGTTGAGGCCGACAAGGCCATAGCCTTGACAACAATGTTTCCATAGTGATCTAAGCTCAAAAAGGCGATGTGCTAGCAAGTGGGACACGCCGTAGATCGCTTCGTCTATCATTGTAGGACGAGGGTTCATGAGAGTGATGATGAGGGAATTTTAGTCTTTTTACTGGCTAGTCAACGTACAAATATCGGTAACAGGGCACAAATTCGAGTCAGTTTCAAGTTAGGGTAAAAACCATAAGCATGCGCGTTTGTGTGGCTGTTTACTCAATTTTCTCTAATATGGTCATCCATTTTGGATCAAAGAGCGCCCACCACCCCACCCCCTCTTTTTTGTATATGAATCAAGAATACATAACTAAGTATTTGGACATCCCAACTAGGTTGTCACCCAAATCAAACTTATCTTAACCAAGCATGTCACTCTATATTTATTTCATAAAGAAAAAAAAAATTATAAAATAGTTAAACCACTTGCACAAATGTGAGTTAAAAAAAAAAAAAGAAGAAGAAATATCATTAGGGAAAAAACCGCAGCAGGTGCAGTTGCTAAAAGTGAAAAATCAGTGAACAAAGAACTCTAGAAATAACCAACTTTACTTGATCTACTTCTTTTGGAGAACTAAAAGGATGTTGTTAAAACCTTTAACTAATAAAAATCCATCGGAAAAAACCCAACAAAGAAAAAGGAGTTCATGATCGTTAATGGACTGAGAAGTGAAATTTATCATCCTAATCGATGAAACCATAAGTTGGGAGGCCTTCCTTGTTCCTCATCACGGAAAAAGCAGACGAAAAAGCACATACATCTGCCACATTAACCCACAAAGCGGGATTGTTTAAAATATATGAATCCATGATTACCTTCTCTGTAAATGTGCGATATTTGATAATTAATTATACTTAAATAAGCAAGAGCTATTAACCACTAACCCAATTTAGAAAAGAAAAATTTTCAGGAATGTCATAATTAAAGATCTCACTTTTAGATTTTTCTTATGGATTTTGAAACTTTATATTTTTACTACACAAATGGACTTAGTTAAAATATGGTAAAAATTTGAACTACAAATGAGTTGTGACGTGAATATAAAGATATATAAAAATTATGACATGTCATTTAATTTTCTCTTTAGATTCCATTTTTATCCGCGATTTGGGTGGCCAGCACTGAGTGGGCGGGTATATTAACTTATTAAGGCCCGCACTAAACTTATTCTATATTTTTTTTAACATACTAATATAGAACTAGTCTGTGTTGTGCCGTTATTAGTTTATTTGTCATGTGCTAATTGGTAATTAAGCAAACCATTGTTTTCTTTTAGGTTGTTATTGTTGCGGGTTGTTTGTTCATGGTTTAAAAAAATTTCGTTTTCTGAATATGTTGATTTTGCTTAAATAAGTATCGTTGTTTTTAGCGAGTTTTTGATTATTGATTCAACTTATATGGATTGTTTTGGAGTTGTAGAAATGGTCGAAAAGGGTTCAAAATTTCTTATATGTTTACAATCGTTTTTTTTTTTTTTTTTGGATTGACTGAATGCTCTAGAGCCCAAGTGATTGAAATTTGGAGTAAAAATCCGATCAAGAATTCTCAGAAACGGAGAACCAAATGCGAGATTCTAGTGGATTTATCTCTGTTGTTTCTGGTCGATCTATATTTATCAAAAATTACAACATAAAATTACAACATATAAATTATATTGTAATTTTTTTTTTATCACAAATGGATTTTACAGCATTAAAAAATAATAATAATTTTACACCCAAAAATGGTTTAAATTTCTAGAAAAATTCTTCAAACTTTTAATGATGCAAGTTTTAAAAGGTTTTTCACTAGGAAACACGAAACCCCGATTTAAAAAGCTAGGACTTTGCTGAATTTCAATGTTGTTGACTTTGTATGATGGTTGAAGAGCTATCATAGATGTTTGTTTTCTGCATATGTTTTACAACAATGAGGGTTTTAAAGTCGTCGCAACCTTAAGTTTTAGCAATGATTTCTCGCCCTTAAATTTGCTATTAATTAAAACCATTTTTTTATGTGACTAAGTATAATTCGTCGTTGATCAATGTACTTTTAGTGTACAAAAATATTTAACCACAGAAATCTTATCATTATTACATATTACGCATGAGCTGCTGCAACTATATATATAAGAGTTTTAGCTTGAAGAATTTTTTAGAAGAAAAAAAAATAGAAAAAAGAAATAAAGTTTAAACAGAAATAACCCACAAATTTATCATGAATCAAAGACCAAAAAAAAAATTTCAAAACTAGCAAAAAATAAGAAAGACCACAAGAAACAACCTTTAAAAAAAAAAACGTGACTATTTTCGTCATTTAAATCCTTTGTATGACTATTTTCTTATCAAAATCTTTGTTGAT
This sequence comes from Ficus carica, assembly GCA_009761775.1. Lineage (NCBI taxonomy): Eukaryota > Viridiplantae > Streptophyta > Magnoliopsida > Rosales > Moraceae > Ficus > Ficus carica. Next base: position 4,396,091 of record CM019740.1, on the reverse strand, counting down.
GTTTGGCTCAAGAACTATTAAAACACTTGTAGTCAAGACAAAAGTTTTCATTTAGACCAACTAAAACATTTAGTGGTATGACTTTCAGTTATAACATTGCCATGTAGAGATTGTTTTTCATGTTAGTAAATAACCTTTGTGAAAACCATCGCCTAAAAAAAATCTAAGAACATTCATATTGGATCATCAAGAATTAATTGACTAATATGCGGAAGCGTACCTGAATCCATATCAACCAATTGCTTTTTAAAGCCGTGTAGTTTGCCTTCCAGATCAACACGTTTTGCTTAAAGAATCCTTTATCTTTCTCTCTACTCTCTCTCTTTGATGATGAGATGTCAGAAAGAATATAATATAACATGTGACTTGGCGATCATAACCGCTATATATAGATAACTTCCCTATTATCTTTTGGTATTTCTATTTTAACTAATCACAAAAAATAGACATTACCCTTAAGTCTCTGCACATTAAAACCCATACCCTATCATATACATCAAAGCCCGAATTACTCCAACCTTAGCAGATCACTTTTAAAACGGGCTTAACCTTATATAACAATCCTCAACACATAATTATTCACATATGAGCCCAACGTTAGATTAAGGATCCATTAATCTCCCACTTGGGCTATATGTGTAACCTTATATTATGCATTGCAAAAAGTAACTATATGAGCTCAACTTTGCTGTCATTACCGAAATGCATCTATATCCAATCCGGTCCATCAATTATACCAACATAGGATCAAAGCGGCCTTCGTTACATCTATCGTAACTCGACCCATCTATGGTCACGTATGCTGACATAACTAAATGACATGGATCATGATGCAGATGTGTAGCATGAAAATTTCATGCAATGTGATCTTAGCATACCTATATCCAACTGGTCCACCCTTAAACCTTAGTGAGATCAAACCATACTAAAATCAAAGTGTAAATAAATCAAAACTTTATTTATGCAGAAAATAACCTCAAAATATTCATAAACTAAAATAACTGAAAATGTGTCTATATTAAAAGCATTTAAAATTACAAACTTTCACTAAAATTGAATATCCTCAAATGACATGACACTCATACGTGCAGTGTCTCATGAAACACTTTGGGTGGCAATCCCTTAGTAAGCGGATTCGCAACCATGGAGTTTGTACCAATGTGCTCTATAGATACATATCCACTCTGAACTTTTTCCTTAACAACTAAGAACTTGATGCTTATATGCTTTGACTTCGTCGAGCTCTTGTTGTTATTGGAATACAACACTGCTAACTTATTGTCACAAAATAACTTGAGTGGTCTTTCAATACCATCCATTATGCACAACCCCATGACAAAATTCTCCAGCCATATTTTGTGATTGGACGCCTCATAACATGCTATGAACTCTGCCACCATGGTAGAAGAGGCTATAAGAGACTGTTTAGAACTATTCCAGGAGATAACACCCCCAGCTAGCAGGTAGATATAGCTCAATGTAGATTGCATACTATCTTATTATCCAGCAAAATCGGTGTCAATAAACCTAATGATCTCAAGCTGATCCGACCTTTGATACGTGAGCATGTAGTCTTTTGTTCTCTGTAAGTACCGCAAGACTCGTTTGGTTGCTTTCCAATGGTCTATTCCTGGATTGCTTAAATATCTGCCCAACATCCCAACAACGTATGCAATATCTGGACGCATACAAACCTGAGCATACATCAGGCTCCCTACCGCTAATGCATAATGAATCTTCTACATTTCTTTTTCCTCAAAATCATTCTTAGAGCACTAACTGAGATTAAACTTGTCTCCCTTAGCCACAGGGGTATCACCTGGTTTGCAATATTGCATGCCATATCTCTTGAAAACCTTTTTGATATAGCTTTTTTGTGATAATCCAATAATATCTCGAGAGATATCCTAGTGTATCTATATGCCTAATACAAAATAGGCGCCACCAAGATCTTTCATCTCAAAATTCTTAGTTAGAAATCTCTTGGTTTCGTGCAATAAGCTTATATCGTTGCTGGCAAGCATAATGTCATCGACATATAAAACCAGAAAAATATACTTGCTCCCATAGAAATTATGGTATATGCAATCTGTAATAACTAAATTTTTACGATCTTACGTTCTCTTGTAAAGAAACTTATGTTATGTTTTAAAGGTATTTATGAGAAACCTGAGACAAGGTTTTTGTGTGAAATTTTAAGTTCTCACGATACTATGAGACTTGAAAATAATTGCTTAACTCAGTATGTACCAATTTGAGTCAAAAGAATAGAAAATTTTACGTTTGCATGATTTTGCATGGCGGTCAAAGTTTGACTTAAAAAGTCAAAGTTGACCTAAAAAGTCAACAGTTGACTAGAAAAGTCAACCATGTGATAATACTGTTTTATGAACAAGCAGTATGGAAAATATACTGCCAAAAATCATGTTCCAGACAAGATAGCAAAAGTAAGATTTAAAATCACCCTAGAAAAATCAAGCACATAAATTTGGGGTATCTTGGGCCAAAGGACTTCAAATTACAAGAAAATTTTTATACAGTCAAATTTTACGCAGATAAATTTTGGACTGCAGTGTAGTGATAAAATATTGTTATTAATAGTTAACAGTATTGAAAATATTTATGTTAGCATGATATTGGACTGCCTATCATGAAAAAAGGCCAAACAAGCCTTAAAAGCTTGATTACATCATTAAAACTCTAATTATGACATCATTAAGGGAAGAAAAAAAAATAAAAGAAATTTTTGGGATAATATTGGACCTTTCTAGTGCATGGTGGCCGGTTTTATTGGGGCCAAAATTTAATTAAATTTTTCCCAAGGACTTGAAGGAAAAAGGAGAACAAAAGTTATTTGCAAAATAGTCCCAAAAATTCACCTATAAATAGGCCTTGTGGGGGACGGTTTTTGGCTGGAAAAATCAGAGAAAAACAGCCAACTCTTGCCAATTTCTCCCTCACAAAATTCGGAAATCAGAGAAGAGAAAGGAGTGAGTAAAATCAAAAATTTTCTTGGGGTTTTGTTCCTAAAGGTTCGGTTTTGCACTAGGGAAAAACCAAGGGAAATTTAGAAATTTTTTTGGGGTTTTTAGGGTGTGTGGCTGAGTGATTAAGAGAAGGAGAAGAGCTGAAATTTTTGGGGCCAAACTTCGGTGAAGAGTTCGGCTTGGAGAGGAGCAACCAAGGAGATCAACCAAAATTTTTTTGGTGCCTTTTGGTGGTGTAGCCGTGAGCCAAGGGAGCTAGGGGGGAGGAGGAGATTTTGTGACCAAACTTGACTTTGGTCTAAGGTAAAATCTAGAGCCCTAACTCTCTTAATTGAGTTCAAATTTAAGGTAAAAAGATGATTCAATTTGGTTGTAAGGACATAAGTCCATTTCCCCATTTTATGCCCTAAGTTAGTAGTATGTGCTTGATTTGTAGATCTAAGGGTGTATGGTTCAAATTTTTGCATGATTTGTGTTTATTTATGGTTGATTTTCATGCTTGAATGCTTAGGGTTGTGTGTCCCCTGATTTGGTCAGAAAATCTGCCCTAGGGCAGTGCTTGAAGCATGTTGATTTAAGAAGCAAAGTTAGGGTTAATGCAAATATAGGCTTAAGGCTTTTGAATTTGGTTTGTACGGATTCAATTGGACAATTTAATGGTTCATGCAGGACGTTAGAAACACTGTGTGTTTGCCCTATAGGCTCCCGAAGTGTTCGGTTGAGGTAGATTTCACGAAATAGGACGTAAACCGGTTTAAGCAACCGAAACTACCAATTCGGACTCAAACTGGCCAGTTTTGGGAAAATAAGAATTAGAGGGCCTTAGAGGCCGAATTGGGTAAATCTTAAAACACAAAAGTTGCTCGGAACAATTTTTCCTAGAGGACAACATGGGCAGAATTTAAAAATGAGACTCCAATGGTCTCCGTTTTTACAAAAACCCGTGGCTGGTCTGCCCAGACCCAATTTTCAGGATCAGCCAGCTTCAAACAAAAACTGACGCGAATATAAGCAGAACTGGATTTTTTGTAAAACATGAAAGTTTTAGCATTTTTCGAGAGCTACAACTTTTGTGAAGACAAGTTTTTCAAATTCCAAATGGATTTATAAACTGGTATTGTTTTATGAAGAGTGTGCAGGGAACCGAAAATTCCTGCACATGAGTTTTACAAACAGTTTTCGAAAAAAAAAAACAAAACTGTATTTTTGCTTAAAACTGTCCCAAAGGCAGTTCTCAATCTTAAATGACCTTTATAAAGATTTGTTTTGAAGATTTGAAATGGTTACAAAAATATGAAAGAGATTTAAAGCTAAATTTCTTAAATGGCAAAAAGATAAGAAAATGGATAGGATTTGTAATCAAGCCAAGGTTTTAAGGAAACCTAACATTTTATCAAGAACCTAGCCCAAGAGATTATCCAACGTAATCTCTTAAAAGAAATAATTAAAGAATAATTATTCCCAAGCAGTTATATGGCTATTTTGTGACCAAATCAGATATCTAGTATTAGGGGACATACAACTAGTATTTCATCGGCATGTTGGTTAGGACACCAAAATTGCATAATAAGAATTAGACTCTTACCTAAGTCCCTATTCAAGCAGGAAAAGGCCTGCAGCTGTGCCAGTAAGAGAACAGCCTCAAGAGGGACATAGTGAGAGAGATAAGTGCAACTCCTCCTACAGCATGGGCATTTTTAGTTACAAGATGATATGCGAGATTATGTATGTTATGTGCTATGATTTGATATATCAAGTAGATGGCATGACTAAGAAATAATTACAAGTTATATTCATGTGACATCATGAAGCATGTTCACAAATAATGAGAACAAGGTCAAGATAACAAATAAGTATGATGGCAAGCGAGCTTGCCTGTGACGTACCGACCCGTCCAAGGTCGGGTAGGACTGTGGAATGAGTTGGAAATGGAATGGCCGCCCCAACCACTCCATAGTTGCGCGCCCGGTACGATCACTCATGATAAGGGGCCCATGAGCAAGTTAAGAAATGAAAGTATGATTAGAGGGTATGATAAAATAAGCATAATAAAGCATAATCGGATCATGCATGATTAGAATATATCAGGACATGCCCTGCTAAGTTTATAACTGTTTATGTTGTGGATTAAATAGTTGTACTTGCTGAGCGAAAGCTCACGCCTTATGTCTATGCTGTAGGTAAGCAACCTACTGGCGCTTGTTGATACAAAATGGTGGAGTTGGCGGGGGCAACTGTGAAAGAAGGGATAAGCCGCTACGTCTTCCGTAAGAATGTATGCTTCATATTTTATGTTTATATTATTCCAAACAAGTACTTCAGTAGTAAAAAAAAAAAAAAAAAAATTCCACTATATTTGTTAAATAAGTAAGTATGTAAAACAAGTTATGTATGCATGTATGTACGGTAACGGTCCGTGCTAAGCGGGTCGTTACACAATCATCGACCAAATTCATCTCAAAACCGAACAAGATGATCACTTGATGAAACTTGTAATACCATTGTCGAGATGCTTGCTTGAGCCCATAGATGAATTTCGTAAGTTTGCAAACCATATTCTTTAGGTCTCCTAACATAAAGTTTCTGGATGTACCATATAGATCATCTCATCAATGTCACCATTGAGAAATATCGTCTTTACATCCATCTGATGTAACTCAAGATTGAAATGTGCCACCAATGTCATTTTAGTCCTGAAAGAGTCTTTCAAAGAAACCAGAGAGAAAGTGTCTTTGTAATTGATGCCTTTTCTCTGTGTAAAGCCCTTTACGACAAGACGAGCTTTGTACCTCTCACATTGCCTTTCGAATCCCTCTTGATCTTAAATATCCATTTGCAGCCAATGGATTTCGCACCTTCTGGAAATGGGACAAGATCCCACATGTCATTGTCCTTTATGAACTTATCTGATGGCATCAATCCACTTCTGAGAGTTAAAACATTCCATGGCTTGACGGACGTTGATCGGATCATCTTTCATCACTCCAATATCAACCTTATGTTCTTAGAGAAATACAATGTAGTCATCTGGCACTGCACTTCTCCTCTCTCTAGTGGATTTCCTTAATGACATAGGTTCTTGAGGTGGTAGAGTTTGTTCTTTTGGAACAATTTCTCGAATGGGAAGTTATCCGACATTGTCTTGATATGTTGTGTCTTGAACAGAGTCAGGAATGGGATCCTGATCAATGCCAATAGCACTTGTGGGAATATCAACGTACTCCTCTTCAAAGACAAAGTCGCTAACTGTATCTTCCCACGCAATCTTGATATCCTTAAAGAACCGGGCATTTCCCGACTCGAAAATCAATTTAGTCGTGGAATCATAAAACTTGTACCCCTTAGATCTTTCAGAGTATCCAATAAAATAGCAACTCACCGTTCTTGAGTCCAGTTTCTTTTTATTAGGCCTATAAGGCCTTGATTCAGCTGGACATCCCCAAACGTGCAAGTATTTAAACTAGACTTCCTGCTTGTCCAAAGTTTATAACGGGTTTTGACAGTCGCTTTAATTGGAACCCTGTTAAGAATATATGTTGTAGCTTTAAGCGCTTACCCCTAGAGTGATTCTAGTAAGATAGAATGACAAATCATACTCCTCACCATATCCTTAAGTGTCATGTTTCATCTTTTAGCAGCACCATTCATAGTGTACTGTAGGACGATACAGTATTCTTCTAGGAACATAGCAGACGGTCCTGAACGTTGTTTACCTAAACCGTCATAGTTGTCATAGTACTCACCACCATGATCAGATCTATCGTTGTTGATCCTTTTGTTGAGTTGGTTCTCAACTTCAGTCTTATAATTTTTGAACACATCCAGCGACTGTGGTTTTTCATGAATGAGATATATATATATCCATATCTAGAAAATTCGTCTATGAACATTATAAAATATTATTGGCCATCCCAGGCAACCGTAGAGAATGGCCTGCAAATATCTGTATGTATAAGTTCGAAGACGTCCAAAGTCCTATTGGCTTTAAATATCCTTTTATTGGTATGTTTCCCCATTGTATAGTTGTAACGACCTGACTTTTCGAACCGTTAACTAACTTACTTATTTTTATTTAATTTAATCTTAACACTTATTTATATTTGGTTCAAAAAAATTACAGAAAATTTTTTTTAAATCATAATCGTAATACAAAAGTTAGAATTACTAAAATTTTTAACTGGGGAAATTGAAAACCTCTAGCTAATAATTATCCTATTCAAATTTGTATTAGATAATATTTTAAAAAGTTATAACTTCATGTAAATTAAAAGGAAAGAGTCTAAAGTCTTTTTCTCGTAAAATACTCATACTAGTTTAGTAGTACCAAAACATTGAAACATTGTTATGAATATAGTCGATACAAAATAATTTAAGAAATCTAAATGCGAAAATTCAATTCGTGGTGCTATCCCACTCCCGTTCTTCATCGCCTCCACACAGTTTTGCCAGTCCATAAAACATCTAAGTAGCGGATTGCTTACCCGCGTTACCTACAGCACGAATACAAAATGATGAGCTTTCGCTCAGCAAGTATAAACAATATCTCACAAATCATTTTCAATAAAATCATATCATCACATGTAACATCATGAAAGTTCAAAAATGCATGTGAACTATGTGTGTTCAAGTTATGCTTTATTATTTACATATATTGTCTACTTAAGGGCCCCTGTATCATACCCATATGCGCGCAACTAATGGGGAGCTAGGGGAGCGACCCTCCAACAACCTCCAAGGTCACATCTTATATTTTTTGTTATTATCATATCCACTCACTAATTGGAGGTTGGTACGACACTTAATTCTATCTTTCGTTAGCCTTGTTCTTATTATTTGTGACAATGTGTAGATTTACATGTCACTGTGCATCTATCATTACTGCATACATATCTGTGATGCATGTCAATCATATCATTACAAGAGAAATTATGCACGTTAAATGCTTAATTAACACAGTACATATGGCTCATAGGTTCATCACTTCATCAAGGCAAATCATAGAAAACGTAGAATATCAACAACGAAAAACATTTTGTTCCATACTGTAAGTGAGGTTTGTCTTACAGAAAATCGCGTAACTGTGTATCCGCGTTGATTGTTTCCGGCTCTACCCTCAAGTCGATGCGGTGTCCTAATTTTAATTTGACATATGACAGTTAGAGTAAGGTTTTTGAATAATTTCGATTATGGACATATGTTCTCTTACTTAATAATTAATTTCAATTTCATTATTAATAATTAATTTCAATTTAATTATTAATTTATTTCTAAGTTTTTTTTTTAAGAATAACATCATGAATTATTAATTACATAATTATCATAAATTAATTTCTTAATTAATAATTAATTAATTTTAAATATTAAATTAATTAATTATTAACTTATTGGTAAGTTAATTATTTAATACTTAATTTCTTATCCAATATTTTACTTAATTCCCATTTATTTATATTTGGGTCCATTAGGTGACCATGGATAACCATGGTCTTTTAATATCATATTGGGTCATCTTTGTGGGTTGTGGGTTTATTGGGTCTATCACAACCCATTTACTTGTAATTAGGTCTTATTATTGTTTTAAACCTGTTAAGGCCCATTACACTTGTCTTTATCAAGTTTTAGTCAACAATTACATGGCATTTCAACAAGTCTAGTGGCAGGTTCATTTCTCATTACCGAGCCATCGGGTACTAATTTACCAATTTACCCCTATTTCGGTCATTCAAGCACTTTTAAGCTTAAACTTGTTAAATCTTTTGACCTTAGCTTTTAATAATCTCTCTTTCAGTTTTATAGGTCCAGAAAACCTCTACCTATGGTCCAAAACGTTCTCCCCATCAAATTACCATTTTACCCCTTAGTTTGACAAAATTACAATTTTGCCATTAGACATACCCTTTTTAATCTAGACTTATTGAATGGCTTTTAAAAGTTTGTCCCGGCCTTAGAATAACGTTTACAGTGCCCTTAAGCTCTTAAAATGGCTTTCGTAACTTATTACATTTCTAAACACAATTAAATAAAAGTATAACATTTAAGCCCTATATGTCATTTAAGGTTGTACATTTGACTATAACATAAACCATATTATTTATTGTATTTATTTAGCATAATATAATGCTTTAAGGGTGACAAAGATGCTGTGTAATTATAGTCTAAGCAGATTTTATAATTTGACCCATTATTTATTTATTTTTGTATTTTAGTCCTTATTTAGCCCCAATTAGTTCCCAATACCCTTTGGTTCACGTTTTCTATACTTAATGTCCTTATAAAGTGCTCTCACAGGATCAGGACTCATTTTTAATAAGTTTTTATTATTTATATTTTGACCTTAAACTTTTCTATATTTATGTTTTGACCCCAAAATGGTGTTTGGTTATTTCTTATCCATTTATCCCCAAAATTTGACACAAGGTCTATTTTAATTCTCTAGATAAGACTTCAAAGTTTCGGATTCAAATAAAGTCTTTAGGCTGGTGAAATTACGATTTTACCCCCTTAAGGGCAAAATCATTATTTTTGACATTTATTATTTCTGATCAAACTTGAGCTCTTCTTATGGCTTATGTCAAGAGTAATATTCTGTCCTTCTATAATATTATGAAAATCCCACTCAAAATACTATTTTCCAATTTATTAACATTTATGCTAAAAATGTTATTTTTGGTACTTTATGGTTATTAATTCTTATTCTAGCTTATTTGTGATGTCAAAATATTTTCCTCATCATTCATGCTTTCATTAAACAGAGGACATAACATATCAACATGCCATAATCTCTTATTCTCATACATCAATACCTATTCATGTCATATAACCATAAAATCACATAAACACACTTTTCATCATATTCCATACACAAATCATGTTTTCTAGCCACCTTAAATCATGGCCAGCACATATATCATCTCACTAGGTAGCAAAATCACATTTTAACCATTTACCATGCCAAGATTTTTCCTATTTGTAAGAACACATTTTGAAAGAAAATTTATTAAGAACTTGGTAAACCACTAGTTTACAAATCATTTACCTCTTAGAAAAGTAGTGGGTTTTTAGCTCCTCTTGAAAGCTTTGAACCACTATTGGATCCTTGAAGTAGGGAGCTAGAATAGAGATAAAACATCTCTTTAAAAACATTTTTGAAACATCATTTTCCTTTCTAGAAAACAAGTGGAAAAAATATAGGTTTTACCTTGGAAAACACTTGGAATGGCTCTTCCTCCTTGTAAAAAAAAAATGATATTGGGAGTGGGTGGAAGGAGATGAAGTATGTTTTTGACTTCCCTTAGCTACAAATTTCGTCCACAATGAAGGGAGGAAGAGAGGAAATTTTTCTTTGCTTGTATTGTTTTTATGAAAGAGAAAAAAAGTGGATTTTTGGTTTACCTAAAACCATTTTATAACCAAGCCTTATTGTGGGTTAACAAAATTGAAATTTTTGGATTTAAAACTCTCCAAAAACGTGCTTAGTTGAAGAGGACAAGTTGGGAGGTTGTTTTGGTGGTTTTTCATGTATTTCTAAATGGTTTTAGTGAGTAGTCATTCAAGTAGTCTATCATCTTACATTGTAGTCAACTTTTCTTTCTTGTCTTGTCATCTTTGTTTTGCTTGTTTGGGGCTTGGATTTTGGATTCTCAAAAATCCCCCCTCTTGTTCAACCTATTTTCTGAAGAAAGAAAATTTTTTATTTATTTATTTTCTATGCCAGTTTACTGGCAGCAGGCAAGCAGCTTACTACCTGCCTGCATGGCTCAGTGGGTCGTTGCCCACTGAGCAAGGGGAAGGGTGCACGGCACCTCCTTTTTTTTTTTTTTTTTTTTTTTTTGTGCAGTGGGTAAGCCCCACTGGGTAAGGGGGCGGGGAGGGTGCACGAGCACTCCCCCTAAAGTTCTGCCCTTTTTTTTTTTTTTTTTTTTGAAGATAATACTATGATTAGTAAATTTAATTTAATAGATAAATCTTGGCAAGATATAAAATTCACTTCTTCAAATCACAAAATTATGATTATTCATTCGTTATATTTATATAATGAATTTTCACACATAATATTTTCACAAAATCTCAATTGAAAAATAAAATGGGAGTAACATTATATATATATATATATATTCTCTTTTAAATAGAGAAATTTAACATTGTTAAATCATCGACATCATCACATTGATGATACATATACCATCATTCATGATCTTGAAATTTGGTATTCATCAAAATAATTCATTAGAAGTGTATTGATGAAGGAAATCCATAATAATAATTCGTAAATCAAGTTTATGAATTTCTAGGGCATCACAATAGTTAACACAAACATCAAAATCTATAAAATCTAAGGGGTCTGGAATTTCGTCTGACATAAGTTTCTCTATTCTCCGTGTGTAGATATGACCTAATCTCTTGTGCCATAACACAGCCAAATTTTCACTAGTTAATTTTCTCTTTATACCTCGTGTACTTAATTGCCGGGATTTATTAAATGTAGCAATTATATCAATTAAATAAATATTATTGTAATCTGATAAAGAACCAGAACCAACCAATTTTGAATCATGAAACAAAATCAATTTTTTATTCCCGAATGAACAAGAACAACTAGATTTGTCCAAAGTAGAAACATAAATCAAATTTCGTCTAAAAGACGATACGATAAATATCGTATTAAGATCCAAATGAAATCCAGTCTTTAACAATAATCTGAATTTTCCTATTGCCTCAACTTGAACCGTCTAATCATCGCCCACATAGATGTATCTTTCACCAACACTTAGTTTTCGGCAACTCAGGCAATCCTGTATAGACACACTGATTTGAGTTGTTGCACCTGAATCTATCAGCCACGTGTGTCTAGGTACCAAAGTTAAATTAACCTCTAAACAAACCAAATTAATAAGCATACCTTTCTTAGCGCGCTATGAGTGATAGTTGGTGCAATGCTTCCTATTATGCCTTTCAGCTCCACAAAATAAACAACCAATACTTTCTGGTTGATCCAGTTTCTTTTGTTGTTTCTTTTGTGATGCTACATTTGTGGCTTTCTTATAATTTTTCCTTTTCTTTCCCTTGTCCTTGTCCTTAGAGGTTGAGGCTAAGTGAGCAATTTCTGCCTTATCTTGCTTCAGTCTTTCCTCTTCCTGAACACAGTGTGAGATGAGATCATTCAGAGACCTAGTCTCTTTCTGACAGTTATAACTCACCTTAAACTGGCTAAATTGTGCCGGAAAGAATATCAAAACCAAATGCACCAGCAAGTCCTCAGAGAGTTCTAGCTTAAGTGCTTTCAACTTGGAAGCAAGATGAGACATCTCCATGATGTACTCCCTGATATTACCTTTGCCCCTATAGCTCATTGAAATTAGACTTGTCAAGAGCGTACCTCTTTCAGCATTTTCGTTCTTGACAAACCGCTTTTTAATGTCCGCAAAGAACTCCTTAGCGGTAGTGATCTTTTCAGACATTGTGCCCCTAAATGCTTCTGAAATGGCCTTCTTCATGATCATCATACACATGCGATTTGATTTCTCCCACCTTTCTATATCCCTCTTTTCATCAGAGATACTCTTATTCGTAAGAGGTGCAGGAGAATCAACACTTAACGCAAGGTCAAGATCCATGACTCCAAGAACTATCAAGAGGTTTTCTTGCCATGACTTAAAGTTAGTGCCATTTAACATAGGAATAAAGTTGATGTTGGCAGTAATATTAGTATGAGTATTCACAGCTGAATAGAGAACAACAAACAAACAAAACAAGCTCACATAAGTCTCAAAACAAAAATAACAATTAATTCAAATAAAGGTAAATTCCAACTTAAAATACCGGGCACTCCATTAACACTTTGTCTTTAAACAAAAATATTAACATGTAAGTGATATATTGGTGTAGTAATCAAACACTGACATGTCGAACAATAAATCTTGCTTTGGGCCGATTTATTGTTCACATGTAAAATTGAACATTCATCACACATTTATTACCACAAGGGCACATGCAATTCTGTTAAATATCGACATTCCTTTGGAAGTCAATATTCATATAAGTTATATGCACACAACTGTTCATATTCTAAAATAAATTAATTTCTACAAAAGATGTCACTTTGCATGTTGCTCCAATTAATTCATTTCAAAATATGTATAAATATACCAATATTCGATTTTTTTTTTTTTTTTTTGGGTTCAAGGTCAACATCGGTCAAAGGTTGGTCAACACCAATCCCAGTCAACGTGGGTCAACAAAAGCCAACAACAGTCAACAGCAGTCTACAGCCATAGAGTCAAAATCGGTTGGGTCAAAGCTCATTAGGTCAAAAAAAAATCCATACTCATATCTTGGCCCATTAACCCAAACCTTTAACCCCAAAAACTTCCTTCAAACCCATAAAATGCCTTACATGGCCTTATGCCTGTCGGACTTTAATATCCTTAGCCTTTATAAGCCTTGCTGGAAACTGTAAACCCTATTTTTTTTTTTAAACATGCAGTCACTATCTTAAATCCTTATGATAATTATGAATGCTAGGATTAGAAAGACTCAACTGAACAACATGAAGTCAGGAAAGAAAAATAAATCATTGAAACCAATCTCCAACATTCAATCAATATTATATATATATATATATATGCATATATACACATTCAAAAGGAATCAAATTCAAGAAATAAAACCGTTTATATATATATACACACATACACACATCATAAGAAAAAGTTGTAAACTGAATCCCAAAACAAACAAAACACACATTATCTCAATGATTCAACATGAGTGGATTTGTTACCACTTGTTAGTAAATAACCTTTGGTGAAAACCATCACTTAAAAAGAATCCAAGAACATTCAAGTTGGATCATAAAGAATCAATAGACCAACAAGCGGAAGCGTACCTGAATTTATATCGACCAATTACTTTCTAGAGCCGTGCAGTTTGCCTTTCAGATCAACACGTTTTTCTTAGAGAATCCTTTAACTTTTTCTCTGCTCTCTTTCTGATGATGGGATGTTAAAAAGAATAGAATGTAACATGTGACCAAGGGACCATAACCGCTATATATAGATAACTTCCCTGTTATCCTTGGTATTTCTATTTTAACCCATCACAAAAATAGAAATTACCCTTAAGTCTCTACATATTAAAAGCCCACACCCTATCAGATACATTAAAACTCAAATAACTCCAACCTTAGCAGATCACTTTTAAAACGGGCTTAACCCTATATAACAGTCATTAGCATATAATTATTCACGTATAAGCTTAACGTTGGATTAAGGATCCAACTTTTCATACTAATAATTTGACTTTAACTTCTTTTTCCTAACAAAAAATGTTTGAACTATAAAAGCAACCCTTTTCTCTTACAAACATATCTTATTTAAATCCAAACCACATTTTTTTTTTTTTTTATTATGGATTGGATTCTCCAACGTAAATTAAAAAATACTTAGCACCGCTAACACTAACACCACCACTAATATAAGGTGGGTTTGATATATAGATTACATGTCATGTGATGGGATCCATATTCTGTTAATGGACTGCATGTGCTCAACGCCACCGATTCCTAAAATAGTTAGTGCACCTCAAAACACATAAACCAAACTAGTACATCCTCCCGACAAAAGCAAACGACAACGAAATATCGAAGCTATTTTAAATCATCACTTCAAGTAAATTGTTTCGTAGCAAGAAAAAATAGAGAGAATAAATTGGCTTTAAAAAAAAGTATATTCCTTTTTTTTAGATATTCTATAATGATCCAAAATAGCAAGTCTCCAGTTCAATAAATTAAATAATATACATATATATATATATGTAGCAATTTCATAGGCCTGAATGCTTAATTAATTGAATCATTCTTCCCTTTTATACTATAATTAATTTCTCCCGTCTTGGATTGTTGGTGTGCCATGTGGAACATCAAGCAAAGTAAATATCAGACTTTTTGGCTGTGTCAACTTCGCTGAATCCATTGAAAAAACAATGCATCTGTAAACCCAATAAAATAGGTATTGGAAGAGTAATTCAATTCAAGCCCCAATTTGTTTATAAAAAAAATATCCAATAAAAATCATATTAAGGAACCGTTTGGAACATATGATTGAAGTTGAAGTTTTGTAAATTGAAATTATAATATATTTTTAATTAAAATGTGAATTGAAAATGAACTGTGATATATTAAACAGTGTAAAAATTTGAAATATATTAAAAAAATATATAATATGGGTCTTGTTTCTTTTCTCTCGTCATTTTATGTGATTTAAAAAAAAAAACATCATATTTGACTTGAAATAAGAAAGTTCTAAACTTTTAAAGATTAAATTTTTTGAAAACAGAAGAGAGAAAAAGTGAGATATAGATTTGAAAGTTTTGAAAGTTGAGTTACAAAATTCAAATTGAAAAAGCTAATTCAAACGCCCTTAAATGTTAGCTCGTTTCAGAATATAATCTAGATTTATTTAATTACTGGCATGACTTTTCAAAGGACCAAAATATATATAAAAAGAGATTTATTAGGATCTCACTTTTGGAATATCCTTTGATTTGCTTCAATTTGGACATTGATAGACAAAAAAATTTGTATAATTAGGCTGATCCATATTATTGCTTTAATTTCATCCACCTGGCAAAATTTGGTTGCACGGTTTGTCCACATTATTTTAAATTTGCAGAAACGGATCATTATATAAGACTTGTACATTTATATATATAATATAGTTTCCAATTCCAAAGTTCAACATTAATATTTGACTAGGGTTTGTTTATTAGTTGATTGTGTAAATAATTTCTTTCATAAGTTGTCAGCTGATGGAAACAACTTTAGAACTTTTTGTGCATACGTAACGTTCCTTTTGGTCAAAGTTGACCTGACCATTTCATTTTATTTTTTAGTTTTAATTGGATTTTTTTTTTTTTAATGAAGGAATTTTCATTGGAGTATTACATTCTCTATATCATGATTTAAACCAGTTGTACGTTTAGAAAGTTTGTTTATGTCTAATTATATGAAATATTCCACCAATCCAAAGTCAAATGATATAATAAACGTGTATATGTATAGGGGTATGGTTACTTAAATATATATATCTTTATAGTTGGTCAAAAAATTTATGACAATTAATGAACATTAAACTTAAAGAGCTTATTAAATATGAATAAGATGGGCAAATATGAATAAGATTAGCAACTTGTTCTTAACATGTTGATATAATTTTCTTAATATTTCTTATTTGAATAGAACCTAAATAATTATTCAGTAAATTAAGTGTACTACTTATGTGATACATCCGCCCAATTAAAATATAACATTTGGGGAGTTGTTTATGTCATCGTTTTATTTTGTTTGAATTGAGTAGTTGGTCAAAAAATTTATGACAATTAAGGAGCATTAAACTTAGAAAGATTATTAAATATGAATAAGATGTGGAACTTGTTCTTAACCTGTTGATATAATTTTCTTAAATATTTTTTATTTGAATGGAATATAAATAAATTATTTAGTAAATTGAGTGTACTAGTTATGTGATACATCCGCCCAATTAAAATTTAACATTTGGATAGTTGTTTATGTCATCGTTTTATTTTATGTTTCTCTTTTCTAATATTTATTAGATTAATTGAATCAAAGTTACAATAAAATTGTTCTTCTAGTTTCTTATTTTTAAATAATTTTCAATTACATCATCTTTATTATAGAAAATCATTTTATACATTTAAATTTATAAATAACCCTTGCAATCTTTTTTCCTTTTCCTTTATGCACGAAAAGTAGGAGGCAGAGAGATCTCGTTGGGCATAGAGGTGCAATTCGTAGTAGATTTTTCAATTTTAATCATTTGTCTTCGAAGAGGGTTTTTTTTTTTTTTTTTCGCCCAAGTTAACAGATTGGGTTAACTTGCTATAACAAGTCATATAAATTACCACATCATCAAGTATAATTAAGATATGTACTTGTTTTTATAATTTTATCCGTAACCATCAATGGTTATAAAAAAAGAGTAGCCATTGAAACTCTAGACGATCATTGGAATATAAATAGATATGCACATGAGTAATTTGGCCAAATAGTTTCTAAACTCTTCAAAAGGTGATGGTTTGATCCATGTTTTTTTTTTTTTTTGGCCGAGATAACCTTAAACTCTCTAAATGTTGGCTATTATAGTTCTTTCCATCTAATTCCGTTAAATCTTTAACGGAATCTTGCTCAAGTGATCATTTTTGTAGTAAAAAGACCAAAATATCCCTTAATTTTCTCTTTCTCCTAAACTCTCCCTAAAGTTCCTCTCCCCCCCCCCCCCCCCCCTCCCTCCCTCTCTCTCTCTCTCTACCTTTGTAGATCTTGCAATGGCCTCCATCTCCGCTGACGGCTTCCATCTCCAACAATGCCAGCCCCCCCCCCCCCCCCCCTCTCTCTTCACCATTGCCGAACCCAAACCCCCCAATCGGCCCTCGAGCAGGATTCGGACCAAATCCCCCCCCCCCCCCCCCCCTCCACAGCGTCGATGAACCCACCCTCTCCTGCACCCCCCGAGCCGTGATGAATTTTATTTTTTTATGATTTTTTTATTTTTTAAATAAAATATTATTAAATTAATAAAATACTCTCTCAAATTAGATCACATGCAATGCACATGACTTATTCTATTAGAAATTTAATGGAATTAGACGGAAATGACTATAATGGCTAATATTTTTCAGGTCGTCTCTCAGCCAAAAAAAAAAGGACCAAATCATCACATTTTAAAGAGTTGAGGGACTATTTGGGCTAATTACTCTAGATATATGTATATGTATAGAAGCTACCAATGTATTTGACGCGTGCAATTATCTTCTAGTTCTGTCTTTCGGCCACCAAGACCAAAACCATTTTTCACTTTTGACTCTGGTCCTCAAATTTTCTGGAGATGCAAAGGGGATATATCAAGGAAAAGCCCCTTTAGTTGGGGGAAAAAAACATAAGGTTTTTTTCTCTTTGAATTTTATATGATATTGATTCCCTCATTTTATATATATGTGTGTGTGTGTCTATATATAGTTAAGCCTCTATAAATTAAAACTTTAGGATCGTGAAAATTTATTAATTAATGGAGGTCTAATTTAAATCTATAAATTAATAATTTGTCAACTTATAGATTTATTAGTAAAAAATCAATTTATCAAGGTATTTTTTGAGTTTTTTTTTTTTTGCCAAAACATTGAACTTAATATTTCGTATTGTGATTATACGAATATTACCTTATTACCAAATTACAAATTATCATGATTCTCTATAATTGTTTAACCAAAACAAATTCAGGAAGGTAACTACTTTTATTTAATAGAAATCATGTACCTATCCATTTTTGCAACAAAATATTATTACATTTTATGTATGATAAAATTACAATTGTAGATTCTAAAAATAAAAAATAAAAAATTTGTAATACAATGGATGTTGAGTACCTTTTGAACTATCCAGGAGAAAATGAGGCAACTTCAGAGTTGTTGAGTGACGAGCAAATTATTGAGCACATCCTGGGAAATAATTAAGAAGATAAAGCTGAAGATGATAGTTTTGTACAAATTATTGAGCCTGTCATGTACAAAGATGCACTAAAAGCAATAATCACGTTGCATATAATTTTCTCCTGTAAGACGAGAACACTACATTAGAGCTTCTTGATGTACTAAGAAAAATTTAGAGATAAGGTCCAATAAGACATCAATTTTAAGAGAAATTAAGTAAAAATGGAGTTATATTTTATAAAGGCCTCCTAATTAAATATGTTTATATTTTGATGTATAAGAAGATTATTAATTAATATGTCAAGTGGGACCTATGTGGTTTTTCTTAAAATGTATTATCTTTACAAATTTAACAAATTCTTAAGTTACCACATTGGTTCTAAGTCGGGAGCGATTAAAAATTGTTATTTAATCGATGTATTAATTTATCGAGGTTATACTGTATACATATATATACACCAACTTAAAAGGGCAAAATTTATAGAGGAGTACAAAATTAAAGAGAAGAATAAAAAGGAGCATATTTCTTAATTCTCTCATTGTGATGAAAATCTAAGTTAATTACAGTTCATGGACGAAGAAGGCACTTAGTTTAACATTTAAGCCCACTAACGTCATCATAAAATAGAATATTAAAACTAGCCGATCAGATCTTGACAGGATTTTTTTTTTTTTTTTTTTTTTTTTTTTTGGAGTTTTTTGTTTTGTTTTACTATTTAATTTTTTTTTGCGGAGGACCCTAAGAAGTTTCGCATATTAATACTTGTAAGAGTTTCTTCACCACCCCATCTAAAAATATAAGAAGATATTCATGCATGATGGATGCTATATCTATACTTCATTAATTAGTCACAAAATTTTAACCAATTAGAAATTTTAGGAATTTGAAGTAGTAAATCTTTAATTAAAGTGTTATATTAATTAGTTACATATTGTAGTTGCATACATAATTTAGTGGTAATAATCACCCTACTATAAGATGTAAAGTTTGAATTCCCATCCCAAATTCAAATATATATATATATATATATATATTCACAAACTTAACTAACTTTTTACTTGGTTAGGATGCTAGCTTCGCTTTCAATTAAAACATCAAAATTTAAAAAAAAAAAATTATAAAGATATCAGTAAGTAGTCATGTTCAAACAGTAGCTGGTAATTGGTCATTAATTTGGGTAAGAAAGATTCAGTACTAATTATGACTAAAAAGAATAAAAAGTAGTTAAAAGTAGGCACTTACAAAGCTACTTATTGTAAATGTGGATGATTTAGATATAAGATGGAGCATCCCACAAGTTAATAATTGCTTGGCACAAAATACAATCTATATTTACATGGTCTACGAGCATATATCAATTAAAAAAACGAATATTATCTATATATACCTTAAAATTTAAAATTAATTTCATTTTACTTCATAAACTTTAAAAACCAAACTCCTATTTTTCATCTGTTTTTAGAAAAAATTATAATAAAAGAGATTGAATAAAACTATTAAAGGAGAACTTTAAAATTCAAGTGACAAGATGATAATAACCTTAAAATTTAAGAACATAGATAAAAACAATGTTTAATTAGATTATGAATTTGATAAAGTGATAATAATATTAAAATCTAAAGGCACGGATGAAAACATTCCTTAATCAAACTATATAGTATACACATTGCTATATGTATATTATTATATACTTCCCAATCCCGAACTAGTTAAATTCTTTTCCCTTTGTTAAAACCGTTCAAGCACTTTATTAATTTATTGCATGAGGCCGGCCAAAGTCGGCCAGCATAACATGTGAAAATGACCAGAACACCACTATAATTAATTAATAAGCTAATCTTGTTTAAAAGAAGATATTATACATACTAATTATTCTACTTATATTAAGAAGCTTTCAATAACTGATTATCAGTTTTGAACTCATCGATCGATTGACATTCCCTAATCCCTACCATGGGATCCGTCTTCAGTTGCTGCATCTCAGAGAAGGTAGATGAAGGGTACGTATACGAACAACTCTAGTTAAATTCCTTTCTTATTTTCAGAATCAAAGAGTGAAAGATCTAAACATGAGATTAGTGTTTGCCTCTATTATTTAATTAACTTTGGCTTAAATTGGTTTTTGATGGTGTTAATTAGGACGCCATCAATAGGAGGAGGCAATAGTACTACTTCGTGGAGAATTTTCACATACAAGGAGTTGCATGCGGCTACTAATGGCTTTAGTGAAGATAATATGCTTGGAGAAGGAGGTTTTGGAAGTGTTTATTGGGGGAAAACTAGCGATGGCCTCCAGGTATACATAAATATATATATATATATACATGTATATATATCATATAAATATTACCTATCCCATAAATCTTTTTACCAAGATGTAAATCCGTTACTATGTATTGACACACTACTTCCTACCAATTCATGCTTTCTTAGTAAATATTTGGACAAATATTCTCAACTTTCCCTGAACTTAGGTCCCCCTCAAATTTTGAAAAATTTTACAATTGTTCCTTGGAACTTCCATACATTTTACACCTTTTCATAAGTTAAATGGATAGAAAGCTGATGTGGGATGAAATTTGAAAAATAAAAATCTTAGTTTTAGCCCAAAAGTCAAGTTATCAATAAAAATGGAAATAAAATTCTAAATCACTCCTAATTTTAAAAAATGATTAAAAATGATCTCGTTGAGACTAGTTCAGTGTGGGTGAGAAGGGAAATTCAGGGTATTAGATCTGAGATTCTAAAACTGAGAGGCTTTTTTTCAATTAATAAATTAGTCCCATACTCAGAAAAAAAAAAAAAAAAAAAAAAAAAAAAAAAAAAAAAAAAGAAAGAATCAAAATGCCCCTACACCAACAACCACTTCCCGGTCCCGGTCCCGGTCCCGGCCCCCCCGCCCCATCTCCCCCTCCCTGCCCCCTGATGGCAGTCCAAGGTCTCCCCCAACCCTGAGATGCACGACGGCCACCCCTTGATTCTGTGGCAACGAGCCAGACATAATTCCCACCCAAGACCCCCAATGTTTAATTGTTTTTAGAGATTTCTTTGGGGATAATTTAATATTAGTTGAGAATATTTTTTATCGTTACTTTTTAATAATTAGAGTAGTTCTTAGCTTACATTACGTTTTAGTCTTTCAAATTTAGTTATACAATAACTTTCTTGTCCACTTAATTGACAAAAAGTGCAAATTTGCAAATATTTTGAAGTTTGGGGTAGCAAATTAATGAAATCTTTTGAAAGTTAGGGGATAAAGTGAGAAAACCTAAATTTTAGGGGAATTTATAAAATCTAACTATGAATTTTGTCGTCAATGGACATTAACATGGTATTTCTTAGTAAAGAAAAGGGAGATACAACCTACTGCCCATGAGTAGCCTTTTAAATTAAAAAAGCAATACTAGGTAAAAAAATCGAATAATAAATTTCAACACAAAATTCAAATTTATAGATATAATAAATTTGACACCTTCTTATATTTATACCCATTATAATATTAAAATTAATAATTTTACTATTTCATAATACTAAAATTATCAACTTTAATTTAGACTTGACACAACTATAAGGAGGTACTCAGAACATGGCTTTCCACCGAATTTTTTCATGACGGTCTAAACCTTTTCAATAAATAAAGTATTACTAATAGCCTATTTGAATTAAAAGTTTGAATAGAGTAAGGTTGAACAAAAAATTCAAATTTTAATGAGATTTTTTAACACGTTGTTTCGATTCTTTTGAGGGGAAATTTGCAGATAGCAGTGAAGAAGTTGAAAGCAATGAATTCAAAAGCAGAAATGGAATTTGCAGTGGAAGTGGAAGTTCTTGGGAGGGTGAGGCACAAGAACTTGCTAGGTCTTAGAGGATACTGTGTTGGGACAGATCAAAGGCTTATAGTCTATGATTACATGCCAAATCTCAGCTTGCTTACTCATTTACATGGCCAATTTGCAAGAGAAGTTCAGCTTGATTGGAAGAAAAGAATGAAAATTGCAATTGGATCTGCAGAAGGCCTCATGTAAGCTTTAAACTATATACCCTTCTATTATTATTATTATTATTTTTTTATAAGGAGTATTGTTAAGGACACCAGATTTAATTTCAACTTATGAATATCAACTCACGTGGCAATGCACAATTGATCTGATAATACATTAAACACTTGTTAATAAAAGAATATCAACTCACATGCTATATATATTGATTGTCTTGGGATCAGAGTTGGTGTTCTTAATTTTTTCATTTTTAAGTGTTTATGATTTATAATATTAATACTAATTTATTCACGAAAGAAAAATAATTTAAGGACTGTTTGAGAAGTCTACTCATGTTGTCAACAACTTGCTTTTTTGTCAAATGTGTATAAATGAAAATTAATTGAGCAATTAAAAAGGATATCATAAATGTTGCTTTTTCTTTTTAATATATATTTATGTTCCAAGTCTTGCATACAATACCCCCATTTCCTTGAGATTGCTTCCTTTGAATAAAATACTAAAATTACCACATGGGGGGAGGTATTTAATATGACATTTAATTTTAAAACAAAAAAAGTATTTTACAAATAAGTACTGATTTTGTTTATTTTCTTTTCTGTCATTATCCAGTAATTATAGTAATTCTCGTAGAACATTATGTTGTGTACTAGAATGACTACGGTGATTACAATAATGACTTTGGGTTAATATCAAAACCGATAATGTCCATGAAATACTTTGGTTTAATTAGTGCTATTAAAAAACCCCCGATCAATGAGATCTATACTGACCAAATGCTTCATGATATTTGTGACATTTGTCTTATAGGTTTAAATAGAAAGTTTAAACAAAAGTTTTAAACTTTTGTTAGAGAAAAAACTAAAGAGAAAAGTTTGAATTATAAATTCGAACCCGTTTGCCAAACACAATAGTTGTCATAACGAACCTTTTTCCCCCAATCTTCTCTGTTGTTTTTAGGTACTTGCACCATGAGTTTACGCCCCACATAATCCACAGAGACATCAAGGCAAGCAATGTGCTATTGGATTCAGATTTTGAGCCACTTGTTGCTGATTTTGGGTTTGCCAAACTTATCCCAGAAGGGGTAAGCCACATGACTACCCGAGTTAAGGGCACCTTAGGTTACTTGGCCCCGGAATACGCCATGTGGGGCAAAGTGTCCCAAAGTTGTGACGTCTACAGCTTTGGAATTCTCCTCTTGGAACTGGTCACCGGAAGAAAGCCCATCGAGAAACTTCCCGGTGGAGTCAAGAAGACGATAACCGAATGGGCCGAGCCATTCATAAGCAAAGGGCGGTTTAGGGATCTTGTCGACCCGAAACTCCGGGGAAACTTCGACGAGGCCCAACTTAAACAGGCCGTCAACGTCGCGGCCCTGTGCGTGCAGAGCGACCACGAGCAGCGGCCCACTATGAGAGAGGTTGTTGGGCTTTTGAAGGGGTGTGAGCCCAAGCCCAAAGTGATACAAACTAGGATGGAGAGTATAAAGTACAAAGATGAGTTGGTGGCACTTGACCAAGCTAGTGATGATGATGATGATGAGGAAAATGGGTATGGTGTATTTAGTGCTTTGGATGTGCAAAAGATGAAGAGAGATCCTTACAACCAAGGTGGAGTTAGGAGAACGGCTAAAAATGCTTAAGAAAGCCTTAATTTGTTTATTGATTTTATGTTAGTAGTTTTGTTTCATAGTGGGTTGAAATGGCTTGGGAAATTCATATATACATATATGTTAAGTAAAATATATATATATATATATATTTCATTTTGGTTGTGATGCAAATGTGAAGATATAATTTGGTTTTATTTTCTTGGATTTTGATGCCATGATTGCAGCTATTAAATATGAGATTTTTTTTTTTCTGATATAAATTTTCCCGCTATGAGGGATATAGTACATATACTATAGTGATTTTTGGCAACTACAACAATGACTTGTGAGTGAGTTGTACGGAACGTATGGTCAAATAGTTAATATGAAACAACGAACTTTAGTTAATTGAAAAGATCTTTTGATGTCTTCTAATTAATATAGAGATCTCAATGTTAAACGATCTGATATTTTTATTGAATAGAGAATTATAAAAAAATTGTCCGTGTGATTAATTTTTGTTGTACTTTTTGAATGACTTTTATTTGTGAAATCTGGTATACTTTCCTTTTTGTATTTGTCAAACCAATCTAGTAGACTTTTTTCCCCGGTCAAATTGAAAAATATATTTGAAATAGAAAAATACTGTCTAATTGGAGTTAAAATGATAAACCAAATAAAATCTTACTCTATTTTTTGCAATTACAACAATGACTTGTGAGTGAGTTGTATGAAATGTATGGTCAAATAGTTAATATGAAGCAACAAATTTTAGTTAATTGAAAAGATCTTTTGATATCTTATCTCAATATCAGATGATTTGATATTTTTATTGATTAGAGACTTATAAAGAAAAATATGAGCGTGAGATTAATTTGTGTTGTACTTCTTTGAATGACTTTTCTTTGTGAAATATGATATACTTTTTCCTGTATTTGTCAAATCAACCCTGTACACTTTTTTTCCCCTGGCCGTATTGTAGAATATATATAAAATGAAAAAATACGGGTTAGCCGGAATTGAAATGGCAAATCAAATAAAACCTTACTTTATCGGTTTTTGGATTAATTTTTCAATAATATGATATATGAATGTGTTTAATAGAGTTTTTGTTTTTACTTTTGCTTTTACTTTTAGTCAGTAGAAGAATAGAAGTGAAAACTATTATTTCTAATAAGTAATTTAAACTAAAAAGCTTATGACGTTTAACTAATCTCTAATGTTTTCTGATAAAAAATAAAAATATTAAAATAAAATTTATAAGGTCTAACTTAAGTGTCGTTACTAGTTTTAAAACCTGTTCAAAATTAGAAGTTGTATTTTTTTGCTCTCACAAGAGGCTCTTCCTTAGACTAGAAGATCTTTTGACTAGAAACTCTTATCAAAGCATTCTTAGAAACTCCTTTCGGACGTAGAAAGCTAAAAGAAGCTTCTAGGATGATCTATGTCGTATAAGTATTCACTTGACAAATTTATAGTAAATGACATCGTATCACTCCTAATCATATATCTTATTTAATCGAACGATTAAAATAGTAATATTTATCGTCAATGTAAAGTACAATTCTTTTTTTTAAGAGGCGAATCATCATTCAAATTAAAAACGGCATACAAACACCAATATTATAGACGAAACAACTATGTGGTATAAGAGACAACTTTCGACTAAGACAATGAAGCTCAGTGAGGAGGATATTAGCCGAGATCCGGTAACGGGAAAATTCCTCGAGAGACAATCATTCGCGACATAGAGGCTACAACAAACTTCGCCTACCCATAAGACTAACTGAACCAACAAACATATACCTTTAGAGAACAACTTAAGCGGAACACATGCACAAAAACAAATCAGAGTTAAGGTAACTACCTCCTTTCTTACAAAATTAAAACAAAAACACAAAACAAAGCATGAATATAAAATAATATAGACTGTAAAATACTTATCCCATACAAAACAATCACTCTGCCGCATGTTACAACTCAAAGAAAATCAATTGGAATCAATTGGAAGTAAGAGATCACCACATCAATCATCGGATAACTAAGGCCTCGCCAAATCCTATACCGTCAGAATCTCGTTAGGTTAAATCTTACAAAAAAACTCTCAACTAGTACCCTCCAAATTCATCCCACCAAGACCACCAAACCATCAAAGTCACACACAAAATGTAAACCTTAGTACATAAGAGAAATCTGAGAGAGAGACGCAAAGTACAGTCTTAAATTAAGGTTTTTTGTCATTAGCCAAAAAAAAAAACGTTGAGGTTTTATTGAAAACAAAAATAAACAAATAAATCATATGAATAAAAAAGAAAGACGGGGAAAAAATCCTTCTCTTCTTTATTATAACGGACATCGTATAGATTTTGTAGAACAATTTATAGCCGCAAAGGCGGTCATGGAGCCGCAAGAGAGCAAACCCCAGAATTTCGCGGAATCTGGAAAAAGATGGATCGTCTCTCTCCCACTTCCGGTGAGTTTCACTTTCCCTCTACTCTTTTCTTTTATTTTCAAATTTCTGTTCGTGTTTGGTTGCTGAGAAATCATCGGAAATTTTCAATATGATTATCGGAAAAAAAAAAAAAAAAAAAAAAAAAAAAAGAGAGAGAGAGAGAAATAAAAGTTTTAATTATTTATGAAGCAAAAGTCACAATTTTTTGTAAAGATTTTGGGGTTTGGCTGCTGCTTTGTGGTGATTGAAAGTAATATGTGAATTTCAGAACTTGGTATTAGTTTTTGTTTCTGTTTTTGTTTTTGTTATTTAATTTTCCGCTTGGAAATTGAAATCCAAGAAATCTCTGTGTTCTTCATTCATAGGAACTGGTTCTGAATCAATAGGTGGTACTTGCAAATTTTCTGTCAAAATTAGCAATTTGATTTGTCTAAAAACTTTGTTTGGCAAAAGGGTATCTGTGTTTTTAATGGTTTCAATTGTAGGACTTGTTTTCGAGAGGAAATTGCCGACATGATAAATGTCGTTATTTGATCTCTATCGGTTGAATTCGATAGGGAAAATGTAGGTCTATTAGGATTATCTAGGAGGATATGAAGGATTTGATACTCTCATCAGGATAAAATATGGCTTGCAATGGTAGAAGGCAAGGAAAAGAAACAACAACGGAGTTATTCGATGAAAGTTTCGCAAGAAACTGAAATTGTTCAAACTAATGTCTGACAAGAAATGGAAATTGACCTAGCTAATATCTCACAAGAAATGGAGATTGATCAAACTAATGTCCCACTAGAAAATAGGAAATTGATCAAACTAATGTCTCACAAGAAGCGGAGATTGATCCAACTAATATCCCACAAGAGAAAAGGAAATTGAGCAACCTAAAGTCTCACAATGCAAGGAAAATCAATTGTTAAGGTTACTTTCATGGACTGGCCATGTCTCAAGGTCAACAAGAAAGTCAGAGCCATAATCCGATGGCCCCGCCCTTGATGTGCTGGCCCCTGCACTAGATGTGCTGGGCCCCGCTCTATATGTGCTGGCGCTTTCTCCATACATTCTCGATTCCAGTTCATACAAGCAGACACTGGCATGGCAGGCTGCCTGAAACTCTTCATCTTCATATTTTGCCTTTTTCACTTCCATCTCATGGGTGTGGAGGCTCTCTTTGATAGCTTGGTCAAGTAAAGCTTTTTCCCTGGCTTCCAGCTCCGCTACATTGACTTCTTGTGGTGGCTGAGGTGCAAGAAGCTTTTGAACTTTGTCCTTTCTCAAGTCTTCCAAGGTCTCTCTCTTCCGTCTATGCCTGTTCTCTCTTTCACGCGATAGCTCTATCAGGCGTGACTGCATTTCAATTGTCACTTCTGGAGGGCACCCTGTGCATGGAGCCACATCTCCTTTCTTCTGTGCAAGGTGTTCCTTGAAACGAGTTATGCCACCCCACATTGTGTGTCCACAGAAAATGCAGCAAACATGATTGCGGTTGTTGCCAATCATTGTGCAGTATTGCCAAGCGTTGTCAGTCAGTTTTGGTTGCGCCATTTTGATGACAAACAAAGCTTATTGCAGTCGGACCTTCATTATCAACGGACATTCATTAGTAGAAGCCACACATGAATATTTTAACAGAACTAAACTTAGCCAAAAAAAACTCAATAAAGAAAACATAATGGATTTTTCTTTTTTCTCTTTTAGGGTCGGAGCCTTTGATGAACCTACTAGTACACATGCACATACACATACACATACACATACACATACACATACACCCGCTTGTATAGAACCATTATGAACTCTCAGTTGTTTGCAACCGTAGTTTTAGCAAGGCATACTTATGATGCATCTGAAACAGACTGTAGTTGCTTATATGAACGTCAATCTAGCTAGAAAATTCTCCATAAATACTGAAAAAATAGAAATTAGAAAGCAAATTTAAAGCGTATCAAACACTAATTTGGGAATATAGTTTACCAATGCACAAACTCTTTAATGTTCCATTGCAGCTTTACCATAAAATCATTCACAAGCTAGGCACAGTAGTGATAACCTCAACCCCGGCCAGCTAGTTTCACATCTTTGCCAAGATTGGGTTTAGATTGAGAGTAAACATTATCATACAAGATGGGAGAGAGAATAAGCAACCAAGATGAATCTAAACCATTGTCGATGGAAATATATGGAAAATGAAAAGAGAGCTCAACACTAGCAATTATTTATTACATGTTCTAATATGAGAACAGTTATAAAAAAATCCATTATAAACATTTGTATCATGGATTTTGACAGGGAATTCGAAACATAAAAGCAATAGATGGTTCAGCTTTTCTGCAAATTAAGAAAAAAGTATTTGAAATCTTTAGCAAGAACAGTTGTAATAGTTTTGGGAGCAAATACCATGACATCGTTGGAAATACTGGTTTTTTTTTTTTTTTTTTGTCAAAAGAACATCAAACAGCTTCGGAATCTCCGCTAAGTAAAGATAATCCTACCTTATCCCCTATACCCTGTAATTAATTCATCATCAATGAAAGGTCTTTTTTCTTATTTTTTTTTTTAAAAAATAAAGGATTATCCAAGATGCATACAGGAATACTTCGATGTAGCTTTTCTATAGACAAAATCTTGAAACTTAAGTATTATCATGAAGTTCTCAAGGAATTAAGGCAACCTTCAAATTTATGTATCAACAAACTCCATGTAAATTCAAATCTAGGGAAAATTGAACTTTGCCCTAAAATTTTCCTTTGAGAAGTTAAATAGGTTTACCCGATCTGAGAGAAAATTTTGTTAATCGGAAAAACAAAATGAAGAAACACGAAGAAACAAGAAACTTTGTTGAGAGGTATAGAGCGTACCTGCAAAGGGCTGTCCCTGATTCCCCCTACCAATGTTGGCAATGCTGATCTCTTAAATCGAGAATGAAGAGCTTTGGAGACTCCGCCTCCAAGGGCTAATCGTCTCCGTCGTAACGCACTCTATTAGTTGTGTACAATTGTTAAGAAGGTTAATTTATATTGATATCCAAATTTGGTAAAAAGATTCTCCCTTTTATCTCCTTTAAAAAAAATTAAAATTAATTTCAAGGGTAATTTTAATATTAGAATTTTTTGGGAAGTATGGATAACTTTTCAAAGGTCTCCTTCTGAAACCTCATTATTCTGTGCTTTTGTTTCCTTAGCTGCTAGGTGCGTTGCTCTCTCTGTTCGGCGTTCTGTTTGGTGTATACTAATGTTAAAATTTCGTCACACAGAACTATAACACTGATAATTAAAGACATGTTAATAATTACTCTAGTGTACATTTGTGTTAAAAATTAGTCCACATGGTAAGAAATTATAATCTTAATGTAAAATACTTCCCTCATTCTTTTAATTTTAACAACGATATCAAAGCGACAAGTAGTACTGGAGTTAAGATCTGGGCAAAATAGGAATACTTGTAAGGTAAGGATACTTAAATGTTAGAGAGTTTCTAACAAGACATATTTTAACCAATTTATGCGCAAACATGATCTCATCTCATTTTTGAGGGAACAATATGAAAAAATGAAAAAGTAAATAAATAAAAAAAAGGCTTAAAGTTTGGAAAATATCTGGAAAGAGTTATCCTCTTCAATGATAGCTATTACCAGGTTCTCATATTGAGAACTGAATGGCTTCAGCGTCTCTGGTCTTGAGCACCATCTTAGTTTTGTAGAAAGGGTAAAAAACGAACCACTTAGAAGTATGACAACGGTAATAGAAGATGCCTAAACATATAAAGTGGCCTAGAGAGAGGATTCTGAAAGGCTGAATTCTTTAACAAGGATAGATTTTATTATAATTTTCTCTCGTTCAATTTGTGAACAGATGTTATCACATAATTACTGAAACAAATCAACAAAAAAGACAAAAAGAGACTAGAAAAAATGTTTCTGAAGAGTTTAAAGAATACATTCTAAGAGTTTTTTATTTTATTTTATTTTATTTTTCTTTGCCCCCTCTAATGGAACCTCTGCCATTCTTTCCGTGTGTATAATTGTGATAACCAAAACTGGAAAAAGAACTACTTTGGTACCTTCATTAAAGTTTCGGAACCAACTATTATAGCACAAAATTTCCTACTAGTGTACATTATTGGTATCATAAAATTTCTTCAAGTTTCTAAAAATGGGTTTTGAATCAATGAACACCGACATTTTCTGGCTATCTCTAATCCCTTTATGTGCTGTATTGTTAGGTGCAAATTATGACATTGATATATCTTGATTTATGATGATTGTCGTAACATTTTTTACCACTATAATCAACTTTGTATTTTATTAGTGCTATCCGTACTTTAACAGGATCTGTTCTGTTGGCCCATACCCCTGTGCCCTTGAGTTCTAAGGAGTCGGGAACCTACTCCTGGTGGATGACTTTGATGATCTTTAGTCCATCTCAGGCTCAGAAGTAGCGGAAAGTTCTCTGCCTGTCCGCTGGCTGTGATGGTCACACGGTTTTCCGAACTGGCCTTCTCCGAAAAATATAAAATAAAAATATTTCTATGAATTAGAACTGAAATGTATGAGGTACACTGTCTAATCTCATTTTTCACCCCTTCTGGTTTTGAAATTAAACTAAAAACAGAATATAGAAAAGCAATGTGGTAAAAGCCTGTCCTTTTGCTAAAAGAAAGCCTGAATACAAGTTAATTCCTATCACTGATAACTCTAAAAACATCCTTAACCTGGCTTCATAATTCTTACTTCTCTTGCTTCCCTTATTTCCTCGTGATATATGATTTGTAGTTGAATTCCAATGAAGTTTTCTGCTTGCCGTTAGCATTTGTTTCAGCTTCATAAAATTTCGATTTGTTGTGACAGATGCCATATTAACGGAATTTTTGTTCATATTTTTATAGATATCGTCTTAATTTGATGCTTTGATTGGCTCTCTTATTTTTTCTTTATTCAAAAATCACCAGTATATGTAGACACACAAGAAAAGCAGTACTGCTAAAGATCTGCAGGTTGTGCCCACGCAGAGAAGATGTAGACACTCAGCGGATTATTTCTGCACCATGAAGAAAAATATTTTGAAGGGGATTGATTTCAACTCGTCAACTCAAATGCAAGAATGATCTAGAATTCTTTTCCTTCTCGTGGCGTTTTAATTCACCCGGTCGCATGCTGGTGTCGGGTTTGCAGCAGTAATCTCCTTTCCCACATGCCGTGCCTCATCTTTCCAGCTTTCCATGTCCATAACGTCTGAAGTGGAAAAACAGCACCATCAATGAAGCTTCAAAGACAAGCGGTATGTGCCTACGGGGTTGGAAAATCTTGGAAACTTGCAACTGGGTGGTGCACTGCACACTACAGAGTACACAATGTGAAGCAAAGCCCTCTATCCCTTGATTCTACTTATGTAACAAGAACATATATTTGTACAAATCTTTGGTGGATTTGTAATTGGAAATTGTCTAAATTCGGAAATTCATTTTTTAGAGGGACATTCAAATGACAAAATTAGAATGATATTTTCCAGTTTTGTTAAATGAATTGTTGTATGTATGTTTTGAACTTATGATGCATCCTTGTACCTTTGTGCAATATTAATGACAATAATTCTTTGGTAAATACTCTATTGGTAGAGTATTGTGTTGAGCCATCAAATTTTTAATAGGTTATATCAGTTTTGTATACATTTTCATACATTTTCATAATGACGTGATCTTGACTAAATCTATGGTTTAAAAGCACACGCATGCTATCTTTAGAAATAACTAATTGTATATAACATTCCTATTTACAATATGGATGGGAATGACAACTTTATTTATGAGTGAGGTACCCGCGGGTACCCGTCCCTAAAGGGACGAGTATGAAAATTATTATATGAGTATGGAGTTAAGATTACTCCCCAGTCTAGTGTGGAGCAGGGGTGGAGAAAGCTCTTCCGCACTCGCACTCGCACTCGCACTCGCACTCGCACTCGCACTCGCACCTACCCTGCTTATATACATCCTTACATTAAATTTAAATTTTTATTTGGAATACAAAAAGGAAAACACCTTCAGAAACAAAGAAACTATCTCTAGCCTGGATTTTTATTTTTTAATGTAAAGGTTATGCGTTTTTGGCCTTTAAGGGAGCCAACCTTATGACATGTGGTTTTTGAGCCAAAGTGGCCAACTGTCATACCTATTTGGACCAAACTTATGTATGCAAGTGTCACATTATTATTGAATGATTTATATGGCATGCAGTAATAAATATATATACATATATATTGAGTGATACAAAAATATGAATTTTCTTGTGATTGAACTTTATGTTTGGTGAGTGTTACATTACATAATTTCTAAAATGATCTACATGTCCATGCATTATACAATGACCAATATAAAACTCTCTCTCTCTCTCTCTCTCTCTCTCTCTCTCTCTCTCTCTCTCTCTCTCTCTCTCTCATCCAAAACAATGATAAACGGTTAGTTATTCATTAATGATGGAAGTGAATAGCACTTTTTTTTGGGGTGGCCACGAAGCTTCTCATACCAAACTAAAAGAAAAGCACTACTTTTGCCTTTCCTAGTTTGGAGGACCTCTCTTCTCTTTTGGCTTCAATAGCAAGACAAATCAAATGTGTGCCCACAAACTTTGCTTATACCCCAAAGCACCCAACCATAACACTTAATTGCATCTATCAGAGAGAGAGAGAGGGAGAGAGAGAGAGAGAGAGAGAGAGATAGAGAGAGAGACACTCACGCAAAATCACTTGTCCGAATTTCCACTGTAGAAATATTTCTAATGCTTGTTAAACAAGAATAATGGAATGAGAAGTGTAGTGGCCTCACAATCCCAACTGAATTTCAATCATGATGTTTGTCACCTTTCCACCTATTCTTAAACTCAGTGTTACTACTTCCATGGTGGACAAGACCAACCGTAAATTCATGTAACACGACTTTTTGGCTTCAATTCGATTTGTCTGCCAATTCCTGACAAGAGAAATGGTGCCTTCCGCTCCTGCTAAGATACTCATTGGCATATCTTTGGACCCGAACGAGAGCAAAGAGTTGCTTTCGTGGGCAATCAGAGTTCTTGCTCATCCGAACGACAACATTGCCGCGGTTCACATTATCGGTTAGTAGGTCCATTTTGCTTGTACTCACTAACCCAATTCAGTAATTTTAAATGTCCTGTATCATTGAAAATGTTTTGATTGTTTGTTGACTATATCAGCTGGCAAGGAGAAGAAGAAATATGGATTAACAACCGAAAAACAATCGCAGCTTCGCCGAGCAAAAGCTTTTGTTATCTCTGTGCTAGGAGAATTTGCCAGCACCTGTCAGTCCAAGCAGGTAATTCACTCATGTGCAATATATATATATATATATATATATATGCATCAAAGTAAAGAAAGGCTTATATCTACATATTTCAGGTAAATTTGGAGGCTAGAGTCGGTTTTAGCTCCAGAGTCGGACGAGGTCTAATCAAGGAAGCGAAATTAGTTTCAGCTGACTATCTTGTTCTTGGTGGTTCAAGAAGCACATCAAACAGGTACCAGCTTAGTCTGAAAATTATTATTATATATATATATATATATTTTTTTTTTTTATTATTTTAATCTGTCATGAGTGACATTTTCTCTATCTGGATTAGACATCCATTCGTTGCAAGGTACTGTTTTCGGAATGTTCCTAATGGCTGCACACTCGTTTTATTCGAGAAACGCAAGTTCCCGCAACAAAATTCAGATTCAAATTCTACACACTCTAAAGGTAAGCAGCTTTTTTCAAAAACTTCCCGGATACAATAATTATTCGTTAATCTTCATTTTGCACATGATAACCATAATTGTAACTGATCCTGAAAACAGTGACAAAACTAGAATTTTTTTTATCGGGGGGGCTAATAACTATGCAATGGTTAATTAGGGGCTATTATGAGATTTTATTTAAAATTATAGGGCATTTTTTGAAAATAGAAAAGTTGAGAGGGGGTCTTAAGCTTCACGGGTCCTTGCTTCCCTCCGTCCTTGCCTGTAAATATAATATGATTTAGGATTTTTCACTTCATAATCCTTGAACTATTAGTATTGTAACCGTTTGGTCCCTACATGCTTTTTTTTTTTTTTTTTCCAATCAATTAATCCCTTAAATAATTTTTTTTTTTTTTTTTTGACAATTTTGGTCCATAATCACATGTTCATCGCGTGATAACTTAAAATTAAAAAACAAAAAAAAAATTTGAAAGAAGCAAAATGTTATCTTCAATGCCCCCGAAAGAACTTGGAAAGTTCGAACATTTTGTACATGACATGATTGTCAAGATCAAACCTGCCAAAGAAAAATAAGTTCATGGGGAAATAAAAAAGCTCAGGGACCGATAGCTCCGAAAACCTCATGATGTAGTACAATGTGTTAAACAAATGCTTGTTAGAATGTGTTCTGATCCGTCCCTATTAGCAGAAAGCGGCCGATCAAGTTCAAGGCTGACGGACAAGAGCATTAAGAGTGAGTCGGCTATCTCCTCTGCACAAAATCTTAATGTCTCAGAAACGAAAACAAAGAGTAAGATTTCTTCACCAAGAACTGTTCTAGATGAACTGGAAGCTGCATCTCAGAGCACAGAGGACGACACCTTAAGCAGCGGGGATTCAACCATCACAGATTTACGTTCTGTGACTTCAAGCTTTAGAGCCAAATCTAATACAAGAAAGCAAGGATTCTCACCGTGCACGGTTATCTTTTCTCTCCTCGGTTCGCCTTTTCGGAAAAGAAACTCTGCCAAAGCAATGAGACAGCCTTTGTTAAGGTGCTTCAGCTATGAGGAAATCATGAATGCCACAAACAACTTCAACCCAGGTGAGTGTGTGCTTCATAGGTATAGTTTCATTTCTTTTTTGGTAAAGAAAAATGGTTATAATGATAGAAGGTGGCGTAACCAACTAAAACCAGGGAAGCAAAACATCCCTGTTTGACATATGGATCTCTCAAGAAGTAAATTGACCATATAGCCCATTCATTATTATGGGACTGACTCAAATCCAAGACCTTGTTGAAGAGAATTAGCGGCCTAACCACCCCATAAAACAACCGGTGATAATGAGGAGGTTAGGAAGTGGATTGACCATATACCCCATCCAATGTGGTAGGAGTGACGCGAACCCCAAGATCTCGTTGAGGAGAAATAGCAGATAGGTGGTAATGGGGTGGTGAGGAAGTGGATTAATCAAATACCTCATCCAATGTAATAGGAGTAACTCAAACCCAAGATCTCGTTGAGGAGAAATAGCAGTCTCACCACCTCATCAAAATGACGGGTGGAAATGGGGTGGTCAGAAAGTAGATTGACCATATACCCCATCCAATGTAGTAGAAATGACTCGAACCCAAGATCTCGTCAAGGAGAAACCGCAGTCTTACTACCCCATCAAATAGGGTGGTAAAAATCAACATATCTGAATTTAAAGTTTCTAATGCTTTATGATTGTTCTGATTTTCAGATAATATAGTGGGCAGAGGAGGGTACTCTGAAGTGTATAGAGGAGATCTTTCTGATGGACAAACCATTGCTGTGAAGAGGTTGACTAAGGACAACAAAGATGCTAAAAAGGAGAAAGAGTTTCTCATGGAACTGGGCATAATTGGACATGTTTGCCATCCCAACACTGCTAGCTTAGTTGGATGCTGCATTGAGAATGGCCTTTACCTCATTTTCAATTTATCCCAGAACGGAAATTTGGCATCCGCATTGCACGGTGAGAATGATTTTAACGTTCTCGTCTTGATTTTCAATAGAAATTTACAAGTTTTTTTTATGGAAATTTGATTCAGATTTTGCATACAAACTTTAGAAGGAGAACTAGTGTTTGAAAATTTACACTTAGGCAGCATTAGAAAATATTATATTAAGTAGGTTCCATGTTGACACGCATAGATTCTACATATGTTGTGTCTTCGTTTTTGAACAATTTAAATGTTTCCGTTCATATTTTACACTTTAACAAACAAACAAAAAAGTTATTTATCCTAATTGAAAAATACCTCCACTTTATATAGATGAATTTTATTAAACTTAATCATGACTTGGATAAAATATGAATATGTTGACCAATAAATAATAGCTACATGTATGATGATATACACATAGTGGATCTGCAATTAATCACTATGTTTGTGGTAAGCGGCGGGGCTACAATATAATTTAAAATATAATTCAAAGGTCATATGCTCTTATTCAAATTTTTTTCAGTTTTAATTTTTTCTTTTTAAGTTTATAAATATTTCAATTTAAGTTCTCATTTTACTCCATTAAACGTTTCTAATTGAAAAGGTGTCCTTGCTGAGATTAAAACTTTTTTGAATGGAACTCTCATTTTGACTCACTGAAATGATTTAATTTTAACCGGTTATGTATGACATTTTGGACAATGTCCACTTACTAGTAAAATTTTCAAGTATATCCTCGTTGTTCCAAACTAGAAAGCTAATTATACCAAAACATTTCTCAAATCTAGCTATAAAGTTGTGGGATCTAAAACAAAATAGAGTTTAAAAAAAAACAGTAAAAAGAGAAATACAGAGTTAAAATAAAAATAAATAAATAAAATAAAATGTGCCCCCACTAAAATAAAATCTTGGTTCGGCATGTGTATGGTGACATATCTCTGACGAAAAATGATTTTCAATTTATGCATTTTTGTTATATTTATACATGCACTTGAGCAATTGGCTTACCATTAGGAACACTCGAAAAATCTCAGGAAAAGAAAGCATGTCTATTGACTGGCCCAATAGATACAAAATTGCCATTGGAGTTGCAAGAGGTCTTCATTACCTTCACAAATGTTGCAAGCACCGCATAATACACCGGGACATAAAAGCCTCTAATGTCCTTCTTGGACCAGACTATGAACCACAGGTAACTTTCTCGTCGATTGCTCGGAGAATTTTGTGGTCGGGTACGAAAAAAAAAAAAAAACAGTATGATATTGTTTTGTTTACGGATCACATCATAATGATTAAGAAAATTAGTGTATATATGACTGTTCAGAACTGTGTCCACTAGTGGGATTTTCTCATAATTGTTTGTGCATTTCATTTTATGCGTTTTTGTAAAATTTTCTACCACTTTACAGATCACGGATTTTGGGCTAGCGAAATGGCTTCCGAACAAGTGGACTCACCACGCCGTGATTCCAATTGAAGGCACGTTCGGATACTTGGCGCCGGAGTACTTTATGCATGGGATTGTGGATGAGAAAACTGATGTTTTTGCTTTTGGGGTTCTGCTTTTGGAGATTGTAACAGGTCGTAGGCCTGTGGATTCTTCCAACAGAAACCTTCTCCTTTGGGTAAGAACATCTCACACTTTGATGCAGCCTAATTTTTTATTATTTTTTCAAAAAAGAAAAGGAAATTTTCAGTGTACCTGTAGTAGAGATAAGAAATTATTTCATTGGAGACACTAAGTGAAAAATTGGAGAGAATAATTCTCATTAAATTAGATTGTAGTTATATATATAATTTCAATTATTGAGTGTGAGCAAAATGATTATTTTCTTATAAATTGGGAGCATAACCGAAATTTTAGGGGGTAAAAGAATTTTTCAAAATCTGAATGGGGGATTCAGTTGTAATTTTTCGTACAAAATGAAGGAACTAAAATGTTCAAAAATATTTACGGTTAATAATCAATTTCTCAAAATCAGAGCGGGGACGGTATCAGAGGTTGCCAAACTTCTCTGAACCTCAAGTCATCGGTTACTCACGTGATTCATAAATGTTTGTAGGCGAAACCCCTAATGGAATCAGGAGACATTGCCAAGCTAGCTGATCCAAACATGGAAGGAAAATATGATGCAGAACAACTACACAGAGTAGTGCTAGCAGCTTCTTATTGCGTAAGACAATCCTCAATTTGGCGTCCATCGATGACTGAGGTACTCGGAAAATATGTTTTCTATTTATTATAATCGGTCGAAGCGTTACATTTTTTAACCGTCGCATCTTTTTTTCTTTGAACATTAGGTGTTGGAACTTTTAACTAATGGCCATGACTCTGAGGTTGCAAGGAGCTGGAGAATTCCAAAGTTTACCTCTAATGAGTTAGATGATTACTCAATGGTTTATGGCTATCAAGTCCCACCAACAAATACTCTTTTAGAGGATTCTTTGAGTATGTAGGTCCTTTTTTATTTTTTATTTTTTTTATTTTTTGTGGGTTTTTCTACTGGTTGAATGTAGAGGTTTAATTTCTTCTTTTATTTTTTTAATATATTTTATTTTTATTTTATTTGTGACAAGAGGGTTGTGGTTAGCCTAAGTGGAGCAAAAGTGAATGTTTCAGAATTATAAGTTGTTTTTCCATATTTTCAATACTTTTTGTAAAGGATTAAAATGTCAATCTTTTTGTATTGGTGATACATGATATATAAATTAACTGCATTTCATTTTTTTTTTTTTTTTGGTTGGTTGATTCTTGCACTACAATTAATTAAATTGGAAATCCCACTTAATAGATCATCTTAAATTTTATATTCATTGTAATATAGGTTCTTATTCAACATTGCTCCTATATATTATGTTAATAGTTAGACGCCTTAATTTTATATTATCTGAAGAAACAAGATGGCGGATAAAAATTAACAAACAAGAAAATACGAAAATTATAGCGATTCACGTTTTATTTGAGAATTAAGTCTTTTTGTGTTACGACAACAATTAAATTCTACAACTTATTTTGATTGACATAAGATTGCTATGCTCAGCAGTTATGAAGGATAACTTATTTTGATAATTCTTTTCTGATAAAGAACTTGTTTGATAATTTACCAATGAAACGTAGAAATTTATGGCACTAAAATTATTCTACTAGAACTATCTTCTCATTGTGAACATTTGTCTCCTGATTAACGTTCAAAAATACACTCTCAAAGTGGTCAATTGTAGTACAGCTCGGACGGTCGTATCCATAAGGAGGCGACAACAAAAACAAATAATATTATTAGAGATAAACATTCAAAAGGCAAGAAAATAAAATAATAAAAAGAGAAGATATTTTTGGTGGATTTTTGTGATAACGGAAATATGAAAAAGATAAGATTTAGGTGGAGAAAAATTCAATAATAAATGATATAAGGCATCGTGAATCCTTCATATGCTTCCAATTTGAATCCAATCTTTGATTTATGACTCAATTGCACTGTTTCACATCCCAAACGAACAACTGGAAAATATGGAATTAAATATCAACAAAAATAACAAAAGTGTTTCAGTGGATGAAATCTTTATGTTGAAACCAAACGGATTTATCATTACAAGTTATCCAAAATCAACAAAATACTGTTTTTAACAAATTGCAGTAAAAGATAACTCATAAGACAAATCTTTATCAAAATAGAATGTGACAATATTACATAAACAAAACATGACTGAATTTATATAAAAGATTGACACAAAATATTTTGAACAGAAGAATGAGATAAAGAAATTCAATCCACTAAAACATATAATATTTACAAACCAAAATAAAATCAAACTCAAATTAGATCACTTCACACATGAGATCATCACTAACTTCGTCAAAGTGTCTAGCCTAGCATAAAATTTATCTCACAAAATTTAAAAAAGAAAACATGAGATAAAAAGGCAAGGATAAGAAAAACATATAAGAAAGACACTAAAAATACTCCAAACTCAGCCAAAATTGCTGAGGGAAAAACATCTTCTTTGCTTGCTGCAAAGGCCTTGCTTTTGTTGGCGTTAATTCCAATTTTCTCTTAAAGAATTTTGGCCCACGAAATTTGCCACCCAGCTGGTAAACCAGCTGAAGACTCGCAGCCAGCTGGAGGGATTTGCCCGCGCGGGGCAAGAGACAAGGGCTGGATTCTTGGGCCTGAGATTAGGCGGCCCATCTGGGAGGGAAGTCTGGCCCGGATCTTGAGCAAGCGTGGGAGCAACCTGCGGAAGGAAAGGAAGAAAAGAAAAGAAAAGAAAGGAAAGGAAAAAAAATTAAAAATTAAAAATTAAATAAACCAAAATTAAATTAAATATTTCCAAAGTAAAATATTTTGAATTAATATCATGAAAATACTTGATTAAAACTTAAATTATCTAGTAAATTATACGAACAAAAGTGTATTTTTATACACTTATCATCTCCCTACACAAAAAAAAAAGAGGGAGATTTTGCTCTTATGGCATGGATTATAATGTTCTCAACATATTAAATTTAATATTATTTTATTTTATATTATATTATTGAATTTTAGATAGGGATTCGCACTCTTCAATTTATGATAAAGTCAGGCGTTGAATTTCCGTTAAACTATGCTTACAACCACCAACTTATTAAGTTTGTGTTGTTTACAATTGCAATTTTAATTTTTTTGGAAGTTTTTTATATTTCATTTTATATTATTTGAACTCTTTTTATTTTATTTTATTTATTTTATATTTTTTGAACCTGATAGTAATGGGGATGCTCATACAATTTATATCAAGTCAACTTAACTAGTAAGGCCCAACTCAATCCCTTCACCTATATCAAATAGGGAAAAGTACATGAATAACATAAATTTAAAAATCATTATATCAATATGATATAAAAAATTAACATTAGACTAATATGAAATAAATTTAACTAAAATCAAATAATATATGTGTCATATTGGTTAAAAATGAAAAATTTGTATCATGTTAATTAATAGATAAAAAAAATGGTTATCTTGGGTGTTTTTTTCTCTAAAAATTAATGTAGGGTGGGCCAGCCTAACAAGTTAGTCCCATCGACACTTGTGGGCTAAGGTCCAAAGTCCTACTTGTGTTGCCTATTAGCTAGCTTTTCCAACCATTTTTAAAGGGATAATTAGAAGTATTTCACATTTGTTTAGTTCTCTAATTTCATCCGTATTCATGTCAAAGTTTATTTGTCAAATGCAAGTTACCACAGCAAAATTCAAGGTAGGATCAAAATATAACATGCGCAAAATAGATAATATTTTTAAAAACTCTTAAAATTTAGAACATTTTACACATTGTATAGATAAAATCATAAAATTTCAAGTTATAATCGAGCTAGGAATATAATAATCTTTGTTAACTTTTGTGAACAATTTTAGTCTCAAGTGATAAAAATACCAAATGACTAAAGTTTATAGAAAGTTCCGAGACCAAAATGTCACATGCACATAATTCATGAACTAACAATGAAAATAACACTTACATCATTTCTAAAATTAATTAATTTTTTTTCATTTTTGACAATTTACCTATGTTTTTTATAATCAAGTGAGGAAAAGTTGAGTTAATTAGTTGACCAAGAGGAAACCAAAACCCAAAGAAAAACTTAAGAGGAATGGCTCGGTAGAGGCGATGTTCATAGGTAAATTAAGCCCTCCAACCTTCATCCTCACACTTCGAACTCATTGATTTACTCAAGTTTAAATCACTTTTTCTTAAGAGAAAATTGGGAAAACAACCGTACATATGCTTGATATTTTTACCCCAACCAAATAACGATATAGATTTTTACCCTGTTGACCATCGTCGATCAAATGCACAGCAGGCGATTTCCTATTCGTCTCTCTCTCTCTCTTTCTCTCATATGGTAGAATATAAAAAGTAATCAGGTATATTATCAGAAGTAGTGTGATAGATTATTAAATGTAATCTACCAAAATACTCTCCGGCTACCTGTGTCGGCTAATAGAGACCGTAGATGGCCCGTGTTGACTCTATAATATGAGGATATTCTGGTAGATTGCTAGTGGTTGTCTATTAGATTGCCTTTTTTCACATGTCAAGGTAATTTTGAAAATACACATTATATTGACCTTTGACTTATCTTATAAGATGTCAAAAATCCGAAAGGTACTATAAATGAGGGTAGAATTTCGGAATTGTACTTTTTGAAGTGCAACCCTCAAAATCGTCCCTTTTTTTTTATTACTAGTTGTTAACACGCGCTTCGCACGTGCGAA
Organism: Ficus carica; assembly: GCA_009761775.1. Lineage (NCBI taxonomy): Eukaryota > Viridiplantae > Streptophyta > Magnoliopsida > Rosales > Moraceae > Ficus > Ficus carica. Next base: position 4,353,608 of record CM019740.1, on the reverse strand, counting down.
ATAAATCCAAAATAACTCACGTGGCAATTTATGACTCACCACATGATAGTGACGGGGTTGTCACATGGCGATGACGAGTCTTCCATGTAACTGGCTGAGAGTAATGACAAAAAACACTGTAGAGCATGGATTCGCTCTTTTATAAAAGATGTTGGAAATTACTCGAGTAAATCATTGATGTGTCCCCTAGTGTAGCAATGAGAACCAACCTTATTACAATAAATGGACCATAGAGTAAGATCCAAATTGAAAAGCCCATTGGATAGCCCAAAACCCAAATAATAGAATAAATTTTTTAGGTTTAACAGTCTACAAGATCAGTTCACAACTGCAGCTACCTCCTAAAGCGCCTAATCCAGAGGTGATAAAATATATATATATATATATATATTTTAAGAGGAATGACATATAGTTTGGTGATAATAATTGCTCTTTACAAAAAAAAAAAAAAAAAAAAAAAAAAGAGAGAGAGAGAGAGAGAGACATATAGTTTGGTGATATGCACTTTTGTTTTTAAAGAGGAAAGACAATAATAGTTTGGTGATAATAATTGCTTAAAAAAAAAAAGAAAGAGGAATGACATAAAGTTTGGTGATAGAAAAGAAGTAATTATCAATATAGATATTACATATTTACAAAGACGCGCCAAAAAAGATGTCAAAATGACATGCAAACATTTTTCTTTATTTCAGCCATTCGTCCAAAAACTCCAAAGACATGGGATTCCCAGGTATTTTTCTTTTTATCAAAATTAAATTGACTCACTTGTTAATAAAGTTTAAAATTTTGGTCATATCTCTATATTGGTGGAAAAGACAGAAGTTTTATTAAGTGGCAAAATACCTTTTGTGAGTATTTTCCACAAGTGTCATGTTTATCCTATATATATATATATATATATATATATATTTATATTTATATCCATAAATATCTAAAATATCCCTTGTATTTTTGTAAAGGATGGATCTATTATCATGTTCTCAATCTACTTTTCTTATCCACTTCCTTAAATCATCCAGCAATAAAATTTCGAACATTAAGTTATTATATTGCTACACTTATTCCAAAAAAAAGCTCATATATAAATTAAATTGTTAAATATTTTTTCTTTATCCACCTACTAACCCCTAATTTACAATATTTCCCAATTTTTTAAAATGTTTTTTTTTTTTTTTTTTTTTGCACGAGATCATAGCGTAACTCATGAATAGTTAATAACTAAAAGGAAAAATGGCATGTAATCTGCAAATAGTTTAGCAATAATTTTTAAACTTGACGGTATAAAAATTTCATATCAACTAAACAAAAAATTTGCATTAAAATGTTTAAACCAAAAAATGTTTATGATAAATATGTTCATAATTGTTTATATAGGTTTAAAAAGCACAAAAACGACAAAGTCAATACGACAAAAGCTTCCGTGTTCTTTTAAAATTGCTAAAAGTTTTAACAAGAGAGAAATTCGAAGATTTTTAACTACTAAAGTTTTAGCACCCTAAAAATCAATACTTTATTTATAAAAAAGAGAGAGAGAAAAAAAAAAAGAAAGAAAGAAAGAAAATTGTTTTAGGTCTTTTCATATCATACTTTGCAGTGAATAAACTTATCATGAATCGCATGTTTTTATCTTTTTTTTTTTTTTTTTCTTTGTTTTTGAGAAATTGCCACAAACATTTTTTCTGTTGAAATTCTTGGACAGATTGACGAAAATATATGTCCTTTCTGACGAGTCAAAAAATTCTTATATCTTTCCTTTCATTTTCCTCTTGTTTGCACAAAGTTACGACAACTTGAGAGAAAAGCTATATTTGTAGATGGAAAGGAGGCAAATCTCCGATTAGGGATTTTCTCACTCTCACATATCAGAGATCCACACCAGAACTAGCTTTGTTGGTTTCTGCACATCCAATTTTGGCAGTAGTGACGGAGTTCAAAAATTTTATAAAAAATATGTATATAAAAAGTGGGTAGTAATATATTTATTTTTAATTATTTAGTTAGGAAAATAATTATATAGCTTTTCTATATAATGGGGCACAAAAAAAATTTAATATGAACTTTAGGGGTAAAAATCAAAATTTCAAAATTTGAATGGAGGCACGTGTATTGATTTTGGCTCTTGGCACTGGATATTTGGTTGTGAAACCTGCCATGGCAGCCACCACGAGTTTGAGAAGAATAGAGAATGAGGGAAGAAAGGGGACATGTTTGGACTCAAAATACAGAGCATGCAATTTCAATTTTTGAATTATGCCTAATTTGTTCGCTTATAGTTTCTAATTCTGTACATCTTTGTTATTTTGGTCCCTTAATTTTTATTTTTATTAAATTAGTCCTTAACTTTTGGATTTTGACCATTTTGGTCCCTAACATTTAAATTAATGAAAGATATTTAAATTTGACATGTATAATCATGTGTCAATAATTCTATGTTAACAAGAAATTTTACTTAATTTATTACACAAAATATAAAATGGTCTCCTTATTTAATTTTTTTTTTTTTTTTATAAAACCTTAAAACTAGAACATTTTACATTTTAATATTCAAATAATTTCTTTATAATATTTAGTTATTATACGATAGAGATGCGATTATCTCTGTTAGATTTCAAAAATCATTCATTAATTTTAGTGTTATAGACCAAAACTGTTTAAACAAACAAAAAACAAAACAAAAGTTCAATGACAAGTTTATCCAAATTAAAAGTTCAAAAATCAAAAGGACAGAATGTTTATAGTATAAATAGTAAACAAACAAAATGCCCTTAAAGGGTTCACCTTGATTACATAAAAAGGAAGCTTAAATCCTTCCACAAAAGAATATGTTCACTCAGTGGCGGAGCTAGGAGGGCTCAAGGGGGGCTAACGTGCCCACTGAAAATTTTTGTTCTTTTAAATTTACCTCAAAATTTTTGTAATTTTTATAATTTGTCTCTATTAAAAAAAAATTCTCATATAGTCCTCACTTTGCCCACTAAAAATAAATAATTCACATATAATCCCTATTAAAATTAATTCTATGCTTATAATTTTACTGCTTTGCCCCCATTAAAACTAAAAATCCTTACACAATCCCACTAAAATTAAAATTCTCACATAATCCCCACTAAAATTTATTTTATCTTGAAAATTTTTTTGATGTACACCTCTACTGTAATATATTTCTGACTCCGTCCCGTGTTCACTCGTTTATTATATGTCATTGCCAACTTTGATAGTAATTATAGCAATATTCATCTTTAATTCAATATGTTTGAGAATTCTGTTTTAATTAAAAATCTATTGGATATCCTATAAGTGTTATGTTATAAAGACATCATTACAACAAAATAATGTCTACAGATAGCTGCTCTTTGAAATTATCATAAATCTATGTTGTCTTATTTTGATGCTTGAATTTCAAAAGATTACAAATCGAACTTCCATCATCAAACTTATCATGTTTGGTCCTCCAATTAAAAGGACTCTTAGAAAACGACGAAATAAACCCTGTGAACATATCTGATTAATGAAGGGCATTTCAGATAAAACAACACCAAAATAATTTTAACAATAGAAATTGGCAAAATAAAAAAAAAAAAATTGGCATTCTCTATGAGATCAGTAACTCATAGGTTAACCAAGCATGTCATGTGAAGGTTACATATATTTTATTGGCGTGATATATCTAAAATTCCCTTCATTAACTTAGAAATGAGAAGATCACTTGATTATCCTTACAAATTTTGAACAATTTGTGATGAAATAGTCAGTGATACTTTTCTAATATATTAAAGTGAGGTCTATAACGTTTTATGTTTTAAAATTCAAAAGACAAAAAGCTTAATTCAGAAGCCAAAATGTAATTTTTCATTTTATATTCCCGTTGAGTTTTGAACAATTTTGTGACGAAATGGTCAGTGATATATTTTTAATAGATTAGAACCCTATTTGTAACGTTTTAAAATACAAAAACAAAAATAGATAAAAAGTATAATTCAGAGGCTAAAATTAAGAACTAATCCTTACAAGTAAATCGAGTAAAATGAAACTGAAAAATTGTGACCGTGCTAGGACCCCACCATTTTTCATCAAAAAGAAATAATCATTAGTCTTCACGAAAGTTATCATCCAATAATAATAAAACCAAACACGAGAGTGGATCACGACCGTTGACCAATCTTCCAAAAATAAAAATAAAAATCTTTACATTTATGCCCTTTTGATAGTGGGCTATGGCTAGTGGACAACACAGTCGAATTGATAGGGGGTTGGGGAATGGACCACACACACCTTAGGCGAGTGGGGTGTGGTGGGCGACAGGGTGAGCCCACGGGGCATGGCCAGGGCCTCTGTCGCACGTGAAGGCCATGAGGTTGGGCCCACCTTCTCCACCCCCCACACCCCACTGTGGGCCCCACGATAGCAACTCCACGTGCACATGGCCGAGCCGACACTTTTGCCGTTTCGCATCTTCTATGGGTTTTTTTTTATTTTTTTTTATTTTATCTATATCTGTTAGAAACTGTTTTGGACCTTTTTAAGAAGCCAAAACAGTTTTTAAAAATATTTAAATGATCTATTAAAAGAGTTTTAGTTTTCAAAAGTGTTTTTTGTCGGAGACAAGAAATGTGACTTCTGATAAAAGCTTTTCTGAGTATACTTTAAAACTTATAATAAAATTTAAATTTTGCAATATAAACTTCATTTTTATATTTTTATTATTTATTAAAAAACTGTAAAGATCATTTTGACCTCAAAAACTTCTTGGTTCCAAATACTTATGAGAAATTACATTTTTTTCTTCTCTTTTTCTACTATCGGTAAAAAACAAAAGCAAAAACTCTAAACGAGCCCTACATGTCTTTACTACTAAACTCCAACTTTGTTGTTTCCTTCCTATAAATGCTAAACTCCTTTATGATCTTATCCATGTCTACAATTGAAATCGAAAAGGAAGTGTTTTTATATATAAATAGATTTTATCGTTTTTAAATAGATTACATGAAAAAGTAGATTTTATCATTTTGTTGATAATGTTTGTCTTTGAATATTCAAAGTGTCTAGTTTAGGTCAAAGGAAGCGAATTATACAAAATCATTTTTTTAATTTAAGGAGGGTGAAACAACAAGAATAGGGACTCATGATGTAAAAAAAAAATATCTTGTTTGAGTTCTGTACTAATATGTTTAGATTAATCTATAAGTTTCTTAAGAAAAAAGGGAAAAAAAAAACTATGATATGTTTTATAATTTAGAAGCTTATATTTCACAATTTGGTTCTGATTATACAATATTATCAGGATTTTTCTTAATTAATGATTAACGATTTGCACATTATCAGATCATTTTAATAAAATTTTATCATTAATTGGTTTAGAACAATACTAAAGATACAGGTTTAAAATGAGGGTCGCATGTAATGAGGTCCACATGTAGAACCACCTTCTATTAACGATGGTATTTAACACCGGTTGTATCCCTAATTATAATTTTTGAATTATCATTGTATTTGTTTTAGAAATGGTCTAGAAGGATGCTCATATTAATAAACAAGAATCTATATGTTTGTATAGGAAAAATCCTAATGATTTAAAATTAGTGGATTTTCTTGTTTTATGTTTTTCTTTATAAAAATAAACGGACAGAAAAAAGTGAGCTAAATAGAGTTATGTGATTTTTTTGTTTGTTTTTAGCAGAAATCTTAACATAACAAATCCCATTGGTGTTTAACTGAAATTCTGATAGAATGAGTAAAGTAGGGTTAAATTCAAAGTTCAAGGAGTAAAGTGAGATTTTTTAAAGTTTAGCGGATTAAGTGACATTGACTCCAAAGTTAAAGGGTATAAATGAGAACAACCCTTAAAAGAATATAAATATTTAAGTAAATAGAGAGAAGGTAACTTATATCACATAAGCTTAGTATATCCCAGTTAAAGTAACTGATAAATAATTTTAAGTAAATTTATAATAAAATTTCTTTTCGGTATTTGTTTCTTTATAAGCTATAATGAGGTTAATTTAGGTTATCTGTGATTTAGTGGTACGTACAATGAATCTTAGAAGATAGAAGAGATTAAAGATTAACTAATTTATTGGTGTGCAGACATATATGGTTTGCCTAATGTTATCTAAACACCATTACTTTGCCAAGTCCTTGCTAAATTCAAACCACCAAAACCAAAAATAGTCCCAAAAAACCAGTCTATCACACATAAACACTTTGGTCTGCACAAATTTGGAAATATACGTCCATTTGTAGTAAAATTTGGCCAAAACTAAGCTTTATAAGAAAGTCATGATCAAAGAGTTGAGAATGAATGCCTAATTTTCACGGTACGATTAAAATTCTCCGTATGTACCAAATTAAAAATTGTACAAAAATTGTCTGGATTAAACTTATAACGACCCTAACACCCACACACATGTACAGATATATATATATATATATATATATTATATGTAAACATCAGAGGCAGTGAACATTGATATTAATGCGTGTTTGGTAGCATTCCAAAAATCAAGGGAAAACCAAACATACAAATCCAAGAGTTGGCCCAAAGAAAAATGTATTCACTCCTTAGCCAAACGCGCAATTAAATCAAATCCCACCAATTGGGGGGACACTAGACTTTTACCATTATTAGAGGAAACAAAATCATTTTGAAAGCGATTCCCTACTCAATAGTGACCAAGTCTTGCCTACAAGTGTATATGTATATTCTTATATATATATATATATATATATGTTTGTATATATATAGACACACACACACATATACATGGTAACATTCTTATCATCTTTTTCACTAATTGATGTGAAGAAAGGGACGCATTCGATTGAGGTATAAGGTATTATATATTCTTGAGAAAATATTGGAACAACAATACCTAAAATTACAAAAGCATAAAAGTACTTGGCCTAAAACCTATCATGTATATGTGTGTGTGTATCTACACACATACGTATATATTTTTGTATGTATGCATGAAAGTAAACACGAGCCTGCATGCAGGCAAGGGAAAATGCTCGCATTGAAAGTGGAAATTTGGATATTTCCTTCTTTTTTGATAAATGACGAAAAATAGATCAATGAGAACGTGTTGGTAGGAAAATGATAAAATGGAAGATTTTATAAACGTATTGGTCGTAAATATTTTACCTTTATTATTAGTTTTTATATATATATGTATATACATATATATATATATATATAGGATATTGATGCTCATGTTATTTCAGGCTGTTTTTTAAATTGATACAGAGAGAAAATTATTGATACAATATTCTCCTATCTATTAATTTGACAAAATAATTATACCAAGAAAGTTAGAAAATCAACCACAAATATAAGGTTTTGGTCTAGAATTACCCAATTACATATGAACAAAAAAACAAATTGTATGGGTATTAAAATATATATATATATGTATATTATGTTGGCATTTAAATATTCTCGATCTTCTCGTTTTAAATCTACACTCTCATTCAATTATTTTATTTGTGTATTTATTTTTTTTAAACTTGAATGCGGAGGGATTATATAGTAAAATTAAAATGTGCATGTAATTACCACTATAACGGCAACCATTCAATTTATATAACTACAATATTTGAGCTTTTTTCTTGAACACAACTACTACAAAATATAGTTTTGTATTTAAATATATTTATGTGAATCAAACAAATCATATATATAATTTTTGTGCATATGCGTTTGTATAATATGAAAATATTACTAGAAAGATATTCTATTTAGGGAGCATCTTCCTCTTTGATGAGAAAGATTGTTGGAGTTTAGATGAAATCTTTCTTTCTACATTTTCAACATGAAAATAATTATTGAGAGTTAGCCGCAATATAGATCAATCACAAGTTTACAACTAACCTAGACCCTAGGACAACGACATTTATGGAAATTGAAATAACAACCACCCCAGGACAAGAAAGTTGATATTTACAATTTTCTAGTTCTAGTAAACGTTGAATTTTTCCTGCTTTAATTTTATTTTGTTTTAGGGGATCACTTGACTTATTCCTCATAAATTATACTTGCATATTGAAAGTAAGAATGTTCACGGATCAGATTACATGTATTAGGGGTTTAACTGTTATCCAATTTATAACTTTTGGATTGGAAAAATCGCACAATCTTTTAAACATAATCCAATCCATTGTCATCTAATTTTGCATATTGGATTGACTAATTCAATCCGTATCTAACATAGGCAAGAGCGATTGGTTATTGGGGTGACGATTGTGCTCAAATTTTGTGTGAAGTGTAATCTGAAACATAGTTTGCCTAGGGTTCTCTTCTCAATTTAAGCATGTTGGGTTTCATTAAAATTAAAAATTACAATTAAAATGAAAGCTATCATATGTGCCGGAAGTATGAGCTAAGTAGGGACATGTCAACTTACATGTAGGTAAATGTTATCTTGGGGTGAGATGCTTTGAACCCTGCACAAATCAGGTGTGATATTAATATTAGATTATGTCTAAAACCACATATCAAATTATATTCAACTTACTTATGTTTATTCTTTTAAAAAAAAAATTAGAGTATATAATAATATGTATGTATACATTAATTCTAATTTATGGATTTTACAGATTGTAAAATACTCAATCTACATTATAATTCGTAACCTTAATATTCTAGAAAAATCTCAATTTGTTAGTTTTTAATCCAGTCCAATCTAACATATTGTATTCGATTAAATGGATTAAGCGGATTTATGAATTCGGTGAGAGAACGTACATATTAAAAAGCGTAACCTTAAAGTTATCTAACTCATGTATATTGCATAGATTCTTATCAAAATCCAAAAGATTAGGAAGTTTATAGGAGCGTGTGTGACAAAGAAATTGATGTTCTCCTTTTTTTTTTTTTCTTTTTTCTTTTACTCACAAATACTACTCCACTTTGTAACACTCGAATCACTTCGTCGATCTGAGATCAAATTCCTTAAGTAATGGATTTTAGTTCGATTAACGCACTTAATTTACCTTATTTTTCTTAATTAATTAATGTTTATATGAAAGCTTAACACATTTAATTTTAATGTGTGTATAATTAAAATCCCAACATGTATGTGTTTATATACCCCGTAAAAGAAAGGGTGGACAAGCACTATACTTAAAATTAAATTCAAATTCTCATTAAAAAGCGTATTTTCGTCCACACATATTGGTTGACCAATAATTTCAGCATATGTAGGATCCTATTAACTGTTAGCTAGTAAGGAAGTAATAAAGTACTTCTCAAGTTTAAACGGGCAATTGCTTGTATATATTGTTGATAAGCTCGATATTTAGGGGAAGAAAAAAAAAAGCTTATGATATGAATTGTATTTTTATTCAATTGGTAAACATTGATTTTTAGTTATTAGATAAATTTTTTTGTGGTTTAATTTATGACTGTAAATAATTTTGCATGTTATGACATAAAAAAATTAATGAAAACACTTATTTATCAAAATTTTAAAAATTAATCCAATGATGAAAATAATAACACCAATCAGTAGGATAAAAGTACAATTTTATCATAAGTTTTACATGATTTTTACGTGGAAGAATGAAAAGTACTATTATCTTGCTAAAAAAAAAAAGGACTATTATTTTTGTAATATGATTATTGGATATCCTAGATATGTGGGGTTGTTCTTAACTTGATGTTGTATCATATGCTCAACATTTTTAAACCCACCCCCCCCCCCCCCCCCCCACCCCCCTCAAAGGAACTCCTCTAAGAAAGAATCATGTCCTCGTGATCATGGACACAAGTTTTTCCAAAAATTTTGAAATTTGGGCACTTTGGAGGTGCTCAAATATCTTTTGGATGTAAATATCTCAGTAAAAATATAAGGAAAACATCAATAAAATATTGAAAAAAAAAATACCGATTTAAATATCAGTCTAATTTGTCAAAGTTTCAAAAAATATTAGAGAGAAGTAAAAAATTAACGATAACATCAAAACATTTGTTGTTAGATGTATTTTTATTTTTGTTTTATTTTAGCAACAACTAGTTTAATGCCTGTGCATTGCACGGTGGAAGAAAAAAAACCAAAAATGGTAAAGACAAATAATAAAGATAAATTTTAAAAAAAAAACTGTTAAAATAAATATAACAAAACCAAGACCTTACCCCATTTTTTTTTTAATTTTTTACTCTTCATTTCTTTTCATGATTTTCTTCGATCATGTAAATGTAGGGGGGAAAATGATAATAATAAAAGGGAAAAATAAAAAGTAAAATAAAAATAAAAATAATTTTCTCTGATTATGTACATGCGGAGGAAATAAATGACAATAAATAATAATAAAAAAAATAAAAAATACCCAAGAACTCAAAAAAGAGGGAAAAAAAGGAAAAAAATGCAGAAACAAAAATTCTATCGAGAAAAACATACAGAAATTAAAAAAAAAAATTCACTGATATATATGTATGAAAAAATATGATAATAATAAAAGAAATAAGAAATCGAAAAAAAGAAAAGCCAACCAAAAATCCAAAAAAGAAGAAAAAAAAACATACTGATACCAAAACAACAATAAAGAAAAAAAAAAACAACAAAGAAAAAATTTTAGAATCTAAAGTTTGAAAACCAAAATCTGGAAAGGAAAAAAAAGGAGGAAAATAACAACAAAAAACAAAATACAAAACAAAAACGGAAGATGAAAAAAATGGCAGAAAAAATAAACCAAGGATAGGAAAAACACAAAAATCAAAATTTAGAATTTGGAGAAAAGAAAGAAATTGAGAGAGAAAATGAATAGTGGAGAGAGAAAATCAGAGGAAAAAATGAATGAACAAAAACACAGAAATAGGGGGGGGGGGAGAAACAACAATAGAAGCGGAAGAAGATGACGAAAAACATAAATTGGCAATAAGATAAACACAGAGAACAGAGTTTAGGGTCTAGAGAGAACGAAGAAACTGAGAGGGAGCAAACAGTTAAAAGGGAAAATGAAAAGAGGAAATGAGTAGCGAAGAGAGGCAGATTTGGTATACTAGGGTTACGAGGATATAAAAGTCCATCCACTATGTAGCAAACCAATCTTAGAGTATTTGAGAAGGACAAAATCGTCCAAACACATAAAGAAGGGGTAAAACTGTCTGCTCACTATAGAAAAAAAAAAAAAAAAAACAACTCTGATTGGGGGATAAATTCATCCGTGTACTGTGGAAAGAACAGTAAACCCCTCATCCTTTTTAGTATATAGTAATAATTTGTAAGAAGAATAAATGATTATGTCTACTCATTACTACACTTCTTAAAAGAATCTTGTCTTTGCCTTTTAAAAAAATAAAGACATTAAACAAATCATGTTGCATACTAGCCCATGATTGTGCTTTGGTCAATTTATCATGGATTTATGATGGAATTTTGTAGACCCATTTATATGTGGCATATAAATTTGTTATAAATTTATGACACCTACTATAAATTTGGCATGTTTCTAATGTTTATTCCATCTAAAATATCATAAATATACCTAAAAAAAACATAAATATGTTTTAGTATGAATTTGTTGTTTCCCTGATTTCTTTTCATATTTCTATTAATATCTTAATATTTTTTTTTTTTTTCTGAAACTTCTATTAAACTGTTGTATTGATATTTTTACAGATGTCGATATTTTCAGTTTTGTTTACTATTGTTTGGCAACAAATTTCAGCATTAAAAGAAATTAAGTGGAAATAGCTGCTTCTATTGTGTAATCACGATTATATAAATTTTTTGGATTAAATTTATTATATTTATAAAAGGGATAACATATTCTAAATAAATGAAATATAAACACCAATTCTAATCTACAAGGCCACAAACTACGGAAAAACAATGACCCTAATAAACAACCTCCTGGTCTACTAATAAATTTGAATGAAATGTTAAAAGGAGAAGAAACATGTATCAAATTCTAAAACCGAACACCTAAAAGAGTGCATTAAAGTTTGGGAGTACACATGGATCTTTAACAAATCCTCTACGATCGTAGAAATATCTGATCGACTGATATTGGGAAGCCCACTACAAATTAGTAGCAAGTCTAGTGAATTGAAAGTATGATAAGATAATACTAAGAAATGAAACAACACACCAACAGATGAAGGTATAAACCACCTCTATTGCAAACCCCCAACACGAACAAAAATAAAAGAAAAATTCCAAGCACTATTATGAAAAGCCTCCGGCAATGAGGCTGCTGGTGAAGGACCACCAGGGAATTAAATTAGTAGTAGACTTCGAGAGATATGCTGCAAAGTCGAAGAAGCATCACTAAACAACTGCGTGTCAATCTCACGTGCCATCATTATATTGTCATTTTCATCGCCACATGAGCCAGTATAAAAAATTTTAGATTAAAATTAGGATACTTAACACTAAATCCTCACTAAAATATATGCAAACATAGCTCTAATACATTTTAAAGAGTAATTAAAATATTTAGTGAATTTAATCGGAGACGGTCTTGTCCCCAATTTGAAAGTTTTTCTTTGACCCCGTTTCATGTTTAATCGTCCACACCCCGACAACATTAAGACCAATGCATTCCGAGGACACATGTCCCATTGAAAAAAAAAAAAAAAAAAAAAAATTCCTCTAGTTTGGATTGTTTAGTACTGAGGTTTTTACTGAATGAGATGTGAATTTTAGCCTAGTGAAAACAAAATTGAATCAAAATGAATATTTTCTAATGTTAAGGAGAATGAAAAGAATATTGAATAATTCTATATTCTATTAACACTTTACCCAACCTACTTTTCTTTCGAGGTGGCTAAACGGCCAATCGTGTAACAACCACCTACATGGATCCATGATTCTTCTTGAATAAAAAGGTTAAGAATTTAAAGAAAAAGAAAAACAAGTTTTTATTTTATTTTATTTTTATTTTTTTAAAGATAAAAAGAAAACAAGTTGCAAGTCAAAAGTTCTGTGTATATGATTTGCTTTTCTTAGAAAAAGCTCAACTGTAACATATAAAAATATTCATTAGACTCAGTGACTCACCACCAGTCACAAAAAGTTCCACAACAAATACGAGAAACTGCTTTTCTTACAACATATTTTATTATTATCTCAGTGAACTTGAACCCACCAAATTCAACAATTTTGTTTTGTCTAATGAAATCAACTCTTATTATAATTCAAAGCCAAACAGTGCTAATTAATTAATTAATTAATTAATCCACATATAAAGAAGACAATGACAATTATCTGAGATTATTAAAAATAATAATTAATTAATTGGCAGTGATTGAAAATGGAAAAAAAAAAACATAGAAGTTGGGATTTTAGCCAATCAGAATTAAGAAACAGATCCGTGATATATTAATGTAGAAAAGTTGAATACTTGCATACAAAGAGTTACACTTGTCCCCCTGAAAAAAGTTAAAAAATAAAAGAAAAATAAAAAAAAAAAGGAAAAGAAAAGAAAATGATAATACTAGACAAGCTTTTGAGAGTTGAGACCGAGGTGAGGGAGATTTTGATCAGGCGCTTCAGCTCCACCTTACGATCCTGTGATATCGACGGCTCTTACTCTACGATCAGGGTAAAAAAGACATCACGTAGTAATCTTAACGGATAGACATATATGATTAACACTTCCAACACCGTACGATTAAAATTATTCCAAAGCAGATCAAGAATCCTCACATCAGAACCAAGTACAGAACCGTATTGATTTTTTTTTTTTTCTTTGTTTTAATTTTTTTCCTTCCTTCGGTCTCGGAGTCAAGGTTAAAACGTCGGAACGACGCCGTATTGAGAATCGGCGACAGCAGCGAAGAAAGCAGATCCGCCGCCGTAGATTTGATCGGCATCGACGTCGGCGTCGATCTCGATCTCGGTCCGTTTGGCGAACCGGCCTTTAATTCTCGGCCGAGTCTCGGCGTAGGCCTTTCTGGAGGCGTAGCGAATCGTCTTCTCGAACTTTCTGTTCTTCCTCTTCTCTCTGTATCTCAAAACCCTAGCCACCCGGTCCAATCCGCAGAGCTGAGTCGCCTGCGACGTCGTCGACGACGCAGGCACCTTCGAAATAGGATCGCCGCCGGCGCCGGTTTTGCTCAGGCTTCGCCCGAAAGGATAGGAGATTTCGTTAATCGAGTTCCCGTCGGGAACAACTCCGACATCCAGCGACGACGAGGAGACCTGAAATTGATAATTGAAAGAGAAATTAGTTCACTTCTATAGAGTTCAATCAGTTCTGAACCGTTGGATTACATCGGGATTAGATAATTACGCTGTGGCTGAGGCAGTGGGAGGCGTAATTAGTGAAGGAAGAGAGCTTGGATCTGCAGAAGTCGATGTCGAAGCAATTCTCCGGGTGGTTGATGATCGGAGAGGGAGAAATCGGTTTGATTTTGACCGGAACGACGCTATCGGTGCCGTGGATCGGATTGTTGGAGTAATCGAAGTCGAGAAACGAATCCATTTCGGAGAAGAAGATTTCACCGGAGGATTTGAGATCAGGCGCGTCGAGATTCAGCTTCGCGTTGGAGATGATCCAAGGGGAGGTCTCAACGACGAGGTCGTTGTCGTGGTGGGGGTGACACGCGCCGTCGGAGGGAGAGTTGTCGTCATCGTCGTGGTTGTTGTTGGTGCACGCGCCTGCACTGGCGGCGGAGGAGAAGAAGTTGAGGGCGGCGGCGGCGTCGGCTGCGGAGGAGCGGACGAGGGAGTCGGTGGAGTCGAAGAAAGGCTCGATGGGGACGCGGTCGTGGCGCTGGGCGAGGGGGTTGGCGGAGTGGATGTCGGCATCGCAGGAGACGCAGAGGGCGGCGGCGTCGGCCTTGCAGGTCACGGCGGCGGGAGCCTGCTCGCAGACCTCGCACATCCAGACCCGCTCGTGCCGCGACGCCAGCCTGTTGGCGCAGTGGATCTTAGCGTCGCAGCTCAGGCAGAGGAACGCCGTGTCCACTCGGCAGAACACCGCCGCCACCGCCGCCTTACACGAGTCACACCCCTTCCCCCCAGCCGCCGCCACCGCAGCCGCGGCGCCGCCCCACTCCCCTCCGTTCGCAATTCCCATGACAAACGACGTCGTTAAGTTCTTCTTCCTTTGCAACTTCTTAATTATAACTTTTTTTTTTTTTTTTTGGGGAGGATTTTTGGAGAGCTGAGAGTTTCTCTTCTTCTTATCAATCTGTCTGGAGTATGTAATGTGTGTAATATAGTGATATGTATCTATTTTGGGGGGGGGGGGGGGTGGGGGGTCAGAGTGGAAGAAAATCTTGGTGCCAACGAGTGGAAGGCTGACACGTGGGGGATCCGTAGCCACGAAAAAGGTTTTTTTCAGAGGTTTTTCCACTCCCAAAATTTTCGATTATGCCATTGAATTAAATGAATTTTTTATTGTTAATAAAATTGATTTTTGTTGTCGTAACTGTCAGAAGTCTGTGCCGACTGGGGGTCCCACCTTGTGAGCCGTGAGGATGGGTAACAGCGTCTTCGGGGAAACTTTGAGGACATTTTGGGATGGGGCGACCAGCTCCGTTTTTGACTTTACCTATACGCATGTACACACACACACATATGTGTGTGTATATTTTTTCACTTTTTATTGTACAATTAAGAAAGATAAATAATTGATACGTGTAGTTTCACTTTTCGAAACAAATTTATATTCTATTCTTTAAAAACTACATAACTTGTCATTTTAATGTTACTAATTTAGGCTAAATTTCATGTCCCAAGAACTTTACAACCCAAGTGCTAAAATCAAGGGAGATTTGATGCATTCACGCTACCTTTTGGGGGACGCAAGACTGTGGGCGAGTTCCCTTTCAAAAAATTGCTTCGAGGCTCGTACTCACGAGTCATGAGGCAAGTGCCCTCTTTCAGATCTTGCAAGACGCACGTCGACCTAGTTTGAGGGCGCTCGAGTTAATCTGATGAACTAATGGTAATAGGAATGGAGAAGCAACAATGTTAAGTAGTTTTTAGATTGTGCTATGATTTGAGGTTGAATGTGTGTATATGATTATGAAGATATGAAAACCCTAATTAAATCATACTTTGAAACAAAGGCTTGAAAGAGTATTAAGAGTATGAAAGAGAGTTTGTTAATTCCAAAATAGATGGCATCACCAAGTCATTACATTGGTTTTCAACTACTTAAGAATGTTATAGTTTCACGCTAATATTGAGATCTTAATGAAGTTTGTAAGCGAGGGCCGTTTGATAAGGTGGCATTAAAATGGAGAGGAAGGTAGAGATTATAAGGAATGAGGTTTATTTGGAAGTGTCAACAGGTTGTTTTACTTTACTTTTTAAAAATAGTATTTCAATTTAATTGTTAAATTACAAAGTAAAATATATAATAATGTTCATGATCAACTATAAACAAAAAATTTTCACAATATTTAATGCGCCAACAATTGTTTTGATAAAAGACACTGGACTTTATTCATTTAACGTGGCTTTAAATAATAAGCTAAACAAACATTAAATAGCGGTTTTTTTTTTTTTTTTTTTTGAGAAAAGATTTGAATCCTTCATTTATTACGGCCAAATGTGCTGTAAAGATATTCCCTAAAAAGAGAAGAAGAAGGAAAAAAAAAGAAAAGAAAAAAAAAAAGAAATAAGGAGATACGTAATTCATCAGCTTCTTCCCTATTTAAAATCATACAGTGATGTAATGACTGGCATCAAAGATATTCGATCTTCGTGATAAGGTCATTGTGGAGGTTTGAAGGAGGACAAAAAAATAGTTGTTTTGGAGATCGGCAGGTACAAAGCTCCCGAAACCTAAATTTTAGGAAAGATAGTTTGGGAATTTTTATTACTCTTGTTAAAATAAAATTTGGGCGCCAAATTTTTAAAAAATGATACGGGTTAGAAACTTGGCTTGGCTGCATTTTGGAAGTAGCCCTAATGAATTTTAGGTAGTTATTAACTTTTGCAAAGGTGCTATAAATGGCCTTCTACGATTTAAGTCCACAATAAATCTCTTCCTTTATGCTCGCGCAGTGTCTGTGGTTTAAAATAGTGTATATACATTCCAATCATTTTAGAGTCCACTTCAAAATTTAGTGCCTTATTTTATTTGCCAATTGGATTACAAAAACTAATTATAGAGTAACTATTTATCTTTTAACTATACAATCACGTGATTTTATTGCAGTAAAACACTGGTTTTAAAGTCAAAAAGTTTCTCAGTCACCGGATAAAGTTTTGTAGTTTTTTTTTTTTTTTGGAGAAAAAATGGGATCAGTGGTGTAATCACACCCCCTCCCCCCGACATCTTGTCAAGGAATTACGGGGATCACAGGTGGAAAGCAACCAACATATAGGGAGAACCAGCTCCACCTAGGCCTAGTCCACATTGGGAGGCCACTAGGAGAGGATGTCAACCTCATAGTTAGGATCATGGATTCGATTCCTGGATGCTGGGAACGAGAGCCTTGATAAGCTATCCCGAACCGTTATGCCACCACCACCGGTGGTTTTTTTTATTTTTTATTTTTTATAACTCGATGGTGGGAGATTTGAACTCTATACCTTGATGTGGAGTTAAATATGAAATTACTGTTAAACTATGCATGCAAATACAGCTTAGTTATCTTTCTAAGTATGAAATGTCGGATGGATTTTTCAAGGAAAAAAAGTATCGTTTTTTTTTTTTTAAGGAGGGTAAGGATTATTTAAGAAGCATCAAATTAAAAGCATTCAATGATGAGAATTGTTAGGATACATATATATAACCAATTTTTTTTTTTTTTTTTTTTAACTTATGGTGGGTATATTTGAACTCTGCTTTAGAGGAGTCAATTTTTATATTATCGTTTATATATGCCTACCATCATTATATGACCATGTTTTAACAAAATCTTCAACAAATAGAGCAACTACCCTAATATAAACATTATTTTGTTATTAATATAAGATATAATTTCCTTTTTCACAATTTGAAATCTAAGCTTTTCATTTACCTGTTTTATTAATTGTCTTCCAATATTTTATAAACTTAAAGGTGATAAAATTTAAATTCTACATATTATAATATAGTTATATATAAAATTATCATTAGGCTATAAGTGTAACTACGTCTTTTAATATTACTTTTACTAATTATATGATTAAATTAAATTTAAACAAATTGTTGAAATACAATGGAAAACATAATTAATGAGAAAGGAAATTCACTGTATTAAGGGATTTTTCAATCACAGTCAGTTAAATATATCTCATATGTATATACACACACAACACATACACACGTGAGTGGCTTATTGGCTCGAAATCCGACAAAGTAGTAGTGCCATGTCACTAATGGATAAATTCTTAAATTGGGATATACACGGAGGGAAAGGACACAACTGAAAACCAGGTTATTTAGTTGGTGAATTACGTCATCTAGTGCGTGAGCTGGCTGAGAATATATATAATATATATATTATATATTATTTTATAGTTGGACGAGATTGCCCTTGGGACCATAAATTAATAGATTTTGGTTCGGAAAGCAACAAAGTGGCTCAGAGCAGTGCCAGGTCTGACACACAGACTGGTCGGCCAACCGCGTTAAGTTAATTGATTTGCTTCAAGAGTTTTCAATTCCATCTATCAGGGGTATTTTCGGTACTTCAGATTTTATAATTTTGATACATTTCTTTAATTATGTATGAAACTGTTTAGGATAATGATTTGGACATTGAACCCTCAGTTTTGTATCTGGCGAAAAACTGACCTTCGTTTTCATTTTTTTTTTATTGAAGTTTTTTTTTTTTTTTCAATAAAAAATGATCCTTGAATTATATTCTCAATTTTATTTTAATCTTAATTTTAAAAATTACACATAAAATTATCTCGAATTTTTTCTAGTATTATGCAAACAACTCATATGTGGCATTTAATCAAAAATTTAACAAAAATTTAACACAGTTAGATCAATGAGCTTTAATTAAGGTTAAAATTAACATTCTTTTAGAGAAACTATATCTCTAAAACATATCTGATGACGCTATATATCTAATGATAAAAGTATAATTTATTTCAAAAATATCTTTGATAGAGATACAATTTCCATCCAAAAAATATTTAATCACAGCTTTAGTTATAAATAAAAGTCATGCAACCAGAATATGTTTAATTTATATATATATTTTAAAATAAATAAATATATATATAAATAAATAAAGAATTGACAAATGAACTGTTAACGTAATAATAAAAAAAGTTAAAAGAGAATGTGATGTGGTAATATAAAAAATCATTGATCAACATAGGGATGGCATATGGATCAGGAGCCATTATAAAAGTAACCCTTTTCTAATTATATTTTGCAATAATTTTAACTAAGTTTAGCGTTATTATAAATATCATACATAATAAGCTCTTTATATTTTTCAAAAGGTGTCTTTTTTTTAATAACTGTTTTTTTTTTTTTTTTTTTTTCTTTTTAGATCTTTTCTTTTGAACTTCTTTTCAAAGGTTTATATCTTCATATTGGGGGAAAAAATACTAATAGGATTATGTTTATCAACCGTTAGATATAGATAAAAAAAAATTTCGCTAATTTTTTTTTTTAAATTTCTATGTGATTTTGACCATATTAATTAATTAGAAAATATGTACGCGTATGAAACCCCAATGTAAAAAGACCATTTTTTCCCCTTTCTCATATTTTAAATATTAATTCGAGTTTCTAGCATTGTGAATTTGCCGTGATTTTGTCACTAAAAAAATAAGCTATAGTTGAATATCCCTTACTTAATCAGGCATTTGGGTAACTCTTTCATTATTAACAATGATTAAATCTCAGACAATATTATTCTACATATAACATACACGAGAAACGTAAAATGAAACGTTAATAAAATGATTCTATCTCCTTAACCTCTCATTCCACTTCCTCCAAACGCTTTTTTTTTTTCCCCCAATAAAAAGGAATAATTAATTAAATTGGTGTCATCACATCATGCATCCAATTTATCTCTAGCAAAAACCCCGAATCCATCAATAAAACATAAACAAGAAGTATTAAACTTGTTCTACTAATAAGATCACTTGGTTACATTATGGAGACTGGCACTATAGAACGGAAAAAACCTAACTACTTATACTAAGATGATGAGCCAAGTTTTATTCTTACGATTAAGTATAACACCGCACAATTCATTATTAATCAGAGACGGACCTTAATATGGTTGTTTGTATCATCGAAAGTGAAACCCGTATTCCTAACCGCTACACCAATTCATTAATGATCTTTTCCTTTTTCACTCTTCATGCCGACCTAATTGGGATGTTTTGGTGCACCTACTAATTTCTGTCATCTCTATTCATTCAAAAAAAAAAAAAAAAAATTTACTCTTGATCCTAGCATCGCGGCTCTGTCATCTCTCTCATTATCTCTTTTTCTATATTTCTAGTCTTTCCCTCTCTGTTCTCTTTTCATGACCTCCATTTGAAAGCTTCAGAGACGAATTGTTGACTTGGCTTTATAGATTGTCCAAATATCTGAGCAGAAGATTGCGTAGCTAGATTTGAGCACCTCTATGGTTGCCTAGATCGAGACATCGTGATGTTGGGTCCTAGAAAGAAAGTCCCCATATTATGTTGAATATCGACCACAAAAACTTAAAAATTGCACAAAACTTTATACTAGTACCTTTTTTTTTTTTTTGATAAATCATTATCTTTTTTTTTTTAATTTTTACACCGATATACTATGAACTTATCACAAAGTTACAATTTACATCCTATATTTTTTATGCTGATAATTTACAGCTTGAATTTATAAATATATAATAATATACCATAACAATATTGGTATATACATGTATATATTCATATGAAATTGATATTTGAGTTTCATGTAGGTTGTTAATAAAGAGCATAAAAAGTATGTTTTTAATTAATGTGCTAACTCAAATTTATATCTAAATCAAATTCAATTTAAAATTTTATTTTAATAAAACTTAATTAAAGATCTTAATATTTCAATAACTTTAGATTAAAATGGATAAAAACAATAATTTATGTCATTAATTAACGACTCATTTATAAATCATATGTCAATTTCCTTTAAAACATTAACATTGTAATCAATTTGGGGATGAGGGCGCAAATTGCTATAGATTTATAGGTTCATGGTGGAAATTGTCAATATAAAAAAATATAAAGAGTAAATTGTAATTGTTTGATAAATTCATGGTGCACCGATTAAAAAATATATATTTTAAAATTATTTTTTAGAATAAGTTCCTTGTAGTCAAGAAGAGGAAAACCGTCTCATAGAGAGGTCTCTCAACCAAAGTAATAGACGAAAAACGTTAAAATGATGGTAGGTAGGGTATGTATATTTTGACACTTTGTTTGACTAAAACTTTTACAATTTGAAGGATTGAAGAGTTGAATGTGTACAATTTGCAATTATAACATCCATTTTTATTGAAGAGTTGATTCTTGAATTAAGGATTGAGCATCCACCTGTTTTTTGAGTTTCCTTCAATTTTATCTTATAGAATGTTAAGAATTAGACGCACTAATTGTATTTATTGAGAGCAATGTAAATCGTAAAAGAGAATAAACAATCACAGACACATAAGATTCATATAGGTTTACTTTAATATGAAATTATATCCTCTTCAACCACTAAATAATTCATTACTATGATCAAATTATTTACAAGCTGAGAAAATTACCCTTGTTTAAAAATTATCTCTAATTGATAAACTCTAACTACAATGCCGCTACCTATTTATAAAGGCCGATCCACTCGACAACTTAGCACGAAATTGTAAAAGATTTACATTCTAAAGCAGTTAATTGTGACCCTAAATTTGTAAAATCCTAACTTCTCTGTCAATATTAATGGTTACACCCTCATTCAAGAGCATTGCCAAACCCTAAAATAACCCAATTAGTAGTCATATTTTAATGTTTTTGGTCAAAATTTAAACACAGAGACTTTCAATGAGACGATTTTCCAATTTCATGGACTGTTTTTTTTTAATATAATTTTTAATAAGTATCATGGACTGTTTTTGAGACAAACTAGATTTCAAAAATAGTAGCTATAGTGCGAGAAAAATTTTCAGAAATCTACTAAATTTCTTCCCTTTTTGAATGACATGTAGTTATTCACATCTAGATAAAAGAGTTGTAGTTTAATGCTGAAAATTGTTTAGGCTATAAAGTTGATTCTTTTAAAGTAAATATTACCTAGAAAGAATAGACAAATGAATATTCTTCTCAAAGTTTC
This sequence comes from Ficus carica, assembly GCA_009761775.1. Classification (NCBI taxonomy): domain Eukaryota; kingdom Viridiplantae; phylum Streptophyta; class Magnoliopsida; order Rosales; family Moraceae; genus Ficus; species Ficus carica. Next base: position 4,331,408 of record CM019740.1, on the reverse strand, counting down.
CTAATCATTCTTATTAAATGATAACGACCCTTTAATTGGTACGCAAACAATATTCTATAAAAGAAATGAATAATTTTATGAAACTAAACAGCTTAACTTAAAGAATATAAATATATATTGCGGTATGAGGTCTTATAAGCATTCATTTTATCATCAAGGTTTTAAATCTGAGACCTAAACTCTAAGCCTTTGTTTAGTATCTTAGTTACAACTCAAATTTTTCATATCAGTTTTTGTCTTCTTCTAAAAAGTCTACAAAAATTATAACTAGTTTTTGAAAAGTCAACTAACTCCAATTTAAAATTTTCAACTCCAATCGTCGAACCAAACAGACGCTAAACCTTATTTCCACCTACTAAATTAATCACAACGAGACAATTAATTAATGTTTAGTGCCTACTAATTTTATTTTTTATTTTTTTAATTTTATCCAACTTATTAAATGCTCAATGCCTTTTTTATATAGTAATTAAATAATCTCAAAGATACGAGAGAAAAGCTGGCCTTTGGCACCATATGCGACCAAAATTCTATTACTAGACTAATCACGAATATCGACCTTAATTTTTAAATATAACAAAAAAAAAAAAATCTTCCCCCTTTTTTTCAGCAAAATTAATAAGCAAATAAATAAATAAATAAACCATTCACCAAAAATAAATAAATAAATAAATAAACCTTTTAAAGGAAAAAAAAATCAAAATTATTTTGTCGGGTCGCTTTCGTGCTTGTGGGGCGGTGACATTGTCAAAAGGACAGCCAGTGAAGGTTTTCGGATAAGGGCATTCTCGTCTTGTAGTAATCATTAATCTTCTTTCGGCAGAGTAAATACAAAATATTTTTCTTACTCTAATTTGACTTTTTCAAACTAAAAAGAATCCGTCACTCGTTTTGCTTGATATCTTAATTATAGTAAGAGGATTCTATATTAAGGCAAACATGTATATATTCAATTTGCCTTGCCCATCAGGGCATGACATATGTGGATCAAACAATACATTCTAAATGTGTTTGATGTACTTGTTTAAAATTGAATTTTAATTAGATTGGAAGTTTGTTGATTTTTTAAAAATTAGTTAAAAATTTTTTGTTGATTTTTTAGAAAAAAAAAAAAAAAACATAAATTGAGTTAGAATTTTTGGATATCTTTTATCATGGAATATTCATCTTGACGAGCAAAAGTCATGATAAGAGGCCCCGGTCTCAGAAGAGATGTGGCATTAAGGGCTATTCATAGAAGTGGTATACTATTAAGTTTCATACGAGACATAACCCCTATGCCACATAATGGACGCAGGCCCCCTAAAAAAAACGTGTGTAAAACTAAACATTGAAAATATTTCAAGTTGTACTCATTATGCAATTGATCAACAACATTGCCAAAGCTCACGGAGGTGTATCCGTATTTGGCGGAGTACAAGCTAAATATGATATTAATAATCTCGGGTATTTAGTACTGATACTCTAAAATATATCATATATTAAATTTTAAATTTTGATAATTTACCTCTTGATCTCGTTAAATTCTTATAATAAGATATCTCAAATGGATTAAATTAGTCGGGAAAAACCTATGCCTCATGTGAAGATGGAAACTCCATTTCCAACCAAAATTTTTGATATCTAATACAAATCCTATATTATCTTCCAAATTCAAATATCCATTTCGATATTAAATATAACTAAATGAAGTTTATTATAACAATTTACCAAATTCAGAAGATAAATTGTTAAAATAAAAAACTTGGAGGCATAATTGTTAAATACCCTATCAACAATTTTCCTCTGTTGACCGGTGATGCAATATCAAAGGTAACAAGAATCTTTGAGTTTTACACTTCTAAGGACAGTTTAATCACATAATATTAATGTTTCACGTCAGATTTCCTACTCATCTTTCTTTTGCACCTCGAATTCTCTATCCAACACCTGCATATATAGATGAGCATAATTTCTACTAAATGCTAGGCTGATCAAGTGTATGATTTTAGATTTACTCTAGTATCTAGAAAAAAGAGGAAAAAAATGATTTTAAAAAAAATAACATGACAGATACTTATAACACTAAGGCTAAAGATTTAGCAGTTGAAGACTCTTCAGGGGATCGAAGTTCTGAACTAGAGGCTGAGAGCCTAACGAGGAAAAAAAAAAAAAATCCCTCTTACAGCTTACGGCTCATAAGGAAATATAATTTAAATCAAAAAATCTCGACGATTACGAAACTTAAATAAAATATAAAAAAAAAACTCGAAAATCCATAACGAAACTCTAAATAAACTTGGACAATATCCTTTTTAATCACGTTAAAAAATCATGACGAAACTCCCTCGTGAAACTAAAAAAAACTCCAAAGAAACTTGTTCTTATTTTTATTATTGATGATGATGAATAGATAAATAGACAGTAACTCTAAGAGAATTTAATGACAAAATATTGGAAATATATATATATATATATATATATTAATAGTGCTTAATAACGTGGATTCAAATTCAAAGCCTCAATTTTAAAGTGGATATGAGATTAGTATAAAATTAAGTTCACGAATCACAACTATTGATGAAATGCAATTTGTAACAATTAGGTTTTCACCAATTTCTTTTAGATTGTAATATAATTTAATGTGATTTGATGATTTACATCCGTATTCTAACGATACAGTTCTTAATACCCAACTTCTTCTTCTTCTTCCTTTTTTTTTCTTAATGTAGTTTACCTATTTTCTCATTTACGTCGGAAAAAGAAAAGAAAAAGGAGAAAAAGAATTGACAGATTTGCCAAAACCAAGGGACGAAGGTTACAGATACAAGTGGACCGCAAGATGCTTGTGAATAGTAGATTCCAGATCATGGAACTTTTCAAAAAAAAAAAAAAAAGGCAAAAAAATAAAAATAAAAAATAAAAAAAAAAATCTAAGAGTTCCATAATTGCAAGCATATCCTGACAGTAGTTGCACATATGATTCCACCAAAACGTGAGGAAGTTTGAACTCCCACCCTAACTTCCAAAAAAAGTAAACAAATTTAAGAGTTTTGCTAAAAGAGAAGACTCTATTTGTCCATTGCATAATTTGTTTATTCTTTTAAATTTTTTTTGGTTATTTTTATAAATGGCCTTAAATTATACGTGATATTTAATTGGTCTCTTTTTTTAATGATATACGCCACATTATCTCAAACTTGTCTATTGTTATAAAAAACAACCCCTATAGCTATATTTCGTCAAAAACTGAAAGGAAGTTAAACATTATGTGAGCTTCGATTAAAGCTAAAGTCATAATTAAATAATTTTGGAAGTGAAATTGTAACTCCAAAATAAATATATGATTCTACTCTAAAATAACTATGATCGATGTACAATTTTCTTTCAAAAAATATTTAATTATGACTTCATCAATAAATAAAGCTCATGTGATCAAAATATGTTCAATTTATGTCCCTTTTTTTTTTAATACATAATATTGATAGAGGGACCATTGGCATAACAGTAAAAAAGCTCATGGGAGTATAATACAGTAAATCAAAAGTCAGGAACCAACTTATGACATGCAGTATAATTCAGGGATCTTTTGTAAAATTAACCCAATTTTTTTTGAATTGCATGGGGGCAAATGCCTTTGCTAGAGCTTAGTTGAGTTCGTCCATAATTATTACAAAAGGGTATACTATTTTATGGGTACCAGCACTAGATTTTTATTTATGATGTGTTTATTAATGCTTAATCAGAGTGTCCATAAATCGTATAAAATTTGGAGTCAAAATTAATTGTTTATTCAGAATAGAGGATTTCAAATTGTAGTCAATAGGAATTTTATTTATACGTTCACTTAAACTCAGACTTAGAACCTTGGGTAATTTTGCATTTATCAATGTAAGAAAGTGAATTATATAGCTATTATAACAATGTTAATTATACTTAAAATAAATAATATACTGAATACAAGTTAAGTAATCGTTTTTGTTGTAGAAAATTAAAAATAGTGTAAAATAAACAGGATAGAAACTAAAAAGTTAAAAACAAAGTGTCAAAAATTGAGATAAATTATTTTATTCTATAAAAAATAAACTTTATCCTTATTTTATAACAGGTTAATAATAATTAGGATAATTTGTAATGTTAAGTAAATAAAAGAATAATATAGGTTGTAATTATATTTGTTAGGTTTGTCATTTATTCAACATTTTCAAGTAAAATAGGGGTAAACTAATTATTTAATATTAATTTAAGAATTGACAATCCCATTGTGGAGGGGATATGAAATTTTCAATTCAATTCCTCAATCTCAAACTGTGGGGCCACCAATCCTACTCCTATTCCAAAAAAATAAAAATAAAAATAAATAAATATATACATGGGGTTTCTCATTCCTGTTTCTTATAATTTTGATAAGTAAACATGTCATTAGTTTCAATTGCCTTGATCTTTCTCAGTACTTGATGTGTTGTTTTTGAACATTAACTTCGAGTGGGTTTAGAATGCTTGTACGTTTTCAGTGCTATGTTCATGTTAAATTTTAAATTAATGTGTCAATGTCAAATATTGAAATTCGAATAGGAAAATCATTGCTAAATATAATGCTATGTTCATGTTAAATTTCACACCTGTTATTATTGGTATCAAAATTTTAATCAAGTATAGTATATGTTAAATGTGACAATATATAGTTCATGTAAAATTTGACATCAAATATAACACATGTTAAATTTTGATGTTCAATTATTATTGTTGATATATTGATCTTTTCATTTAATCGTAAAAACATTATCATTTTTATATTATTTTAAAATTTTAAAATTTATTTTTACGAGTGTCAAACCTTAAAATATAAACCAAATTTACATATAATATTTATAATAGCACTACTTACTAGAACAAAAAAGTGAATGAAATATCAAATATGACATTGTTTTTTTTTTTTTTTTTTTACAAATGTAACATTAGCATTGAAAATTTATTGAAAAATGATACTGTCTCAAGAAGTACTCCACGTAAGACTCCACGACTAATCAACAACATTTTGCCGAGATTGTGAACTTTTTTATATAATTTAAAAAAAAAAAAACTATTTTTTTTAACTTCTAAATTGTATTTTCACTTCTACTTGTATTTCTTTTCATCAAAAGAAAGAAGAATAAAAAAAAAATTCCGAAATTGAACCTAGTCCTGTGCAATTCGTGCAGGAATAATCCAAGCCTAACTTAAACTGTGCAATTCTCTCTCTCTCTCTTTTTTTTTTTTTTTTTTTTAGTAGTGCACTTCGTGCAGAAACAATAGACAGGCCGAGTTCATGATCCAAGCCTAACTTGGGCTATGGTCTAGACTCAGGCCTGGCCTATGGTAGCCCTTGGGCTATAGCCTAGTTCGGTGAGTTGGGCCAGTGGTGATAACTATGATGAGAAAATTGTGAAAACTTATGCGTTGTTGGAGTTTATTTTGATCTCAACTATATTTTATATATGGTTAGTTTTTTTAATTTTTTTAATTTTTAAAATTAAATTATAACTAATTTTTAAAAAAGTCAACTAAGTTTAATATAAAAGTTTCATTTCATTTCAAACTCAATTCGAACACCAAATACACCAATAGTAACATATTAAGGGCCCGTTTTGGGCTAGATGTCCGGATAATATTTCAAAATCTCAACTCTAAATCAAACTTTCTCTCTTTTTCATTTGCAAAAAACTCAAACTTTAAGAATTGAAATGAGATGATTTTTATGTCAAAATGCTTGTAACGATAAGATGAATAAGACAATATCCATTTTACATTTTTTTTTTTGAATATATTTCAAATTTTTGTATTATTTTATATATCACAGAATTATTTCAAAAGTTTTTCCCTCAAACACATATTTCCAACCTAATATTCAAAATACTATCTCTAGATGTCACCCCAAACGGGCGCTTAGAATTTTATCTTATTTTAAATATGATTATAAATTTTCATCTTTCACTATATTTAGCTTTCATTTGGCTTTTAGGTTCAAATATAAAAGTTTTCATATCAATTTTTGTCTTTTTATGAAAAGTAATAAAAATTGTAATTAATTTTTGAAAAGTCAACAAATTTTAACATAAAAATTCCATTCTAAACCCGTAAGGTAAATGGAAGCTTATATATTTTTTTAATTGTTTTCTAAAATGATATTTCTACCCTTTATTTTTATTGCCTCTTTGTTCTGCCCTAATACTAGCTGATTAAAAAATTTCTTTTCCTCCCTTTTTTCTCTTTTCTCGCTTTCTCTCCTCTCTCTTCCACTCTTTCTGTCTGAGACCTTTCTCGCTAGGCTATCGCGATCGTCATCACCAGGAAAGGTTGCTAGACGAGCATAGAGATTGTCGGCACGAGCTAAGATATCTCTTTCTCCTCTCTTGCTTCTCTTCTCACTGCCCATTCTTTCCTTCTTCCCTCATTCTCTCTCTCCCTCTCTCTCCCTCCCTCCCTCCCTCTCTCTCTCCCTCTCGCCAGCTCGCTTGCTCCCTCCCTCTTTCTCTCTCTCCACCATCGTCTATTAGGCAACAATTGCGATAGATGAAACAACACGATCTCGATCTCTTATGGATCTAGACTCTTCTACTGTGAGCAAAGAGCCACCTACAGATCATTGCGCATCACGTGAGATCTTCCATAAATTTCACATAGGTTAAAATTTTGCAAAAAGTGAGGATAGAAATGTTGACACTCTTGTAAATGTCAATACATGATTTTACAAAAACCATCTATGAAAATATCAATATATAGAAGTTTATATTAATATAGAAATGATTTAAGTATGTGATACATATACACACGGTAAGAAGTGATCATAACATAATAAACGATAAGCATATATTTAAAAATCAAGTATAGATAATAAAAAATGATATTAATAAATTTTTGAGGGATCCGATGTGTAGCTAGAGATGCATGTTCAATCTTTGAAATAGTTTAGATAATTTTGGTAATAAGAATGCTTTATTTAATTTACGAGTCGGGTGTGATTTTATTTATGTGATAGAGTTTTTCCATGTTAAGTCAAAATAAGTGCCTTGTAAGTTTCAGAGTAGATAGGTTAGAGCTTTGGATTGGGTGTCTAAGCTTAATGTCAAGATCTCTCACATTTTTTCGTGAAGTTTATTGCACGACGAATAAATTGGTTTTTTTTGGGTTTCATTACACTAGCTTCCATTGGTAGTCTATTGTGCCAAAGTTTGTTCTCCAGTTTGTTAATAGGGATATATCTTTGCTCCCTCTTTACTGGTTTCATAGTGACGTGTGTTTGGGGGCTTGTTTTATTTTCCTTAGGAAATTTTTCTTTGTATGCTTAACTAGCGTAGACATCTTTTTTCCCTCTCATTTTACTAGTAAGTTTTTGATGAGATCTCTTATAAAAATTAATTTTTAAAGGTAGAGTTTCGACTTTATGTTCTGGCAGTCAGTTTTTGCTAGTTATGTAGTTTTAGTTTAGATGGGATTACCGTTATTAGAATTGTAATATCTTGGTTTTCTTTCTTTCAAACCTTTTTTTTTTCCTCAATTTTAATAAAGTGAATTAGGGGCTTGATGTGGGATGAGTTATGGTTTTAGGTGCCAACATATAGTTGAGATGCTTAATCTTACCTTAATATTAGTTGTCTTTTCCCTTCGTTTAAAAAAAGCATGCTCCGTTTAATCTATATAGATAAATTAGATCTATAGTTTTTTTTAATAGAAATTGTAATAAATAGCATTTTTATTAAATTGAATAAAATAAATAGTAAGATTTTAAAGTATTCCATATAGATGTCAATAATTAGCAAATTTACTACTAGTAAATAGATTATTTAACTAGTAAATTTGCTAGTTATTATTATTTACTCCAACTATTTTAACAACATGCTATTTACTTGAATTATTTACTGCAAACTGCTACTTACTTCTTTCTCTCTTTTATTTAAGATGGAAAAAAAAAAAACCAAAAAAAAAAAAAAAAAAAAACCAAAAAATGAGCTTCTAGAAGGTGAAAAGGTCAATTTTGACGTCAACATTACCTAATTTTTCTTCTTGTATCACGTGAAAGCATATGGAACTATATAAAAATTGGACAGAAAAAATTGATTTTGATTACATTTAGAAATAAAATTAAAAATAATAAAGAGAAGTATTTTCTGTAAAATTTTGTTATTTAAGAGTATGATCTTCATGAAAATCAAAATTTCTGAGGAAATATAGAAAATTTTTAAAAATTTGTAAATATTCTACGAAAAAGAAATTAGACCTCTATTTCCATATCAGTAGTGCCAAAATACAGGAATTTTCATAGAAATATACCAGTGCAAATATCGAATTTTTAAACCTTGATCCCTGGTTAAATGGTATTTTATGTGTGCTGATTTTTTTTTTATTTAAATTTCAATCAAAATAGTGTGGCTTTTCTCACCAAAATTGGGAACTTGTGTCATTGCTGAAAAATTATTTGGAACTAAAAAAAAATAATGGTGTAGTTTTGCCTTTTGCTTACATTTATTTTGGAGTGGAGTGGACAACTTTATATGAATATATATATATATATATATATATATATAGTTCTAGCCAAAAGATTAAATTATTTGCAAATAAGGTCTTTCCCCAACTAACTTATTATAAAAAATAAAATAAAAAGTAATTATCCCTATCTGAAAATAAGTTAATGCGTAAGCAAATTAATTCAATAAACGACCTTTTAATTCCTTTTAAGTCAAAAACACTTAAAATTCTTAGGCTCGTCTCAAAAATAGTCCCCCGAGCTTGCACCTGAATCTACTTTGGTAATTGACTTTTAAATGTCCCAAAATTGATCCGATCTTTCAAATCTTCTTCGATTCTTAACATTAAAATTTCCCAAAACGGATTTCATCTATCTTGGTGTAAGAAAAGTAGTTCATCAATTTGCTAGCTGTTGAGAAAATGTCAAAAAACAAAAGTGAGTCATGCGTATGGATGGTTGGATTACTAAAGTGGGTTGTAAATGCCGTTGAAGAATTAACAAATATTGAATCATATATTGAGAGGGAAACCCAAATGGAGTATACCAAGAATAAAATATGAAAACGATACAAAATCCTTCTTTAATCACTTAATCATGTTGTAGGTAACTGAAGTGTCTATTTTACCCTCACTTTACGGCACATGCTCTAATCCATTTAGATTTTACGCAAAGGCCACATAAAGCTATACTATTACACCAAAATAGATCAGGGTTAATTTGAAATGTTTTAAAAGTCAAGAATCATAGTACGATTTACTGTAAAGTCAAGAACCTTTTTGAGAGTTAATTTTAATTTTAACCTTGAAATATATATGATGTTTCATTTTACCCCCTAAAACTTAGAACTTCATATTATTGGCACCTGAGTTATCAAAACACTTCATCATTTGTCCCTCTAGGGCTAAACACGGGCTAGGTTGGGCGGGTTAAGGGCTGATAACTGGACCAAACCCTAAAACTTGGTATTAGAAAACCATGGGACACATCTTGATTTCAGGCTCAAGAACCCGAGCTGCGGGTTGGGCTGAAGTTCCGTCTAGATTGGGTCGGCCTACTCGGTTTGGGGGATCTTAGAAAAGCCCCTTCTTTTCAGACTTCGTTTTTTTTAATCTAGGCCGCACTTCAAAACTTTTTTTTTTTTTTTTTTTTCCTGAAGAAAATCTGAGACATAAATGCAACAATGTTGATATATTTTTTTAAATAGTATAATATTGATGATTCTCAACATGGATTTTAAACTAAAAATCATAATTTTAAAGTTAAAAAAGTCTAGAATTTAAACTTGAAATAAAGACTACATAGGCATAAAACTTCTATAGCAACATCATGCAAATCTATTTGCTGCTAATCAAAATATCCCATAGCTCATAGTACTCCTCGTCAAACTGAAATCCTTAAATCTGATACGCAGGGAAAAGAAAAAAAGAAAAAAGAAAAAAGGCAATCAATCAGAATCAAGAAGAAGAAGAAAAAAAAAAAAAAGGAAACAGTGAATCAAGATCTAGATGGATCCCTATCTTTATCTCTATCCATGGAGAATAGAAATCTATCTATGAATCGATATAAATTATATTCTTTATGTAAAAGGAATACCTATTTTGGGAATTCTGGAACCAGTATTCAATTAGTTCGTACTTGTTTACTGTTGAACTGGGACCAAGGCAACAAAAGTTCTTCTAGCGAGAAGCCCACACTTGCTTTGTTGAAGTAAGTACAACATGTCTGATTCACGATTTCCTAAGAATCAATATAGTGAGATCCCATATTTCAAATATCTGAAAAAGAAATGATCCGTTAGGGTCCGTATGACTCAATCACCTAACCTTTTAGAAAAGACCCGATAGAAGCAGCTACCTAAGGTGCTTTAAAGCCCTTCACCAATCACCGTCTTTCATCTAGTAAGTCCGAGTACTATGTTTTCTAAACTTGACTAATAGAATAGGCAGGCCTTTTAGAGAGCAGTAGAATTAAGGGTTAGCTCTGCCTTTTTTCCCGAAACTCCATTATTCAATAATTTCAGTTGGAGACTAGAAACGAAAAAAAGAAATTAAACTTACAAATAATATACAATAGACTACGAAGATGGAAGATGAAGAGAGGAGGAGAATGGAAATTCAACTACTGAAGAGTAGACGAAAAGTAGAGAAGAAGAACCCTAGAAGATGAGCTTGGATAACAACTCAGATTTGAGATTATAGCTCAGATTTGAGATTTGCAGGGTCAATTGAAATCGGCCCAAACCAATTTAACATTCTCAGCCAATGGTCGGGCAGGTTGATTGGGTTGACCGAATTCTGTTCAGCCCTAGGCAAGGGTGGAGTCATTAATCTATTTCAGTGGGAGCGTATACTAAAATTTTTTTCTTTTCAAGATAAAATGAAATTTACAAGGGGCTATGTGAGAATTTTAAGTTTTAATGGGTTTATGTGAGAATTTTTTATTTTAGTGGGGGTAAAGTAGTAGAAGTATAAAGTTTTTTTTTTTTTTATAAAGTTAATTTTGATGGAAATTTTGTAAGAACCTTTAATGTTTAGTGGGGGTAAACTAAGGATTATATAAGAATTTTTAATTTTAATGGGGGAAAATTATAAAAATTATAAAACTTTTGGGGTAAAAGTAAAATGACAAAAGTTTTCAGTGAGGGCTGTAGCCCCCACTAGCACCCACCTGGATCCGCCCCTGGCCCTAGGTCCATCTGTGACATAAATTTTAAAAATGACAGAATGAGGCACATAAGGCTCACATGAATATGATAGAATGAAAATTGAGTGGTAAATTAAAATGGTAAATGGAACTGTATCTAGGTTATCCAAAATTGTGGTTTTCATTTGTTGGATTAGTTGGGTAACATGGATTTGGTTTAATTCCTACCCAATCAACCACCCGACATCCTGTCATTTTTTTAATCTTTTATAGAGGGACCAATGTATAAAACATTTGATAATCTCGGACACGAATAATATGTCATTTTAAGTTATGGGAGGCAAGTGAAACAACACATATATAAATGTAGTGAGGATTTATAGGTTGTACCAAATGATCATGACTTTTGAACCAACAAGTATACTTGCAAAAAAGAGCTCTATATTTCCCTTAATAGCTAAGAATACTCTTAAAAGGTTTGAAGCTCCAAACTATAAACTTTTTCTCTCTCTCTTTCTTCAAGCTACAATATACAGAAAACAGCTACAATATACAGAAAACTATCAATGGCTGCCTTTCTAATGCTTCTTATTCTACATTTGTTTCATCCAAATTGGCGTGCTCTTTCATTAGCAACTCAATCCGAAAATGGTACACAAATTTTTTTCTCTATGTATATATTTTTAAAAATTGTTATCATGTAGTTTTCTTCTGAATGAAATGTTTCTCTCGTAACCAATTAGTTTACTTCTACAATACTTATCAACCTTTTTATAGACTTCAGTTACATGAAATCCGTATACAATGCCACGGATCTACCGCTGTTCGCCGACTACGACTACATCATCGTCGGAGGTGGCACCGCAGGTTGCCCATTGGCCGCAACTCTATCACAAAACTACTCGGTCCTCGTTCTCGAAAGAGGCGGCGATCCATTGGCGTATCCTAGTGTCCTACGCGCTGATCAGTTTGGAGCCAACCTCAGGCAACAAGACGACGGCAAAAACCCCGTCCAGAGGTTTACTTCGCTAGACGGCATCCAAAACGCGAGAGGAAGAATTCTCGGCGGGAGCAGTATGATCAATGCCGGCTTCTACTCCAGAGCGGAAAAGGAGTTCTATCCAAAATCAGGCATTAATTGGGACCTTGGTCTGGTCGATAAGGCGTATCACTGGGTCGAAGAGACGATTGTTTACCGCTCGGATTTGCTTCCTTGGCAATCTGTTTTGAAAGAAGCTTTGTTGGAAGCTGATGTTGGTCAAGATAATGGGTTTAATTTGGATCACATTGTCGGAACCAAAATGTCCGGTTCAATATTCGATCGATTTGGGACGAGACATGGAGTTGTGGAGCTGCTTAATCGAGCGGATTTCAGGAACTTGCAAGTTGCGGTTCGTGCCACAGTCGAGCGCATCTTGTTCTCTAACCAAGCATCAGGTATATTGCATTTTCATTTAAAAACAGTATTGCACTACAAGATTTGAGTAAAAATTTAACAGACTAGTGTTAGTAGTATGATAGATTACCGTTGGTGGTATGGTAGACTATCGTCCCGTCTCTGGAATTTTCACTGACGCATCACGATATATATAGTTTTTTTGAACTTGACGTGGGGGATTTGAACTTTACAGTTTTGGTGGAGATAAAATGAAATTACCAATAGGCTATACCTGCAACCACACGCAATACTTTCAGTATCATGACAATGGAATACCTTTAGTATTACAACAGGATACCATTGGTGGCATGGTAGACTATCGTCCAGGTGGGTTATTTGACAGTATCTTGGGGTGATTAAGATTACGACTACGAAAACATGTAATCCTTAATTACCAATTAAGCTAGTTTAGTAACTCAATTTATTTATTTAATGGAGGCACAATATTCTGGTCCATCTGCATTCGCTCCATTAAGTTCACCACAAATCTTGGTTTCCATTTAGATCATAAATTAAATTTAAATGTTCATTTAAACTGAATGTTTGTATTCAAATATAAAGGTTGAATAGTATATTTAAATAAAATGCATGTTTAGATTATTTTTAGTTAAAGGAAAAATTAGAATAGTGCTAAAAATAAATATGGGACGGATTTTAAAAAGTTAAAATAAATTATATTTGAGGTGAATTATATTGAAGTGAAATAATAGCTATTGGAGATGGTATTCCAACGGAACTTTGTTTTTATTGTCCCACAATCCATTGGCCAGTTAGGTTCATATATGGCCAGTTAGGTTCATATATTTAAGTTTGAATATTCAAACTTTTATGCGAGAAAAAAATATAGAAAAAAAAGTTTTAAGTATGATAGAAAAACGATTTAAGTGTGACAAGGAATAAATTAATTATAAATTGATCTAATATTTTTTTTTATAACTATTATCATTATTTTTTTCAGGTTTAGCTGCAACAGGAGTGATATATCGAGATTGCAATGGGAGATCTCATTGGGCATTTGTGCGTGCTAAAGGAGAAGTCATTTTGAGCGCCGGTGCAATCGGAAGTCCTCAGCTTCTTCTTCTCAGCGGAGTCGGTCCACGAAACGAGCTGTCGCCGATGCGCATCCCCGTGCTTCACCCGCAGCCCCACGTCGGAAAGTTCATGACGGACAATCCTCGTAACAACATTGCCCTAGTACTTCCATCTTCAGTCAATGCCTCGTACCTACAGGTGGTGGGAATCACACCCGATTTCTACGTAGAATCCGGATCTTCGGTCATAGCATTTGCTTCGTTTTTTATGCCATCTAGCGAATTCGGCAACCTTTCTACTCCAGTGAATCTGAGCATCGCAAGCTTAAGCTGCAAAGTCCCTGGACCTGCGTCGTACGGGTTCCTTTCGTTGGCATCCTCGGCGGACGTGAGAGTTAGCCCTAATGTCCAATTCAACTACTTTTCCGACCCTATGGATCGGGCACGGTGTGTTAAGGGGCTGAGGAAAGCCGGCGACATGCTGCGTACAAACACATTGGCTCGTTTCAAGTTCGATAAGGATTTACAAGGTGAAAACGGGTTCAAATTCTTCGGACCGGTTTTGCCGGTCGATTATCGATCAAATACTTCTTCTTTGGAAAACTTCTGTCGGAGGACGACCACGACTTGGTGGCATTACCATGGCGGATGCCTTGTCGGGAAGGTTGTCGATGGTGATTTTCGAGTAACGGGGATTAATGCACTTAGGGTTGTTGATGGCTCCATTTTTAATTTCTCCCCCGGGACTAATCCTCAGGCTACAATTATGATGATGGGCCGGTAAGTTGTACATTAAAATATGGGAGAGAGAGCATATTGACATTTTTGAAGAGAGTAATAGTAAATTATAGCATAAAATTTTAAATATAATAATAAGTAGCATAATCAAAACTTTGATCACATGATACTTAAAAAGTTTCCTCCTCCTTTCTCTTCTCTATCTAACATGAAATTATGCATATAAATTTGTTGTTATAAATTTACCAAAAATCTAGAATTTGTTAGAAATCTAAAGAAATCTAAGTATTTACGAGAAATATATGCTATAATTTATCATCTTTTAAAAAACATGTTATAAACTTCAAAGGTATCTATAAACTATGCTCTTTGCTACAATTTCTCTTAAAAAAATATATATATATATTTTTATCATTTATTTATTTACTTTTAACAACTTTGAGGTAGTGGGATTAGAACTCTTTATTTTATGATGGAGTCAAGTGTGAAATTACCTCTAAAATATATTTATAATCACTTCTAATCCATGCATAATATCATGAAAAATGGATACAAATTGTTTGTAGACGAGTAATAATAAAACCTTTACTTAAACTTATTTTTAGATCTATCAGTTAATAGAACAAAAAAAATTCTTTCATTCTTTTTTGTCTGTTAAATCAAAACAAAAACAAATAATTCTTCTATATATATATATATATATATATATTTTCATTTTTCATTACAAATTTTCATGCACATATTTTTTTTCCTTCGTGATTTGAATTAATTTTCTTGTTGTGTTTCTTATTGGCAGGTATGCAGGGCTTAGGATGCTGCAACAGAGAAAGGCAATAATTACATTACGCAAGGAAAATTTCAATTAAAAATGAAAGCAAAATATACAGCAAGGCAAATAAGAGATCATATATAGGAGAATTCTCGGCAATAACGATAAAAGAAAAATCTCTCCTCAAGGATTTTTATATTTTTCTTAGTGTTTGGAAATTCTCCAGACAACAAGCTTAATGTCAATAAAACTATTATCTTTTTTTCTGGTGAATATTCAATAAAACTACATCGATATCGTCTTCTATATCTATATCTTACTCTCGCTCTATATAAACTAGCACATGAATGCCTTTTCTTTCCCGTCATTTTTCATTTTTCTCTTTGATTTTTATTAATGTAATGAATGATCTTCTAATTCCTCCCAAGTCAATTATTTTTCATTTTTCATTTTTCATTTTTCTTTCTGATGAATTTTCAATTATTTTCTTTAGGCTAATCTACAAAATGGTCCCCGGCCCGAGTTAGACACCGAATCTACTTTAATTCCTAACATTTAAAGTGCCCCAAAAATTGAGCCAATCTACCAAAATCTTCTTCATCTATCTTGGTGTAAAAAAATTAGACCATCTATTTTGCTAGCTGTTAAGAAAATGTGGAATACAAAAGTGAGTCATGCGTATTACTGAAGTGGGTTGTAAATGCCGTTGAAGACTTTTCAAATGTTGAATCATACATTGAGAGGGACCCAGATGGAATTTACCAAAACTAAAATGCGAAAACCATACAAAAATCCGTCATTAATCGTTTACTCATGTTGTAGTAATTGAAATGTCCATTTTACCCTCATTTAACGGTACATTCTCTATTCCGATTAGATTTTAACGCAAAGAAGAAGACTGAAACTATGGAAATTTGTAAATATTATGCGAAAAAGAAATTAGAACCCCTATTTCGATATCAGGTATTGCCAAAATACGGAAATTTTCATAGAACGTTGCAAATATTAATATTTTAAACCTTGATCCATGGTTAAATTGGTATTTTTTTTTTTTTTTGGTGCAGATATTTTAAATTTATTTCTCACCAAAATTGTGAGCCTTGGGTCAGTGCTGAAAGATTTTCTGAAACTAAAAACTAAAAAATAGTGTAGTTTTTTTGGCTGAAATTTTTGAATCATGGTGTCATCTTTACAAGTTTATCGAGACAAAAATATTGGTGTGTGACTTTTCGGACTAAATTTAGCAGCGACAGTACATCACTAAAAATACATTTAGCAATGACATGTCGTTGCTAAAGGTTTTAACAAGAGAATAAATCATTTTAGTTATGGCTTGTCGTTGCTAATGTTTCATTGTCATGAGTAACAACAAAAATGTTGTCACTAGAAGTGTTGTTGCTGAACACCAGATTAGTGAAAGGTTTTAATAGAAGTTAAACATATTTAAATAAATTTGTTTGGCCTTTTGCTTACATTTATTTTGGAGTGTGGAGTGGATAATTTTTTGACGAATATATAGATATATATATATATATATATATACGAATATATAGTTCTAGCCCAAAGATTAAATTATTTGCAGAGAAGGTCCTTCCCCAACTAATTGATTAGGGGGGAAAAAAAAAGTTAATGATCCCTAGACGAGAAAAAATTAATGCCTAAACCAGTTAATGAAATAAATGATCCCGAAAATAAATTAATGCCTAAAAAAATTAATGCACTAAACGATCTTTTTTTTTCTTCAGAGTCAAATAATTAAAATTTTTAGGCTGATCTAAAAAATAGTGCCCTAAGTTTGCACCAAATCTTCCCTAACTTCATCCCTGCAGCCTGCCTAGGGGACCGAGAGGGTGGCGCGGCCATGCAATATGTCCTGATATGAGATGTTTCGAATGTGTCTTTTGAGTTATTTTGAACCGTTGTGTCTATTGGTTGTATATCTTCATACAAAATTGAATTATTATCAATAACTGATATATCAATTATGATAAATGAATAGACACTAAAAGAGATATCTTTGCAATGAAGAGGCACCTCTTGGAAAAGTTACATGGATTACCATGATTGTAACGATTCATGAAAATGCATCTCTATGCTTTTAAAAACTCCAAAAATTTATAGATTTCATATCTTTATTTTGGAATACAATATTATTGTTATATATTGTATTCAAGGGTTTGTTATATCTTGGGGTAATTTGTCATTAAACTCTTTAGCAAACTTAGTAGTGATGGCAAAGAAAACCTTAAAGGAAAGTATTCTCAATATGCCTCAAACCCATCTTTCTTTTCAGTCTTCTCTGCCTCCATTGATGTTGCTTTACTCTCATTCTCCAGCACGGTCTACACTAGATTATAATACAACAGAAATCGAGGTTCCTTTACCTCACTAACAATGGAGATCCTTAAGCTTATCAACCTCTTAATCTTTCCCACTACTATTCTCTTCTTGAATCAACAAGTACGTAAACATGCGTCAAATTTTCTCAGACACATCAAATTCTTTTAGGCTATGATATTTAACTCTAACTTTGTGTTTAATTACTTTACACATCATCTGAATGGGCATGAATCGGAGTGTTAGGATCCGGAGTGGACATGATTTGGAATGAAGATTCGGAATCCAAATAAGTTATTTACTTGGTTATAAAATTCGAAATCGAAATCACCTGCAATTTCCATTCTTTCATTTACTTAAACTAGGAATCAGAATATTTCATGATTGTTTTTTCAAAATTAAGAAAGTAATAATTTGTTTATTTATTGTCACATTATTAATCAAAACTAAATTAATCATTATAACAGTAAAATAACCAAATAACAAATATAATTTGTGTAATTTTTTTGTTTAAAATTTCAAAAAGTGTAAAAAATATGAATTAAAACAAGTAGAACAAAAATGTGCCAAAATAAACACATTATTTTATTATAAATAAAAAACAAAACTTCTTTTTTATTCTAACAAAAGTTTGTAATAATTAAGATAATTATATAATATTAAACGAATAAAAATAGTTAATCTATGTAGTTATTATATTTTTTGGGATTTTTTTGATGTAATATTTTACAAGCAAACTAAGGGTCAGATTGTAATTTAATGCTTATATCAAGATTGTGAGTCACAATCCGGAGGGAGGCGTGTGATTGTCAATCCCGTTTCTCAATCCTAAACCCTAAACCATAAACCCTAAACCCTAAACCATAAATCCTAAACCCTAAAATGCCCCAAAATTGATCCAATGTACCAAATCTTTTTGGTCCTTAGCATTTAATAAAATGTCCCAAAACTGACTTGATATTATTTCTTGGTGTAATAGAATTTGACCATCGATTTGCTAGCTGTTAAAAAAATGTCAAAATTAAACAAAAATGAGTCATTCGTACGGGTGGTTGAATATTCCAAGAATTAAATATGGCAGCCATAAAAAATACTTCGGTAATCATTTAATCATGCTGTAGTAATTGAAATGTCCATTTTACCATCACTTTAACTGCACATGCTCTATTCTGTTTAGACTTTAATGCAAAGGCCACGTAAGGACTAGCTTAGCCACAACAAAATAGATCAAGGTTAGTTTGATATGTTAAAATGTCAATAATCATTTAATATGATTTATTGTAAAATTCAAGAACAGTTTGTGGGAGTTAATTTCAAATTTTACCCCGAGAACTATATATTGTTTCATTTTGCCGTCAAGAACTTAGAACTACATACTATTGGCACCTGAGTTGTTCAAAAGCTTCATCATTAGCCCATTGTGAAAGGGGAATATATATATATATATATATATATAAACAGAAACGGAAAGAGGCACATGTGACTGACATGAATATGGTAGAATGAATGTTGAGTGGTCAATTGAGCTAGTGAATTGAACAATATTTATGTTATCTAACTCATGTTCCAAAATTGTGGTTTCATTTGCTAGATGATTTGGGTAATATGGATCTCGTTTAATTTACTTACCCAATCAACTACCCAACATTCATTTGACTAAATTATACTCCACTCGTGCTACGTTTCATTCCGTCGCCCCCCTCTAACATTCCTGTCGTAAAGAGACCAAAAGTGAAACATTTGATAAGCTCAGATATCAATATGATATTACGTTTTAAGTTATGGGAGGCAAAGAAAAACAACATATATTTTTCAGGACTCAAAAATGAACTAACCCAATTCTAGAATCTATAGATTTTGGGCATCTATGAAGTAGTGTGGAACTGAGGATCTATAGATTGCACCAAACGATCATGACTTTTGAACAACGAGTTTACTCATGAAAAAGAGCTTTATATTTCCCTTAAGTACTATAAATACCATTAAAAGGTTTGAAGCTCCAAACTATCACCTTTTTATCTTTTCCTTTGATCTCTCTCTCGCTTCAAGCTACAATATACAGAAACTATGGCTGCTTTATTAATGCTTCTTATTATATATATCTTTCATCCAAAATGTCGTGCTCTTTCATTAGCAACTCAGTCCGAAAATGGTACACAAATTCTTTCCCTATATATATATATATATATATATATATATTTATAAATTATTACCGAGTATTTTCTTCTAAATGAAATGTTTTTCTTGTAATCAATTAATTAACCACTACAATAATTTGTCAACATTTTTACAGACTTCAGTTTCATGAGATCCGTGTACAATGCCACGGATCTACCACTGCTCGCCGAGTACGACTACATCATCGTCGGAGGCGGCACCGCCGGCTGCCCTTTGGCCGCGACTCTATCCCAAAACTACTCGGTCCTCATCCTAGAGAGAGGTGGGGATCCATTGGCGTACCCTAGTGTCCTACGCGCCGATCAGTTTGGAGCCATCCTTGAGCAACAAGACGACGGCAAAAACCCCGTCCAGAGGTTTACTTCGCTAGACGGCATCCAAAACGCGAGAGGAAGGATTCTCGGCGGGAGCAGTATGATCAATGCCGGCTTCTACTCCAGAGCGGAAAAGGAGTTCTATCCAAAATCGGGCATTAATTGGGACCTTGGTATGGTCGATAAGGCGTATCAATGGGTCGAAGAGACGATTGTTTACCGCTCGGATTTGCTTCCTTGGCAATCTGTTTCGAAAGAAGTTTTGTTGGAAGCTGGCGTTGGTCCGGATAATGGATTTACTTTGGATCACATTGTCGGAACCAAAGTTTCGGGTTCAACGTTCGATGCGTTGGGAAGAAGACATGGAGCCGTGGAGCTGCTTAATCTAGCGGATTTTGGGAACTTGCAAGTTGCGGTTCGCGCCACAGTCAAGCGCATTTCGTTCTCTAACCAAGCATCAGGTATATTGTCTTTTTGTTTGAAAACAGTTTTGCTCTACAAGATTTGAGTAAAAAATTTAACAGTGGTGATATAGCAATCATAAATTGACAATAAACGTAATAGACTAGTGTCCGTAGATTACAGTTGGTGGTATGGTAGACAATCGTATAGTCTCTGACAGTAGCGGAGCCATAAATTTTTTTTCAGAGGGGAAGTTAAACTTTATTTTATACTAAAAATTATTTAATTTTATATTCTTCTTTTCTTCTTTTGTGTAGACTTTGTAATCTAAAATAACCAACTTTAAAAAACCAAAAATACGAATTTAAATAGTAGTGCAAATGACTCTTTGTTTATTTGGGATTTCAAATGTGAAATAATGTATACTTATGAATCAAATATTGAGACATAACTGAAACTTTTTAAAAAAATCTAAGTAAATTTTGTAATTTCAAAATTTCAGGGGACAAATTAGCGACTTAATTAGAAAAAATAATGTGACAAGGTTTTAAAACAAAAGATCCCATTGAGTGCCCCAGGGCCCAATGTGGCTCCACCAGTGGTCTCTGGAATTTTCAATGACACATCAAGATACCTTTTTTTTTTTTTTTTTTTTTGAATTTGACGTGAGGGATTTGAGTTCTACAATTTATGACGGAGATAAATGAAATATCTGCAACCACACATGATACATTCAGTATCATGGTAATGGAATACCTCTAGTGTTATAAAAGGATACTATTAGTGGCATGGTAGACTATCGTCCAGGTGAATAATTTGTCAGTATCTTGGGGTGATAGTTTCATGGCATTTTTTTATATTCTGATTTGTTGTGTGAATTTTCTACAAGAGTTTTGTTTTTTATGCTTTTTTATATTTATTTTATAGAAAATATAATTTAATTGTTGGGGCTGTTATATATTTGTTCAAAGTCCCATCGTAAGCCATGAAATTAGGGTTCGAATTAGGCAAACTCGACCAAAAATTTACAACTCTATCAATACTATTAAAAAGTCCCTAAAATTTTTGTTTTAGTTCGTCCGATATTTGCCTTTTCATAATCTGTTCGTCTGAGTTTTGTCACCAAATTCTTTCCTTCTCTCTCCCGTTCCCTTTGCTATTCAAGGCGCTAGAGATTGCCTCCTTGGTGAGGAGTTTCGCACCAGTCTACAACATGAGGCAGATCGCTAGGATCGTTACACACGCTGGTGAGTGCAAGATTCCTAGTGCAAACCCCTTGCAACATGACCTCAAACCGCCAAGTTGCATGAGGATCAAGCCATTGCCGGCGACAATGAGGCAACACATTTTATGTTGTGGATTAAGAGGTGGTGGCGATTTGCAACCGTTTCATTCTGAGGCAACTCTAATGAAATTCCAAATTATTTTTTGATTATGTTACTGCTCCTTATTAACGCAAGAAATAGGGTTTTTTTGGTCACGGTCAATGATGGGTCATCCATTGGGTGAAATTTGGTCTGGAAATCACCTATTACGTGAGCAATGGTCATCCCTTTGGGTGACTCTTGCAACTGGTTGTCTACTGGTGATCACTCCCAACTCCAAGACTTGAAACAAGGAATAAGAGAATGGGAAGATAAAAACACAAAATGAAAGAAGTTTTGCGTAATTTTATAACTGAAAAAGAAAAAAAAAAAAAAAAGAAAAGAATGAGTTATATTTTAGTAAATTTGCTTCCCCTTATAACAAAATTTATAAACTAAATCCCATGGTAAGTCAGATTTAGAAGGATTTATTTATTTAACTCCGAAACTTGTTTAACTTTTTAGAGTTTAGGCATTGAAGTTCGTAATCCCACTCTAAACTAAACTTGGTGGTGCTAAGATATTCTCATTTAATCCAGATTGCATATATAGTTTCTTTTACTGCAAGATTCTTTGACATTATTATTATTTTTTTTAGTTTTTATTTTTAACTTAGTAACATATGATTTGGTACATACCATATGGTAGAATTAGGTATCGAGTTACTATTAAGTTTTACTTACAACCACAATAACATATACATATATGCTCTTAAAATTCATTCTATTATCTACTCTATGTTTTTTTGTTTTATTGTAGTATAGTAATTTTCATGTTAAACCTTTCTCAGTAAGATTACTGTTAGAAAAACATATATATGGACATTGTAATAAATAGATTTTCTGTGAAAATAATTAAAATAAATAGTAAGGTTTTACAATATTTGAAATAAATAACAAATCTATTTGATAAAAATAATTTACTAGATAAAAAACATATTTATTATACAAAAATAAATTATTTACCTGATAATAAATTATTTACCTGATAATTTGTTATTTACTTTATTTACATTAAATATTTTAAAGACTTGTTATTTACTTCAATTATTTTATGAAAACTGATATTTAATTACTTCTTTCATTTAAATAAACCAATTTATTTAAACAGAAGCACAATATTCTACACCATCTGCATTACGTTTTGTCTATTGTTCCTTATTGCCGGACAAATCTAATGGCCTTAAGTTTGAACATAAGTTTATATATAGAAAATTTAAAGAAAAAACATTATGAAAAAGGAGTTTAAACCCTGAATTTAAACTTATGATCCAAATGGACGCTAAATTGATAATTGATCCAATGTATTTTTTTTAAAAGGTCTAACTGCAACCGGAGTGACATAATAAGATTCCAATGGGAGATCTCATCAGGCCTTTGTGCGCCGCAAAGGAGAAGTAATTTTGAGCGCCGGTGCAATCGGAAGCCCTCATCTTCTTCTTCTTAGCGGAGTCGGTCCACTAAACGAGCTGTCACCACTGCACATCCCCGTGCTTCACCAGCAGCCCCACGTCGGAAAGTTCATGGCGGACTATCCTCGTAACACCATTTCCATAGTACTCCCGTCTTCAGTCAATGCCTCGTACTTACAGGTGGTGGGAATCACACCCGATTTCTACGTAGAATCCGTATCTTCTGTCACACCATTCGCTTCGCTTTCTAAGCCATCTAGCCTACTCGGCAACCTTTCTACTCCAGTGAATCTGAGCATCGCAAGCTTAGGCTACAAAGTCCCTGGACCTGCGTCGTACGGGTTCCTTTCGTTGGCGTCCTCGGCGGACGTGAGAGTTAGCCCTAATGTCCAATTCAACTACTTTTCCGACCCGATGGATCGGGCACGGTGTGTTAAGGGGCTGAGGAAAGCCGGCGACATGCTGCGTACAAACACACTGGCTCGTTTCAAGTTCGATAAGGATTTACAAGGTGAAAATGGGTTCAAATTCTTTGGACCGGTTTTGCCGGTCGATTATCTTTTAAATACTTCTTCTTTGGAGAACTTCTGTCGGAGGACGACCACGACTTGGTGGCATTTCCATGGCGGATGCCTTGTCGGGAAGGTTGTCGATGGCGATTTTCGAGTAACAGGGATTAATGCACTTCGGGTTGTTGATAGCTCCATTTTTAATTTCTCTCCGGGGACTAATCCTCAGGCTACACTAATGATGATGGGCCGGTAAGTTGTTCATTAAAATATTAAAAAACATATACAATTTTTAATTTCTTTTTCAATTTGGGGTGGCATATTGGAACTCTTCCAACCCGTTTAGTTAATCGGTTGGAACTAAACTTTTCCGAGTCTTTTTTGTCTTTTTCTGAAAATTCAACAAAAATTTTATCTAGATTTTGAAAAATCAATCAATTACAACCTAAAAAGTTTAATTTTAACCAGCAAACCAAACACAAACTCATCTTATGATAAAGTCAGGTCTGAAATCACCGTTAGGCTAATCACTATATATATTTTATTTCTCATCACAAATTGTCAGATATAAATTATTTTTTTTTCGTGGTTTGAGTTAATTTTCTTATTGGCAGGTATGCTGGGCTTAAGATGCTGCAACAGAGGATGGATTAGAAGTAGAAGGGGACTAAATTAGCAATAATTGCAACATGCAAGGAAAATTCAACTAAAAACAAAGCAAAAAAAAAAAAAAAAAATATATATATATATATATATATATATATATGAAGGGAAATAAGAGACCTTACGCAAGCTTGAGGGACCATAACATGGAGAAGTTTCGATAACCATTTAAATATCCATATGCTAAGCTTTTTACAATATCGAATAATTTTACTTGCTTTCAGCTTAAGAAAAATATGACACAAAAGATATATCAATGTCTATATGCATTGATTTAATTAATACACTTGTTACAAGAAGAAAATTTTACGAGACTAATCTTCTCTAAGTACTAATCTTCTCTAAGTAATTAAGTAGATTTAGAATGTCGATCAAGAAGGTGAAGCTCGTGTCTATTTCCGTCTACGAGTGACAAAACTGTAGCTGCAATGTGCTTAGAAGTGAGCCCTGCAGCCTCAATTTGGTTGGTCTGAGCTCCGTGGTCGATGTATCTATCGGGAAGCATCAGAGGCCTCCACTGCAACAATAGAAATTAACCATTTTAGTATCGATACATTCGAGTCAAAGAACGAAAAATCAAATGACGAGCGTAACTAATGGGAATTTGAGTAATAGCCTAATATAATCAGTAATTTTCCGGTCTGCGTTCACTTTGCTGAAGTTCAGTTATCTTTTAAGCACTTGACCGAGTATCATTTGGTTCAATTTTAGTCGTAATGTTCCGACTTATTGTGATATTAATTCCTTTCGTACTTTAATTTAAAGATAATTATATTACCTTAAGCTTGCCATCAAGTAATCCATTAAGGGATAAGAAGTTGGACACATGAGAGCTGAATCCTCCAATGGAACCTTCTTCTACGGTAATCAAGATCTCGTGTTCTTGAGCTAATCGTCTGACCAAGCTTGCGTCGAGAGGCTTACAAAACCGCGCATCTGCCACAGTGATCTGGATGTTTAGCGCTTGCAGAAGATCCGCTGCCGCTAAACAATTCTGTACTGCAGTTCCATATCCTAATATCGCAATCCTGTTTCCTTCTCTTAGCACCCTTCCCTTGCCAATCTGTATTGCAATTGTACGAAAAACGCTTTAAATTACATATTGATTTGAGAAATATATGGAGTGCAAACCACAAGGCTTTATCTAATGAGTACCTCTAATGGGGTCCCTTTGTTGTTCAGCGGAAGAATGGACCCGATGCCGTTTCCTCTTGGGTACCGAAAGCAACTGGGTCGGTCATCGATGGCTGCAGCCGTGGCCACCATGTGCATAAGCTCACTCTCACAAGCAGGGGCCATCACCACCATGTTAGGTAAACACGCCATGTAAGTTATGTCGAAGGCTCCACAATGTGTCGGTCCATCCGCGCCTACAAGTCCTGCCCGATCGATTGCAAATCTCACCGGGATCTTTTGAAGATCTACATCATGAGCCACCTGTGCATCATCACCACTCATTAACATAATTAAAAAAGAAAAGAAAAGAAAAAAGATACAAGGATACCAAATTATCCGGGGCGATTGATTTACCTGATCATAACCTCTCTGCAGAAAGGAAGAGTAGATAGCGCAAAACGGCTTTAAGCCTTCGGCTGCTAGGCCAGCAGCAAAGGTAACAGCATGCTGCTCCGCTATCCCGACATCAAAGCATCGATCCGGAAATTGTTTCTGAAACAGATTGAGTCCGGTACCGCCTCCCATTGCAGCATGAATGGCAACAATTTTGTCATCTTGCTCTGCTTCCGCGATCAAGGACTCGGCAAAATACTGAGTGT
The DNA here is from genome assembly GCA_009761775.1 of Ficus carica. Classification (NCBI taxonomy): domain Eukaryota; kingdom Viridiplantae; phylum Streptophyta; class Magnoliopsida; order Rosales; family Moraceae; genus Ficus; species Ficus carica. The sequence goes on along the minus strand of CM019740.1, from coordinate 4,305,351 downwards.
AAGAACGAGTACTCGTTTTCGACTTGTACTGCTTCCCAGACTCCGGTTCAAATTTCACCACACCTTTAAGATGAAACCAAAATTTATTAATCCCAAATTGAAATTCCATTGAGAAACAGAGGAAATATCAAAAGTTTTACGATAAACTTGGCGTACCATGCATCTTATCGGCTGCAACTTCAGCGGGAGCATAGCCTTTTCCTTTCTCCGTGATAACGTGGATGAGAACAGGCCCTGCTGCTGGCATAGCCTTAACATTTTTCAAAATGTCAACAAGGTCTTCGACGTTATGGCCGTCCACTGGACCGATGTAGTAGAGTCCAAGTTCTTCAAACAGAGAAGCCCCCGAACCCGATGCCATCCCCCTCATGTAAGTGTCAATCTTTGCCGCAATCTCGTGCTTTTGCCCACCAACCTGCTTGGAAATACCCTGTTGACAAGTAATAATAAAATCTTTTTTAGTATAGGAGCTAAGTTTGGAAATTCAATCTCTTCGTGTTTGTACAAACTTGTCGTAAATAACATAAACCGAAAGCTCAAGAAATGTGCGATAATCGTGCTACCTTTGCAGCCTCACGTAGACGACGGAACTTTGTGCTAGACTGTAACCTTGCAAGGGCTTGGCTTAGTGCTCCGACAGGAGGGGCAGGGCCGTCGACGGTGGCAGTGGGAAGCGACACCTGCTTGTTGTCGTTTAAGATGATGATGAGATTCGTGCCGAGATAACCGGTATTGTTCATTGCCTCGTATGCCTGGCCTCCGGTCATGGCTCCATCTCCGATTACCGCAATTACGTGGTTTTTCTTCCCTTGCAAGTCCCTGGCTACTGCCATTCCTGCAAATTGTTTTGTTGCCCTTGTTATGTCAATTAGTGATGAAAAAATAACCCTAACATAGAGTTTAATTTTTGTGAGTCCGAAAAAACAAAGTTATGGTTAGGCCCAGTACTTTTCAGAATAGTTGGTCTTTCTACAACTATAGTGGGACATGTCAATGACGAAATTTGTAGCTAGAGTAAAATGAAACCCGAGTCTAACATCGTAAAAAACATAACAATAATAAACATATGAGGATATTGAGTCATTCTAGTTAACAGGTTAATCTTTTAATATAGAAATCTAATATGTTAAAAATCTCAAATGTCTCTTCTTCTCTCTAATCTTCACATGGTATCAAAGTCTAACAAATTCAAAGAATGGTCCAATTTATCCGGTACAAAATTTATGACTCCAAAAAGAGCCATCTTGTGGGAGCGGTTAAGAGTTTAAAAAAACCCGAGTCTTATGTCGAAAAAACACAACTATAATAATAACTAAAACCAAATCCTTTAAAAATATCAAATTTCTGCTTATTACTTTCATGAATTAGAAAGAATTAAAAAAAAAAATCGGTTTTAGAAAAAAGAAAAAGAAGAAGAAAAATTTACCTAGACTAGCAGAAATGCTAGTAGAACTGTGGCCAACTCCAAAGGAGTCGTGGACACTCTCTTCTCTCTTAGGGAAGCCGGCAAGCCCAAAAGTTTGTCGAATTGTATGCATTCTTGACCTCCTACCCGTTAAAATCTTGTGGCCATAGGCCTGCAAAATATTTTAGCCAGTCAGTGGCGGAGTCGGATAAAAATTCTAATAAAGCATAAACTATATAACATCAACATATAAAATTAAAGAATAAAGTTTTAGTGGGGACAGTATAAAGATTTTTTTTATTTTCAATGGCGTTATAAGGGGATTTTAGTTTTTAAAATGGGCAGTAGAAAACTCATAAAATTTTTAGGGTAAAATTAAAGAGAAATTCAGCCCCCATTTGCCCTCACCCACGTCCGTCTCCGGCTAAAGTTCATAATGGTTATCAAACTAATATAATGCATATTATGTGTAGTTTGTGAGAGTGTGTCTTGTAGAATGATGGAGCTAGATTTTATTTATTTTTTTTAAGAGGGGTATGAATTGAATTGAAAGGAAACTTGAAACCAAAAATTGTATAAAAGTAAAAATATCAAGATAGAATCGAAATTTGTACAAATTTTAGGGGAAAACTAAGAACTTTGGGTACACCAAGCCTAAAGTGGTTCTACCTTAGTGTTTATGTGACACGTCATATTTTCACTAAGATGTATCTAGACCAATTGATGAGATTTTATTAAATATTTCTAGCACTTTTGGACATCACTACCATTATGTAGCATAATAGCAATGGTCCAGTGAAAAATTAAAAAAAGATAAAATAAAGTAAAATAAATAAAAACTTTTTTTCACATTTTTCTTAGCCAATTGAAATGGAAAAGAGGGGGGGGGGGGGGGGGGGAGCGGGGTGGGGATTGGGGTCGGGGGTCGGGGAATTTCAATTCTAATGTGGGGCATACAAGATAAAGACTCTCACAAACTATAGATTTTGTTGGCCATCACGCCCTGTCATTTTTAATCATCACAGGCGAAATGCCGGGACCAGTGTACCTACTTTTTTTTTTTTTAGTACATAAGTAGCCACTGATGTATGTACATAAATATTTTTCATTCATTCATGTATAATCTCACGAGACAGATAAATTATTAATATACATACGTGAACAACCATATAAACACTACTTTCCATGTATCACTAAACATGTTGACTTTTTTTTTTTTTTTTTTTTTGACAACATGACTTTTTTTTTTTTTTAAGAAAAAAGCACTTGAATGATACAAAGTTAAAAATCATTACATCAATATGACATAAAAAATTAATACTAAATTAACTTGAACAAAATTAAATTAAAATTAACTAAAAATTATGTTTTGTTGGTTAAGAATAAGAAAATGTGTCATGTAGATTAGTGAGGTAATTTTCTCTTCCTTCTTTTTTTTTTTTAACTAATATAGAACAGATTAATACTATAGTGATAATGGTTTCTACCACGGATCAGAATTGGGAATGTTTGTTTCGCATTACTTTTTAGAATTTAAAAATCTTATCCTTAAAACTCAAGATCATACTATTGATAAACTAGAAGAAAAAAATTGGAAAAAAAAAAAAAATAGTAGTACATCTGTTCTTATACCTGGTGACCGACGTCCCAAATGATCTTATCTTCAGGAGTGTTGAACACATGGTGAAGCGCCACCGTGAGCTCAGCCACACCCAAGCTTGAGCTGAGGTGCCCACCGGTCTTCGACACCGAGTAAACAATCTCTTCGCGAAGCTCGGTCGACTAAACTCCCAAGTTCCTGGAAAAATTCACATAACACATTATGGAAGAAGAACCCTTTTTTTTTTCCACACATAATCAAGTACTACTTCCAAATTTTGTTTACCTCCGAAGAAAGATTCTTCATGTGAATCGGGTAGTTAATGGTGTCGAGAATCGGAGTAGAAGGCTTTTCGCCTGAGAAATTGAGAAGCTTCTTCGCGTTCTGTCCCTCGTTCACCGTGCAAAGCCATCTTGTGACCACCATCCGTGTAGTTGGGCAGAGCAGAAACATTCCCAGCAAACTGAAAGAAGAAAAAAAAATGTGGTTAGCGTTTTTCTTTTTCTTCTAATTAATTAAAATGACTTTTTTTTTTTTTTTTTTTGTGTATAAATGACGAGAGAGAATAGCTAATAAATATATATATATATATATATTTCAAAATCACCTTTTTTAGGTCGTTATTAGCGAGAAAATTAATTGGAAGGGTTAGAGAAGCTTGTCCATTTTGAGAATGGAGAGATGGGATGAAGCTAGTTCTGAGAAATGAAGACATTTTTTAAGTACTTGATCTTTCTAAGTAAAATATGATCAAGTGGAGTAATGTGAAGATATGTACGAGCTAGGCACCAAGGAAGATGAGCTTGGTAATGATTGTAGAGCTCAAAATGAACACTAGAATTTATAGGAAATTAGACTCTGGCTTTACATCTTGAGGTGTGAAAACTTCCTCAAAAGTACATGTGTTCAACGTTCTTTATTTTTTATTTATTTATTTTGAGGGATGAAAAATATGTTTATATATTTATATATATATTTATAGCTGGTGTCATATACCGTACATTTATAAATTGACGCTCGTGACTTTTCCTTATATTAATGTACCAATCAACTGACTTTAACATACGTATTCAGTGATACGTGTTCTTTAGATTAATAATTTTGAATAATATTATGTCACAGATAATTTTATATAAAATTATATATAAATTAACTAATTAAATTATAAGATTTTAAATAAAAAAAATAATACTTATGGAATTTATATATATATTTATTTATTATAATTATTATTATTATTATTATTTTTGAGGTGATGAGTGAGTTGTGGTTGTGAGAAATGGAAAAGTCATATCGGCCACAGTAGTCGCCCGGGAATGAAGACTGACTTTGATTCAAAAAGAAATATGGTAAAGAGACGACAACGTTGTGGTTGATGTACTTTTGTCTTTTAGCAAAAGAAAAAATAAAATTAAAAATTAATATTCTGTTTTATGTTTGAATTTATTTATAAATTAAATTATATTTTTTTATTTTAATTTTTATCTCTTTTTAAAAAGTGAATAAAATTTATAATTAATTTTTAAAAAGTAAATTAATTTTAATTTAAAAATTTTATTTCTAATTAACTTATTAAATAGAGACTAAACTAACGTAATTATCTTATCTTAACTTGATTAAACGGAAAAGTTAGCCTGCTAAAATCAGTTCAAACTTTCATTTTAATTGCCAGCTGTAGATATGTTGATTGGGTTGGACTTCTTTTATTTTTTATTTTTATCTTATTATTATTATTATTATTTATAGAATTAGAAGCTCCTCCCTAATTAACAGGCTAGAGTGAATGCGGAGGAGAAAAGATAATGGGTTCTCTTTATCCCCACTGGGTAGAATTAAAAGTGGAAAATTGATTCATACTATAAGAGAAATAGTACCAAAGAAATTTAAGATATCCCAATTAGTTTTTTTTTTTTTTTTTTTTTTTTTTTTAAGCCTCTAAGTATCCCATAGGCTAATTTTTATGGAGCACAACCTACGAAAATTTTGAACCGCGCATGAGATTATTTCAGGTCACATCGACTACAAGACGAGAGGTTGACTATATGAAGTGATGGGGTCAGAACTTATTTTAGAAAGACTTGGTCCCGTTTCGCACACCGATTTAACTTAAGCTCAACTGTATTTTTTTTTTTTTTTGAATTTTTTTATTTTTTCTAAAAAAGTCAACAAAAATTACTATTTAAACTTAAAAATTTCAACTTAACTCAAACTCAACTCATTCACCAAATACCCTCTAAATTGAACAAAAATAATAGCGCGATTATTATTATTTTTAAACTATTTATATATATTTTTAGGAGAATTCTGTTGTAATATATAAAAAGTAAAGACACTACTAGTAAGATTTTATCTTTTATCGTTACATTTCAATTAGGATCTATTTAGACGATAATTTTAACTTAAGTTAAATTATATTTATTTTATTTTTTATTTTTTGAATTTATTTTTAAAAAAGTCAACAAAAATTATTATTAAAACTTAAAATTTCTAATTCAAACTTATTCACTAAACAAATCCTTAATTTATATCAATTTTATATACTTATTTATTTTGATATGATTTTTATTATATCCAATCTTCAAAATACTCTACCATCGAGTTTTTTTTTTAATTGCATCTTTTTTTTCACTTGTTTTAAGTAAACCAAGCACATGTTTTTTTTTTTTATGTACTATGTGGCATGAAATTTTAAAATATATCTTTAAAATAAAATTAAAAAAAAAATCCCAACTAGGCTAAGATCGTTATACGTGGGCGGTCCAAAAACCTTGAAAAGAGTGAAACGGCCAAACTTTTGAAAGAGACGTCCAACACAATCGTGTACGTACGTTGATAAAGAAAAATACTACGTAAGAAAAACCTGTGATGACATGTTCAACACGATTTTCTTTATTTTCGCAGCATGGGTTGTTGTACATGTCTGATACATGTTTTACATACTCGTGTAAATATATATATATATATATATATAAATAATAAGACAAATTTGGTTTGAAGCGTTTAACTCAGATTCCACTTGTTTTCTTATTTTATTTTGTTTCCATATCAAAAATCCAAGTTAACATATCTAACAAGTCGGTGTACTTCATGATCGTCCAACAAACATTGGAATTAATATATACATAATCATATATATATATTTATATGTATTTTTCCATTAGAATTTATGATATTTATTTACATTGAAATTTTTTATTATATATTAATAAAAAAGCGACAATCCACTGTGTTGTTAGTTGGTATTTTAGAACATTAGATTCGAGGTCCATAATATTATCCAAAATTATGTCATACAAATAGGTGGATGATAGTGTTCCATTAAGAGGAAGTTATTCTCACTTCCTTCTCCAATGAACAACGGTATACAATAACTTTAGTGCTCATATAGTAAGAAGGGTTTTGGGATGAGTAAATCTTAATGGTTTTTCACCTAAATAGTTTTGTTTGATTGCTTTGTGGATTTTCTTTTTCCTTTCTTTTCCTTTTCTCGTTTATATAATAATTAAAAAAAATTATAATAGGAATAATATTTTTACTTAGATGATAGATACTGCTATTTTAAACGATAAATTAAATATTCAACGATCTGATCTGTAAGTGTACATGTTAAAAAATTGTAACATTATTAGATGTAAAACTGTTTCCAATGACATATCAGACTATTAAAAAATCAATCTAACGACTTAAATAATAATACATACATACTAATATGGTAAGAATACAATTCTTATCATGAAAAAAAAAAAAAAAAAAAACCGTTATTCTTAGTGCTTACTGTCAAAGCCTCTGTTTGGTTTACCGACTGGAGATAAATTTTTTACGTTGGAGTTGGTTGACTTTTTAAAACTTAACTCTAATTTTTGATTTTTCATAAAAAGATAAAAACTTTAATGAAATTTTGAGCTGAAGATAGCAAACTAAACACACCCAAAATCGGCGAAGAGGAACTGACTAGACTCATTAAGATGGATATGCTAAACACTCGATCGATGGTTATGTATCTGCTTTTTGTCAAGACACTCGCAGATGAATTAATCCAAACACATCTTCGATGGATATTTGATCATCTCTCCTCTAAAAACGATGCCTCCGGTCCGTTAATTACTAAACATAATGCAGAAAATTTATTCACCATCATTTTTGGGTGGTTCGGTTTACAGATGGATGGAGACTAATTATATTTTATCACTTTACTTTTTGTTTTTTTTTTTTCTTTTTTTTCATGAGTGATAAATTCTAGGGATATAAATTTTAATTTCAACTTTTAAATTGTCATATATATTTTTTTTTTGGAAGTACATTTATCTCTAGTTCTTATTGATATGACAATCTATAACAATAAAAAATGACAACTCAAAATTAATTAAAAAAATAGAGATTAGTGTTGATATCCGTAGAATTTTTTTTTAATGTTAATTCATTTCTTTTTAATAACCCTACTAGTTTTTTGTCTACCAAAATAATAAATTTATTTGTCATTAAGATTCTGTGTTTATGACATTAAACCTCTCTACCTAACTTTATCATTAATCCTACCAGTCGTCATTTTATTAATTGTGACCGACTTTCTTTATTGGAAAAATTGGGAAGTTAGGCATTTTTGGACTCTTATTTAGAAAAATAACTGCAATTTTTTTTTTTAATTTTCAAAAAAATAACTGATGATTATTAAAATATTGATTGACTCATCTAGCCGATCAATGATTAACCATAGTCTATATTCGTAATTAAAGAAAACAGGAAGCATTTATTTTTAAAAATGATTATGTTTACTCTGTGTTTCGTCAATTCAGAGCAATTTTTTGAAAAACACCTCAAATTATTTTATGGTTTCTACTGCTGGTGGTGGAGAATATACCCCCACAATCAAAGTATTCACGTCCCTCAAATGAATGTCAAGAACACCAACTCTTAAAAGTTTTTATTTTTTATTTTTTTTATTATACACCAATCTACATATCATTTTTTTTTATTATATATATAAATAGTGAGAAAGAACAATTAGCATCGGAAAAAACTAACACATCACAACTAAGTTGACACTAGTAGTAATCTCATCTCATGCTAAGCTTCATTTTATATTAATTAAAAAATATAGGAAAAATTATATAAATGTCAAAAGAAAAACTGCCGAAAAACCAACTGATATATTTAATAACATGCAGAATTTGATGTCAAAAGGAATAGTTAAAACCAAACTTTTAAAAATTAGATTCTAAAATAGACCTCATGAAACATCTTTCTATCTCACATGACATTTCACATACTATTAAAAAAAAAAAAAAAAATTTGTAAACCAACCTACATGACATATACGATAGCATTCTATCTAACATGCCACCTTTTAATTATCAAAGTATGTTGCCAATATGCCCCTTCTCCTTTTTATTTAATTTCTCTCTTATCAATTATCCCTCTCGTCTTTTTTTTTTTTTTTTTTTTTTTTTGGAAGTTTTGGCTATGGTGGAAGCTATAGAAAGGTCTAGGAGGAGGAGGGTGAACGCAAAGAAGAGGGAAGAGAGGGAAAAGTGAGCGAGTATGAAAGAATACACGAGAGAAAAGTAAATGTTCAATGGCCTGTTAACAAAATAATTTGATAATTAAAAGAGAAGTGGCAGATGAGATATAAGGCCACATGATATCATGTAAATAGATATATAAAGTTGGAATTAAAATTGTTTAGTACTATTTTGTTCCTTGAATTTTTAATATGTTATCAATGTCTTTATTCTTTAAATTTTCAAATATAATTGTTAAAAACTAATTATTAAATCAATATATTTAAATTGATTGGTAAAACAACCGTAATTTTAGTTTTACAAGAAAAAAATAACGATGAAATGCTTGTCGTTGCTAAAAATTATTTTGCAATAAACTAACAGAGACAAATATTTAGCGATGACATATTGTCGCAATAAATTTATCAATGAAGACATTCCTATTAATTTTCAGCGACGAGTCCCTCTTTCTTGTGGTGATATCAAAAGTTATGTTAGTTTGTCAATGACTAATCCCAAAGCTCGTCAATTATCAAAAGAAAAAACAAAAAAGAGAGAAAAGAGAAAAAGTAAATAAATAAATTGTATGCCAGCAAGTGAGGAAAAGGTAAACATCACCATGGCAAATTTCTTTTTTCAACCTTCACTTTATTATACTTTGTTTCAATTTTACTGTCAAGGTCAAAGCAAGTTTGGGGATTCTATACTCGTGTTAGAAATCTCCTTTCTCTTTAAAATTTAAAAAAAAAAAAAAAAAAGTGTTTAAAACTTTAGAGGTTCTATTTCAATTGGTTAATAAACCACTAAAAAATAAAATAAAATATTTCTAAGGATTCTATACCAATTGTCAATATATCTCTAGAAGAAAAAACAATACCCATTGGTTAATAAAATGCCTAAAATGAAGGGGGGAAAAAGGTTTAAAGTGTTAGGATATACCATTGGTAAGTATAAATTCTCTGAGTTAGAAAAGTAATAGAGAGGTAGTAAGCTTTGAACATTAAAAATGGAGTTTTAATTATTTTAACTCCACATATAAAAATAAAAAAATAATAATAAAAAAAGCATGGGATGTAAACTGTAAATTAAAAATGGTCCATATCCAAAGGGTGAAGGAGGGAAATAGCATATTTTAGGCCAAAATTGAATGAGGCCTTTAGTCTTTCTGTCGGGCCGATTTGGAGGATTGCTCCTCAAAGAGCACACCTCAGAATTCTTACTTTATCTACAGTGGCTTCACGATTTTTGACCTCAAATAAGAGAAGTACAACGTAATATGTCTTTTCAAAATCATCCCATCGGCCAAAAAGGTACTCACCGTTCAAATGTCATCGAAATCAACATGGGCCACTGATAGTTACCAATAGCTAGTGTCAGTCTCTGGTAGTTGAAGAGTGTCCTGGTAGGTTGCTTTTTGTAATTTTCCATTTTATTTTTATATTTTTAATAGAAAATGGCCGCCCACCTTCGGCTCCAGTCATCAGAGAGTGATCTGATATATTACTTTTGCTAATTTACGATATTATTGTATATATTATGTTGAACTATAAATATTACACCTGATATTTTTAAAATTCTACTGAATTGTTGATTGTATTATATCATATTGATTTTGGTAATCTACCAGAATAATTAGTGACTCCATCAACTTAATTATCAAAACCATAGTAAGAAATTAGATTACAAATTAAATTATAGCAAAAAAATTCAAAGAGAAATTATTTGCAAAAAATGAAAAACAAAAAAGATGATAGCAAAATTCATCATTCCAAAAACAAATTCCAAAATAAGATCAAATCGAATCTCTAGAATGCTTGCTATGGCAGCCTAACTACCCTTACAAGAAAAATAAAAAATGGCAACCCACCAAAATACTGCGAATTGGTCCAATATTTTACTTCGGATTCACCCATACCCGATCAATCCACAAAGTGAGACCAAATTAATTCAAGAGCACCCACACACTGGATCTGATCTCGGATTTGGTGTCCAAATCCGGATATGGTTTTCAAATCTTTGACTTCTAAATCAAATTCTCTTTAAAAATTCAAAGAGGGATAAAATAACAATTCTAAAACGAATATCAAATTTCTGAAAATTAAGAATTACGATTACTTGATATCACCCTGAATACGCAGGTAACGTAGTTACAAAAGTCATAAATTTCAAATTCCAAGGGTCTTTTCTGTCCTCATAAAGTTATACACAGGAAATTATCAGAACACAAAACTCAAAACTCAAAACTCAAAACTCAAATCTAATAAACTACGTCGACGTGATTCCTCAAAAGTATACATAGGTAACCTAACACATTAAATTAGGTGTGGTTCAAAAGTCAAAACAAATGAGATCAAATTCTCAATGATCAAATAAGGCCATTCATCTCAAAATCTTCCAAATCCAAATTAAAAGGAAATTTTGGCCCAAAAACTCAAAATGTACTCAAACTTTACCAAATCTGAAATTTTTACAAAGTTCGAACAAAGTTTTGACTTAGATTCCTCTTGTAAGAATACGTAGGCAACTTTGGCAAAGGCCTGGTGCAATCACAAATCCTAGTTCCTAATATGGGTTATTTACCTAGAGAAATTCCACAAATCCCAAATCGAAAAAAAAATTAATAATAATAATAATAATTTGTCCACAAATTTTTAAAAGAAGTCATTTACCTCATATTCTTAAATTTCCAACATTGGTCTGCCACCTGGAAATCTTCTCAAAATTCCATGCATGGTCATACACCTTGGAGTTCCTCAAATCCAAAAGTTCCTAACAACTACAAGGGGGCTTGATCTCTCAATGGGGTACTTAGGTAGCTCGATTGTCAAATATTTTCTGAATGCAGTCGCAAATTCAAGCAAACTCAAATCCCCTTTAAATGACATAAGTAATTTTAGATTGCATAATCGAAATAAAAAGTTTTCACTTGTACCAAGAGAAATTAATCAAGAAATTATTCTTACAATGCTGAATTAATAGATCGAACTTAAAACTAATAAACTCCTATCCTACTTAGTATATATGAAATTGCGTTGCATGTTGAATATTTGCGAATAATTAAAAGACATCAACCATTAAAAATAGGAAAATTTTCAAAATTTCCCCTCGCGCTTTGGACCTTGTAACGATTTGGCTCGCGAACTTTAAATGGTAACATATATTCCCCTTTAACTTTTAAACGTTAACAAATTTACCCTCTCTATCAACAAATTTACCTTGTCCGGTTCTGATCCAGCCTTAAATTTTGTATATGCCATAAGTGGGGGGCCAAAACGTAAGGCAAAAATAAACGGACCACGAGGTGTAACCTTAATGGTCACGATATGGACACTAGTTCACATATGCCTATGCTAAAGCCTTATATTTTTGCTAGTCTTAAAAAAATTATGTTAAAATAAAAAATAAAAAAAATAAAAAGACGTGTAGTGATGTCCAACTAGACTTGTCTAGTCCATATGAAGTACGAACCTTTTTTTTTTTTTCCTGAAGAAAGTAAGAACCCGTCATGTCTTTTTACTGTAAGTGAAGAGACGTGATATTTTGAGAGGGTATTTCTTATTTGTATATATTATCGAAAAGGATTGTTTGCACCGGTCCTTTTTCGAAATTTTTGTTAACAGGAAATGTGCCAAAAAAATTTACCGATATTAGTCCTTTGAATTAATTTGAAACTATATAATGAAAGACTCTTTATGGATAACAATGAGATATATATATATATAGAGGATTGGTCTTATATCCGGTATTAGATAATATCCAATTAATATAAACTTCAGTTATTGAGAATGTAAATTCATAAAATATATATATATATAAATTGAGAAAAATTTACATTCATTTTAGTAACATTTTCTTCTGCATAAATTTATATTCTTAGTAATTGAAGTTCATATTCACAATAACTGAAATTCACATATCAAATACCATATGATACCGGATATGAAACTTTATATATATATATATATATATATTATATATATAAGCTACCTGTTGTAGAAATCGACATGTGAAATGCACAATATTCCTTAATTAATGGTATGAGTAGCCATTTTTTGTAATTTTGATTGAAAATTTTTCGACACAAAATTAATCTAATCATGTGCACGTTACATGTTTGATTTTTATTAAAAATTACAATTTTCAACAAATTTGGGTTAAAAACATAAAAATAACTACTCATTCTCTTAATTGGCAAGCCATGTGCAAATTGTATATCAAATTCGCCTAAAAAATTAGCAATATTATTAGTTGAGATGTCTTCACCCATACATTTTTATGTTCAAGGGGCCGGGTTAATTGACAGATTTTTTAAGGGGTACATCTGCCGAGATATAGAAATTTTAGGGACACTGGTGCAAAAAAGCCAAATCGAAACGAGATGAGGATGCTGGGGTTCACAAAATAGTAACTCCATATATGAATTTCTCAAAGAGTGAGATTCATCCCTCGTAGAGAAACAAAAGGAAATAAACGAGAAAAATACTCACTGACATTACGAAATCAATCGTTTCCCTTTAAAACTAATTAACAATAAGAAATTTAAATTTCATAATGTCTTTTAGGTAAAGTTTTGATTTATTTCGTAAGTGCTCCTAAACTATACACCCTTTTTTATTATGCTCCCTGATTTTGCCAAATCAATCAAAATGCCCCCTATTATATTCAAAACCAGTCAAAATACTCCCTTCCATCTGCTTCCTCTTATAAAAACTAATTGTTCCGCTGATGTGGCATGTTATTCAAGGTTAGGATTAATTCAAAAATACCCCTAAATTATAAAACCTTTTCCCCTCAATTCTATAAAACTGTTCAAAATGCCCCTTGTTTTATACAGAACATGTATAAATGAATACAAATACCTTTATTTAATTAACTTTGTTGTAAAATAACTAATCTCAGCCATCCATCAAAGTAATCGTTAATTTTGACCATTGATCTATCCTAACTACATGTTAAGAAACTCAAGTAGCCAAAGCCCGTCTAGTCAACACTTCAAACACACCTTCTACAGCAGGTTCACCGCCCTGATCGATGTCTCACCCACGGCGACAACCAGCTCTCCGAGCTTACTCTATTAATTTTAAGTTTTCACCGATATTTTTACTTTCATATTTTTATTTAATTATTTAGATTTTATTTTATAATATCTTTCATGAACTTTTAATGATGTGTCACATAAGCAAAAACATTAAATTTTTACGCGGAACAAACATTTTGACCAGTTTTATAGATAACAAGGGGCATTTTGAACAAATTTTCCACATCAAGGGGCTAAGTGTCACGCCCCGACTTCCCACGCCGGGTCGTCACCTTACTTATATACTTAAATTAAACTTGCGGAAAATTTGGGAAAGATTTTTTTTTTTTTTATATTTTATTTTAAAACTTTCAACTTACTGGTAGGTACTTCCTTGAGTACCAAACTTTCAAACCTTCCTTGAAGGCCATCTAAATCATGTTGTAGACCAAACCCGAACTAATGTGGGTTGGTATCACAAGAGGCAACTTGCTTGCCTTATATAACTTTGTCATCCATACTTAAAACGTCATGAAAATATGAAAACCCTTTTTCATTACAACATATTTTATAGAGTATATATATTTTTTTCAAAAGCTGTGGCAGTGTCCATCTCACATTTCACAGTCCACAGCACCAGCCTTCCACAGTATTGCATCAGAGATTGCTGGCAGGATACTTACCTACAGCATAGACGTAAGACGTGAGCTTTCGCTCAGCAAGTACAACTATCACATCCGCGACACAAAACATATCATTGTGCATGAACCAATTATAATCTCTTATGAATCAATTATGGATTTATAACGTAACTTAGTTCTATTCCTTTACATATCATGTGTGCTCGTACCGTGGTACATAGCCAAGGAATGGTTGGAGGTGGCAGTCCGTTTTAACTTAAACCATGAAACACAAAGTTTAACATGGAGTAGTTTAGGTAGCCTTCCAATCCAACTCAAACCATGGACCATACCATTTAAACCCGCCTTTGTGGCAAGTCGGCACGACACAACATCCTACTTGTCTTGTTCTTACCAAGTGGTTTAATATTAGTGAACATGCTTCATGATGTCACAATATTATAACATAATCAACATTAGTCAAAACATGGCCTTTTTGAAAACATGGCATTTTTGTAAACATGGCATTTTGAAAACATGGCATTGCATGTCATAACATAACTTAGCATATCATAGCCATAGCATAGCATAGCACATTATCACATATCAGCACATTACATCAGGCAAGTAACAACAAAGGGCCTATGCTGTAGGCGGAGTTGTACTTACCTCTCTCGTTATGTCCTACGTAGTGCTGCTTCTCCTCTGGTTACAGCTGCAGGTTTCCTCCTGCTAGTTGAAGGACATAGGTAAGGGTCTAATTAGTATTGTGGAATGTTGGGGATCTAACCAACATGTCTACATATTCCTAGTTGTATGTCCCCGATACTAGATGTCTTACTGGTTTACAAATAGTAACCCTATACCTTAGCCCAGTTTATTAATCTTGGTATCCTTTAGGGTTATCTTTAGGGTTATCTTGACTAACCCTTAAGGTTATACTAAAATCCACTTGTTAGTCAACCAAAGTCAACTATGATCAACAATGGTCAACTTCGGTCAACTATGGTCAACCATTGTTGGGTCAACCTTGGGCTTTGGGCTTGACCCAGTAACTCGGGTATAACTCCCGGTTACCTTCCGTAAACTAGTCGCTTGCTATACTCCAACTTGTAAAATTCATTTTCCCTTACTTGGAAAATTTAGGGAAATTAATCCCAAAACTTCATAAAAATCCTTTACTTAAATCATAAAAATCCAAACTCTTGGATTAGTACTTTATAAAATCATTTGAGGTTGAAAACTGCCCTTGGAACAGTTTTCCATAATCGAAACAATAGTTTGTAGTAGAAAAATAGTTTTCTAGAGATATTGGAAAGGCTAGTGGTGCAGGAATTTTCGGATTCCCTGCGCACCCTTCGAAAAACGACCCCAGTTTAAAAATCGGTTCGTAATCTGAAAAAGTTTTCTTCACGAAAGTTGTAGCTCTCGAAAAATACTAAAACTTTTATGTTTTACAAAAATTCCAATTCAGCCTAGATTCGTCCCAGTTTTTGTTTGAAACTGGATGATCCCGAAAAACTGAGTGAAAACTGGGTCTGGGGATCAGCCACGGGTTTTGGGGTAAACGGAGGCCATTGGAGCCTTATTTTTTGAAAACGGTTCACGTATCCCTCTAGGAAAAACCTTCCGAACAACTTTCATGTTTTAAGTTTCTCTAAATTCGGCCTCTAAGGGCCTCAAATTTCCCTTTTCCCGAAACTGGTCAGTTTTACCCGAAACTGGCAGTTTTCGGTTTTAAGTTCGTTTTACGTCCTATTACGCGCAATCTAACTCAACCAGCCACCGCGGGAGCCTAAGATCAAACATGCAGCATTTTCTAACATAAAACATACAGTCATACATCATTCAAACACCTTCATGCAAGGCAAAACCCTTGGGTGTTCTTGCACCAAACCAGGATTTGCAAAACGTTTGATTTGCAACACCATACATCAATCAAACACAAACCCTAAAATCCTAATTAGGGCAGAAAAATAAGTGAGCTTATGCTCATACAAATCAAGCTTGAAATACACTTAAATCTCCAAATTGAAACTCAATTAAAAAGCTTAGAACCAATGGAGATTTACCTTAATTCACACCAAAATTGGTGCTAGGTTTTGGGCGGTTTTGGGTCTAACACCTCCCCCCCTTGCTCATCACCATAACCGGCCTTCCTCCCATTGGAGTTCCAAATTTTCGGCCTCTCCCACATGAAAATACACGAAATTTGAATCAAAACTTAATTAAAGAACTAGAGGGGTTTAGGAGAATATGATTACCTTAACTCCTTGAGATTAGATCTAACTTTGGATCCAAACTTTTTCTTCTAACTCTTTGCTCAAGAAAATCCGGTTTCCCCTCTATGGAATTTCTCTCAAAATTTTCGGCCACCACACCTTCCTTTCTCTTCCTTTCTTTCTAACTTTTTCTTCTAACTTTTTGCTCAAGGAAACCGACCATCACTTGGTCTTTCCTCTTGCTTGGAGTTCGGCTTCTAGTGGAAGGGAAAAGGAGAAATGGAAAACTTAGAATGGGTTTAATTGGTTAATGAGCAAAATACTTGCTCATCAAGCCACCTAGGTGAGGTGGTGTGGCCTTATTGGCTAGCCATTCCCTTGGAGAACAAGGGAAGACTTCTTTCCCTAAAGTCCAATGATGATTTGATGAGGTGTCCTCCCCCCCTTGGTGTGGTCGGCCATGAAGGGCTTGGAATGCAAGTGCTTGCTCAACAAGCCATTGCTTGCTTCACCTAGCTTATGTCACCTTGGTGACATCATCACCAAAAATTCCCTTGCCCTTTAAGGCTTCAAGGACCGGCCATGAGGTGCCAAGTGGAGCCTTGTTACTTGTGGTGCATGGAATCCCTTCTAGCTTATCTCTATCTTGGTTTTTCTTGCTCACCAAGTAGCTAAAAGGTAACTAAGCTTGCTCTCCAAGCCACCAAGGAGAACCGGCCCTACTAGGTGCATGAACCAAGATTTTTGCTTGTTCACCAAGCTTCTAACAAACGGCCAATCAACGAGTGTGAGCCAAAAACGGCTTGCTCACCAAGCTACTTGGTTTGATTACCTTATCCTTGCTTGTGTCACCTTGCTTGCCTAAGCATGCTTACCTAAGCACATTTCCTTGTTTTTCAAGGATGAAAAACCGACCATAGCATGTGGGAAGCAAAGAAAAATCTTCTCAAACTTATCTCTAGCTTAATTGCTTGTTCCAATGTAACCAAGCTAACTAAATTTGTAACCAACCATTGGCTTAGTTCAACTCTAACTGGAGACTTGGTTAGGAATATCCATAAATTCCATAATTCAAAAGTTACATACTTACTTACTTTTCTTAAAATTGCACTTTAATCCTTAATGACAAAATATTTGCACTTTAGTCCCTGTGAGGTGGACAGTGTTGGTGGAGCCACTTGGCTTCAATTCCATACATAATGGTCCATTAAATTCCCAAAAATCCTTAAATATAGGGTTTCAGTTCATTTCCCTACTAACTTAATCAATACTAATACTGTTTTTCACTTAAAACAGTACTGTTTCACTAAATTGCAGTCCGGAGTTCATCTTCGTAAAATTGGACTGTGTATGGATTTTTCTTCTTAGAACTTGAAACTGCTAAATCCCCATTGCTCCAAATATTATTCACGATTATTCTAGAGCGATCTCATACCTTGACTTTTTGGTCAACTTTGACTATCTTGGTCAAACTTTGACCATCATGAAATCATGAAATTTCATCACGTCATTTTCCTTAAAATGCCTTAAACTGGCCTAAGTAATCCATCGTTGAGTCTCGTAGCTAATTAACCGAGAACTCAAACTTATACCGATATTCTATTCCAAACATGATCTAGACTTAAGTTTTCCTCATTCAAAGGAAATCTAGAGTCATAAAAAATTCGGGTTATTACACTAAGGGTGTACAGTTCAGGGGTATTAATGAGATTAATAACTTAATTTTATAGGCGGAAGCAGACGAAAAGGGCATTTGTACAGATTTTGTAATAACATGGGGTATTTTTGAACATTTTTGAAAAATTTGGGGGCAAAACCAAAAAGGGTGTATTATTTAAGGAGCAGTCATAAAATTAATCTTTTTTTTTTCCGTCAATTAATCCTAAAGTTTAATTAATGCTATATATACAGATATTACATATATATATATGTATATATATATATATATATATATATATATTCGGGCGACACATTTTTTTTATGCACAAAAATTATTGCCGTAAATTCATGTTATTTTTTACGTGTACTTATTTCCCCAACCAAATAAGAAAAATACTACTAATTAGAGAAGAGAAATGTTTAACATAAAGAAGATAATCCAACAGACTAGGAAGAAAATTGACTAATAAAAAGCAATATAATATACAAAATCGAATAAATTATCTAATACTAACAAATTATCTAAATTATTTCCTAAATTAAAATAAATACAAATAAATTTAAAATTCCTTATCTGACCTAGAAAAAAACTGAACTCCCTTTATTTCTAGATACTTTGAGATGGACAGATGTTGAATGTTCGGTCCTTCAAATTTTAACACTTTCATTTTATTTTATTTTTATTTACAATATTTACAAAATATTTTTAAAAATCGGCACCATGTTCTTTCCAATTTCATTTCTGTCTGGTTTTTAACATTGAAGAAAGTTTCCTCCTAGCAGCTTGTACTCTATATATGGCCATGGACAAGGCCGCAAATATTTTATATCAAGAATTCAGAAGGAAAAAAATTACATAAAAAAAAAAAAAAAAAAAAAAAAAAAACAAAACAAAGGGTTTTTTAACAAGCAATGGGAACTGAAAGCCAAGAGTTGAGCAAGGAAAAGTTGAAGTCATGCGAGTTATGCCAATCGAAAGAGGCGATCGTGTTCTGTCGAGCAGACTTCGCATTCCTCTGCGCGATCTGCATCGCCAAGCTTCGTAATGCAAGAGATTCTGTCTCCCTAAAGTGCCGTCAGCTCCAACGACGTGGATGGACATGCGTCGACTGTGAGCAAGACCATGCAGCTGCAGTCTTGTTCGATGAAAACGGGAATGGCGTCGACGATGCCGTCACAACCCTCTGCATAGCGAGCCACTGCGACGGCGATGTTCACCCGCACAACAAGCACAAGCGCATCATCGTCAATTTTACGAACCTCCATCATTAGTTCACCATCAATATTTTTCAATAGTTAAACGAATATTGTGAGTTTTCATTTAATATTAATATCATAGTTGGTATTTGTAAGTCTCTGTTGGTACTGAACTACCATTTCTTCAATCATTGTACCCTTTCACTCATATCATTTGCTGATTTGCAAGCAAATTTCTCAAAGAACCTTCCCTGTTTTATTATTATTTTTTCATTAATTTCATAAATGCTTGAAATGATCGAAACTCAACTTGGACAATATCACATTGAATTTCAATCTTAAAAGATCAACTTATTAATTGTATTGATTTAATATACTTATATGTCTATTATTGTTATTATATTTTTACAATGTGAGACTTTAATTTATTTTTTTAATCTTAATACGCCTTACAAGATGGTGGTCTCTTTGAAGTTACAATTCTTTATTGGATGGATTGAGAGTCGCTCACTTGAGTCAATTGGACTTTGATATACTATGTTAAATTGAGACTTATAAGTGATTAGGCTTCTATTTAATATCAAATGGTGACAAAATGTGGCCCCCCAAACTTTTTTTATATTTTGAAAAGCCACTCTAATTTTATTTTGACAAAATGTTCCTTGAACATTTGAAAGCGTTACTAAAGGACCCCAATTGCTAATGGCCGTTAAAATTTTAACAAAACACTCCATGTGCACATGATTTATTATTCTGGGATTGAGGTAAAATTCTGTTAATCCAACAAAAGATAAATTTAAAAGTAAAACACATATATTGAGAGAGACCTTATCCAAAGTTATAAATAATTTTTTTTTTTTTTTTAAACTTCGAAAATCCTAGAGGAAGGAAAACCCTCCACTGCAAGCCCCACTTCCTGTAACGACCCGCCTAGCACAGGCCGTTACCGTACATACATACATATCGTATATTTCGTACTTACTTATTTTACGTAAACAGCGGAATTTTTTTTTTTTTTTATACAGTGTGACACACACACACGAAGTCGTACGTAAGATAGAACAAATATTAATTACAGTCTTTTGGCGTATCTTAACTTAAAAAGCATAAATAAAATAAATTCAAAACGCGTAGCGGTTCTATAATTCCCACGGTTCACAGTCCGCCAAGCCTCGCCCCTCCATCTTGTATCAGCAATTGCTAGCAGGTTGTTTACCTACAGCATAGACGTAAGACAGTGAGCTTTCGCTCAGCAAGTACAACTGTCCTATACCGCGACACAACACAATAAGACACACATACATACATAACTTAATCATTGCATAACATCATATAGCGTAACATAACAGAACATAAAGTAACTTATTCTACATATGCATGAGCCATTTATGCTTTCTTATGCTTTCTTATCATTCATAACTTGCTTTCTTAGCTTATCTTAACATATGGGCCCCATAGGTGTCAGTACCGGGCGCGCAACTATGAATTGGTTGGGGCGGCCAGTCCATTTCCAACACAATTCATAGTCCAACCCGACCTAACGCGGGTCGGTACGAAACAGGCAATTTGCTTGCCATCATAACCTTCTTTATCTTGTACTTGGTCTCATTCTTAGTTAATTAGTGAACATGCTTCGTGATGTTCCACATAATTAAATCTTAGCATATTTTAATCTTAACATGTTTCTAACATTTTTCATAACACTTTCCTTAGCATATTACATTTTACTTTTCATAACATATTTCATAACATTTCATAAAGCATAGCATATAATCATAACATTTTGTAACATTTCCTAAATCCTAACATACAACTTTTATAGCACATTTAACATGTAACACTTCATCACCCATTGCACTTAACAATTTCATACTTAGGCAAGTATACACAACAAAGCCTATGCTGTAGGCGGAGTTGTACTTACCTTGTTCGTGTATGTTGTGTCCAAAGTTGAGCTGACCCTCGTCAGGACACTGTCGGATATTATATTCTGTAATTGAACAGAAGTAAGGGTTAGAAATGTTGGTAGTATAACCAACACTCTTATATAACCTTAGTCATATGCCCTTACTTATTTTTACGTTATCCTACTTGGTTATATTGAGTAACCCTAGGGTTTAAATCTATTCTAATCGGATTATTTTTAACTTAGGTTTCAAAATCTTATTTCCTTAGAAAAGAAAACCTTAGGTTTAAGTATAAAAATCCTTTTTGTTTAACTTTGAAAACTAAAAATCTTAAAATGAGACGTATAAAATTATTGACTATTGGAAACTGCCTTTGGAACAGTTTCACAATGTCAATTATTAGTGTAACTGCGAAATTACCCTTTTTCTGTGTTGATTTTAGAAATCCTGTACAGGATTTTCCATATTTCCTGTACCGTTTTCGAAATCCATTTTCATTTTAAAATCAAAGCTGATTCTGAACAACTTGTCTTCACGAAAGTTTTAGATATTAAAAATTTCTACAACTTTCATGTTTTAGGTAAAACCTAGTTCGGACGTTTTCTTTGTCAAACACCCGGTGGAACCAAACCTGGCCGTGCAGGGGTCCTGGGCACTTCAGGCTCGGATTTTGTTAAAAACAGAGGCCATTGGAGCCTCATTTTGCAAATCCGTCCACGCTGTCCACTAGGAAAAATTCTTCTTAACAACTTTTGTGTTTTGAGTTTTTCCATATTCGGCCTCTAAGGGCCTCAAAAACTGTTTTTCCCGAAACTGGCCAATTCTACCCGAGTTGTCAGTTTTCGGTTTCAATTTTCGTTTACGTCCTATAACGTTCACCCTACCTCAACCGAACTCAGCGGGAGCCTAAATCAGTCATGCATCACGTTTCTAACGTCCAATTTTCAACATGCAAGCCAATATTAGAATCATACAATCAATCATAAAACCCTAATCAATAACACAAGCACCTAACATGCATATTCTTTGCAACCACCAACAAACCCTAACCTATCAAGCACAACCCTAAATTTTTAAACTAAAGCAGCAATAACAATGAGCTTAAGCTCTTACAAACCTTGCTTAAAAAAATACATTTAAATTTCTCAAATGAAATTTAAATGGAAAGCTTAAAGGTTTAGTAAATTTTTACCTCACTTTTGGTCCAATTTGGACTTGGATTTCTTCCCCTTTTTCCTTTCACTAGCTGCTGACCTTGCTTGGCTAATGGGGTCCAAATTTTTCCAGCCTTCCTTCCCTTGAATTCCGGCCACCAACTTGCTCAAAAATTCCGGCCAAATGCTCCAAAATCCGGCCAAAATCTTGGCTTGGTTTTCCTTGCTTTCTCCTCCCTATAACCGGCCTTCTTGGCCAAGATGAGCACCAAAATTTGTTGAGCTCTAGCTTGAGGTTCTAGATAAGAATCCAACACTCAAAACCCCTAATCACACTTAGTTCTTAGAATTTTTTCTCACCTCTCTCTTGCTACACACAACCGGCCACCTCTAGGACATTTGGGTGCCAAAATTTCCAAACTTTTTTCCTTGCTTTCCCTTCACAAAAACCGACCCTCTCACTCTTTATTTCCTAGATCTTGGCTGAAATTCCACTCCTTTCTTCACTCCCTCAAATCAAGTTTGCTCAAGGAAGAAAATGGCAAGAGTTTAGTTGTCTTTTCTAATTTTTTTGATTTATGAACACCCCTATTTATAGAGGTTTTGAAGACTTTGTAATTGCAACATTTGATCCTCAAAATTTTTGGAAATCAGCCCCTTGCCCCTACAGCTGGCCGGCCACCCTTGCTGCTGAAGCATGTTAATTACTTTCCAACATTTTTTCTTTTAATTAATTAAGCTAATGATGTAATAAATACTAAAGTAGATGATGTAAGCCTAATCTTAAGGCTTGTTTGTCACCTTTTGATATTAAACAGTCCATTCATAAGTTAACACAGGTATTTTCAATACTGGATTTAATTATACGCAATATTGATATTTCGAACTGCAGTCCAAAATTCATCTGTGTAAAACCGAACTGTATAAAAATTTTCTCATAACTTAGAACCACTTGGCCCAAGTTATTCTAATTATTGTGCTTGATTTTCTATGGTGGTTTTGAATCCTAAACATATCATTTTAATCATAAAAATGACTTTATGCAGTACAATTCTATACTGCGAATTATGGAATCGTACAGCCTTTTTCTTTAACTTTTTGGGTCAATCTTTGGCTTTCTCGTCCATCATTGACTTTCTTGTCAACCGCTGACTTTCCCGCCAAGTTTTGACTCTCGTGGTCAACAGTTGACTTTTTGGTCAACCGTCGACGTTTTTCGGTCAAACTTTGACCAACGTGAAAATTTTGGCGATTTTGCTCCTTTTCGCCTAAAAGGTCATTTGCTTGACTAAGCAATCATTTTCGAGTCTTATAAAATCATAAAACTCACAAAACGTAATAAAAACCCTTAACTGGCTTTTCATGCATACCTTCATAATTTGTACAAATTCCTTAAAACAAAAGAAAATGTATTATTGCTGAAATACTTGGTATTACAATCTACCCTCCTTAAAAATTTTCGTCCTCGAAAATTAGAACAAACTGGGGTAGTTCTTTCTCATCTCCTCTTCTAATTCCCAGGTGGCCTCTTCAACCTTGTGGTTTCGCCATAATACTTTAACCATGGGAATTGTCCTATTTCGTAAAACCTTCTCTTCCCTATCCTTGATCCGTACGGGTTTTTCTTCATATGTCAAGTCCGTTTGAACCTCTACTGGTTCCTGGCTGAGCACATGGGAAGGGTCTGATACATATTTCTTAAGCATCGAGACATGGAATACGTTGTGCATTGATGCTAATTCTGGCGGTAGGGCAAGTTTGTAGGCTACTTTCCCGATCCTCTCGAGAATCTCGAACGGTCCTGTATACCTTGGGCTAAGCTTCCCTTTCTTGCCAAAGCGCATTACTCCCTTCATAGGAGCAATTTTGATGAACACCGCGTCACCGACTTGGAATTCCAAAGGCCTTCTACGCTTGTCAGCATAACTCTTCTGGCGACTAAAAGCCACATCAAGCCTTTGTTTAATCTTCTTAATATCCTCTGAAGTCTTTTTGATGAAATCCGTGGTTTGTAGCTGCTTTTGTCCCACTTCTTGCCAATGAATAGGAGATCGACATTTTCTTCCATACAGTGCTTCGAACGGAGCCATACCGATCGATGTGTGATAACTGTTGTTGTATGAAAATTCGATCAACGGCAGCTTCTGATCCCAGTTCCCCTTGAAATCCAGAACGCACGATCTCAACATATCTTCTAGTGTTTGGATGGTTCGTTCTGACTGGCCATCAGTTTGGGGGTGAAATGCTGTACTGAGCTTCAATCTCGACCCCATAGCATTATGCACACTTGTCCAAAATCGAGAAGTGAACCGCCCATCACGATCTGAGATGATCGATTTTGGCACTCCGTGCAGTCTAACAACCTGGGAAACGTAGACTTCAGCCAATTTCTCCACTGAAAAGGTGGCTTTGATAGCGATAAAGTGGGCTGATTTGGTTAGTCTATCAACAATAACCCAAATCATGTCGTTCCCACTTGCAGTCCTGGGTAGTCCCACAATAAAATCCATGGTAATTTGCTCCCATTTCCATTCAGGAAGCTCTATTTTCTGCAATTCTCCTCCAGGACATCGATGTTCTGCCTTAACTTTCTGACAAGTTAGGCATTTTGACACATATTCTGCTATCTCGTTCTTCATGCTCGGCCACCAGAAATTTTCTCGGAGGTCTTTGTACATCTTGGAAGCTCCTGGATGTACTGAATACGGTGTCTTATGTGCCTCTGACAGTATCTGGTCCTTCAGAAATTCAAAATTAGGGACACAAACCCTTTCCTTGAAGTACGTAACACCATCCGCAGAGGTCTTGAATTCTTTATTCTTCCCGTTAAAAAGCTGGGCCTTTATCAAAAAGGGATCATTTCCTTGATGATTCTTAATGGACTCCAACAAATTGGACTGAAGAGTCAAAGAAGATAATCTTCCCGTTAACAACTCCAAGTTGAACTCATAAATTTCTCTTTGTAGAGGCTTAGGGAAAACTTCAATAGACATTAGCATCCCGGATGACTTCCTGCTTAGAGCATCTGCTACCTTGTTTGCTTTACCAGGATGATAAAGGATTTCGCAATCATAATCCTTTACAAGCTCTAGCCATCTACGCTGCCTCATGTTAAGCTCTTTCTAAGTAAAAATGTACTTGAGGCTTTGGTGATCTGTATAAATTTCGCATTTATTCCCGTATAAATAATGCCTCCAGATCTTGAGTGCGAAGACTACCGCTGCAAGCTCCAAATCATGTGTAGGGTAGTTCCTTTCATGATCTTTCAACTGTCGGGAAGCATAGGCGACCACCTTTCCATGTTGCATTAGAACCGCTCCAAGCCCCGTTTTGGAAGCGTCACTGTAGATTACGAAATTTCCCGCATCTACGTCCGGAATTATCAACACTGGAGCTTTTGTCAGCTGCTTCTTGAGCTCTTGAAAATTCTCTTCACATTTCGACGTCCAATCAAAACTCTTCCCTTTTCGAGTAAGGGCAGTGAGAGGTGCTGCAATTTTTGAAAATCCCTCGACAAATCGCCGATAATAACCAGCCAATCCAAGGAAACTTCTAATTTCCATAACATTTCTGGGTCTGGGCCAAGTACTAACCGCTTCTACTTTAGCAGGATCCACGAAAATTCCTTCTTTTGTCACAACATGCCCCAAGAAATGCACCTTTTCCAGCCAAAATTCACATTTAGTGAATTTGGCATACAGCTGATGTCGTCTTAGCGTCTCCATCACCGTTCTCAGATGCTGCTCATGTTCCTCCTGGGACCTTGAATAAATCAAAATATCGTCAATAAAGACAATGACGAACTTATCCAAATATTCTTTGAATACCCGGTTCATAAGGTCCATAAAAGCAGCTGGGGCGTTGGTCAGTCCAAACGGCATAACTAAAAATTCATAGTGTCCATAGCGCGTACGGAAAGCCGTCTTGGAGACATCTGATTCCTTGATCCTAAGCTGGTGATAACCTGATCGCAGATCGACCTTTGAGAATACCACTGCTCCTCTGAGCTGATCAAAGAGATCGTCTATCCTTGGAAGGGGATACTTGTTCTTGATTGTGATCTTGTTCAGCTCCCGATAGTCGATGCACATGCGTAGCGATCCATCCTTTTTCTTTACAAACAAAACTGGTGCTCCCCACGGAGAGTGACTCTGTCGGATGAATCCCTTGTCGAGCAACTCTTGTAACTGTACTTGAAGCTCTCTAAGTTCCGCAGGTGCCATGCGATAAGGTGCTTTTGATATCGGAGCAGCTCCAGGTAGTAACTCGATCCCAAACGAGATTTCGCGCTCTGGCGGGAGTCCTGGCAGATCTTTCGGAAAGACATCCACATATTCCCTTATAATAGGGACGTCTTCTGGCGTTAGCTCCATCTCTCTATCCTTATCCACCATGTTAGCTAAGTACCCTTGACAGCCATTAGCTAACATTTTCCAAGCCTTCATTGCTGTGACCAGTCTGGTTGCTGAGTTCCGAGACTGTCCGTAAAAACTGAACTCCTCCTCACCACAGGGACTAAAAGTTACACAACGCTTCCGGCAGTCAATCTTGGTGTTGTATTTACCCAAGAAGTCCATCCCTAAGATCACATCGAAATCCTGAAGCCTGATTGCGATGAGATCTACATGTAATTCTCTGCCACAGATATCCACGGGAATATTCCGTATCCAGAAATTGGACCACAAAATTTCTCCGGATGGCAAAGAAGTTCTAAAGGGTTGTTCTAATTTATCCACACTTCTTCCTAACTTCTGGGCGAACTCCAAAGATACAAACGAATGGGTGGCACCAGAATCAAATAAGGCAATAGCTTCATGAGTGGCGATAGAGATCTGACCTGTCACCACATGAGAAGTTCCTGCTTCAGCATCTCCTCTTGTGTAAGCAAAGATTCTGGCCTGGGGTTCAGGAGCTTCCAGCCTGCCTTGGGCAATTGAAGGTCCTTCCAGCCTAGCTTGAACCGCATGCAGCTGGCTATTCACATTTCGGCTTGGACGTGGAGGGTTCTGGTTCTGGTTCTGGTTCTGATTGCAGTTTCTAGCATAATGCCCCTCTTTGCCGCACAGATAGCAAGCGTTCGTCCCCATTCTGCACACTCCTGTGTGCTTCTTTCCACACTTGGCACATTGGGGAAAATCAGTGTTGCTGCCTTCAATTCCTCTATTATTTCTCTTCGGAGGGAAATTCCTCTCTTGACCCTGACCTGAGAAATTCCCTTTTCTCTTATTCCTCCCAAACTGCTTGGAATTCTGAGCGGGACCACTGGTCTGGCCTTTCTGGTTAGACTCGGAGCTCTGGCGGGGCTGTGTCTGTTTAACTACTGCCTTCTCCTCCTTCCTGGCTTTGAAAATTTGAGCCCGTGCTTCCTTGTCCCGGTTAATCCAATATTCCGCTCTTATTGCCCTGCTAACACAGTCAGATACCAGGGTAGGCGGGCTACTGCCTGCACTCACTTGTTTGGAGATATCCGTGCGGAACATCTTCATCATTCGTCTGACTTTCTCCCTTTCAGTCGGAACCAGTTCCGGGCACAGACGGGCTAATTGTTCGAACTTC
This sequence comes from Ficus carica, assembly GCA_009761775.1. NCBI lineage: Eukaryota > Viridiplantae > Streptophyta > Magnoliopsida > Rosales > Moraceae > Ficus > Ficus carica. Next base: position 4,277,516 of record CM019740.1, on the reverse strand, counting down.
TGTACAGCCTCCATAACAGTCATCGATCCCTGTTGCAAGCTGGTGAACTCATCTTGCTGGGCTGCCAGTATCTCCGCATTGTAGTACATGGCACGAAATTCGGTTACAAAATCCTGCCAGTCTATGGCCAGGACATCCCGGCGCATCTGTACTGTCATCCACCAGTGTCTGGCATCTTTCCTGAGGGCAAACGAAGCGCAGAGAACCTTTTCTTGCTCAGTAAGCCGCATGAAATCCAAAATGACTTGGATATCAATCAGCCAGTTATCAGCGGCTATAGGGTCAGTTGGCCCTTTGAACTCAGGTGCCTTCATACGCCTAAACCGCTCGTACAGTAAATCTTCCCGGACCGGCTGTACATTAACTTGTCCTCCAACCGGTGCCATCGGAATCTCGGGCTGAACTTCTGGAACTGGAGGTACTACTGGCGGTACCTGATAGGCTGGGGGTGCTTGGTGAACGGGAGGTGGAACTTCGTCCACTTGGGGTCTCTGGTTCATCTGGGCTATCTGCTCCCGTAATCTGTTCGTTTCTTGCTGCTGTTCAAGCAGCTGCCTTTGCAAGTTTGCTACTACTGTTGCTAAATCTGGCACAGGCGGGTTTACCGGTATTGTTCGCCGTGGACGTACCATCTTCTACAATTCATAAGAAAGATATTATCATACTGTTAATATCTCTCTTTTTTTTTTTTATACGCAACTTATCATATCTCAAGGGAATATTTAATATCACATGTTTATCATAGCGTTTAAAATCTTAGTATAACTCTTGTGTATCGTACCGTAACATTTAACATACATATGCTTAACACAGCACTACGTAAACATAACATAACTTTTCATATCATATATCCCGTGGTCGCACGGTCCTTTGTACATTTTCAAAAATACATCATATTTACCGTACTGTAAATACATGTCTATGACATCGTACTGTATATATACAGGGTCAAAATGTGATGGAAGTGTCTACCACTTAACCATCGTACATAGGTACAAGCCTATATCCAAAAAAATAATAAGCTGGTACAAAAAAGTTTCAAAACCAAAATATATACATAACCAGTTAGTCTAAACCTAATCTATCTCTACAACTGTGACCTCCGAAGCTGCATCGGAGTCAGCGTCTCCATCTCCATCATCAATCGGAATCTCCTCTGGGTCCTCCTCAAAGTCATCGCCCTCATCGAGCCAGCCTCCGAACCCTAGCTCGTGCTCGGGCTCATCGTCGTCGTCCTCATCATCACTAGATATGACGATAATCGGAGGATCCGCTGGCTGATCCTCGTGGACATCCATCTCATCATCACTGGCCTCGGCCTCCATCTCGGCCTCCTGTACCTGATCGGCGGCCATCGGGTCCTCTGGAGAGACAGGGCCTGGCTCATATACGGGCTCCGGCTCCTCTACCGGCTCGGGCTCATATACCGGCTCCGGCTCATATATCGGCTCGGGCTCATATACCGGCTCCGGCTCATCAACGTCGTCAGCCGGTGCCCCTGGCTCTACCGGGCCAGCCTGCAAGGCATGAACAATGGCCTCCGCACCCAAAATATACTCAATCATGTGTCCCACCGTCATGTCGGGTGTGGGTGCTGGGACGTACTGTCGGATGGGGGGAGGTAGTCCGTTGCGAAGAATCACTAAAGCCTGCAACTCCGGACTGGGTATATCCTGAGGAATGTGAGGCAGCATCGCCTCCTGAAAGCGCCGGCAATAATGGCTCATCGACTCTGCTGGATACGCGCGCCAAAACTCCATATACTGATAATAACGCTCATGGTGCATATCCTGATAAATCTCAGGATCTCGGGGTGGCGCGTCGGCTCCCTCCGCAGGTATCGGGCCGTAGCGTCCGATCACTAGCGAACGAAAGTGCCCCCAAGTACGCTCCGGCATCGCCTGCTCACCGATCGTCATCCACCAAAGGCGAGCATCAGCCCTCAGACATCGACTGGCCAGCGAGACCTGTAGGCGAGCCTGGATATGACTCGTGCGGAAGATCAACTCCATGTCATATAGCCATGCTGCTAATGACACGGTCCGTCTCGTACCGTCGAACACTAAAGGGAACGACTCGTAAAATGACGTAACTGCCTCTCGATCCTCCTCCACTCGCTCGGGGTCCATGATATCGTATCTATCATGATATAGTCACATAATAAATATTAATATATGAAAATAAAATTTGACTTACAATGATGGCGGCGATGGCAGGCTGACTGTGAAACCAATTCGCAGGAAACCGCTCTGATACCAACTCTGTAACGACCCGCCTAGCACAGGCCGTTACCGTACATACATACATATCGTATATTTCGTACTTACTTATTTTACGTAAACAGCGGAAATTTTTTTTTTTTTTTTATACAGTGTGACACACACACACGAAGTCGTACGTAAGATAGGACAAATATTAATTACAGTCTTTTGGCGTATCTTAACTTAAAAAGCATAAATAAAATAAATTCAAAACGCGTAGCGGTTCTATAATTCCCACGGTTCACAGTCCGCCAAGCCTCGCCCCTCCATCTTGTATCAGCAATTGCTAGCAGGTTGTTTACCTACAGCATAGACGTAAGACAGTGAGCTTTCGCTCAGCAAGTACAACTGTCCTATACCGCGACACAACACAATAAGACACACATACATACATAACTTAATCATTGCATAACATCATATAGCGTAACATAACAGAACATAAAGTAACTTATTCTACATATGCATGAGCCATTTATGCTTTCTTATGCTTTCTTATCATTCATAACTTGCTTTCTTAGCTTATCTTAACATATGGGCCCCATAGGTGTCAGTACCGGGCGCGCAACTATGAATTGGTTGGGGCGGCCAGTCCATTTCCAACACAATTCATAGTCCAACCCGACCTAACGCGGGTCGGTACGACACAGGCAATTTGCTTGCCATCATAACCTTCTTTATCTTGTACTTGGTCTCATTCTTAGTTAATTAGTGAACATGCTTCGTGATGTTCCACATAATTAAATCTTAGCATATTTTAATCTTAACATGTTTCTAACATTTTTCATAACACTTTCCTTAGCATATTACATTTTACTTTTCATAACATATTTCATAACATTTCATAAAGCATAGCATATAATCATAACATTTTGTAACATTTCCTAAATCCTAACATACAACTTTTATAGCACATTTAACATGTAACACTTCATCACCCATTGCACTTAACAATTTCATACTTAGGCAAGTATACACAACAAAGCCTATGCTGTAGGCGGAGTTGTACTTACCTTGTTCGTGTATGTTGTGTCCAAAGTTGAGCTGACCCTCGTCAGGACACTGTCGGATATTATATTCTGTAATTGAACAGAAGTAAGGGTTAGAAATGTTGGTAGTATAACCAACACTCTTATATAACCTTAGTCATATGCCCTTACTTATTTTTACGTTATCCTACTTGGTTATATTGAGTAACCCTAGGGTTTAAATCTATTCTAATCGGATTATTTTTAACTTAGGTTTCAAAATCTTATTTCCTTAGAAAAGAAAACCTTAGGTTTAAGTATAAAAATCCTTTTTGTTTAACTTTGAAAACTAAAAATCTTAAAATGAGACGTATAAAATTATTGACTATTGGAAACTGCCTTTGGAACAGTTTCACAATGTCAATTATTAGTGTAACTGCGAAATTACCCTTTTTTCTGTGTTGATTTTAGAAATCCTGTACAGGATTTTCCATATTTCCTGTACCGTTTTCGAAATCCATTTTCATTTTAAAATCAAAGCTGATTCTGAACAACTTGTCTTCACGAAAGTTTTAGATATTAAAAATTTCTACAACTTTCATGTTTTAGGTAAAACCTAGTTCGGACGTTTTCTTTGTCAAACACCCGGTGGAACCAAACCTGGCCGTGCAGGGGTCCTGGGCACTTCAGGCTCGGATTTTGTTAAAAACAGAGGCCATTGGAGCCTCATTTTGCAAATCCGTCTACGCTGTCCACTAGGAAAAATTCTTCTTAACAACTTTTGTGTTTTGAGTTTTTCCATATTCGGCCTCTAAGGGCCTCAAAAACTGTTTTTCCCGAAACTGGCCAATTCTACCCGAGTTGTCAGTTTTCGGTTTCAATTTTCGTTTACGTCCTATAACGTTCACCCTACCTCAACCGAACTCAGCGGGAGCCTAAATCAGTCATGCATCACGTTTCTAACGTCCAATTTTCAACATGCAAGCCAATATTAGAATCATACAATCAATCATAAAACCCTAATCAATAACACAAGCACCTAACATGCATATTCTTTGCAACCACCAACAAACCCTAACCTATCAAGCACAACCCTAAATTTTTAAACTAAAGCAGCAATAACAATGAGCTTAAGCTCTTACAAACCTTGCTTAAAAAAATACATTTAAATTTCTCAAATGAAATTTAAATGGAAAGCTTAAAGGTTTAGTAAATTTTTACCTCACTTTTGGTCCAATTTGGACTTGGATTTCTTCCCCTTTTTCCTTTCACTAGCTGCTGACCTTGCTTGGCTAATGGGGTCCAAATTTTTCCAGCCTTCCTTCCCTTGAATTCCGGCCACCAACTTGCTCAAAAATTCCGGCCAAATGCTCCAAAATCCGGCCAAAATCTTGGCTTGGTTTTCCTTGCTTTCTCCTCCCTATAACCGGCCTTCTTGGCCAAGATGAGCACCAAAATTTGTTGAGCTCTAGCTTGAGGTTCTAGATAAGAATCCAACACTCAAAACCCCTAATCACACTTAGTTCTTAGAATTTTTTCTCACCTCTCTCTTGCTACACACAACCGGCCACCTCTAGGACATTTGGGTGCCAAAATTTCCAAACTTTTTTCCTTGCTTTCCCTTCACAAAAACCGACCCTCTCACTCTCTATTTCCTAGATCTTGGCTGAAATTCCACTCCTTTCTTCACTCCCTCAAATCCAGTTTGCTCAAGGAAGAAAATGGCAAGAGTTTAGTTGTCTTTTCTAATTTTTTTGATTTATGAACACCCCTATTTATAGAGGTTTTGAAGACTTTGTAATTGCAACATTTGATCCTCAAAATTTTTGGAAATCAGCCCCTTGCCCCTACAGCTGGCCGGCCACCCTTGCTGCTGAAGCATGTTAATTACTTTCCAACATTTTTTCTTTTAATTAATTAAGCTAATGATGTAATAAATACTAAAGTAGATGATGTAAGCCTAATCTTAAGGCTTGTTTGTCACCTTTTGATATTAAACAGTCCATTCATAAGTTAACACAGGTATTTTCAATAATGGATTTAATTATACGCAATATTGATATTTCGAACTGCAGTCCAAAATTCATCTGTGTAAAACCGAACTGTATAAAAATTTTCTCATAACTTAGAACCACTTGGCCCAAGTTATTCTAATTATTGTGCTTGATTTTCTATGGTGGTTTTGAATCCTAAACATATCATTTTAATCATAAAAATGACTTTATGCAGTACAATTCTATACTGCGAATTATGGAATCGTACAGCCTTTTTCTTTAACTTTTTGGGTCAATCTTTGGCTTTCTCGTCCGTCATTGACTTTCTTGTCAACCGCTGACTTTCCCGCCAAGTTTTGACTCTCGTGGTCAACAGTTGACTTTTTGGTCAACCGTCGACGTTTTTCGGTCAAACTTTGACCAACATGAAAATTTTGGCGATTTTGCTCATTTTCGCCTAAAAGGTCATTTGCTTGACTAAGCAATCATTTTCGAGTCTTATAAAATCATAAAACTCACAAAACGTAATAAAAACCCTTAACTGGCTTTTTCATGCATACCTTCATAATTTGTACAAATTCCTTAAAACAAAAGAAAATGTATTATTGTTGAAATACTTGGTATTACACTTCCACCACCATGAAATTTCGCAATCCCATTACATGCTAGAGTTCCATAATAAATAACAGAGTCAGTCTATTATTTTACTTAGTAGTACATTAAAGGATATAATTTTTAAAGGATTTATATAAGAATAATCAATAATTATTTATTTTATAAAAAATTTAAAAATAAAATTGAAAAAAAAAAATTTCGCTGAAAGCAGAAACTCCTAATCAATAATAAATTACTCCGTCCCCGATACCATAAAGAAGCCCCAGGCAAGCTTCCCTTGTTGTCACTAATGCGAGCTCGCTTCCCGTTGATGGAATTTCTTGTCCAAGCGTACGTTTTAGTTTCTTTTTCCCAGTTCAATTATTGCAAGTCAAAAAGTGGAAAGGTGGGGCATTGAATGTTCTAGGTGTGTGGTGGTCTCAGTCTGATTTTTTTAACAATGTGTTAAAGATTTTATTATTTATTATTTTATTAGTTTGTGAAAGTTCTTTATTACTTTTGATTTTTTAATAATTAACCTTTTTTACTGCTTTAATTGAATCTATACATCATAATGTCAGGCCATATTTATTAGTATTATATATGAATGGATTTGTATGGAAGTTGTTTTTTTTTTTTTTTTTTTTTTTTTTTTTTTTTAACACTTTAACTGACGGTGGGTACACGGTAATCATTTGAAATCATATCATTGGCAAATTGATAAATAATCATATGGTTTTTAGGAAACCAGATGAGATTATTTTAGGTCAAACCAATTACAAGACGAGATGTTAAATTATATGAAATGATGGAATCAGAAATTATTTTAGAAAGACTTGAATTAAATTAAAATAATAGTGCAATTATTATTATTTTTTTAACTATTTATCTCTATATTTTTAGGAGAATTCTATAGTAATATATAAAAAGTAGGTACAATACTAGTAAGATTTTATCTTTGATCGTTACATTTTAATTAGTTTATTTCAATTTAACATATCTATTTATTTTGATATGATTTTATTAGATCCAACCTTCAAAATACTCGACCATGGAAATTTTTTTTTTAATTGCATCTTTTTTTCACTTGTTATAAGTAAACCAAGCACATGTTTTTTTTTATGTACTATGTGCATGAAATTTAATAATCTCTCTTTAAAATAAATTTAATAAAAAAAATCCCAGCTAGGCTCAGATCGTTATACGTGGGCATTCCAAAAAACCTTGAAAAGAGTGAAACGGCCAAACTTTTGAAAGGGACGTCCAACACAATCATGTACATATATTAATATAAAGGAAAATTAATGGATTTTGAGGGGGCAAAAAAAAAAAAAAAACAAAACAAAACAAAACTACGTAAGAAAAAGGACTACCTATGATGACAAAATGTTTCACGCGATTTTCTTAATTTTCACAGCATGGGTTGCTGTTAGGGGTGGCAATTCGTGTCACATGTCGTGTTCGTGTCGTGTTAGAGCCGTGTCGATTTTTTTCTTCTCCGACCCGCGACACGACCCGCGACACGAACACGACACGAAACCGTGACACGAACACGACACGACACGAAATTGACCCGCGACACGAAATTGACACGAAATTGACCCGAAATTGACACGAAATTGACACGCGACCCGAAAGTGACACGAAATTGACACGAAAAGTGACACGAAATTGACCCGAAATTGACACGAAAAGTGACACGAAATTGACACGAAAAAAACGTGTCCAACCCTAACACGACCCGCGACACGAACACGACACGAAACCGTGACACGAACACGACCCGCCCCCTATTTTTCCTAACCCAAACCCGTGAAATTCGTGTCGTTTTCGAGTCGTGTCATCGTGTCGCGACCCGTATTGCCACCCCTAGTTGCTGTACATGTATGATATACGTTTTTCATACTCGTGTAAGGATTTGTTTGGCATAACAACTCAAATCATTTAACTTAAAATTTTTTTTATTTTTTTCTTAAAATTTTTTTTATCTTTTCTGAAAATTCAAAAAAATTTACTATTGAAATTTAAAAATTTTAACTCAAACCATTTCACCAAATAAACACACTCCGTTTCACCAAATAAACCTTAGGTGTGTGTGTGCATATATATAATATAAGAAAAATTGACAATGTAGCATTTGACTCAGATTCCACTTTTTCTTATTTTATTTTGTTTCCATATCGAAAATCCAAATTGACATATCTAACAGGTCAGTGTACGTCATGATCGTCCAACAAACATTGGAATTAATTTATATATATATATATATATTCCATTAGAAGTTATGATATTTATTTACATTGAAATTTTTTTATTATATATTAATAAAAAAGCAACAACCCACTGTCGTGTTAGCTGGTATTTAAGAAAATTAGATTCGAGGTCCATAATATTAACCAAAAATATGTCATACAAATAGGTGGATGATAGTGTTCCATTAAGAGAAAATTATTCTCACTTCCTTCTCCAATGAACAACGGTATACAATAACTTTAGTGCTCATATCGTAAGAAGGGTTTTGGGATGAGTAAATCTTAATGGTTTTTCACCTAAATAGTTTTGTTTGATTGCTTTGTGGATTTTCTTTTTCCTTTCTTTTCCTTTTTTCGTTTATATAATAATTAAAAAAATTTATAATAGGAATAATATTTTCACTTAGTTGATAGATACTGCTATTTTAAACGATAAATTAAATATTCAACGAGCTGATCTGTAAGTGTACATGTTAAAAAATTATAACATTAGTAGATGTAAAACTGTTTCCAATTACATATCAGACTATTAAAAAATCAATCTAACGACTTAAATAATAATACCTACATGCTAATATGATAAGAATACGATTCTTACCATGAATTTTACCCAAAAAAAAAAAAAAAAAAAACCTAGTGCTTATTGTCAAACCTCCGTTTGGTTTGCCGACTGGAATGCAGTTCAATTATTGCAAGTCGAAAAGTGGAAAGGTGGGTCATTGAATGCTCTAGGTGTGTTGTGGTCTCAGTCTCAGATTTTTTTTAACAATGTGTTGAAGATTTTATTATTTATTATTTTATTTGTTTGTGAAAGTTCTTTATTACTTTTGATTTTTTTAATAATTAATCTTTTTTAACTGCTTTAATTGAATCTATACATCTTAATGTCATGCCACATTTGTTAGTATTATATATGAATGGATTTGTTTGGAAGGTTTTTTTTTTTAACACTTTAAGGGACGGTGGGTACACGGTAATCAAATCATATCATTGGCAAATTGATAAATAGTAATATGGCCTTTGGGAACCCAAATTACTCTACGTTACTTTTTTTTTTTTTTAGCAAAAAGATCCGGAGTGATCCCATCATTTTTAGATTTTCAGCCCAACAAGCAAGAACACTTTCCTAGGCATGTAAAGACAGGTATTTTATACTAATTTCTCTTAATCGTCCACCATAAGCCTACCTTGTCATCATCAAACCAAGTTTTAACAGCCGAAACTAAATCGGGACCTAAGGGGAGACAGTGCGAATCGAACAAGGATGGGCGAAGAGAAGATGCCTAGCAGAGACTTCCCACCCCTTTCCCATCCCACCCACCCGCACACATGAATCTCTCTCAAATTTCTAAGAATGTTATTTCGCTATGCTTGGTTATGCATGGTAAATTATTAATTTTAATTAATAAAATTAATAATTTTGAGTATTAATCATATCTTCTTAGTTCTGGTAATCATCTTTGCACCCTATTTTTCTTTTACAAATATTTAAATAAAATGTTTAAAGAAATTAGGTAACCTATAAATTTTAAAAGTTAAATAAGATCTAAAAAAATAAATTATACAAATTTTTTAAGAGAAATTATCATTCAAATCAAAATTGGGTACAAATACCAATACCAAAGATGAAATAACCTTGTAATACAAGAGACATAACCCTCGACTAAGATCGATTCTATTAGTAAAATCTGATAAAGCTCAGTGAGGAGGACATAAGTCGAGACCTGGTGATGGGAAAATTCCTCGAATTCCTCGGCAATCCTATAATCGAGTATGTAAAAAAATAACTACAATAGATGAAATATTTCGATCGATTGAGAGACAATCACTCGCAGTACAAAGACTATAACAAACTTTGTATAGCTATAATACTAACAGAACTCATAAACATGTATAGCTAGACAACAACTCAAGCGGAACACATACATAAATATAAACTGGAGGTGGGGGAACTACCTCCTTTGTTATAAAATTAAAGTTAAAACACAAAAACAAAGTATGAATATAAGATTACATCGCCAGCAAAATTCTCACCCCACATGGAACAACCACTTAGCCACACACCACAACTCAAAAGAAATCAATCAGCTCGATTTGAGGTAAGAGATTGCCGTACCAACCATTAGATCATCAAGGCCCCGCCGAATCCCAACCCACTGGAAAGTCGCTGTGTTAGATCTGGTCGAGAAACTCCTAATTAGGACCCTCCGACTCCATCCACACCGAGATCATTGAACCGCCAATCACCTTCACCAGCCACAGTAGAGCAAGTAGAAGTCCCACACAAATAAAAACCCAAGTTTATGAGAAATTTGAGAGAAAAAGGGAAATAGAGAGAATAACCTTTATTTTTTTTTCTTTTGTATAAAATAACTTATACAAATAAAATTTTAAAAATAAGAGAATCTCTTATCTCTTTTTCTCGCTCTCTCTCTCTACTTTGTGAAATGATTCTGTAGGGGCGGCTCTTGGTGGAGCTCGGCTGGACATCGGAAGATATGGCGAACATGATGGCGGGTCAGTGAAATGCAATGGGCGAAGAGCAATGTCGGTGAGGATCATGTGGGACATGGTTCGGGGGTTGGGTGGCAAATCTGGGTGGTTTGTGGTCTGAGGCTCCGCTAATGGCATCAAGCAAGGGTTGGCGGCAATGCTAGGGGAAAGAAAGAGAGTAGTTGATATGAGAGTAGTTTATATCATAGTTGACCATAACATTCCAATTACTAGGTTGGCACCTTATAATACCACCTCATCCTTTACTAAACCCCACAATCTTAATATTTAAAAAAAAAAAAAAAAAAATTGTTGATAGGGCGCCGAAAAGTCTATTACTCGGCACCGCCAAGATTTCTTAAGATCAGGCCGGTACCAACACCTATAAACTCAGACGCCAAGGTGGGACCCGAATAGGCATTCCGGAAAAGTTTGGGATCAAATTAGTAAATTTGACATTTAAACCTCTTCAATGCAGCCAGAGAAGGTAGAAAATGGTACGGATAAGCATTGCTATGTAAGGAGATCTATTTAATACATACTTTGAATTTTGAACAATATACTTATCCAATACAAGGGTATAAATAGACCTGCATGTCACCTAGAAACCACTAGAGTGTACTTTTCTCGGAAATAGTGAAACAGATTCTCCCGGCTAGCTCCAAAGAGGACGTAGCATTAGGATGAAAAGCAAATCTCTATAAATACTCTATTTTTCATACACTTGGATTTTTTTTATTCTTCTTGTGGTTGACTAACCTTGCAATGCAGTCATTCAACCCCTAGCATTTTTTTTTTTTTTTTTGACGAGTTTTATCGGTCAACAAAATCGAAATCGTGATATGATCATGGAAGAATAAACCTGAACAGCAGCAGAACGATGTTTGACAACGGGGGGCATGAAAAGCCCCCCATCACGAACTACAGTCCTAGAGGGGCGTGTTGGGACACTTGCTAAAAGTATATCCAAGAGAAACGACAGCCATTCACAAACCCCAGGATAAGCTACCCGTTCAAACTCAGGCCCAGCGGGATAATGATCCACAAAATAAGGCACCTATAAATAATGAGGCCATTGAAAATAACCAAGTTATGAACCTCATATTGTGGAACCCATTCTCTATAAATGAGTAATATTGAACATTACTGATGTTTCCTAACATAAATCTAAGGTGGGATGACTGCATATCGACCTCCAAAACCACCTTCAGGCAAGAACTTAGAAGGGTGGACGACGGTTAAAACCAACCGGCACCCACCATCATTGTCCAAGAAGCCAAGAGGTTGGTTGAACGAGCAAAAACTTGGATCTCCTGATAAACTTGGACCCGAAAGAGGAAAGCGAGATGACTCACCTATTCACACTAGAAGTGATACAGGTCTCGTTGGCCAAGTGGTTCAAGTTGCCTCAGATGCCCCTCTATGACGGGACTACAGACCTCGAAGACTACTTGATGAGAAGTACAATTCACATATGAATCTATAAGGGCTTTCAAGAGAGATCGCTTATCAGGCTTTTGATTTAACTTTAGCTAGCGTTGCCAAAAGGTGGTTTGGTAAATTACACCCAAATAGTTGGACGGAATTGTGTAAGGGCTTAAATGCTCACTTTGCCTGAGCCTAAAGAAAAGTTGGTAAAAGATTGGATTAAGTGATGTACCGCAGAGGTGTCAAAAACAAAGGACTGCACAGATAAAGCATCCCTAAATTGATTCCAATATAACATTTTTTTTTAGGGATTGAATTTTAAATAGTTTTTTCTACAAAAAAAACTATCTTTAAATAGTTTGTGTCACAATATATTAATAAAAAATTATGCGTAAATTAACTAGTAGTTATAAGCTGCAAAAAAACAACTGTCCTACCTATATAATTTGGAGATAGGAGACAATTTCTATATAGGATGAGTTTCTATCTGGCACCTTAACATAATGGCATTTGTAACTTATTTATTTATTATTTTGTAACTCTTAGATGATTCTAAAATAATATAGTTTAGTGATATTTACAATGTTTTAAACATAAAATTGTTTCTAAATCAATTTATTGAAATTTTCAAATAAAAAATTTCAATTACCGGAAGTATCCGCTGAAGTAACCGCTTATCGGATACAAGGACATTTCCATATATATATATAAATAAAATATATATTTATGTATATGCGCATATATAAATGGTATTTATAGATATGAAACGTAGAACATTTACAGTACTTTGTTCTCTCTCTCTCTCTTTATTAAAGGTACAAACTTTGTTCTTGTCCAGTATCGTCAAGTTGTTGATATATTTATTAATTTATTTACTTTTTCTAAAGAAAGTTATTGATTCATTTAGTATATCCTAACAATGTCCTTGTCAAAAAATAATTCTTGCTGATCTCCCTTCAATTTATAATCGGAATCTCTTTCCTATTCGATTTTCTATTATTTTAATCGAACCATTTCTACAGTTTCACTCCGGCTTCTATAAATAAGTCACCCAAACTTCATTGCCTATCACCGAGTAGCCTTGCATTTCAACCTTAAGCTAGCTGAGAACAGAAGTTCATTTACATTCAAGGTATATTCTAACACAATATATATAGATATTAACTTCCGAAAGGATTCGGATGAGCAACCTGTAAAATCCTTCAAGGAATTCCTCAAGAAGGCTAAAAATCACGTCAATGCTGAGGAAATCAAGTTGGTCAGGAATCAGAGGGCGAACGCGGTGTAGGGTACCATCTTGGCTAGCGTAGCTATCGATAAAGCTGATAACAAGAGGAAAGACAGAAGCCGGACTGGACCAAGCAGTCGCCGTGTTTAACAAAGAGACTAAACGGCCACGGAATGATGGATCAGATCGTCGCCCGAAACTTGTTTCTTTTGTAGTCTCCGTACATTCAGATTTCTAATTTCAATATATATGTGTATATATATTGCATTTTGTAGTCCTCATTTGCTTCATTTCAATGAAGACTTCTTTTAATGTTTCCTTACATTATTAAAAATATAAAATTATTTTTTCTTTTCGTCATTAGGTTTTTCTCATTAGACTCATTAATTAGTAAGGTTATTAATGAGGTCCATTGTAGAGATCAAAAATCCATGATCAATTGTGTTGACGTCAATAGTTAGCGTGATCTATCGCCTAGAGTTGATGATCCATCTCCTAGAGTTGATCTAGTGTGTTTGCGCATGAATGAAAAGATAAAGTAAAGAAAATAATGAGAGACACAATTTTTTCATTTTTTTTTATTTTAAATATAGAGGTCCACTCTAATGCGAGAGCTAATAATCCTCTGTTGGGTTTGAGGAGATATCACTAGAGTGATAAATCATTACAATGAATGTCGTAGCAGGAAGAAGTGGAAGAGAGAAGCTGGGGAATTCGCAACACGGTGAGGAATTGTAGAGAATATAAAAGAACAGCCCGAGAATGTAGTGAATGCGGATGAAAGTTAGAATGAAAGTGGATCCTTTGGGCATGTGATAATGCCCTTTATTTATAGGAAGTAATTGCTAACTTTGGTTACCTGATTTGGTGCAAATTAGGCCTTAATTGTTGATTGGAAGCTATCTTTTCTTATCATAGTTGACTTTTCTTATATGGCAAGCTTCCTTGAAACAGGTAAGTTATTGTTTTTGACTTGATCATGTTCACTATATTCTTGTGCATAACTAAATTTGTAAAGTTTCCTTATCTAAATAAGCTGTGATCTTAAATGAGTGTTTATATCAACTCAGAAGTCAATATGACATCTCGGTCTATTTAGTCGACCTGGCTCTTAGGTCGATATTATATGGCCCTCAAGTCGATCTGTTTGGCGAGCTGATCTAAGTTGTCTTCTAGCGAGTTCATACCCTCTTGTTGTCCTGTATATGATGTTGACTAACTAAAAGTTGATGTCTATCGTTATGGGAGAGTCAAGCTTCCTTATCAGTTGATCATGTTGTTCAAGTCGTTTCTGGACTAATTCTTGATATTTAGGTAATCCGAATTAACATATGACTTTGAAAGATGATGTACAAATTTTGACCTCAACATCCAGAATAAAAATAATAATTTTCAAAGACATAGTTTTTGCTTATTTTTCCTAGATGAGCTTTCCACTTGCTTCATTATTTTCATCATTGAGTTGACATTAGCTAATTTTGTCTTTATCTGCGGTTCCTTTGTCTATGAGCTTGTACTTCAGATCGTTTAAACTCATAATTTATTATTTTCTTTTCATTTTTGATAACATGTAGAGGGGAGCTTGATGTGTGATAGATTATTAGAGAGTTCCAAGCTAATAGGAATATGAGATTGCCTTCGTGTTTGTTGCTCCCTCTTAATAATCACACGAGGGCAAAAAATAGAACAAAAAAATTAATTTAGCAAATGAAATTTTCGCTATTATCTTATCAAAAATGGGATTTAATTTTTCAACGATCATTCATGATATATTTTATCTTTCATATTTTTCTAGTGATTAGTCTAGGGAAAAAGAAACAAAAGAAAAAACAAAACAAAACAAAAACAAAAACAAAAATAAACAAACAAATTATTTATATAAAACAATTTCCCATTGTCCTCCTAAACTGTAATTTGCATTATCATTACAATGAAATCCGATACACAAACAAAAAGTCTAGAAATGAATTTTTCAATTGGCTGGCGGTGGAGTAATAACATGACCATTTGAGGACCGATCATTAGGGCTCGGAACTAACTTGACCAGAATGCGGTTATGCCTCCGCATGAGCGGGTGGACATCATCATCATCATCATCCGTGATGCATAAGGCTCTGGAGACACCGCGGGAACTTCCCGACGTGGTTGGATGTGAATAATGACCTTGTTCGCACACCTAGCACAGCCAGCGGCACCGTTGCTTGGAGGAGACTGACTTGTTGGCATTATGAAGACGGGCATCACAACTCAAGCAAAGGAAAACGGTGTCTACTCGGCAGTAGACGACCGCAATATCCGCTTGGCACAACTCACATGACTCCGACTTCGATATTCCCACGGAGAGACCAGACGGTTCGGATTTTTCCTTTCTGATCTCAGCTTGAGAGCTTTCGGTTCCCATATAAAATATGAACCCCTATTTTTCTTGGCAGGGAGATTGTATATAATTTGGGGCTGCAAAAGGGGAGGGCAACCATATAGATACAACATCAGTAAGCCCGTTCCATCTACAATATAGAAAGAAAAAATCCACTTGCGCACATGGTTAAATTACATGTACATGCATCGTACAATCATAAAGCGAATTTTGGAGCTATGCTCTTGCCAATGAATTTTGTTGGTTACCACTTTGTAATTTGTAAATAATTAAAAAACGTTAACTATAATTACCCAAATTACCTTATCAAAATTTTAACACCAGTAATATTTTAGGCTGTGGCAGAACCAACCTTCTAGTTTAGAAAAGCGTATTCTATATAAATAAATAAATATATATATATATTTTTTTTTTGGGGAAACGGTAATAAATAGCAATTTTAAGAAAACAAAGGAAACAAATATCATGATTTTAAGCTTTCAAAAAAAAAAAACATGATTTTATAATATTTGATATATATAGCCATAAATAGAAATTTTATTAGGTAAATAATCTATTTACTAGAGGTAAATTTATAATTTACAGCTACTTACTCAAAATGTTTTAGAAACCATTTTTACTTCAATAATTTATTGTAAAAATGCTATTTACTTCTTTTTCTCATTTTTCTGGGGTAATTCGCCCTCTTGTGTCTGACTTATAGTGAGTTTTTAGGACAAGCAAGGGCTTTCATAGAATAACTAATTTTGAGTGTATACCAAAAAAAAAAAAAAAAAAAAAAATCCAAACTTAAAGGTATTATAAAAGGGAAAAAGAAGTCACTAGTGGAGATGATAACCCCCACTCATTCACAAGTATCTTCGCCAACTTATTTTAGCCACTCGACCCAGGTTCTTTTGGGAAAAATGGCTTTAAAACCCCCCTTTTGGACTACCATTTTAAGGCTTGGTTTTGAGTAAGACTCGCTTCGTATTAGTGACGGATTTAGGTGGATTCATGTACTCGTCTATGAGGAGATTGAATTTATATATTTCCGTATACGTAAAATGTTGCACAAATGAATGAGAAATTGATATCCAAAATGTACCTAAAGAGTTAGGAAACTTGAAGGAAAAATGCTTGTCCCACATGGAAATTTATATATAGTTACATTTGTTAATGGGCAAGCTTATATTAATAGAGGCTCTCGCTTATGCGTGAAAGGGGTGAAAATCATGGATCGGCATATCAAAGAAATTGTGCATGTCAGACCCAATTGCCCACGACATTTTGGTTCTAGCAATATTTTAAGGTTACATATCAAGAATCCTTCACAGGATCCCAAAAAAAAAAAAAAAAAAAAAATTAGTACTGGTCAAGATGAAAGAACACAAGGCATAAATGCGACCCTCGGCTCTCAGTAGTTGCAGTCTCTAGCCACCACAGAAAATATTGACATCAAGTATTGCTAACACACCATCCAAAATAAAAATTTCTGTCTCCTCTACACATGGATTTACAATCTCTAGGCAATTTCATCAAAGCAAATCAGTAGAGAAGTTTAATCGGACATCCCAAACATCTCACGAATGGAATACGAATGAAGACCCATCTCAAAACACCATTTCAAGATTGAACTCAGGAATTGATTATAGAAACATTGTCGATCAACCAATTACCATTTCAATCACAGTACTAGTTTTTTAAAATTATTAGTTAATCAAACTATGAAAAAAGCCAATGCAGTAATAAGACTTTTTTAGTATGTGATAATCATCAGTCCCTATAAGAAAAAAAGTAAACTATATAGTCTCACATCGCTTAAGAATGGATATTTGTAATGATTCATAAATAAAGAGATTACCTCTTAATGGCACGAGGCCTTTTGAGGTTAAACCCAAAAGCAAAACAGTGCGAGCCAAGTAAAGTGGACAATATTATACAAAAGGGAAGTATGGGTTATTACAAATGATATAAGAGTCTATACCCAATTAAAATTGTGGCTAATATTGACATTGGGCCCTAAAAGGAGTAGTGATCGTGATAATTATTAGTCCCTATAAGAAAAAAGATAAGCTATTCAGTCACACATCACTTAATAATAGATATATGTGATGGTTTATAGATAAAGAAACCATCTTCTAATGGTCTAAGGTGTTTTGGCTTACACCCAAGAGCAAAACCATGCAGACCGAGGCTCAAAGTGAACAATATCATACCAAAGAAAGACATAGATTATTACATGATACGATCATATTAAGGAAACAAAATGAGTGTTCATGCCCATCAAATCAAGAAAACAATGTACTAACAAGCATCAAAGTAATTATACATCACCTTCAAATACACCTAGAGATGAGGTTTTGATTACCAAGAACGACAAGTAATGAGAGAAACTCGATAATTATACACTCGCCCATAGAGGAGCAAAGATTGTGATTTTAAGATCTTGGAATGAATTGTAGGACCTCAATAATATGTCAAGAAACATAATTGTTGATCTGGAAAATAAAAGTCTATATAAACTTTGTGTTCGACAGGGAAAGGTTTTCGAGATGCATAAATGAATCCAATTTTAGTTTGATTTTGTTTGCCTTCTGTGAAGGTTTTTTTATTTTTTATTTTTTGGGTTTGCAATTGAAGCTAGATTTTATTTTCTCTATTTTGTTTCTTTTTAATCTCATTTTAACAAAGTTGTGTGGAGGTTTTAGTCCCTCTTCTCCATTTATCTAATGATTAATTACAAAAATTCTCTCTACCCCCCAAATTTCAAACTCAACATCTACTCCACTAATTTTTGGTCGGTTGGCAAATTTAATCGTTCTATTACTTTAATTGTGGAAATTACACATGTCAAGCATTCAATATGGTTATTGAGATATTATATACGTAATTACTATAACCATCCTTGAATGCTTTGAATGCTAAGTATGGTAATTAAAAATTCTCATAAAGGATAGGAAAGATAAGTAACCAAATAAAAACAGTTTGAGCAACTTTGTATACAAGCATCTTAGAAAAAATAAAAATAGAAATAGAAAACAATAGTAGAAAAGTATAGACACATTGATTTTCTATCTTTTAAATCTTTTATTTTTTTAAATTGTTGGATTTTTAGATCGTCCATAATGGTGCATGACCCAATAATCAACATGTGATTTTATTTGGAATAAAATCAAAAAGGAAAAATATCAATTTGGTATATTATGGCAATTATTGAGTAAATCAAGGTATTTACTCTCGGTCAATTAATGTGCTTTTTATCTTTTATACCTGGAGGACAAAGAAAATTAGCGTGTGCTGGAAAATACAAATTAGAGCAAACTAACAAAGAAACAAGAACAAATCTGAAATTCTAAGAGGGATAGACGACAGGCATGCTAGTTGAAAGCTATAATATATGGGAGGAACAAGCTTTTTAAGGACACTACTTCTTTTGTATTTTAACGTGAAAAAGAAAAACGAATGGACATTAGGCGAAAGATATGCGGCCTTGCATGCAAATGTTACGGAAATTGGATTTGGAAAATGCATGTGAATAATTTCGAATGTACAATAAATATTATGGAACAAGTTCTCAAACCACGTTATTATCGCTTTATTTTTCCGTATAAATAATTTTACTAGCTCTAACGTTCAAGTTGATAATTTTGATGTTACAAAATGAAAAACTTATCAACCTTTATGTTATGGTGCTTATAAATCTAAAAAGGTGTCAAATTTATGGAATTCTTGCATATAACCCTATATTTTTTAGCCCATGAAACTATTAGATGTTGTCACTTTGTTTGTGCAATTCAAAATGGCACAAAACTCCCCTAAGATTATCATAGGTTTGCAACTTTAGTCCTAATTTCCTTCATTAAGACTTGGATTTTTAATGGTTTTAGTCACCTTTGGATAATTTGAATAGTTCGTAAAAGGTAGCATAGGAGGGTGACGATGATGTGGGGCTTGCAAGCAAAGGAGGAGGTGACACCGATAGTTAGAGTAAATTTTTCAAAAATTAAAAATAAATTAATTGCTATTTAAAAAATTAAAAAAAAAAACTTTAAATTTTTAAAGTCTATTTGGCTCAAATTTACTATATTGCTCGTTACCAATATTATTAACAATTTGAAAAAATTAACACCTTCATGGAAAGTGCCAAAATTACAACTGACGTGAGTTTTGTGCTATTTTGAGTTTTAGGGGGTAAATTGAGATAATCGCTATTTTAAAAGTAATCCAAAGACTGAGAAAATGTTTAAAGCAAACAAAGAAGAGGAAGACTGTTTCTTGTGTTTGAATTCCACATATTTGATATTTGCATTCCTTTGTTTGACAGAGTAGAATACACTATCAAACTAATATTAGGAGTTTGTTTTTGGTCTGTTAAATTTATGTCCTAGCAGTGCTTTGATTCCACTAGACTATTGTTTATGAGTAGTTGGTGGTAGCCTCAGTGCTACAGATTACTGGCTCTTAATCGATCTAAAGATTCAATCGATTGTAGAGATCTTTTCAAAATGAGCTACGTGCTCAAATATTGGTATGCCAAGTAACTTTTCCAATATCAGTTTTCGGTGTATGTCTTCCCTTAGTTTCATCAAATGTAACTGATGAATCCAATCTCAATTGAGGATTATGTCTCATACAGAGTCATTCACATTGGTGTTTGCAAGCTTTTTTTAGTTGAATACAATTCCCTCTTTTGATTTTTTTTTTTTTTTTTTTTGACTCACTGACTGTAGAAAAGTTTTTAGTTTCCTTTTCTCTAAACTTATTTTGCAGATTGATTCCAGCATTCGTGAAAAATAGATCGAAGGCAACTCGTGCAATTAGGAGGTTAATAGATAAGGGAGCCTACATGGATTAAAAATGGAGTAGTACTTGATACTCATAATTCTATTTTTCTTTAAAACGGTAATTTGAGTATTAATAAAATCTCACATTTAAGCTGGTGTATTGAGTATTTAAGAATTAAATTATGATTACGGTTTTATTAGTATTGTTATTAGGTTGTTTTTTTTTTTTTTAGTAAGGATAGATTTAGTATTTTATTATTGGGTAGTTTAGTCTTCTACTATTTGTTTGAGCTTGAAGGTCTATATAAACCTCTTTTTTTTTTTATGTATTTTATTAAGCAAATAATCGGAAACCCTAACCTCCGTTTTGCTCTTCTTCTCTCCTCTTTTATTTTTCCCTACTTTACATCCCGTAGTTTTTTTTTTTCTTTTTTCTTTTTTTTTCTCAGGTTGGGTTATTTACTACGTTAAATAATCACATTGGATCTTTTCTCTTTATTTGTTCATGCTTGAGATTAATTTTTTGTTTTGGTTCAACTGTCTCACTGAAAAGTTAAATATTCTCACCTGTCATGCATCTATTTAGATAAAGTTCAATAATTCTGCTGTTAGGACCTAACAAGTGGTATAAAAGTAAGTAACTGCACATATTGTAGAGAGATTTTGAGAAAATGACACAAATGGGCACAGGCGCACAACATAAAGGAGGATCAACCCCCAAACACCTCTACTTGATCGGACGAACTATGGAGGAGTTTGAGAAAACACTACTCTGCATTTACTATAATTTTAAGATGTGTATTTCTTTATTTTTGTTGCTGTGCTGAGTACATGATTTTACCATTTGATTATTGAAATCCAACTAGCTAATTCGTTCACAAAAACACTTAGGATGCATTGCAGGGGTAAAATAAATAAATGAATAAGGCATAAAAAATAATAATACATTTGAACTTTGAAATGTGTTTAAAATATGTATAATTCTATTGATTCTATGCAAATCTCCTTGAGAAACAGCTCATCCATGGTGGACTATTACAAACTACCCCTATCGAGTATAGGACACAGTATGGACTGCGGTTCTGTGGTTGTCGTTGCTTTGGGGGCGACTTGAGGAGGGCTGCTACTTGATAAAAGACGGGATCCGCGAAGTCACCTAGTAGGAAAAAGGGGCCACCGTGAACTGCGGTTGTGAAGTGTGGTGGAATGTTAGATACCAATTGTCCCACATGAATATATTAGAAGATAAATAGTGGATTTATAAGCCTTTTGGTCCTCTCAAAAGCCGGTTTAGTGAGTATGAATTGTACCTAAACCCTTTTAACAATCCATGTAGTATGCCGCCATCGATACCCCGGCCACTCTATTTGAAGCTCCTACTCTTCCCAACAATATCTTCATTATTGCACCACCACAGCCCAGCTCGCACAAGTACTCCAGCCCCTGAGAGCCCTTTTACACGAACCAAAAATTGATGCTTTCCTCATGCAACCTAGATCTGGTTCTAGTCCTTGTCCACGACCGCGGCATTGATGCCATCTATGGCGATAAAAGTTGGCCATGCCGGGGTGATTCTTGCTCACCTCGACAACGGGTGTACCCCTCACTTCTTAATTCAGCACTGATCCAAACCTCTTTCATTTATCATTTCTGAAATTTTTGTTGTATTTTTTCGAAAGCTAGCCCTAGATGACATTTTCAGATCGCATTTTTTTTTTAATACTATGGTTTGATCAGTTCAGCTTTTTAAATGTTAATTAAAGTCAAATTTGATTTTCATCTTTTACATTGACTGTCATATCAACAATTTCATTTAAAATTGACTTAAGGGTTTTTTTTTTTTTTTTTGGCAAAGATTGTAAAGTTCAAGTATATTGAATGACACGTTTTGAAGTTCAGGGATATTAAAGAATAAGTAACATATTTCAGGAGAATTTATAAAAGTATTCCTTTTATTTTATGAATCTTTTTATGGTGCCCTCACGGTACTAACGTTTATCGTACTTCTGACACGGCCGTAAATCTTCTCCAGTCACCATAAAAATGAAATTTAAAAAAAAAAAAAAGAGCCTAATTTGTACATCTTCTTCTGCGCTGCTTTATTATTCGAGCACGGAAAAGTAGGGTCTAATTGAAAGTAAAACGAGGGTGATAAACTCTTTTCAATATTTTGTCTAAGAACTTCCTATAGTTTTTATGAACAGGTTAAAGAGTTAGAGTGTTACCGAGCAACTCGATGCTATACCAATTTTCAACATTAACCTCTACTCATGATGTTTATTCCAACCGAATTATGCTAATTAACCTTGCAAATTTTGTTTTTTTTACCAAAAAAAAAATATTATTATTATTATTATAATTAAATAATTAGGTCAAACAAATTTGGCAAATGATTTATCATAATTTTGTTAATAATTTTAGATATTATTTTCTAAATACAGGTTCAATAAAATTTACTAACTGAAGAATAATAACCCACTTTGCACGTTTACAAACATTTTGTACAAGACTTGAGAAAAGTGGGTTGAAAGACAATGACATACAATCTTGAATAAAAAGAGGTAGAACAAGAAAAAGTACACTTTCAACTACAAGAAATGTCACCAAGAAATCACGCTGTGGGGGCAGCACCATGAAAGCCGCCGGGAGGCCGAGTCGACGGAGGTGAGAGAGCAGCCTCGGCTATAGTACTGTCATTTTCTGCCTGTTTGATGAACCGACCTTTCACTCTGATCCGGTTGTCGGCTAAATCTTTCCTCTTGGCATAGCGAACAATCTTCTCGAATTTTCTGTTCTTTCTCTTCTCCGTGTACCTCAAAAAGCCTAACACACCAATATTTCTCCCAGGCACATCTCGCGGCAAATATTGTGTCCTCGCCATTTTGGTCCACATTTCCAACGTCTTGGAAAATGGTGGCGCCAGCATTACCTGAAAACTATGCACTAAACATGAGCACAAGTGACCTAAGCAAATTAATATTATTGTAAGCGCTTAGCTTGTTAATCATGAGGGTTTTAAAGGAGTGTCAACTTAATAAAAATGACTTTTCCTACGTTTGGGGCACCATCCGGATTGTAACATTTGGATTGAAATATTTGAACAAAAATATTTAAAATTGTCATCCGAACTGGTGTTTGGATGTTAACATCTAGTACAATACACTTGAATAAAAACATTTGAATTTATGTTTAAATATCAAAATGGACATTCAAATGCTCCATTTAAAAAATCCAAGACTCGTATTTGGATGTACCAATTAAATGGAATAGTCCAAATTGAAGCAAGCAGTTGCCCCAAATAGACCTTTAGTGTAACTACTGATTTTTGTCACCACCATTTAAAAAAAAATTAAAAAATAAATAAATAAAAATAAAAAGATTTGTGTGAAACGGGAGTGGTAGTGTTTGTCAATTTAGTTGGGTCAGGAAGCGTGTTTCCCTCGAGGCTAGTGTTCTCTCACCAGTTAAAAAAAATTAATTAGGGAAAAGGTTTGGAAAAATAAGATGCTTACATGTTGAATGAGAGGCACTGTAGTAAAGTATAAGGAACCGAAAAAATGGTAATTTTCAGAGCAGTTTTTTGCCTCAGGTGATTCCACCAGATCGTGTTCAATATTCACGTCACCGCTATCGGGATCATTATCCAAGACAAGAAACGTATCCCCGTAGGAGTTTAATTCATTCTCCGAGCATGTAATAACATCCGAGAAAGAGGAGTAGGGCAAGAGAGAGACGCGCTCGTACTGGCTCCGGCGTAGGTTAACGGAGTGGATATCAGCGTCGCAGGCGGCACAGACGGCGGCAGCATCTGCGGTGCACATAACATCCGCCGGGGCTTGTTCGCACACCACGCACATCCACTGCCGGAGGTGGCGGGAGACCTCCTTGTTGGAGACGTACTGAACCTCGGCGTCGCATCTAAGGCAAAGGAACACCGAATCAGCACCACGGAACAAGACGGCCTTCTCCGTCAGGCACGACTCGCATGGCTTGGTTATCCCGGCGCTCCAAAACACCTGGAAGGTTTCCATGTCGATCTATCTGTCTCTTGCATTCACGTGCATGATCTGGAACTAATTAATTATTTATGCGATAATTTGCTTCAGATAATTTCATTAAGGTGAAAAATATGTCTGGTGGAACTGAACAGGTTTTCTAAAGAGGGACAAACAGTAAATCTATGGGCCAAAAATGTTTTCAAGGACAGAAATTTTTTGTGAAGGACCACGGATAAAATCACTTGTTCTTTCTCTACTTTGGAAAGGTATAGCGAACCATCAATTATAAGCTCCCGTTTCAATCATAAATTCAAACTCACGATTCAAATAGAAAATTCAAATTTTATTTTTTTAATAAGTGAGGTTTATTAAAAATGGGTCTTCCAATTCTAAAGTAAGAAGGCCTAAAATGAAACAATCAAAAGGAAACAATACAAAAAAGGAAACGACATAAAGCAAAACTACTTAAGAGGGAAAACGTTAAGATTTTCTCATTTTAAAACCCTTCTTATAAACACAAGCCGTAAGATGATAACTAGTTGGCTTGTTCCTCTTGAGTTCACCGCTCTTCTTTAAAATATCAAATTTTACTACTTTTGCTGAGCAATTATATAACTTCTTTGTCCGTTTCACGCTTAATGTCATCAACAGTCTTCATCTGCTAAATCCATCCAAGATTGCTTTTTCTTGGTTTGCTTTTTGACTGTACTGGTGTGAAAGCTTTGCCTATCTCCTATTCTGCTTGATCTACCCATGACAAAGTTGCTACAGCTTTGCACTCAAAAATTACAGTTTGAATATATTATTAGGAACTGGCTAGATGAGCAACATAATATCGATTCTTTCTGAAACCCCTACAATTGTGGTGCCAGTAGAGGAGGACTACCAGTTATAGTATGAATTAGAAGGAAATAGATTAATATTAGTCGTCGAAACTACTATACTGGAGGTCTCAATTGACTCATATGGAGAAAGAATTTTAAATTATGAGTTTAAAATGATAATTCAAAAGGGGTTTAGATTTGTTACTTTTTTTTCTTTTTCTTTTTCTTTTTCTTTTTCTTTTTACCTGATCGTACATATTTTTAGCCAATTATTTGTATTTTCATCGGTAACTAAAACTTAGTCTAGCACTTAATTTCATACTTATGTTAAATATTGATGTCAGAAATTTGGATATTTGGTGATTTACAAATTATAAATCATACTAAAATCCATACATATGATGCCAAAATAATATTTTAAAAGAGAAATCTTTTCTTGATTGGGGTGTTCGTGTGAGATGAATAGCTCAACTTAGAGCATTCCAATGAAGTGTTATTTTCGATGTTAAATTTGTCATGTGTTAAATTTGAAAACAAATTCATCATCAGATTTAACATTTAATTTATATTGTTGCTGTCTTTATTTGTGCATCTAGTCATTAAATTATTATTATTTTTGAATTATTTAAATGTTAAAAAGTTTACTTTTACAAGCTTCAAAGATCTTTAATGATGATTAAAAAAAATAGCATTAGAAATAGCTTTACACATTGGAGTACAAGGCACAATAATGTTATTTTGTTTCAATTTTTTATGACAAATATAGTATTAACATGAACATATATGGCCTTAGTTAGGATGTGCTAAAGTTTTTTTATATTAGTTGATTTCTCTCTTTTATTTAACTAAAAAAGAAACATACTTACAATTTTACATGAAAATTTCTAAGGGTGAAAAATCAACTATGATATTTAAATTTTTTTTAACTAATCGAAACATTTAGCATAGGAACACTTCTTTATCCCGGCGTACTTATTTTTTCTTTTGTTAGTTGAAATTTCATCAAGAAATAAAAAACTAGAACTACTAATTCCCTAGAGAGTCGAAAATAAAAGAACAAATTTATTTAAAAAGAAGGGTACTCGGAATAAAGCAATTTTTAATTCCTCCCTATAAGCCATGAGAGAGAGAGAGAGAGAGAGAGAGAGAGAAAAGAATAGTTCTGACAAGGTGCCTTTGTTCTTTTTTTTTTTTTTTTTTGGACAATTAAATGGAATGAATGGCTTGAACAGTTTGCAACAAAGACACATTATCCATTCGAGTAAGAGGTATAGTGTGTTTTCTAGGGCATCGGTGTTTTCATGACATCATTTCTCTCCATTTCGGAAAAAACAATTAATTCAATGGTATGGTTGCTGAAGACCGCTCTGAAGCACAAAAATGGTGATGAAATCTTGAAACAACGAATAAGGATTCCTTATTTTCCAGGAAAGCATCTCGATCAGAATGGTAATAAACGTAAGTGAGACACCTTTGAGCTAAATTTGACAAAATCTAGTATCTTTTTCGAATTGACATTGGACTTGAGGCACAATCACGCATATTGAGAAAAACGTTAATGACAATGTGGTCGGTACTTAACATTGAGGGAAAAATGAAAGACACAAATGGAACAAAACTAGACCTTCATATTTGAAAATGAGAAATGAGTAGCAATGGAAGACGATCGGGGACAACTGGATGAAGCCGCATGCCATGAGCTACTTAGCCAATTTGGAGGAGAATGACAACTTTGTGAATTTCTATAGTATGTGAAATTTCTTGTTGGGTTTTAGCTTGAAATTTCTTGATGGGTTTTTGCTTCAAATGTTTCAAAGACTATAATGTAGTAGAGAAAAACTTTATAAGGTCTTATTACAACGGGTCTACTCTTGCAATTTGGTTTTCACTATCTCCCAATCTCTCAGCTCCTTTTAACGTTTTGCTAGATCCATAGCTTGGTCAAAACATTAAGGGTTCCTTTGTTTCTTTCGATTTCAGCCGTTTGAAAAAATTTTCATTTGAGTTGAAAACCTAAACAAAATTATTTTTGTTTAATTGATTCCGAAATGGTGTTTGGATGTGTAATTAAACTATTATTCTCAAAAAGGACTAAAATCTGAAATAGAGTTTCAGTACATGATAAAAAAAGTTATCTGGAAAAAAAAATAAAATAAAAAAAAAGTCTTCTAACAAGTTTTATAAAACCTAAATGTCCATGAAAATTTTTAATAGCTAGGCATATGAATAGGGATTTGGAAAGAAAAAGTGGTGTTCTTAAAAATAAATTAAAAAAGTCGTCTTGGTCAGAGATATAACAAAGAAGTTGAAACATTTTCTAAAACTTAAAATAGAAAAAGAGAAAAACTTTGGATTCGAAAATATTGCTATACAAAACAGGTCTAATTACATACAAAATAGTACTACTTACATTTAATTGATTTCCTTCAAATTATATAACTTTCCTTTAAATCGTTCGTAGTGAAAAGCCCTCGTTTATTCGTCACATAATTGCCTCACCAAAAGGTTGAGTTTAAGACATTAATATAGTAGAATAAGAGGGACCAATAATCCTGTCCAATCACAAGCTAGCATATTCCATTGTTAATTACTTTCCCACTTCTGGGAATCCAACAAGAAATTTTTTTTTTTTTTTTTTTTTGCCAAAAAAATCCGACAGGATTTTTGGTTACTGTTTTATTTTCCTTACCCAAATCTAATACTATGTTTGGTAGGAGGGATGGAAAATAAAGAGAAACGAATAATAAAATACCTAGGTTAAGGAAATTAAGGAGGAAAGAATGAGGTTTTCTTTCATGCTGTTTGGTAAATAAAAAATAAAAATAAAATAAAAAATAATTAAAAAGGAAAAAGATTGTCTAATCTGATCTAATGCATTTTACAGTTATACCATCCTAGAAATTAGAAGACAATAAGAAAATAATGAAAAAACAGTGATTTTACCTACCACTAGTTTTTAGTCAAACTTTTTCCTTCTATTTTGTTTCCAATAATTGAAGGATTAAGATATGGTGGACTACAGAGATTTATTCTTTTTTGCCTTCTTATTTTTCATCTTACCAAACAACCAAGATTCTATTTTAATTTTTAAAATCACTCCTTCAACTTTCTTCCTCTCTCTCTTTAATATCCTACTGGTCTATCTGCTTTTTTTTTTTTTTTTTTTTTGAATTTGAGGGTGGAGAGATTTCAAACTTTTACATCGATTTTTAAGTAAAGTCAGGTGTGATTCATCTGCTTTTTGGAACTAAGTATAAGGAACTGTATATATTTATTGTAAGCCCCATGCATGCTGTCCATTTTGAGCTTGAAATAAAAACATCAAAAATATCTGAAAATCTACCAAATCTTTGGGAATTAATAATGCTCTCCGTCTTGTTATCCACATGTCTGCTGAGTTTGTCGAGAGAACTACTTGCGGAATCTCTTAAGTCCAAAAAACATAAAAGTTTTTGAGAGAGAAGTGCAAGTGGAACCATCTGAAAAGTGAACTTCCCTTCCTCAATTTTGGCAAACATATATTAGTGGGTTGTCACATGAAGATAAATAGAAAAAATGCATCATGAATCTAACCCCTCAGATGGAATACATTTAGCTCACGTTTATCAAATAATAAATAATAAAAAATGTAATAAAAAACGTAATAAGATTAAAAAGTAAAATAAAATAATAAAAAATGGGATCGTTGATTTTCTTTCTATATTTATTTGTTAATTAACAGTGTAAAGGGAAATACTCACATTCCCTTTCTAGTTCTTTTTTTTTCAGTAACCAAAAGAAGCAGCCATAGAAACACCTTCCCAAACTATGAGACATTCCACTAAAACAATCAAAAATATCATTAACACATGAAAACTTATTAGGAGCATATAATAAATATATCTGGTATTTATTTTCTTTGACAATGATCAATACCAAAAGAAATACAAGGATTGACATTCCCTTCTTCATTTCTTACAAGTTGTGTGGGGCTCACTAAGTTATCATTTCCAATTTTAAAAGTAAACACTGATTAATTAGGAACAAAATAAGCATGTCCTTCGTGGTTTTTTTTTTTTTTTTTTTAAAGAAAGATCATGCTATAGAATATGAGAATTTTGTTATATTTTAATTCTCATTGCGACTCTATTAGTCATTCTATTGCTAAATGCACAGACAATCATCATGTTAAAGTGACCAAATCAAGACTGATAGAACTCTTGCATCTAAGGTCCCTGCTAAAACCACTCAGATTATTACCCAAAAGAAGTTCAAAAAGTTAAATTTCCCTCAATTAGGAAAATCCTAGGACTCAGGAATTAGTTTATCAAGGTGAAAAGGTTACCATAATTTACCTCGCGGAAAGGTTGATTATAAGACATTAATATTACAGAATAAGAGGGACCAATAATCCTGTCCAATCACGAGCTAGTCAGCTTCCATTATGTAATTACTTTCCCGTTTTGGGAATCCTTTTTTGCCCAAAAAAAAAAAAAAATTCAACAAGAATATTAATTACTGTTGTATTTTCCTTGCCCAAATCTTAGTGAAATCTTACTGGTTCATCTGTATTTGACTAGGGATAAGGAACGGTGTGTGTGTGAATATATATATATATAATCCAGATCTGCTATCCCATTTTCCTGTCTCAAAAGTTGTCCCTCAATAAGTTTTTGATAACTCATTAATTTGTTCAAGAATTTTTAAGATTTAGTATTTTTTTTATGTGACTAAATTCTTAAATTTAGACAACATGGCATGACACTATTAGAAGAAAAGCCTTTGATGAATTAGGAAATTTGGGACATCAAATCTCAATTTATATATATATATATATATATATTTCTTGTGAGCCCCATGCATGGTCCGAAATCAAGAGCTTGCGGTCCATTTGAGCTTGAAATGAACACACCAAAAATATATAAGAATCTACCAATCTTTGGAATTAATAATGTTCTTTGTCTTGTTATCCATGAGTCAAGTTTACTTAGTAAACTGACTCAATCATTTTAATTTATTACACAATCTTCCAAAAATTTTTATTAACAAATTATTTTTGGAACAATAAAAAATAGTCGGCTTTTTAGTCAATAATTCCCATGTTAAATTTTTTTTTGAAAAAAAAGAAGGTTATTTTACTTTTTAAGGTTATCATTTTCGTAAATTCCTCATCGCGGACATGTCTACTAACCAAGTTAATGCGTGGCTGACGTAGTAGATGTTTCAGAGTTTGTTGAGAGATCTACTTGTAGTATCTAACCCACTTACATGCAGTGACGAAGCCAAGAAATGTACTTTGTGGGGAGGGGGGGTGCCTTGAATTGAGTCAAATCTTAGGGACAAGTTAGGGGGGTTAAAAGTGAAAAACAATGAAGAAAAATTATCATTTTTCTAAAAAATTTCAATGGGCCAGCATGGGCCGGGGCCTTTAGCCTTAATAAAATATCCTTTAATTACAAGTGCGAAATCTTCAAAATATCCTTAATGAATAAATTGTGTATATCGTAGACCTTTCGGGAACTCTGCCCCCAATCCCCTGGGAAGGGGGACTTCCCGCCCCCTTCCAACTCCCACGGTGATCTTACCGTGAACAATCCGCTTGCTATCTCTAGGTAACATGATTTTTTATAGGAAATTAATTAGGTTTCACGACTTAACAATTTGCTGCTAACTAATTTAGACCATCTGCAACTCAAATGCTAAGGTGAATGTTATTCTTGGCACCAGATGAGTGAAAAGCTTAAACACTGTAAGAAAAGGTAAGTGCAATGTTACTCACACTTCCCTTTGACTTGACAACAGAGGAAAACAAGCGAGCCCAAAGAAAGAATAGGATAATAGGAACAAGAAAGCAGTCTCTGCCCAAACAATAATGTCCCCAATCTTGACGGAAACTAATGCCAACACAGAACTACATTGGATAATACCTTTTCAGGAGTCACATGGACTAGATATACAATACCACACTTTGAATGAGTATATTGATATATTTGGTCCGCCGTATGATATTTTAATGTGACATGTTGTATTGTGTCGTACTTTATTGTACAATGATTTTAGGAACCATAATCAAAGTCGAGAACCAAGCTCGTGACTAAAGTTAGGGTCTAAGACTAGGGCCGAGGAGAAGATCTAGGATCGGGGCCAACATCTAATCCTTGAGGTCTAGGACTGATGGGAGGCAAAAAGCAAGACCAAGGCCGGTACCAAGGTCACCATTTGAGGATGACATCTAAGACAGTGACAGTCGAATTTCGAGAGGGCAAGGGGATGACTTTTGAGATTGGCGTCAAGGTCGGGATGTAGGATTGGGCCAAAATCCGTGATCGACATTGACATCCAGGACCGAGGCCGGAGCAAGTTTCAAGGCATGGGATAGGTTGCAACCCTGGTCCCAAATCAAAATCCCATCCCTAATGCTAGAACCCATCCCTTGTCTCCGATCCCAAACCCAATCCGGATCTCGACTGTAGCAATGGTCTTGAACCCATTCCTAGAATCCATCCTCACACATGGGTTTTTAATTTACTTGAAATATTTGTTATGTTTGTTATACAATATTGTAAATTAAACCACACAATACAGTCGAATGCATAAGTTATCCATTATTGTATCAATTTCAAATTTTGCATTGAACTATGCATGCATAAATAATGTCACGCTATATTTTAAAATAATATGATAAGGAGTCGTAATACGATAAGGAGTGCTAATACGACGTGTTGAACGTGCATTTACTCAGTTTCAATAAAGTATGAACAAATTGGAGCCACATGGAGTTCACGCTTTTGCAGCTACTAATTGATGCGCAAATAAACACCATGGTAAAATTTCTAGCAATAAAATTATAAGATTACCAAATAGAAATTAAGGATGACAAGACACTTTATTTTTAGTTTGTGTCAGGAAATATGGAAGAAAGAAATGATTCTGAATTACTTCTTTCATCTGTATTACATTGGTATAAATAGCTGATTCTAATCAGTTAAATAAGGAAACAGACAAGATATCCTAAAATTAGGAATTACAATCACTACTCTATCAATTAGCTATGATTTACAGGATCTCCTAATTAGCTAACAGTAGATAGCTGTACAAATAACAAACAGATACGGCTTTCCTTAGATAGAAAACCATGTATTTCTAACACTCCCCCTCAAGCTGGCGAGTGGATATCTACCATTCCCAGCTTGCTAATTATTTCTTGAAATATTGCACTAGGCAATCCTTTGGTGAGCATGTCTGCCTATTGATTCTTGGTTGAGACAAAAGGTGTGGCAGATTAAAACCACTATCCAGCTTTTCTTTTATAAAGTGTCTGTCAACTTCGATATGCTTTGTACGGTCATGTTGCATTGGGTTGTGTGCAATGTTGATAGCTGATTTGTTATCACAGTAGAGCCTCATTGGGTTTTCTCCATTCATCTTTAGATCTTCCAAAATAATCTTCGGCCATAGTAATTTGCATATTCCAAGACCATTGGTCTGATTTCAGGCTTCTGCATTGGACCTTGCTACCACATTCTGCTTTTTACTTCTCCCATGTTACAAGAATTTCCTCCAAGAAGGTGGTATGTAGAAACTAAAGTGGGACCGTTCTATCAACCATAGATCCTGCATAATCTGCATCTGTATAGGCTTCAGAGTTAGTCCCTTTCTCTTTTTGAATAGAATTCCTATTCCAGGCGTTCCCTTTAGGTACCGTAAAATCCGATGTTACTGCTTTGAGATAAGACCTTTCGGGTTGTGCATGAATTGGCTTACAAACACTTACTGCCATAAGCTATATCCGGTCGAGTATGAGACAAGTAAATTAGTCTTCCCACGAGTCTTTGATAGGAGCGCTTATCCACTGGTAATGTCTTGAGGATCATCATCGAGTCTGTGGTTGAACTCTATCGGAGTCTCTACCAATTTACACCCCAGCTTCCCCGTATCCTTTAGCAAGTCTAACACGTACTTTTGCTATGATAAAAAGATCCCTTGTTGAGAATGGGCCACCTCAATACCAAAAAAGTATTTCAACTTGCCTAATTTTTTGATCTCAAACTTCTCTACTAGCCTATCCTTCAACTTTTCCATCCCTATCAAATCGTCTCCTGTCACTATAATATCGTCCACATAAACCAATAATACAGTAACTCCTCCTGATGCAGAATGCTTGACAAATAAAGTATGGTCTCATTGACTTTGTTGTATCCCATGGTGAAGCATTACCTTGGCAAATCTCCCAAACCAGGCTCTAGGAGATTGCTTCAATCCATACAAAGCCTTCTTCACACCTGCACACCATATTCTTTTCTTTTCCAAGCAAAATCCTGGAGGAATCTCTATATAAATTCTTCTTCAAGATCGCCATGTAGAAAAGCATTCTTGACATCGAATTGATGCAGTCCATCCAAGGTTAGCAGCCAAAGACAAGAGCACTCTCACGGTATTCATCTTGGCCACGGGAGCAAACGTCTCAAGATAGTGTATGCCGTAAGTTTGAGTATACCCTTTTGGCAACTAATCTTGCTTTGTATATCTCAAGGGAGCCATCGGACCTGTATTTAACAGAAAAACCCCATTTGCACCCAACTGGTTCCTTCCCTTCAGGTAGTCTCACCAAGTCCCACGTCTGGTTTTTTTCAGAGCCTCAATTTCAATCTCATCGCATTCTTCCAGTGATCAATTTAACTGCCTCTGATAAAGTCTTGGGGATAGACACTGTATTTAGACTAGTAAGGAATGATCTGTGGTTATGAGATAAATTCTTATAGGACATAAATAACATAAGGATGTTGAGTGCAGGCTCTTGTTCCTTACGATAGCTATAGGAATATCATAATCATTTGGTTTCATCACTAACCTCTGGAATAGCATTATCAGGAGAGGCAGGATTAACAGTTACCTCAACAGGATCGAATTTGGATGGTTGAACCTGCACAGATTGAGGAAATCGGTGCCTTCTTCCTTGAATAGGTCAATAGTGGATGAGTGGAGCTTTGAGTATGCTTCTCATTTATCATTTCGTGGACTGGGACTGTGAGGTTTTGGTTTGGCTCAGGCTGGGAGTTTGGAACTGACGCTTTTTGGGATTGGCTCAGGCTGGGAGTATGGAACTATGGTGTTTGGGTTTGGCTCAGGAAACTCGAGAAGAAACAGGTCTCTGTCCTTATCTCTTTGAATGAGGTCTCCCCCTGAAGATAAGGATTAGAGAAGTATTGTTCTGTTTCGACAAACGTGACATCAGCAGACACATATGTTTTTCTTGTTGGAGGATGATAGCACTTATAACCCGTTTTGAGTAGAAGAATACCCAATAAAGACACATCGAAGAGCTCGTGGATCAAGTTTTCTCCTGTTTTGAGAATGCACATGAACAAATGCAACACAACCAAATATTTTTGGAACAAGACCATTTGAGGCATGAAAATCAGGAAAAAAGTTTTGAAGGATTTCCATAGGACTTTTAAGGTCAAGGACCCTTGTTGGTACCTATTAATTAGATAAGCTGATGTTAGAACAGCTTCCCCCCATTATTGTTTTGGGACATTTTTTTTGAAACATAAAGGCTTTTATCATGGCCAAAAGGTGGCCATTCTTCCTTTCTGCCACTCCGTTTTGTTGGGGTGAATTGACACACGAAGATTCATGAATTATGCCCTGTTTTTGGAAATTAGGGGATAAGAACTGATTGAAATAGTCTTTAGCATTATCTGATCGAAAACCTTTTAATCCCTACCCCAAATTGAGTTTTGACCATATTGTAAAAGGTTGGAATATTGAGCTCACATCAGACTTATTTTTTAGGAGGAAAATCCAAGACACACGTGTACAATCATCAATAAACGAAACAAACCACCGAGCCCCAGAAAATATTAGCAACAGATGAAGGTCCCCAAATGTCACTATTAATAGATAAAATGGAACAGACGTTCTTTTATTGCTTATTTGAAAGTAAGCACGTTTGTGTTTTGCAAGTTCGCACACATCACAATGAAAACTTTCAACAGACAATCCTTTGAACAATCAAAGGAAACATACTTTTAAGAATACTAAACGATGGGTGACCAAGATGAAAATGTTGAAGCCAAATTTTGCCTTTATTAGAAGTCAAAGACTTGGAAAGAAATGATAAAGGTGAAGAACCCGTAGATCCAAACTTTTCCAGTGATTCGTCAAGGTAATAAAGACCGTCCCTCTCTCGTAGCACGTCCAATCATCCTCCTCATTCCCTGTTCCTGAAACACACAATGAGATGGGTGAAAAAATCACACTACAATTGGAATCTTTGGTGAGTTTCTGTATTGACAGAAGGTTGGTGTATAGCTTGGGAACATGGAGAACATTTTTGAGTGTGATAGAGTTATTTATACGAATATCCCCTTGACCAGCAACAGTTGTTATTGAACCATCTGCTATTGTTATTTTGCAGTTGCTAGGACAGGGAGTATATGACAAGAATTTTTGTGAAGAATAGGTCATATGATCTGTGGCACCTGAATCTATAACCCAGACATTGGAAGAGTCCTTACCCAAGACTTTAAATGCATGAGGAGTGGTGGTTATACCTATGAATGCCAAGGAGTAGGTACCTGAGTTGGATGGTTTCTCTAGTGTCATCAGCAGATTCTTCAACTTCTCAAGTTCTTCACTATTGAAGGCTACATTCGGCTTTTCTTGGGAGTTTGGATTTGTCTGATTCTATCCTGGCCATGTATACTTGCTTCTGTCTACTCCTATCAAAGAAATTCTGAGGCCTGCCATGAAGTTTCCAGCACGTGTCTTTTGTGTGCCTTGACTTTTTACAATAGGTGCACCATAGTGAGTCCTTATTGACTGTCCTCGTTGATTCCCTGTGTCTGTTATTTTCCCCAGAGTGTTGCTCCATGCTGGGATTCTTCATGCTTGCATTCTTTGACACCAAAGTCGATCCTTCTACTGTAGGAGTACCACCATTACTCCTCTTATCCCTTCCTCAGCTAGTACTATTGCAATAGTCTCATTCAGCGATGGCAGGTCTTCTTTTCCGAGTATTGTATTCTTACTGCATCAAACTCAAAATTTAATCCAGCAAAGAAGTCATAGATTCGGTCTTTCTCTACAAACACTTCTTTTAAATGTTCTGATAGTGATCCATCTCCTACCATAAACCTTTTAAAAGGTTTGAGTACTCTGTGATTGAAGATCTCCTTGTTTGGTGGCGGTGACCTTGGTCTTGATTGCATAGATCTGGGCTGCATCACGTACCTTGGAGTAAGTCTGCCTTACAGCCTCCCAAATGTCCTTAGCAGTGTTCAAAAACATGCACGTATCACTGATTTCTGGAACCATTGAGTTCCACAACCAAGACATCACCATGGAGTCTTGTTCATCCCAAGCATCGAACTTTGGATCTCCCTGTTCAGGCCCATTGTCGAGTAGCTGATCCAACTTGCCTCTTCCCTTCAAAAATGTATGAACATTTGTGACCACTTCAAGGTAATTTTTCCCTTTCAATCTGTAGGGTGATTGGATATTCTGCATTCTCCCATTGGCGCTGGATTGATGTTTTCAATCACTGCAATTTTTGAGATTTTGCCAGTTGCAGAGGTGTTGGTATTATCTTGGACGGCTTTGAGGGGTGATTAATTTAGGGTTTTCAAGGTCGATGAAGGTAAGATGAACACAAAGAGGGGCTATTATAATTCCCAATAAAAAAATAAAAAAAAAAATAAAAAAAAAAAAAAGAAAAGATTGAGCCTAAAGCTCTGATACCATGTCAGAAAATATGGAAGAAAAAAAATGATTCTGAATTACTTCTTTCATCTGTATTACATTAGTATAAATAGCTAATTCTAATCAGTTAAATAAGGAAACAGACAAGATATCCTAAAATTAGGAATTACAATCACTACCCTATCATTTAGCTATGATTTACAGGATCTCCTAATTAGCTAACTGTAGCTAGCTGTACAAATACAAATAGATACGACTTTCCTTAGATAGAAAACCGTGTATTTTCTAACAGTTTGTGATATAAATTATAAACCATAATTGCAAACATAACTTAATAGTATATCACACTTGACTTTGCCTAAAGGTACAGATTTCGAATTCTACCAGAAAAAATATATATATATATATAGATTATTATAAATTATAAACCAACTATACCCTTTTGCTATTTAACTGAATTTCTGATAATAACGAATTAACTGGTCAGTAATGAGTTGAGCCATACAAGTCCACCTGCCTCCTCCAAGGCCTGAGATTAGACCACTGAAGGAAGTATATCCCATAAAACCTAAAACAAACAACAGGAAACTAATAAAAAGATTATTCTTTTTTATCTTCTTTTACCAAGCATGAAGTGCCGAATGGTCGTTTCTATGATGAGATGAAAATTTTACATGTACATCAGTGGGTCCAATCCAAAATGGGAGAAGATGAAAATCGGAGAGGTCAAATTGACATAACACACTCATGACAAGAATTTTTCTACCGGAAAGTCGTGCCAAAGACAACACCGTCGACCTTTCTAAATTCCAGCAAGGCCACACGGCAGCAATCTTGTAGTTCTCTTCTCCAAGCCAAAGACTTAGCCACCTCCAGATTTTAAAGTGTTACTCAACCTTCATTTATAAGGAAAACAAAATAAGTTGCAAGTGAATAAGAAACAGAAAATGCAATGAAAACATCATTCACGTAATATCTTCTGGGACTGAAAATCTTATCGATACCGCTACTTTTCTACCTTTCTGAAACGATAGCAATATAAGCACTTAGTGATGGGAATCTAGGAATGAATGTGGACCCCTATCTTACTCTACACTGACTCTATACCGGAAATCATGCAAACGGGACAGAGTGACAATGCACACGTGCACTCTTGTGATGTTTTCTAAACAAATTGCTTCTCTAAGACCATGGAAGTATTCATTTTAACTGAATATTTTATTTACTTGTACTCTTGGTAAACTTGTCATCAATTTTTTCAGCACTGCTTCGAATTTTTCAATCTATAGATGCCTAGAAAACCTCAGAAGTTGTGGTATCTCGCTCCCTATAGGAGAGTTCTGACATTCAACCCACCGAGTCTCATCATATTAGAGGACATGTAAAGAGTTCTTCAACTTCACTTAACTTGGCATGCATAAACGGCTTTATATTAAGATAGCAGATTCTCCAATCAGATGATACTTTGAAAACTACAACCAAGAAGAAATTTCTCTCACCTTACGCTCCAAAAACAAAAAACTAGTAAGGAAATTTTCTCTGCCCGGAACATACCACTAATTAAAAGCACGTGAGTCAAGCTATTGTTACCAAGGAATATGCCACCAATTATTGTTACCAAGCTTACCAGTCCAAGCCCTCAAAAAGACCTTCTCCTTTAATAGCAGAAGTTTTTGAAAATAGCCCATTGGCGGTTCTTAATCTTATGCAACTCCAGAGACTCAGTGATTGCAGCATCATCAAGTGCACCAGGAAGATCCTGTAAACGTAAAGGAAACACAATAACTACTGGCTGGAAACAGAACCTAGACAAAGGGACATCAACTCCAGCGCAATTATATGATTATCACTTTAATTCTTTGCAACCAAAAGTTATCTTAAATTTTCTTTCACATTCATTTATGGCTACAATCACAAGTCAATTTTTAAACAAATATATATACAGAAATGGCAGTAACCTGCTTGTTTGCAAAAATGAGAACAACGGCTCCTCTCAATTCTTCCTCCTGCAATAGGATTCATAGATGTAAGACAGAATACAGAAAAGGTATTAAGTTACTGCACAACAACAACAACAACAACAATAAACCCGAAAGGAACAACATGCATTCCACAGAAAATAACGCAAATTGTACATAAAATTCACAACTACCATCCAAGAAGCATCTAAAATGATATACTTATCACTAAAAACAGTGTTGCACAATGCCCTCTGATCATAACTGATATGAGCGACCTAAAATGATAAATACTACTTAAAAAATAAGAACTTACGATAGAACCTGCATAAGTTTCCAATAAACTACTTTTAATAAAAATTATGCCCAAGCCCAATGTAAGCTTACCTCCAAAATTGCGTGAAACTCCTCTTTAGCTATTACAAGTCTATCAGTGTCACTAGAATCAATGACATAGATAATCGCTTGAGTGTTTGGAAAGTAGCATCTCCAATATGGCCTATATAAATTATAATGATCCTTTAACAATAAATCAAAAGCAGCAGACACTGAAGTAAGCTAAAGCCACAAAATGCATTTTAAAATTAAGCTCAACAACACAAACAATGCCATATGAATCCATCCTCAGAAGCTTATGTACCATAGAAATGACAGTAATCCCAAGCACAATCCATGCAGACTTTTGGCAAGCCTTAATAGAATTTTCACTAGAGAGAATTCTGTGGATATTAACACGAGATAGGCATACATTCAAGTAAACAGTTTGACTCCAACTGAGACATGCATACAAAGAAACGACACACATACAACTTTTATGTGTTGTTTAACTTTAGTGATGCCTGAACCAATAACCAAATGTAAGATATGGCCCCAATGAGGAACTCTATCATCTTAATAAGAATTCTTTACAACAGAGATCAACATAGGATAAACAAATTTTTTCAAGACACAATTTAGACATCAGACGTGAAGAAAACCTCACATTTACTCATGGTTCAAGGGTACCTAAATGCTTCCATTTGATTATCCTTGTTAATTTAGAATCATTCACTAGACATGGTTCCTTTTTAATAATATTTCACTGCCATAGATTTCAATGTTTTCCATCTAACGACAATACATTACATCAAATGCCCTAATAATTATGAATTTCCATCATATATATATCGTGTTTATTTGTAGAGCAAGCTTATAGCATGTAAACAATAATCGTACAATTAGTGAATATTCTTCTTCTTGTCCAGCAAAGTGACAGCCAGGCTATGACGGTATTTAAAAACCTAGACTTCAGGCTGGCCAATGTAGTCTGGTCCAGCCACTTAACCGACAGAGAAAAATCTACCAGTAATAACAAGAAAAGAGAATACTTCTTTTCCTGAAAGTTAAAGAGAATACAACTCCTAGTCCTAGCAGCTTGATGTAATGAAGGTTTAACATAAAATGAAACAGAAAATTGTTTCAAACAGAGAATAGAAATCAATCAAAGTTTCGACAATAAAGGTAGTATTGGGCTACATAATCTAGAAAGCACATCTTGAATTCAATTTAAACGAATTAATTACTACAGTATGAGCAAAATATTATCAAATTATTTCTACATGTCATGTGTCATCCAATTGACATCAACGATAGTCCAGAAGTTTAGCTTACACATATGAAAGTCTAAGATAGTTAAGCAAAGAATCTACAAATGATTACTTCTACAGAAAGCCCATATTGTCATAGACCATCACAAGGTTGCATAGGTAATAGCAAGCAAAACAACTTCAAATGACAGAAAAACTTACCTGATACTTGTTTGTCCACCTGTATCAACAAACACACAAATATCATTAGAAAAAGGATCACGTGACTTGAACCTTCTGGCAACAAAAACTGAAATTAGTAAAGCAACGAAGTTTCAAACAAAAATGGCAATGTGGAATTCCAACATAACGATTCAAATCTGAAAAGAACTCCTTTAGGATAAATAACCCCATTCATTTGCAGACAGCATAACCCTTCTTACTGAACTTGATTCAGTGACTGATTGTCAAAATTAATCCAAATGTACCCGAGTGACCACTTAAGGCAGGATGAAAATTATTCTAAAAAAAATGGACAGAAGTAGTAATAATCTAGTTCACTTTAATAAGGGATACAGCATAGAATATGGATAATATGAGGTATTTGAACTTCACTAAATCGTCAAACAATGTAACCATCAAACTATTGATCTCAATCTAACTTTCTTTCTTTTTTTCTTTTTTTCTGTTATCTGAGTATGTGAACCGGGAAGCCTAGACAACTACTTGAAACAAGTTGAAAGTTCTAGATAATGGAAATTAACGAAACCCATCGTTTTTTTCCCCCGGTCCAACCCGTACCATTCTACAAGAAAATTGCCTCATTGTACTATAGATATTCTATTTCGTGTACAACCAAATTCCGATATATGAGCAACCCTAAATCATGACCCAAACCTAAGCCACACTTCCACTAAGCACCAAGATTCACAAATCACAAGAGTTGGGGACCCAGAAACAAGAACATTGAGAGACAAGCAATAACTATATTTTTATGAAAGTAGAAGGTTAAAGCTTCGATTTTATTAACATTCTCGAGCAGATCAAAGTAAAATAAAACTAGCTAAGTTATAACCCTAATCTTGATGCGTTTAAAGTTACACAAGGCAGAAAAATATTGACATACCCAGATCCCAGACTTGGAATTTGATGTTGTTATACTGTACCGTCTCTACATTGAATCCAATTGCTGCATCCAAAGAAAATTAAGCTCAATATTGAGTTGCTCTAAGAAAATGCATACACATACATACATATATACACACTCGGTCCCTTAATTATTCCTAACCCTATTTTCTCACCAACCAAACAATTTTACCAAACGAAAAGAAAGATAGAAAATTCAGAGAAAATTAAGATCCAAGTAAAGGGAAAGAGACGAACTTGGAATCGTGGAGACAACTTCGCCCATCTGGAGCCGATCTGCACAAAATCCAATGCAAAAACATCATTAAGAAAACCCCAAAATTAACGAAAACTAGAGGTTTTGAAAGAGAGAGATACATACAGAGAATGGTGGTTTTTCCGGCATTGTCGAGGCCGAGGACGAGGATCCGAGCTTCCTTATTGCCGAACAGGGAAGAGAACATCCGACTGAACAACAAACCCATTTTTTGTTTTTCTTCAGAGCATCAATGGAAACCGGAGATCGAATCGGATCTCGAGATCCGCAGAACCACTCTGTTCTGTTCTGTTCCGCCCCTGAAAGAAGAACCAGAGCAGAGTTGTCAGCCGCGATTTGCTCGGAGCCCGGTTAGAGAGAGGAAGAGTTAGAGAGAGAGATGAGAATTGCTTGCCTGAAGGAAAAGGGGAGGCTCTGCGAGCGAAGAATGTTGGAATTTGGGGTCAGATTTGAGAAATTTGAGAAAATGAAGAAGGAGATGAGACTTTTGTGAAATTGTGTGAAGTTGCGTTTTTTTTTTTTTTTATTTAGTCTCTTTCTTCGTTGTCTCAAAGCCGAATTTTGGAATAGTAGAGCTGGAAACACAAATTTAAATCCCAATTGCCAAAAAAAAAATTTAATTTTAATTTTTTTAAGGGGGAAAAAAATAGAGTGAGAGATAGAAATGAAAAAATAAGTTAAAGTAGATAATTTTTAAACACTTGTTTAAAAAATAACCGATTTTTTTTTTCATTTAGGAAATTGACTCATGTGAAAAACCACAGATAAAAAAAAAAAAAGATTATTTGCCTAATTTAATGAACTTATGCCACTAAAAGTGTGAGTTTTTGAAATTTTAACCGATAAAGTAAGACATGATTGTCAAGAGGAAACATTTGAGAATAATCCATCTATAATTTATATGTAAGACATGATTGTCAAGAAGGAAAACATATCTTTTTTATCAAGATTTTAACAATTAGATGAATAAAAAGATCTGAGACAACTTAATAATAGATCACGACTCGTTATAATTAGTTTGAAAATCAGGGAACAAGATTTGATTTGAACTATTATTTGGGGATTAAAATGAATTCTCTTCTTCTTTTTTTACTTGTAAACTTTTTTTTTTTTTTTTTTTTTCTAAAGAGAATGATCATTTAAAATAAAATGGGATACAAATATCAATATCAAAGACAAACAATCATATGGTATATGAGACACAATCCTTGACTAAGGCCGATTTCATCAGTAAAATCTGACGAAGTTCAATGAAAATGACATAAGTCAAGCTTGTACAAAGCTTTTTTAAATGAAAAATATATACAATCGATGGAATATTCCAATCGATCAAGAGACAGTTACTTACAGCACAGGGGCCGCAACAAACTCCGTCTAACCATAATATTAACGGAACTAAGAAATAGATACCGCCAGAGAAACTCGAATGGAACATACACACAAAAACAAACCCAAGGTGGGTGAACTACCTCCTTTATTATAAAACTAAAACAAAAACAAAGCATGAATACAAAATCACATCGATCACAAAATTCTCGCCTGACATGGTACAACCACTCCACCATGCGCCACAACTCAAAAGAAATCGATCTGGCTCAATTGGAAGCAAGAGATTGTCGCATCGACCATCAAATCACCAAGACCCTCACTGAAACTCAGACCGCCGGAAGCTTGCTGCCAGGACCAGAAAACTCACCAAGCTAGATCTGGTCGAGAACCGCCAAATTAGGACTTTCTAACTCCATCCCTGCAAAAGTCACCGAGCCACAGATTACCCTCATCTACCACGGCTTCGTCAACCAAGACATTGGCAGTGTTGAACATTTTCTACCTCCCGTAAGCTCGTTACGCTTAACGCCCACTTACTTAAAGACTCGTTGGTTCACGACTCTATAAATGAAAATTGACCCTACTCTATTGTTTTCTTAAAAGAAGAAGATGGTCAAAAGCTTACTCTTTCACCCTTCATCCCCTTTTATATCAATTAGGGATGGCGAGCTCTAACCGATTCCTGGTCGATGGTGGCAATGGGAGTCCTACGCAAAAAGAAACCCTAGTATTTGAAATGTTTAAGAGATAGTGAGAGATCGCCTAAGTTAAAACCCTTTTGTTTACTATAATGAATTGTTTTTTTTTTTTTATATTTTAATTTAAGAGTGGGGATTCAATCTAGCACCTTTTGGTAAAGTCAGACGTGAAATTATTATTGATAATATGCCTACAATCACAATTATTAGACTAATCTTGATACTTCTACCATTTTTATTTATTTTTATTGACTAAAGATACTTCCTTATCATTATTTTTTAACACAAAACAAAAAGAGAGAAAGAAAGAAAGAAAGAAAGAAACATTAGATACACATTGTGTTCATGTCCTCATGACTCTTCTTTTGTGTTCAGAGGATAAAGAGAAAAGGAAAATGGCAAGAAAAGTCATAAATATTATGCAACACTAATATCTTGTTTGAAGCAGTAGGCAGGTGCTTGCGTTACTGAATCTGGCAAAACTGCACCAACCTCAAACGTCATTATGTGATTTTCTATTCCTCTGCAAATTTTCCAAATTAATCAATTAGTATAATATTATAGGCTGTACAAAATGTATATACATATAATTATATATATATATATATATAAGGAGCTTAAGTTAATTAAATGTGCACATAAGGTTTTACGAAAATTAACAAATTAATTAAAGTTTTCCATATTGGATCTAAGACATCTGTTTTTTCTTTTAAGCATCAATCAAAATTCACTGATAGAACG
Source organism: Ficus carica (assembly GCA_009761775.1). NCBI lineage: Eukaryota > Viridiplantae > Streptophyta > Magnoliopsida > Rosales > Moraceae > Ficus > Ficus carica. The sequence goes on along the minus strand of CM019740.1, from coordinate 4,232,961 downwards.
GATCTTAATTGAGGATTATGTCTTTTATATTACAGAATTATTCACTTATTCACATCACAATATAAGTTTGTTTCACTCTGTTTGTTTGAATGCAATCTCCCTTAAAAAAATTTAAAAAAAAAAGAAAAAAAAAAAAGTCAAACTATAGGAATACCCAATATAGTATTATTTTGATATCTCTTTATGTTTAACCACTTGCCAACCTAATATTAGTTGGCACATAGAACTATAGCCAATTCTAATAGATATGCATGCATAATCGAATAAATTCTTCACATGGAAAATTAGGTTTCATTTGGATGAAATACTTATTTTCAAGAAGAAAAATATTTATTTTTTAATGGAAAAAATAATGTTGGAAATTATGCACTATGAGAAAATTTTTAAAAAAATTATTTTCTTTTTCCAAAGAGTATTATACAAAGTAAGTTTAAATTGAGATAGTTTTTTCTTTTCAAAATAAGATAATGATGGAAAATTTGAGACAACTACTTTTTTGCAAAAAATTTTCAATTTCTGAATTTGGATATATCAGGTTAGTATGCATATAATTAAACTTTGACAAAATTAATCAAGCTTAGACTCAAGAATGAACCTCAATACGAAGTCCCCGTAATAAAATTTTATGCCTATAGGGAAAAAATAAAAAAAAAACCCTTAAAAATTTAATAATTTAAAAGATAATTCTTTGACAATATGTAAAAGGTTGTTTTACAGCAGACATGTTATTTTACACGTATCTATGGGAATTGCAATTTTCACTGCTGAATTAGCTTTTTAATGATTTGATATACGTGTATTCATTTTAAAAATCCGTAGGTAATTACACAAAATTGCTTCTATTTTATTAACACTACCAAAAAATTAATATAACAGCTAAAAAATGTTTGTTTCTATTATAGAAAATCTCTTTTAAAATAATACCCTATCAGTATAATTGTGAACTATAAGATATGCGTAAAATTCCACTAAATTTATGCATTTTAGCTTTAATATGATTAGATGAGCCGAAGTTTCGCATTACTAGTAGGATAGTTTTGTACCCAATAATAAAATGAAACTGACAGTAAATAGATTTTACCAAATTAAAAGAAGTAAATAACACGTTATAAAAATATTTAGTGTATTCTTAAAAAAAAAAAAAAAAAAGGTGTAAAAACAAACCAGGTAAATAACTATTTACTTCAATTGTTAAATGTCTTTCTCCCATAAAAATTTTCTCCAATTTAAAGTTAAAAATAGGAAATAACTAACTCACCTGGTATGAAATCAAAATATCTAATCATATTATAATTAAATTGTATCTTCAAGAAAGTTTCTAGTAGGATAATCAACATTTTATAACTAGATACAAAAAAAAAAAAAAAAAAAAAAAAAAAAAAAAAAAAAAAAAACTATTGAAATTGCTCAATTATAAATTATTAAGTGACATTAAAATCCTATAAAATTCATAAAATTTCGAAAATCATATTCCAATATTTTTGTTATAACTCTCTAAATCAAATTAAAATGATAAAAACCTTGAGGAATTATTTATAACTTAAGATATTCATACCTCCATCAGAAAAATCAAAACGAACAGGAAGTTGAGTAAGAACATCTTCATAGTACCAAATGAAGTCCAATTTCTGCCACACATGGCATAGAAACCCGTCGGTTACTTGCGTCCCAAGGTACTCGGCTCCTCGGCCAGAAAATCCGGCCGAGGGATGCCAACCCCGAAGTCCATTACCTTGCACGTCCCGTCCCCGTCCCCGTCCCCGTCCCCGTCCTCATCCCCGCCGTTACCATCGGCGAGCGTGTAGTAAAACGACGTACCGTTGTTCCACTCGACGGCGTAAAGGAGCTTCTCATCGAGCTGGGATTGGTGTATGTTGACATTGCGGCCTCGGGGCCAATCGTACCATAGGTCAGCTAAATGGAGCTCACCCGTGGGGGTAAGTTCATGAATAAAGCGCGTGGAATTGCCCCGGCCACGGCGTTGGGACCGGAATCTCGGGTCGTGAAGATGAGCAGATTGTTGAGAGGTTTAGGATTAGAAATATTGCAGATATTGAAATTAGCCATCGTAGTGGGAGTTTCATCTTCATCTTCATCGTCTTAACTCTGTACTTTTTTTTTTTTTTTTTCTTTGATCCTACAAGAGTTTTGTTTCCTGGATAATGGGAACCGAGAAAGGCGAAGTGGGTGGTGGAGATTTTAAGGAGATGGTACGGCGAGTTTATAATGGGAAGAGAGATAAAATATGTCTATTTTAGACAAACACTTTTCTTTTCTTTTTTTACCACGGAATTTTTCAGATAATTTTGTACAACAGTGTATTTAATATATTGGATATTATATATTAAGCCTATTCTCGTGTTCTCGTGTTTCGTACTCAGACACGAATAATATTTATATTGATTAGTCTCTTAGATTATATCAGATAATCTCTTGGATTATATTGATTAGTCTCTTGGGTTGTCTTCTCTCACTGCCCGCTCTCTCTCTCTCTCCGTCGCAGACAAGCCAGATATTAGAAGGGAGAATATTCATATATATTTATATTTTTTGAGAAAGAGAACCATTCGGATTACTATTATAGAGATGAGAACATTAAACATAACGGATTTTCTAACTTAAAAAATTTACAAGACACCTTTTGACTTTTTTTTTTTTTACTTTGTCCTCTATTTGTTATTTAAATTTAACTACAATTAAACTGTACTTTTTTTATTTTAATTTTTATCTTTTTTTTAAATAAATAAAATTTATAACTAGTTTTTGAAAAATCAACTAACTCCAATATAAAAAATTTAATCTCCAACTAACTTACCAAACGAGACTTACGTTTGGTTCATCGGTTATAGATGAAATTTTTAAGTTGGAGTTGATTGATTTTTCAAAAATTAATTATAAATTTTGTTAACTTTTAAAAAAAGTTAAAAAATGATATGAAAAAGTATAATTTATTGGAGTTGAGTTGAAATACTAAACGAAACATAATCATCCTCCTTCAGCCACATGTCTTCAACTTTGATTCCTTTTTTTTTTTTTGGCATTTTTCCTTCTAATGCCTTTATTTTCTCCTTTGTTATTTGCTTTATTTTATATTTACTTTTTCTTTTAATGTATTTTATTTTCTCTTTTTTATATATTATACTATTATCTCTTATTATATTTCAATAGACGTCACACGACAATCTAATACTCATCATTTAATAATTTTACAAAAAATTACTTTTTTTAAGGATCCAGTTTATAAATGATTTGAGTTGAAAAAATATAATTGAAGTGAAATTTTTTATAAACCTTTTAGAAAATGACAAAATTTTTAAAAAAATAATAAAAAAATACAGTTTGAGTTCGATCGACACAAACGAGAACTTAATAAAAATTTCACTTTATTTATCTATTCACGTGCGCGAATTTTCCACGTAGTTTACTAAAAAAACACAAAAAAATCGAAAATCGTTAAACTATTCTCAGAAACTTCCCTTGTCCATGATTGGTAAAGAGAAAAGTCTTGGAATGCCCAAATCTCTTCCCAATTCCCTTCCCTCCATACAAAACCGTTTCCCTCCGAACTCCAATTGATTCTCCTCCGTCCCTCGTCCCCTCTCTCACATGATCGCCGCCAATTCTCCTCTCAAATAACGCATCTCCGGGACCCACTCTCCACCCCAACCCCGCCGGAATCCGGTCCCGGTTCCCCTGCTTCGGCCTGGGCTCCCGATCGTCCGAGCTCAGCAAGCCTTGGGTGGTCGGAGTCGGACCAAGATGGAGTTTCTTCAGAGAGTCACCGGCGGCTGGTCGAGGATTCTCGGCATAGATTACCGGCGTTCGTTAACGGCGCCGTCGGCGAGGAGGATAACGATGCCACGGCGGTGCCGGAGCATCTCGTGATTATGGTCAATGGAATCAATGGAAGGTAAATTGCAGAATTTCTCGGCGTTTACCGATTTTGGCAAGCAAAAATCTGAATTTCTCAAAATTTTGTTTGGTTTGGTTTGGTTTTGATTTACGTTAGGGTTAAATTTGATGCAGCGGAATTTTTTTTTGAAATAAATTCGAAAATTGAAAAGCACTCAGAGGAATTTGTCTGAAACCTTGATAAGATAATTGAATACTTCTCTCAAACAGGAGAATTTGGAATTTAAATCGAGAAATCTAGGCTAGAGACAGGAAACTTAGTATAGTATGAAGAAAACTTTAAATAGGAAAAAAAAAAAAAATAGTTTTAACGAATTAAAGAAACTGTAATGTAAGGAAACTCTGCCGAGGATTCTCGCATAGATTACCCGGCGTCGTTAACGGCGCCGCCGCGAGGAGGATAACGATGCCACGGCGGTGCCGGAGCATCTCGTGATTATGGTCAATGGAATCATGGAAGGTAAATTTGCAGAATTTCTCGGCGTTTACCGATTTTGGGCAAGCAAAAGTTTGAATTTCTCAAAATTTTGTTTGGTTTGGTTTGGTTTTGATTTACGTTAGGGTTAAATTTGATTGCAGCGGAATTTTTGTTTGAACTAAGTTCGAAAATTGAAAAGCACTCAGAGGAATTTGTCTGAAAACCTTGATAAGATATTGATACTTCTCTCAACAGGAGAATTTGGAAATTTAAATCGAGAAATCTAGGCTAGAGACAGGAAACTTAGTATAGTACGAAGAAAACTTTAAATAGGAAAAAAAAAATAGTTTTAAGAATTAAAGAAATTGTAATGTAAGGAAACTCTGCAATTAGCTTATTACAAGAAAATCCTACTAAGGAAACAAAAATTAAAGAACTGTAATAGGGAGACTTGGAATTAGCCTAGAATAGGAAAAATTTTGCTAACATCACTTTCTTTTATTTTTTAAACAGTCTTCAATTGTTTTTATTTGCAAAATGACATCGGAACTACCGAGAGGCGAGAACAACCAATTTTTTAGTTGGTAATTCAGTGTTAGAATGAAAGAAGGTTATTTTAATTATTTTTATTTATAAATTGTCACTTTGGGAAATTCCTCAAATTTTTGTTTCGAATTTCGCAGCCATTAAAAAATTAAATACAAGGAAAAGAGGATAAGGCGTCCTCTTATAATAGAAACAGAAACATTCATCAGGGAGCCAAAAACAGAAACAGAACCATGCTTGGGTCAGCAGTGCAATCCTTATTTCCCTACAACATCCTTCCAATCCAAGAAAAAAAAATGATGAGATCGGATTACTTTCAAATTTAGCCCCTGAAGAATTGTTGTCTCACTTATCCCTCATCTTAAAGTGGAACAAGATCCCCCAAGCTTATCATAAGTTGTAGTTTTGGTACTTTTACCCTTGAGACATCAATTTTTTTAACAGCTTTTAATCACCTGAGGGTCACATGACTCGTTAGTAAAAGGTAATTTTTTAGCGAATTTAATCTCATGTAGTTCACTTGATGAGTATATGTGATTATATTCGTTTTAAAAAATCGATGCCTCAAAAACATAAGTACTAAATTGCAACTTATGATAAGCTTGGAGGAGATTTAAGTATGATAGGGTTGTCTAGAAGTGGAAAAATGTGATAGGGACCGTACGGGCGGTTAGGTTGTAATGGGCTATAGCTTAGAATGTTTTGTTTTCTTTCTTTTTCCGTTTTCCTTCCGTTTTTCACTAAGGATACCTTATCCTTTACCTTTGTAATTGATTCACTAATAAACAAGAGGAGCTTTTCTTATTCTAAAAAAATATTTTTAAGCATTATAGTTTCTAAAACAAAGTGGATGGGTTTATTAGATAATGTTTCTGCTCCTGGAGTGGAGGGTTTAAGGTCAAATCAACATAAAATGGGGAGCATCGTCTTGCTCGTTGGTGTGGAGCCTATTAAAAAAGGGGAACTTTTTTCTTTTATTTTTATTTATTTTATTTTTTCGGTCGAGGGTCATGTATACAAGATAATGAAAAGAGGTTTCCCTCATTCCCCTCTAAAAAAACATGAGCTTCAGTTCCTCTTGTAACATGCTGCACGGTTTATCAAGCTGCGAAACTCATCAGATTCATTAGACCTTTTTAGCAAAAATTAGAAAAATTTTAAGCTCTTTGGCGCACTTTATATTGAAAGGTTGTTTCTACTGTATTTCATTTTTTCAGTGCTGCAGATTGGAGATATGGCGCAGAGCAGTTTGTCAGAAGGCTTCCTGATAAAGTACTTGTACACTGTTAGTGCTCTTCCCTTATGATTGAGTTGTTATATCTATGCATTTGGAGATACTCTATGAGGCCTAATGGCCTTTGGATGTGAGTTTTTAACCCCAAAGAAATTCGGAACTAGGACTAATTTCCTTGTTTTGTGATAGATTCCTCTTTGAGGTTATGTTATTTATTTTCCCGTTAAGTAATTATAATTCTAATACCAATGTTTTGCGCATACCTTACAATTCCTTTTGATGGAAGTCTTATGCCCTGCAAACAAGAAAGACAACTTCTTTTTGGATATTCATGTTTGCAGGCAGTGAATCTAACCACTCAAAGTTGACATTTGATGGGGTTGACACCATGGGTGAGAGGCTCGCTGATGAGGTATTTTGGTTATAACATAATGATATTTTACGGACCTGGACTCTGTAGCTTATGAAAATTAACTGCCTTTAAATGATCTGGTATTTTTTCTACTCTTTTGTTATTATAATTAAAATAGCTCACCATAAGAGATCACCAACATGAGAAAATTTGTGTATCCTTTCTATGGAAAAATTAAGACTTGGAATAAATTGTAATGCAGGTGTGGTCTATTGTCAGAAACAACTCTAAGGTGAAGAAAATTTCCATTGTAGCTCACTCTTTAGGGGGCCTTATAGCAAGATTTGCTATTGGAAAGCTCTATGCATCTGTCCCGAAATCAGACCCATCCTACTGGTGGTTGCTTGGACAAGGATAACACAAATAATTTCATCCTTGAGCAGCCTTGCCTTGGTACAATTGCTGGATTGGAACCCATGAACTTTATAACAGTTTGCAACACCGCATCTTGGTTCAAAGGGGAATAAGCAGGTAGATCCTTACATGACTAATATTACCATTCTGCACATTCAATCACATTTAATAAGTATTAGTATCTATTCGTTCGTATATGTTTCTAATAAGTGAGTGCAATCGCAATGATGGATGCAGATGACAAAGTTTGTGTGTTATGTGTGTACTTTTATGTGCGTAGTCTAAATGATTGCTAGCACTTCTATATGTGCATTTACTGCTGTAAATTATAGTTCCTATTTGGCCTAGCTTTCCTGATTGTTTGGTTTTTGGAATCTCCATTTTATAGAATGTTCATTTACTAACTTCTTATTGGAATAAGGGCAAGTCTTGCATATGATAAGTTAGAAAGAAAAGGTAAAGGGAAGAGAAGTTTAGACAGTATGAATTATTTGCTTTTTTTTTATTTTATTATTTTTTTTAACATTCATTTGTGTTCTAGGAAAACAGTATCTGATGTGTTGGTGGACCTCTATCTTAGGCCTGTTTTTGTTTTTGGACCAGATAGGTTACTTATACTTTTTGAACGGGCAAGTTTTGACCTTGGTTTTCTTGAATTGTTTTTACAGCTTCCATTTCTCTGTGGTCTTCCTTTTCTGGAAAGAAGAGCACGTCAAACTGCACACTTGATTGTTGGGAGGTCAGGGAAGCATCTCTTCCTCACAGACAAGGACAAGGACAAACCCCTTCTACTAAGAATGGTTAATGACACCGATGATCTGAAATTCATGTTAGTCAGATACTGCTTTATCACTTCGCATGTTTCAGCAACATTATAATTCAATGGTATTAATATGTGATATCATCTTCTTTGCTTGTGTAGATCAGCATTGCGTGCTTTCAACGCCGTGTCGCATATGCAAATGCGAATTATGATCGTATCCTGACTGGAATGATAGCTATAGGGGCTTAAATATTTTGTAGACGTTCATATAAAAATTAGAATGTAATTTAAGAAGCTAATTAGGTCTGTCCATGTCATTGTCACTTATTTTATTTATGTTTACCTTCATTCTTGTAAGATATGGTTGGGTGGAGAACTTCATCGATACGGCGTCAAAGTGAACTTCCAAAGGTAAAGTTGTTTATGCTTGAGCCTTGAGAGACTTCATGCTGCACATACCAGTTACCCTTTGAATCTGAACTTCTTCCTTATAACTTGTAGTCAAATCGACTCGTACCTCATGGCAAATATCAGCATATCGTTGTCGAGCGAGAAGTTTTGATAATGCACAATATAAAGTTCTGTCACTTGTTGGAGACCAACAAGATGAATTGGAAGGTTTGTCAAATTTGCGTCTTTCGTTTTGAGTATCTTGAGGTTATTGAATTAAGTGTTTGATTTGTGGGTTATCGCAATAATCTTTGTTGAGTTAAACTCATGTGAGTCAAGGGTTTCCTTTCTTCATTTCAGTTGGTTGTGTATTCCTTTTCAAGTTTATTTCGGTCACTGAGCATTTCCGCTTACGTTTATGCAGAGGAAATGATAAGAGGCCTCACTCAAGTGCCATGGAGCGTGTGGATGTTAGCTTTTCAAAAAGCAGACAACGATTCATTGCTCACAATACCATTCAGGCAAGTTCTGATGCTGAATTACATAATTCTATTGTTCTTAGTGGTTCAGTGTATAATGTCGTGTATTGCATTCTATTTGGTCTTTTCTTTCTTTTTCCTTCTCACATCCCCGGAAACGGAAATCTTTAAAGGAGATTTACTGTTTCATAGTCTATGAAAATATCACTTTCACCATGGTTTGATCTGTGAAGTCCTCTTCCTCTTTTCGGAATGATCCGTTTTTCATTTGACTTTATTGAAGTACAACCTATAAATATGTCAAGTAAGCCCTCAAGTATAAACATTGAGTACTTATGACAACATGCTTTTTGTTATATTCTTATGGATGTCCCTTTTCATGCTTGCAGGTGAAGAGGTATTGGTTAAATTCTGATGGAGCTGACGTGGTTTTCCATATCATAGATAACTTCCTTCTATAGTTGTTTTTTAGTTTTTCTTTGATTCAAGTAGGTGATGCAAGTGCGGTTTACAACTACCGCTCTTTTTTCTGCTAAAAAAAAAAAAACTGCCGCTCTTTTTCACTTATGTTTAATATCATGTACTTTATTACGACGATGTTGAGATGTATATTTTATTGCAATGTAGGGATGACCAAAATTTGCATATTTGCAAGCCATCTCTTATTGCTTTTCTAGCGCTAGTTTTTTGTTTGTTTGAGCTTCCTATTGTGCATACTTTGTATGTATATTAAAGGAATATAATTACAATTTCAGCTGCATTTTATCTGATTGCCATTTCATAATTGTTTGTAAACAAATTTATCTGATATCTATAGCCTCTTTCGGGAGAGAGAGAAGGGGTTACGAAGAGATCAATAACTTGAGTGCAACATAGATGTCACGAAGTTCTATAAAAAACCAAGTTAATTGGTCAAGTTTTCATTTGATCTACTCATACTATCTTGCAAGTTCTTGGCCCGTCTATTTGTCATGTCCTTATCATATTTAGTGTCTTATTTGTAAAACTGTTTTCATAAATAAGCACAGACGAAGAGTGCTGCATTTTCTCTCCCATATTTTTTTTTTCTTCCTTTATTTCTTTCTTTGAGAAAGTGGGACGGAACAGGGAGCGAAGGTGTGCACAAGAAAGAACGATCTCATGACATTGGATGTTGAGTGCTCACAACCATCCTAGTAGATTAAAGTAATTGACTGGTGATTGATCAATATTAATGGTTTGTTTGGTTCACTCACTCAAATTTAAATTTTTCAACTCAATTTTTGTCTACTTCTGAAATTTTTTTGTCTTTTCTGAAAAAGTCAATAAAAATTACTATTCAAATTTTAAAATCTCAACTCAACTCAACTCAACTCAATACCAAACAGTCCCTGTATGTTTTTCTCTGCCACACTTTATGTTAAGATCTCTTCTCTTGTTTCCCTCTCTTTCTCATCCTTTTTTGGTTATCCTATTCTTTCCCTCTCTTCTTTCTATCTCTCTCACTGTTCCTGTGTCAGATAATTTTTACTCTTGGTTTTTGGGTTTTGAAGTAAGTGGTGATTCCTAAAACTTGTTTCCCCATTTTAAGCACTTATTTTTAAGAACATCGTTAAGTGGAAAATGATCAATAATCCAGGACCTAGGAATGTGGTGATTACAATCAGTTGTTTCTAAACATTCAGAATGCTTGTGGGAAAAAAAAAAAAGTTCCGTCTTGATTGCCTATGATTTATGAATTAATATTTCGGACTAGAAGAACGATGAGGAAGAATTATGCGGGCCTTTTAGGCCCCTAAAGAAATGATCTCTTTATACTTCCAATGTTTTAGAAGAAAATGAAAAGAAAAGAACCAAAAAAAAAAAAAAAAAAGGAAAGAATAAATTTGAAGTAGGACTGTGAAAATCAGGATGTTGGCTTAATCTTTCCCACTCATAATTGTATTACACTACTTACAACTTGAAAATTTTAATTACATTAACATGCATTATAATCTGCAACTTCTTTTTCCCTCATTTTCAGGACTCCTGTGGAGCCTGGGCTAAAGAATGGATACAAAGACGAGGTAAGTACTATGTTGAAGAATAACCGCAATAGTCTTTACTTTTTATGGAATCTGTCTCTGGAAAGCTGCATATAGGAAGTGAATTAACAAGTTAGAGCCTGGTACATGAAAGTTTTTTTTTTTTTTTTTACGGAGTAATCGGGTTGAAACGAGCCCTGCAAATCATGCATTACCATTCCTTTTCTTCAGTACTTTTGCTGCCGATGCTGACTTCCGCGGTCTCTTGTTTTTGTGGTGAATCTGATTTCTCGGTCAGAAGACACGATAAACTTTTGCAGAACTGAACGTTATTAAAATTGTATTACTATCTTAGATGAAGTAGACAATTATTTGCTTACTTAATCAGTTTAGACATCTTAACATAAAGGTACCAAAGTAGATAAATGATTATTCACAGGCACAATTAGCGTAGATTTCTTATCATACTTCCTTGTACATTCCTTGCTCCCCCATAGATTTTGATATTTCCACGACACAATTTGTGGGAGAAACCTCGATCACCTGAAATTTTCCGCATGCAGTGGTGAGATACTGAAATGAGTTTTACTGTAACTATATACGAAACATATTACCTCTGCTGATAGTTCAAAGTATGATCTAGGATTTCTGGTCATCTTCTGTTGTATATGCATTCTCATCTGTCATAGTTTTGAAGAAGTTCAAAAAAAAAAAAAAAAAAAAAAAAAAAAAGTTATACGTTAGTTGTTTCTTGAAGTAGAAGATTGCAAAATTTCTTAGACCGAATAAGGAGTATTTCACCTTGAAGTTGTTTATTCTTTCCACTGTTAGTCTTGCGTCTGTAGCAGCAGTTTCTATTTTCTTTACAGTTTCATGAAATGTATGCTTTGATCCGAGCCTTGTTTTCTTCTTGGTGTCATCCTAAACCAGAAAGGGTTCAGCATGGTTCACTTTATTGTAAACGAAATCTTGTAATTAAAATTACTTAAAAACTTATAAACAAAAAACAGACAACTACCGCTTTCCCAGTTATAACTTGCCTCTTCCTCAAAAGACCTGACAGATCAAGATCCTTTGACATGGCTATCAGCTGGAAAGCGTTTATAAAACTTGAAGATCTGGTTATCTTATTCTCCGTGACTTTCTCCTGCAAAAGAGTTCAGATACTGAGATGAAATCATGGGGTTCCATTGTCACCTCCATTTGGTCATTGTATCAAGTATTTCACCTCAATCGAATCAAAGGCTGCATTAACATCACCCAAGTATATTATCTCGTCCCTTTCATTTCCGCAACTAGGAACATAATCCTTTTGAAACCATTCATCATCAATAATCTCTGGAATTGTGATTCTCTGACAATAAAAGTTGAATTATATTACGGTAGTCGCTATAAACTAAAACATCACAAGGAATAGTCATCTGGAATTTTACCTTTTTAGAGTTTGGCTCCAGTATTCTTGAGATTAGCATCTTTTGGCTTTCCGTAAACCATTGTGGACATGTGTATTGTGCTCTGGTTATCTTTGCACGTGGAGTTATCAGAATGGGAGTTTAGTTGTACTGGAAATTGTGAGTTATATACGATATGTGTACCTCGTATAAGTTTATTCTGTACCTTCCTATATAAGCTTATCAGGTTGCGGTCGTCAAACGGGAGATAACCGGCAAGTAATTCAAAAAGGATTACGCCACAAGACCAAATATCTGCTGCAGCACCATCATATTCCTTATTCACAAGCAGCTGTTAAGAGGAGATGAAATTATCATCCAGAGAAATGAGTCAAAGAAGCTCAGGTACTAGCATTTAGCTTAAATTATCCTCGGTTATATTTTTATTTTTTATTTTTAAGAAGTAGAAGAAGAAATATAATTTACATTAGTGGTGGGATTTTTTATTTTATTTTCTTACCTCGGGTGCTACATAGCTTGGAGAGCCACATGTTGTAGATAGAAGATCACCAGGCTTTCAATTTATCAAAATTTCATAGAAGCAATCAGTATTAGGTTTAAGTAATGACGTGACAAAATCAACGCCTAAGTTTGCATTTGCTACCTTACGCAGTGCGCTTAATCCGAAATCTGATACTTTGAGATTTCCCTTGCTATCCAGGAGTAAATTATCTGGCTGAACAAGATATGCAAAAACACTCGTCAGTCTAGGTGGTTTGTTTTTAAGAGAACTCTTTAATAAATAGTGTTGTGTTCTTCTGACCTTCAGATCTCGGTGATATACCCCTTTGCTGTGACATTGGTCCACCGCTTCAATCAACTGCTGAAAATGTTTTCTTGCCTCCGATTCACTTAATCTCTTGGCGTATAACTGGGTAATGGATTCAACCGATTAGAAAAACTACAGTAAACACCTTCCATTGATCCAAGTTGTTGGTGATGAACTTACAATCTTGTCTGAGAGTTGTCCACCTGATACGTATTCCATTACGATGTAGATTTTGGTCTTTGTGCCGAGAACCTGTTAATGGAGGGGAAGTGTATGTGATTTCAGCGGATGGTACATGATAACCAACTAAAAGTTGGTCACTTACCTCGTGTATGCGTACAATGTTGGGGTGATTGAGAATTTTCATTGTCCTTATTTCTCTTTGTACCTGATATTTAATGTGAATGCATGAGAAAAAAAGCATGTGCGTGAACGTGTTGTATCAAATTTTTTGGTTATTCATCGGTGACTGAAAACGAAACAGAACATGCCTGAAACATGAGATTGCTTTCCATGACCATGCGTTTATCAATGGTCTTGATTGCAACATAATGGCCGTTGGTGGTGTCAACAGCCAGCTTAACCTTAGCAAACATACCTTCCCCGATGGTTCGGCCGATCTGATACTTGCCTATGTTGTTGGGAAATCCCATGTTCCGGTCGGAGAAAATCAACGCCTCAGTCTCCAATCTTCTACTTTAACTTCCAGACAACAATTGATACTTTCTATTGCTAATTCCGTTGGTATTGCCTTTGTTTCATATCCTCTCTGGTTTGAATGTCTCAGATATAGAAGATAGCAAAGCTTGGCTTGGAGGGTAGCGCGTGCTTCGTTATAGCTGCATTCTTATGGTTCTCATTTCTTCCTCATAGGAGAAAAGATTCTGAGGTCGGACATCCGAGATCGAATTTCCTAAACTGACTATTATATTTTTGCTTGGACCTTATAACTCTCTTTTTTTAAGAGTTGGTTTTGTGTCTTTGCATTACGAAGCTGACTAGTTGGCTGATTGGGTGTTGACTTGTTGAACGTGGTTTGAATAGAAGGTACGAGTTCTTGTCATAAGTTGAAAATCTTCCTACATTATTGTCTGCAAACCATATTGCAAAAGTGTACAAATAGATTAGTGAAAAAAAAAAAAAAAATCAACCCAAAATTTTATAATTTTTCTTTTATATGGGTTTTAAACTTTTCCTCACAAAAACAGTTGACTCGTGTAAAGACAAATTCTGGTGAGACATACCTTACACACTCAAGTTTTCAATCCCCGCCCCCCCCCCCCCCCCCCCCCCCCCCCCCCCCCCCCCACCCCCCCCCCCCCCCCCCCCCTATTTTTTTCTTTTCCATACCAAACACAGGCTAAAATCGATCTTGATTAGTTTGGTTAGTGGCCTTAACAAAATTAGTCATGAAAATAATATCAGAAGAAGTATACTAAGTATTGCCAAGATTAAAAAGGTATATTGCTAATGCAATGTGAAGGAGAATTTCTTAAGAGCTAATTTAAGAGAAAATTAAGTAGATAGTCATGTTTTGAGTACCTCTTTATAATTTTGCCCATAATTTACCCACTTAACGTTAAAGTTGATTTTAGTGTTATTAAATGATAAAATTATCAACTTTAATATAATATAATAATGATATAAATATAAGAATGTGTCAAATTTATGACATTCTTGCCTATAAACCTTAATTTAAAAAGGTATGCATACTTGCACTGCAATTTTTGACTCCTTTATAGAAACCGACCCGTTGCACTTGAATTATTATTATATTTTTTCTTTTAATTTTTCCTTTTTTCATAAAGAGATCAAATAAAACGGAAAATTAATGGAGTTTGACGCCTCTATCTCTCTTTTTTTTTCTTCCTGTCTCCTTTCGTATCATTAATAATATCATGACATATTAATTAAAATATCATATCAATTAAAATTTCATGTTGTTTAATTAAAATGGTGTGATTTTATTAAAAAGATACGAAAAATGATGCGGAAAATAAGTAAATGAGCCAAATCCAAAGTAATAAACTCCGCAGTTCCCTCTCTTGAAACTAATGAACTTCATTACATAGTTCCCTCTTTCCATTCTAATATATTAAAATCCATTCTAATATATTCAAACCTTCCCCAACTGTGTCAATTTTTGGTGCCACCTTCCCCTTCACCAAGAAAATTTGGTGGACCCTATTTTAGCTCATTTATAAGTAATCCTCGCTGCCCTTAATAATAATAATAATAATCATCATCATCATCATCATCAAGGTACGATTAAGAAAAAGACGTTGTCCATTGATTTTCTTTCCATACTCAAGAACTGATTTTTCCTTTAAATTTTCAGAAAATTGAAGGCCAATAATGTTGATCCACGTGGGTGGTTGTCATTGGTTTGTGAATTTTTCTGAGGTGTGCTTTGGTAGCTACTAGCTAGCAATTCCATGAATGTTAGGTTTGGTTGGCGTCCATATGCCAGCCCCAAATTGTCGGTTCCTCTTTCCTTTCGTCTTTCCATAAATGCACTAGTTTATGAACACATGCTATACACGTTCGTATTATTTTTACTTTTTTTTTTTTTTTTTTAAGATATAGTGACAAAGAATAGTTAAGTATGGCTATTTTTGAGGAAAATATCATTTTAACATATTAAAAAGGTGATAAAAATGGTGTGAGAATAATATTTAAATGACAACATTTTTTTTTTAAATTGCGTAATGGGAATAAAATAAAAGAAAAAAGTGTTTTTGATCGTATACGTTTATAATTAAAAGATAGAATATTTTAAAGGAAAAGTTAGAAATATGTGAACAGATTTTCTTTTTTAATATTTAAAAAAAATATATGAGCAGCAAAAAAAAAAAAAAAAAAAAAAAAAAAACTAAACTAAAACGAAAACGTTGGTTTCAACCTAAACATGCTTTTTGGTTGGAATATTGTATAGATATATAGACAAATTATTAGCTTAGACCTTCATTTGACATATCGTTTTAAAATTGAAAAATATTTCAAATTGAGAATTTAAAATGAACTGGTGTTTCAAATAAACAAAAATGAATATGGTAAATTGAAAATAGATTTAGATACGATTTGGATTGAACTTTTTTTTTCTTATTTTGTATTTGAAAGGGTGTAATTCATATGGTAAAAAAAAATTGATGGATACAAGAGCAAATAATACGACATGAAGAGACCTTTTCTGTGGATACGTGTTTGTTTCATATTTTAAATGTGAAACGAATTTCAAAATCCGAAGTACCATAGTTGATGAGGATTTGCTTTTTTTTGTTTTTGTTTTTTGTTTTTTGTTTTTTTTTTGTTTGTTTTTTTTTTTTTGTTTTTTTGTTTTTTGTTTGTTTTTTGTTTTTTGTTTTGTTTTTTGTTTTTTGTTTTTTTTGTTTTTTTTTTTTTTGCTGTTTGAATTGAGGAGGATTTGCTTGAGCTTGATCATGATGTTGATGGTGGACCCAATCACTCTTGGAAAATATTGAAAATATTGAGGAGGATTTGTTTAATTGTGAATTAGGAAAGAGTAATTTTAGGGCCGGATTTTTTAATTGATAAAAAATTAAGGGATATGTGAGAAGTGATTGATCACTTGATAAATGTTCAGTCAAAAATTAATCAATATTAACTAACATTTTAATGATTAAGAAAAGATCATTTTTAAAACAAATATTCGAAAATCGTTCAGCTACCCACTTTCTCCTTATTAACCACATTATTGGAGAAGTTTATCATGGTAGTTTCATTTTTATTTTATTTTAAAGAGATTATCGTAGTTGTTAAAAAAGCTGAAAGTCTGGAAAATGTGTTCAAACTCTTGCTATGTGTAAGCTTCACCATTTTGTAAGTTTTTCCCTTTTCTAGCTCTCCTCTCAGAAGATATGTCACAGTTAAGTAGAAATACAGTACTCGTTCGGTACTTCTTTTAAAAACTGTTGAAATAATAAAACATTCAAATGCTGTACTCGAATAATTGTATAATCGAATATACATTATAATACAGGACACCGATAATCGAAACTTTTCACTATTAAAATGTGTATTTGACCTACATATGAGATAAATTATTATTAGTTATAGTAGTATAATTGCACTCAAATATGTGTTGCTCTAAAATGCGGACTGGAGTTTATATTTAAGACTGCCAATAACTTATATATGATAGTGTGCATTTTTATGCACACGTACATGTCTATATGCATATATACGGTGTTATAAAGATCACTTCTAATTTTAACTTTATAACAGCTATATATGTAATATATGAGTTGTCATTTTTTCCGTAAAGTCTTTTAATAATTGTTATGTCAATTAAATTTAAAATATTGCATACACTAATAAGAAGATGATAACTCACTATCACATGAATTGATACTCAAAAACTTGTATGAGGTGATGGCCATAGCATTAATAATGAAATAAAAGGGTTGAGGAATAGTGTGTATTTAGCATTGAGGTCACTAAAAGTTGTCACCTTCGGCAACTTGCCCGTCAAATATTTGGTATTGAGAATTTACCCTTGAACTTTCTAAATTATAATAATGTATCAACATTTAGTTACAATATTAAATTGAAGATTTAAATTTTGATGATTTGCATTAGGATTTATATTAGACTTGAAAACTTTTGGTTGGAAACAAGGTTTTCTATCTTTACATGAGGCGTACATGGGCTTTTTGTGACTGATTCAATGGAAAATTAAGCAATGTAAGATGCATTGTAATAATTTAGCAAGTTTAAGTGGTAAATTGTCAAAATTAAAAATTTGAGCAAGTGTTTTTTTTTTTTTTGGTGGGAGAGGGGGGTAAGTTTTCAAAACGTGACAAGTTTGGGGCATCAACAATGCTAAATATCCTATCTTAAGAGAAATTTGATTTCTACACTCCAATTTATGGATATTAATTTGTTTATTTTCTTTCTGAAATTTGTGAATTAGCAAGTTGCTTCTTAAATTTTTTATTTCATCAAATTATTCCCTTAGAAAAATAACTGTTGCAAAATGCCCCCTAAATAAAAAAAATGGTCGTTAAAAGTTGGGAAAAGCACTCTCTTTAACGTTATGTTTGCAAGTTGAAAGAGCAAATATTGGAATTTCATATGATAATAGAGCACCTTTGTGTCGTGTGCACAAGGGTGTCCATTCATTTCAATAAATTTGGAGACAACTTGCAACATTTAGAATAATTCATGAGGTCATTCATCACAATTAAAATTTTATGGGTAACTTGCTAATTCATGCAAAATTCAAGGAGAAAAAGTGCTTTTTTTTTTTTTTTTTCTCTCTGAGGAACTATATTGAAAACCCTTCCTTTGTAGAGCCGTGTATTGTTAGTGATTCGAACCCAACTGGAGTGAGTCTCCCAAAGTTGGTGAGCCGTATGATGGGCAACCCTGTGAAAGACACCGTTTGCTTTGTGTGTTATTTGCTGTTATGTATGTATGTATGTATGTATGTATGTATGTATGTATATATAGCCATTGAGGCAACTCCCTCATTGGCGAAATATAAGACGCACATGTGGTATACAAATGTTATCTCCATTGAAGACCCTAATGATCGATAGATATATTGTGGGAATGTATATGTCAGTTATTTATATATTATTCTTAAAAAGAGGAGCAATATCTTGAATGAATAGGGAGCATGAACTCCTAGATTAGTGCTAAACTTAAATTAATTAATTTTGACTAGTACTAAATTTTTATGATTTAGACTAATTTTCAGATATTGTAGTTCAACCTCTCAAATCTTGAATAATTGTAGTTTGGCCAACTATTAGAAAATTTGACCATAAAAGATGTTTTATTTTCCTTAATTTTATAACAATTATTTCGAAAGTTATTTTTAGGAAAAGACCCTTACTTAAATCAACCTCGCAAAGTGTGCTACTTGGTGGAAGCCTTTAGGAGACCACGTGTTTGGCGAACCCAATTAGTAGCCCAACCTAGAAAAGACCATGTGATTGGTTGGAGGGAGAATCGGAGGGAATGAGAATGGTAGAGGGAGAGAGGTGGAGTGAGATACCTCGTTAGTCGTTCCCTTGTTTAGTTGGAGGGAAAAGAGGAAGGATACGAAAAATGAAAAGATGCTCTCTCCTTCCTCCTTCCGAGCATACATTCTACTCCTTCCAATTAAAGAAGGTTCATCGAATCTATCCATTTCAACTTTTAACGGACCGTTTAATTAATAATTATTATAATATATAATATAACAATTAGATAAAAAAAACTATCATCCCTCTTTTTAATTCCCTCTCTCTTTTTAGCAAACAACATAAAAATTTTATATGATCATCTTCATCTTCTATATTCTCTATCCTTCTAATTCTCTCCATAATTCTTCTTCTCCATCCCTCCTACCAAATAAGTATCACCAAATGAGTTGCTTAGTGGAAAATCATTTAAGTGAATCCATACTTTAGTGAGCCCAACAGAATATGGGCCCAAAGTAGAAAAGCCTTTAGCATATGTTTGCACTTCACCAAGTGAATTACTTGCTGAAAACCAATAAGTCAACCCATTTTGGTAGTGGACCTAAAGCCCAATCTCCTTTTTTAGTTTTCTGTTCTTTTAGGAGAAAAGCACCTGATGACACAATACAATTATACATAAAAAGTTAATATCAAACCTGTATAACACAAAATTAAAATAAAATTAGATAAAATTTGTGTTATATTGATTAAGAGTGAATAATTTATGTCATGTTAGTTAATAGATAAAAAAAGGTGGTTAGTTAGATAATTTTCTCTTTTTTATTTTTATTTTTTATCGATGTGTTTTTTTTTTTTTTTAGTAATTAACTTTGTTCTATTTTAAATTGTTTGAAAACTCCTTATTTTCCCAATCACAAGAGAAAATGGTTAAATTTAAATTTTGGCATCGAGAAATATACGTTATCTCAATATATTTTATTGAACTTAAAATGTCATATTGTTGGTATCAAAACTTATTAAACATTTCCCTAAAAAAAAAATTAAAAAACCTTATCAAACATTTATTTTATAGGTCACTTTATGACAAACACGTCAAGAAAATGGCATAATTAATCATGTGAGGCTTATATGATGGGTAGACGAAGAATAATTTAGTAAAATAAATGTTAGATAGTTTATTGAGTGGATGAATTGAATCAGATATATGTTATCCAACTGTTAAAAAAATAAAAAAGGTTGTTTTCTTATGTTGTATCAATTGAGTATTATGATTCTATTTTTACTCACTCTATCAAGCACCTAATATTCCTTCAACCAAATTACCTTCTACCTTTGTTTCATTCATCCCTTTTTAATGTTTTCTATATATATAAAAAAAAAGATCACTAATCGCGCATTAATAGTGTGACTTTGAAGTTCAAATGGACAAAGTGAGACACTATATGTTTTTTCAGAGGAGAAAATTAAAATTAAAAATATATTTGTGTATTTCCTTTATTACATCGGCCTTACGGTGTGTGAGGAATGAAATTAAATAAGGTTTTCAAATTCAAATGGTACTTTAGTAGTTTCTAATTATAACAGAAAAATAGTTTACAATGCTTGATCAAAATGTATACGATCAATTTCATTTTGGTCATTGAATTACAGGTCTAATTCCATTTTAGTCTCCTTGATCTAACAATTTGTGCCATAATAGTTTCCCTAAAAAAATATAGTTAAAATTTGAAGTGCAAGTACTTATGCTTCATTTGATTCATTGGTTGGAGATGAAATTTTTAAGTTGTAATTAGTTGAGATTTTAAAAATTAATTATAATTTTTATTGACTTTTTTAAAAGAATTAAAAATTAAAATGAAAAATACAGTTTAGTTAGAATTGAGTTAAAATACTACAATGAGACTTAGTTAATTTTAGCTTTTTTTTTTCTTTTTTTTGGTCTTAAATTTCAATCTTGAAAGTTGTTTAAAAAAAAAAATTCTATTATAACATTAAAGTGACAAATTAATCCGACTAAAATAAAATTGATCTTCGCATAGTATTTGCAGTAAAATGAATGAATATAATAACACGAATTGATAATTTGATAACTGATTACGAAATGTTTTAAAATTCGGATTATCTGTGTACGGTCACATATGAGTCAGCACTAATCCAAAAAACCATGTGCCACGTCATCCAAGTACTTTAGCTAAAAGAGTAAAGATCACCTTCCAAACTAAGAGACACTATTCGCCTCCGTCTGTCACGTAAGACACCGTGACTATAACTCTTATTGGCTAGCCAAAGTATTGTGGAGCAAATTTTATCGAACTGAATCTCCGCACTCTAACAACACCAGGTGAGAATATCACTTATCCCTTTTACCAGTACGAGGTCTTGAAGATTATCCCTCAGTACTTTTGCCAGAATGACTTTTTTACCCCTCAATCGACGTACTATTTACAGCATAACTATCCGTTGTAGTGGCAAAAAGACGAAAGGGTAAAACGATAAAATCACTTTTTACAACAGGACGTAAACTTTCTTTTCTTTTCTTTTCTTTTCTTTTTCTTTTTCTTTTTCTTTTTTGTTTTTTATCCACACAGGACGTAATCTTTTAGGTAAAATCCACTCTCTTAATTTGATTATAATTTAATTAATCAAATATTAGCTGATTTTTTTTTTTTCTTTTGAAATTCAAGAGCTTCTGGATTTTCGCTATAATAATAATTGAATTTAAAAAGAAAACAAGATTTACTAGAAAGACGCACCGGTTTTGAGTGTACTTCTGGGATTATTTATTAAATGGTTTGTTGAGTTCTTATCGCCATTGAAGAGACCATTTCAGTAAGATTCTCTCTCTCCTCTCTCTCTCTCTAGATTCTTATTGTTTCGATTTTTCTTTGCTTTTTCTTCATCTTGGGATGATTCTGACTAGAAGTGGGCAATTTCTTTTCTGGGTTGTTTTTCTTTTTCTTTCTTATTTTTAGTAGATGAACTAGTGAAAGAAAGGGGAACATCTCCATAAAAGGGAAATTTTGCTCGTTGATTTTTGATTTTGTTAAAAATCCCATTTTCAAGCTTTGATATTTCGATCGTGGGTATACCCCAAATTTGCAATATTCCCGCATTTTTTAACAGTTGTGAATGTGTCTATATATGTATATATGTTTACATGTGCGTGTCTGTGTGTGTGTATATATATATTTAATGGTTGATGATTGTTTTGATTGTATATTGCAGAGGTGTTTGTGAGGGACTACCAAGATGAAGCCTGCGGAGATATTATTGCTTGTTCTTTGTTTGAATTTGGTTATTTTGGGAGTGGTAAAAAGAAGCTCACTTTTCTCTGGTTCAATAAATTGTTACTTATTTTTAAGAATTTTTTTTTTTTTTGATCAATTTTCTTTTTATGTTGATTCCTTTCTTTTGAATTTTTTTTTTTTTTTTTTTGGAGTGTAGTTTGGCAATCCACCAACATGCCCTGCTGATCTCGAAACCGGCTGCGGTGATTCTGATGAATGGAAAGGGGAGTTTTTCCCTGGCATTCCTAAAATTAAGTATGAGGTAGGGAGGCCTATGGCTACTTTTTTCCGAAAATACAAAAAAACAATAGGAGAATTCTAGAGCAGGGTAAGGAAAAAAAATAAATAATAAAACGAAACTTCTGTAGGCACAGTTCTGAACTGTCAAATTCTCATCAATTTCAGTTTAAACGTAGTACTTTTCTCAATATGATATGATTTTAATGTGATTCGACGGTTTAGAATAGTGTCTTACAGGTAGGTTTTTACATACTGTAGAATTCTCCAAAACAATAAGCTCTGTCAGATGTTAATTTATGTGCTAATCTAGTGTTGTGCTGAATATTATATATTTTTGTAGTCAAATCTTAATTTTTGCTATGCTAATGGATTAGGAGTCTTTTGGCTTCCGAACCGTCTCTATTTATGAATGAAAATTGCACACTGGTAGTTTAAACCATGTCCTATACCTATGATTCTAATTTCAGGGCCCATCTAGCAAAAAGGCGCTCGCATTTAAATGGTACAATGCAGAAGAGGTGATACTAGGCAAGAAAATGAAGGTTGGTATTCCTCTTTTTTAATCTTATCCTATAGTAGGGTGGTTTGACTTCATTCAGATATAATGTTTTTTGACATGTTTGATAATTTATACAGGATTGGTTTAGATTCAGTGTAGCATTTTGGCACACATTCCGTGGGACTGGAGCTGATCCGTTTGGTGCACCTACAAAGTATTGGCCCTGGGAGGATGGAACGAACTCAGTGGCTATGGCAAAGAGAAGAAGTAAGACTAAGTCTAACCTCTATCAGAGGAGGTTTTAATTATTTATATTTTTTGTTATCACAATTACAATTTTCTTGCATATATAGTGAGAACCATACGATTTGATGGAATAAGCGATTTTTGTTAAACTGTACAATGCAGTGAGAGCCAGCTTTGAGTTCATCGAGAAGCTTGGAGTTGATTGGTGGTGTTTCCATGACAGAGATATAGCCCCCGATGGCAACACCTTGGAGGTAGGTTAATTTTTAGGCTTCTTTCATTTGTCAAGTGTCTTTATAATTATTTAACTTACCGTGTGAAAAATTTGTCAGACTGGAATTCTGATGATTCCCGGTTAGAAAGAAGTGATCCAACTTAAAGATTGTGGTCTTGCATATTCTTATGATGGTTCGTAAGCCTTGACAAACAATTTATTCCGTAACGTTGTTTCTACAGGAAACAAATTCTAACTTGGATGAAGTGGTGGAACTTGCTAAGGAGCTTCAGGTAATTTTATGCAGAGAAACCAAAAATAGTCCTCCTATGGAATTCTATATATAATATCGACCCATCCGAGTAGTTAGTTCACTTACCTTGATGGCTATAGTAGTTTCTTCCTCTTTGTAATATAGGGAATTTGTGTTTGTAAATTGTTTACGCATTTGAGAATGTTCGTAAAATGAGTTTCTTTATATTATACTATTTTCCATTAGATCTTGTGAAATTAATGTTTTAGATTGTTTGTAGTAAATAAAAAGCGCGCCCCCCGCCCCCCCCCCCCCCCCCCGCAGGGGCCCACCCCGCCCCACCCTTTTTTTTGTTTTTTGTTTTTCCCGGTCTCTTACGGACACAAAATGTTACAGTGATGGTGTCTTAAGCTGCTGTTTGATGGCCACTTTGAACATTTCTCTTGATCACTTCATTGTACAGAGAAGAACAAGGACACTCGGTTCCTGCCCGTTGCTCAGTTCCCTAGATAGAGGAAAAAATTAGATATTTAAATGATTATCACATTTGCATTCTTATCTAAACTTTATTGTTTATTTTGATTTCTATTCATATCATACACCAGAACTTTCTGTGCCTTGTATTTGCCAAAAAAATCCATCTTTTGCTCATTCGCTACCTTGTCTTTGACCTTACAGGGTTCAAAAATCCGCCCTTTGTGGGGTACAGCTCAGTTGTTTTTGCATCCTCGATACATGCATGGCGGTGCCACTAGGTAAATAATATAATTTTCATACTTGTTTATTGACTCATTCTATGGACTAATTCTTTGAATATTGTACAGTTCTGAATTAGGTGTATATGCATTTGCTGCTGCACAAGTTAAGAAAGCTATAGAGGTGGGTGCATGTCGATCTAACAGAGTCACGATGTGTTTTTGTTTGCATTTACATAAATGTACAATGTTATTATTATCTATAGGACACATATAAAGTGTACTTTATCTATGCGTCCCGCAGGTCACCCATTATTTAGGTGGAGAAAATTATGTGTTTTGGGGTGGCCGTGAGGGTTACCAGAGTCTCTTGAACACTGACATGGGACGAGAACTTGATCATCTGGTGTGTTTCTTTCATGGATATTTATTTCTTTAACTCTCTTTGGCATATTTCGAGCTTCACTCTTACTTTGCATTCTATTTGTTGATTGTATTCGACTATTCATATATCGTATCTGAGTTTCATTACAATGCGTTTTTCCTTTACTTGATCTTTTGTTTATCTAACAACAGGCAAGATTTCTTGAAGCTGCTGTTGCCTACAAGAAGAAAATTGGATTCAACGGTACCTTATTTGTAAACTATAATACCTAACTGATTTCAATACATGTGTTTTTAACATGATGTAATTAAAAAGATTGTAAGAATTGGGTACAAAGTTCATTATTACTAATATTTATAGTTTTTTGAGCAATGAATTTTTTCCCCGAAATTTTTAATTTTGTTTGGCATGTTTTTGTTTGATACCGAGCCAAAAGTTTTGCGACGAGCTTATATATCTTCTGCTGTGCTGTTCAGGCACACTGCTGATTGAGCCCAAACCCCAAGAACCCACGAAACATCAGTAAGTTTCTTATCTGTTTACGTGGTATCATGGCTTTTAACAGTCTCTATGTTCATATACATTAGTAATTTCACAGGTATGACTGGGATGCTGCAACTTCAGCTAATTTCTTGCGAAAATATGGCCTTATAGGTGATTTTCATAACTATCTACCCCCGTTTTCCTTCAATTATACTATTATTATTATTATTATTATTATTATTTTTGTTATGGTTCTTAAATTTGCTATGTTAATGAATGACGTATTTGGAACTGTGAACAGTCACCCTTGGTACAAAAAGTTATAGAACTGATGTCTAATTTCTTCGTTCATTTTGGGGATTTTGCTATCTATACAAATTGCGGGGTTCTCTAGACCTTTGAGACATGTCACTACCTTTCCATTTTCATTTTCTTTTTTCTCGTGTTTTTCCTCTCCAGATTTTTCTTTTTATTCATTCTTCACATGATGTTTATAATTTGACTACTAAACTTTCCGATCAAGTATGCAATTGGATTTTGTCTTTGAAGATATATTTCTTTCAGAAAAACACTCACTGCCCCTTTTGTTATATATTTGTACTCGAAATTTCCTTGCCATTGTACTGCGATACTTCAGTGAAGTCTAAATAATATTTCCATTAGAAACCTATTCTCATTTATTTGTCATATGTATTTTTTTTTTCGTTTTTCTTTTTTTTTTGATAATTTGTCATACGTAGTTATCATAAGAATTCCCCTCGGTCTAATTGTCCCATTTCTTTTACAGGAGAATTCAAACTTAACATCGAGTGCAACCATGCGACACTATCAGGTCACAGGTATGTCAAATTTCAGATCTTTAGCTCTTAGTAAACAAATGAGTACTTTCAGGCTTCACCTTCTCCATAGACGAAAACGTAAAAATCTTCTTCACAACGGTTATACTGTTTCACTCTGCAGTTGTCACCATGAGCTTGAAACCGCAAGACTCAATGGCATACTAGGAAACATTGATGCAAACACTGGCGATCCTCAGATCGGTATTCAATAGTTATTACAATTTCACTCATAGCACTAAAATATTTGCATTATTTAATTGAAGCTTAAGGGACATGACATGCCTCTACCCCCTGCAGGTTGGGATACGGATCAGTTTCTTACTGATATTGCGGAGGCAACTATGGTGATGCTGAGTGTGATTAAAAACGTATGTTAAGATAAAGATAGGATCTTTTCAATTTTTCGTATAAGATTGAAAAATTTTGTCGGTGAATCTATTAATCTTTCTTTTTTTGGTTTCTTCTATCCCCTTCATCACAGGGAGGCTTAGCACCTGGAGGATTCAACTTTGATGCAAAACTGTTAGTTTCTTTATTGCCCTTTTGATTTGTGTTTTTTCTTTCATGTCCCTCTTTCTGGATGTTTGATATATCGCAATGCCATTTGCTTTTGTGTTGATTTGTTGCTCCATACTACCATACTCAGCCGAAGAGAGAGCACCGATGTCGAGGACTTGTTCATTGCTCACATTGGTGGAATGGATACCCTGGCCCGTGGACTCCGTAACGCTGCAAAGATCATTGAGGTTATATGCCTATATTACTCTTCTTTCCTCCATGTTTAACTTCGTCATAAAATTCATTTTCATTCTTCTAATAATGAAAATAAAAGGGTTTTATTTTATTTTTATTTTTTTCCCTTGAATTACAAAATAGGATGGTTCTCTTGCTGAGCTTGTCCGCAAAAGATACGAGAGTTTTGACACAGAACTCGGGGCTCTAATTGAGGTACGCGACTCCTAATATGCTCTCTCTTTATCTGGGTTCTAAATGTCTCTTTGTGAATAACGCATGGTGATTCGTCTTCACACAGGCTGGTCAGGCTGATTTTGAATTTCTTGAGAAGAAAGCTTTGCAATGGGGTGAACCTAAAGTTCCTTCCGCCAAGCAGGTATCTTCAAATACAAAGTTGCTTTTGAGTTTCAATTCATTACGAAACCTTAAATCTAAGGGATATTTACTTCACATCAACGGGAAAGGAAAACGGGGGAGCGTTCCCTTTCTTACGTTTTCATGTGTACTTACAAATAGGACTTGTTAGTTGATGGGGCCTACATGATACAGGGAATGAGGAAAGTGAATGCCAATTCTAATTCCCCCTTGTTATTGATTCTCGATGAATTTGGATTATCGCTGAATTTTGTTATACGCCCTTATCAAGCCAGTATCATACACGAAGAAATTTTCATAATTAAATTGATTAGATTCATATTCCTAAGCTTCGTAAACACAAAATTGAGAATTTGACTGTTTTCTATTCCACGTCCTAATAGATATGTAAATTTGGTTATACGCCCTTATCAAGCCAGTATCATACACAAGAAATTTTCATAATTAAATTTGATTATATTCATATTCCTAAGCTTAGTAAACACAAAATTGAGAATTTGACTTTTTTCTATTACACGTCCTAATAGACAAGTAAACACTAGAAAGGAAATATGTGGTCCCCATTCTGATTTCTCGACTTTCCTTTCTAAACCCATCACCTTCTCCACGCTTCATTAAAAAACGCCCTTAAAAACTTCTGAATTGTGGAATTTGATGTTGTGGAGACTTGTATTCTTTACCCTTTTATTGCTTTCCCTCGTTCTTCTTGAATGTGTCCTTTTTCATGTCAATGCCTGCCGAGTCTTGACATTTTTATGAAGGAGCATGTCAAACTCCGGTTACCCGTTGCGGTCCTATGATTTGCTTCTCTTTGGTTGCCCTTGCAAATTCGGTTGTGAAGCGGGTGAAGATAAAATTAACGACTTTCATTTTGGTGTTCTGCAGGAACTTGCGGAGATGATTTTCCAGTCCGCTTTGTAGATGAATGAGCAAGATGGGCTTAGTTTTACTTGTTCATATTTTCTTAGGAAAAAAAATTATTATTTTCTAAATAAAAATTTATATGAGTAAGTAGGTGAAGGACCTGAATTGGTACTCTTGGGCTTCAGCTGATCTAATTATATAATCAGGATTTATACCTTGATGCTGCTTTTAGAATATATATATATATATATATATATGTCAAAACTTTTTTAAAATTTTTTTTCCTACTGTTAAATTTTTCATAGGTATTTGTTTGAGAAATAATAATTAAAATCCTTCTAGTATTTAATTGAAGTAAAGGAATTTACATGTTTTTCTAGGAGCATATTCAGTTCAATGGGTGGGAAAATCATTTTCCAATACATTGTTATTGTTATTGGAAAATTTCACCAATTGCGTTGTTTGGTCTAACTATGTAATTTTCCTTGTCTTGGCATTTCTTTAAATCAGCAAGTCTTTATTTTCATTGTTTGCTTTCATGCAATATTTTTAGAGAGCTTTCTTGCCTTTCCATCATCACAATTTGTCAAATTTAAATAGGGTTATCAGCACTATTAATTCCTAAACTATGAGTTTACACTTTCATCCTTAATTTTTTTTTTTTTTTGCAAATTATTATTATTATTTTTTTGCAAATTACTTTCATCCTTAAACTATGTTTTTCTTTTCTTTTTATAAAAGTTTTTAGTCTTTGACATTAAAATTAAAAAAGGATTTCTAAAATTTAATTGACACAATCACTTGCCTAGCGTATCATAACCGAAAGTTGTAGAGAAATAGTTATATTAAAGAAAAAATGTAATAATTACTTAAAAAAAAAAAAAAAGTGGAAATTAAATATAATTTAGTCCGGAAAAAAAAAAGGGAAATGGGGAGAACAGTATAATGTAATCTCTTAATAAAATTAACTAAAAGATTTATTTTTCTACCCAAAATAAATAAATAAAAAACTAATGTCCCGTGTGAATGAGTTTATTCTAATTAAATTGTACTTTTTCATCTCAATTTTTTATCTTTTTTTGAAAAGTCAACAAAAATTATAACTAGTTTTTAAAAAATAAATCAATTCAAACTTAAAATTTCAACTCA
The DNA here is from genome assembly GCA_009761775.1 of Ficus carica. NCBI lineage: Eukaryota > Viridiplantae > Streptophyta > Magnoliopsida > Rosales > Moraceae > Ficus > Ficus carica. Next base: position 4,204,036 of record CM019740.1, on the reverse strand, counting down.
AGCCGTTTCACCAAACGAAGCCTAAAAGATTTATTTATTTATTATTATTTTTTTGTTGAGAAAACTAAAAGATAAAACCGACCAGGTGTAAAGTCAAATTTTTTAGAAATTGTTAATTCCAACGATATTTTAGAAATTTGTATAGTAACTTCACTCTAGCAAACTTGCCATATATTAGAACTTAAAATATAGTGAAGACTGCTTTTGGATCACATGTCAATTTCTAAAAAGATTTTTTTTTTTTTTTTGTTTTAAATGAGAAAGATTTTCATCTTGAGAAAAGATAGTGTTTGGATGTGTAAAATATTTTTTTTTTGAAAACAAAAAATTGTTTGGAATGAGAAAAAATGGTGTTGGGAATAGTGTGTTGTGAGAAGATTTTAAAAAGACTCATTTTCTACTTCTAAAATAGTATTGCACAAAATAAGTTTGAAATGAGATATATTTTCTTTTTCAAAATAAGAGAATTATAGAAAAAATTTAAGACAATATTTGGATGGTTGAAGTGTTCAAAATGGTTATTTTAAACAATATTTGGAGTTAGCCCTCCTTAATTTTGGTCATTTCATTGGATATATTTGCTACAATACCATTCAAGAGCACTTAGATTTTTAACATAGTTGATTGTTTCAACATTTATTCAAGTACATATTCTAACATTTATGTTCATATTTGTCAACATCTTTATGTGTTTTCAAATAGTAATTCACGTACTTTTGTTCAAATTATAACCACTTGAATATGCTAACCAAATGGAGTGAAGGCACATATGAAAATTATTCTCAGTTCTCAATGCTAACACCAAGTAATCTTTCCTTTTTTACATTTTTGAAAACTAAAAACTCATCTATGACGATGAAAAGAAACAATCTCATGCACTTTAAAAAAAAAAATTAAAAAATTGAAGAAACTTCCGTAACTTAGTAATTTCGTGACTTTACGTGTGCTTTTTTCCTGACGTTTTCGTGTTAAAACTAAAGCATCCCAAAACATGTACTTTTTTTGGTAAAAAACTAGGGCACAGTTTTGTGTCCCGAAACGTGTAAATAGGTTATATATATATATATATATAAATATATTTTATATATGTTGATTCAGAACTTTATGGTCATTATTAGGGGCTCCATGGAGCCAACCACAGAAGACATAGCAAGTAAGACTCCACAAATAAATGGGGTTCTTTTGTGTGTTCCGGAATAGAGGACTTGCCAAAGCCTTTAGCTTTTTGTTGAAACTTTGTGGCTAGCATTCCATCTTTGTAGGTTTGGACGTAGTAGTACATTGTTTTATATGTATATAATATATATATATATATACACACACACACACACACACACTAACTTTCAAGTCTAATCAGTATCTTATTGACACGTGTACAAAATGCATGAGACACGTGTCCACATATTCTAGAACGGTCTATTGTGGGCTCATTATCGCATATAATACAAACAACAGAGAGCTCACGGGCTGGACATAACCCTAGTGTTCACGAGCACATATATATATATATATATATATATAAAACCTTTCAATCATATTATACACCAACAATGCCCATGCAAATCCCACCTCCCCATCAAAGCGATTCTTCATCACCCGCCAATCAAAACCAACCCAAAACGACCTTAAATTATTTGAAAATGATTTTGATTTAATTGTGAAAAAAAAGAGAATTTTTTACGAATAATATTGAAATCGATAATAGAATTGTGTACGATTGTGTTTTAATTTCATAGAGATTGATTTGAAAGGATAAGGAAAAAAAAAAAAAGAAATAATTATGATTGCATATATTTCAAGTGTTATTATAATAAACCTAAATGAGGAAAAAAAAAAAAAAAACTTTCAATCATTTTCAGTTTGCTTAACAGAAATCATTCTCAACATTTTGTATTGTCATGGCTGCTAACATAATCTAACGATAATTTTATATTTAATTATACTAAAAAATGTTAGAGCTCAAATCCCTCACCTATACATGTTTGAACACACAATTCAAACATTAAAATTATAATATAATTTTTCTCTTTTTTTTTTCTTCAACTTCACTGTTCACATAGTTTTGTAATTCAAACTTTAAAAGTCCATAGCTTTACATAGACAAATCTAAATGAGATGATTTTTTTTTTTAAAATTGCATAGAATTTTGAGACGAATAAAACAAACTCCATATATATTGATATTTTTTTCCGAACAAATTTCAAGTTTTTATACTTTTTAACTCCAACAATTCAAATGCCTCGATAAACATACAATCAATTCAAATATAAATTTTACAATCCAAACCTTAGCACCAAATGCATTAAAAAAAAAAAAACGTTTTCGTTTTTCGCACCACATGTAAAAACAATACCTAAGAAAGTTGGGGCGCGTAAGAGGCCAATTCTTCACCAAAACCTCTCCAAAAACCGCTATATATAGACTAGCCCCCGCCCCTTGAAAATCAGTGTCAAACAAATCAAAACCCCAAAAGATGACCAAACCACATTTCCCAATATCCTTCCTAGTAGTACTAGTACTGCTAGTTCTTTTCCCATCTCTCACTTGCGCCATCAAAAACAACCACATTGTTCACAAACTAGCCGGCCAAACGTCGAACGGCACAGCTCATGTCGGCGTCCGAAAGCCGCCCGACAACGAGACGGTGTATAGGGTCTCCAAGCAGCTATGCTGGGGCTGCATAGGCGAGTCGCTCCAGTTCCTGTTCGCGCACAACATGGTGCGCGCGTACAAGTGGGAGCTGCCGCTCGCGTGGGACTTCCAGCTAGCCCGGTACGCGAGCTGGTGGGCGGGGATTAGGAAATTAGACTGCAAGCTGCAGCATTCGTTCCCCGAGAACGACTTCAAGCTCGGCGAGAACATTTATTGGGGCAGCGGCTCGACGTGGACGCCGATCGACGCCGTGAAGGCTTGGACCGACGAGGAGAAGTACTACAATTACGCGGCCAATACGTGCGCGGTGGGCCAGATGTGCGGCCACTACACGCAGATTGTGTGGAGGAGCACGACGAGGGTTGGGTGTGCTAGGGTTGTTTGTGATGATGGAGATGTTTTCATGACTTGTAACTATGATCCCCCGGGGAATTACGTAGGCGAGAGACCTTACTAATTAAAATAATAATAATCAGTATGTAATCTTTTTTTTAGATTCGAACTTTACATCTTATAGCAGAATTATATATATATATATATATATAATTAGGATTAAACTATATATATTCTTGTAACCACTCATGTTATTTATTATTATTGTTAGTGGTGATAAAGTACAATCATTATAATATATGTGAAAGAGTGTTGTTAAGTGTGCGTACAATTTGTTTCTTATTCTATTTGTATTATTAGCTAGAATTTGGGTTATTTCTAGGAGTTTTTTTTTTTTTTTTCTTTTTCCTTTTTTCAATGGTATAAATTAGAAGATGTCACTTTCAGAATATAGATATATGGAGACTACAGAGTGAAAAAAAGTTGGATGCGTTCACGCTCTAGTAATTATCTCTAAAGGTTCATGTAGATAAGTGCGGAACTTTGTTATTTTAAATAAATAAATAAATGAATACATTTTTATTGGAGTGTTAAATTGAAGTGTTATTGGTAAAATTTTGAGATTTAGATGAAAAAGTTCTTTTTGTTAAAGTGTTATAATTGATTTTAAATTTATCGTTCGTTATGGTAAATTTCTCATAAAATATAGTAAGAACAAATTAATTAGTTTAATATATAATTGTTATTCGTCGGTTTCTTAAATTTTTTTTTTTACCTAATCATTACCGTTTTTTATGTACAAATTATTTAAATGCTATAATTTTAGTTTTATGAATTTCAAAACTTAATAATAATAATATCAATAATAATAATAAAATGATGTAGATATAGCATTATAAACAATATGATTACAAAAATTTCAAATTTACTATTTTCACATTATTTTATAAAAAATATAATATTGATAATAACAAATATATTGGAGATCATGGTCTAGTACAAATGTAAATAATGAAACTATCTCTGATATATAGATAAGAGAGTTAAGAAGATATCGTCCTCGCTATTATGTCACCACCACAGTGATTTTTAAGAATGGTTCAATGTTAGGTTCGGTGTATTTTTGTGTTTAATAATTGTTTAAGGTCAGATACTTGGTTAAAGATATGATTAATCTAAAGGCATATATAACTAAAGAATATTTGTTTGGTTGTCAAGGGACTTGGTCTTTGATTTCTATATATTTTTGAGGCTGTCAATAGTTAATTACGTTTGCAGTGTAGGTACCTACCGAATATTTATGAAGTAGGAAATTGTATCTTCCTCTATCTCATATTATATATTTATTCCTAGTTGGAAATTTAATTTCTTTTTATTTTTTATTTATTTTTGGCTAAAGAGAATCTCTTAGACTTGATCCTCCAGGTTGTCTAAAATAAATCATTTTTGGGCAGAGCATTATGTAGAGTGTCTATGCCTTTGGATTTATGCGAGTAAATGGAATATTTAAGTACTTTTGTGTGTTCAAGAAAAAAAAAAAAAGAAAAAAAAAGAAAAGAAAAAAAAAAAAACGGTTCTTTTGTGTGAGGTCCAATTAGCTATACATACACACGAGAGTAAAAATATACAAAATTTTATCGTAAATATCATGAGTGTTTAGTATTCTGCAAAATTTAAATGATATTTTTTAATATCTTTTTTATTCCTAATAAATCACTTTTTAATTTATGATATATCATGGGGGGAGTGTGGTTGTGGTGGATTTATAGTTGGTACTAACTATATTACCATAATCAGATTTTGACTTAAGTTAGGGAAGCCGTCTAAATTTTTGTATTTGGATTGAAAAATTTGAGATGAGAACATTTGAGTTGTCGTTTGAATAGACGTTTGGATTTAACATTTATAAAAGAACATTCGAATGAAAACATTTGGATTTATGTGTGGATAGATGTTGAAAATTAGCACTTTAAATGGGAAAAATTTAGAATTGGTATTTGGCTGAAAAACCATTTACAACTCAATATGAATAACATTATTTCAAATGGACATCTAGACACTGTATAACATTATTCAAAATGGGATATGTACTTTAGATGAGATTTATTTTCATTTGGACTTCATTTCAAATGGAGTATTTGAGATAGAGAAAAAACTAAACACATATTTTAAAGAATCACATAGATGAATTATGTCCCATTTGATAAAATTATTAAAACAAATCCCCTAAAATTTAGTAGCTCATAAAAGATTCACCTTAGAAAAAAAAAAAAAAAAGGACAATCCTATATGAAAATAAGAAAAGAAAATGGAGTTTTTTAAGTAGGTTATTCTTATCATGATATTACGTGCTTTGTAAACATTAGATTTGAACAAAATCTTATCAAAATATAATAAATAAAAAAAGCTGTGGGAAAAGAACTTTTTTTAAAGTATTTTTTTTTTTAAATAATAAATGTATTAAGTCTTGTTAAATTAAGAAAATAGTCATTTTCTTAAATGATCAATTACTAATTGACAACTTAATATATAATTAATGATTAATTGATATCAATATTTATTTTTTACCTATAATCAATTATTGACTTTAATTTTTAGAAAAATGGTCCATTTATTAAAATTAAGTATTGAAAAACTACCAATATTTCTAATTTTTCCAAAATCAAAACTAAAAAAATATAATATACATCTAACTGAGAAAAAAAAAAAACAAAATCCTGTAGATAAGATTTTCATTCATACCTTTATTCTTCTAGCAATAATTGAACAAATATCATTTTGCACAGCAAAGTCAGTCCAAAAAGAAAGGGCTAAAAGTCATTGTATAGTTGGATCCAGGTTGAACTTATCCCGACCGGAGACTGTGGGTATATCTTTATATATGCCTTACAGTCCACGAATCACTAACCTTCTAATTTCAGCAGTAAAAAATATATTATACATATATATATATATATATGCATATAGTTTGTATTTTTTTGAAATAATATATATTGTATTTCAAATACAAATTTTTTTTATTTTTTTCCCTAATTTTATTGTCATTACGGTTCCATTTTTTTTATTTTTCTTTTTTCCTTAATTTGTCTGGTAAAATGCCAGTTAACCAATAATATGAAAACATTTATATTACAAATGAGTACACCATAGAATTTATTTTGCATTATTACAAACTTTCCTTTATTTTTTCCCCAATAAACTCTGTTTCAGCTAATCAAAAGTTGAACAACGCAATTACTTGAAAAGAAAAAAGGTTAAACAACACAAGTGCTTAAAAAAAAAAAATAAATTAAAAAAGGTGATTTTTAAACCATATAACATGTTTATAAAAGTAGAATTGAAACTTAACAATTTTTTAAAAATATTTTAGAGATAGCATTATTATATAATAGTTATTGTGCTGATTTCCACGTTTGCATTTTTATTATACATGAATTCTAAACTTTTTGTCATATTTCAATATCATTTATAAAACAATGCTATCTATTTACCTCAAAAAAAAAAAAAAAAAAAAAAAAAAAAAAAAAATCTAAATACACTAGCCAATTACTAATCTACAAGACCACATTACAAAAATACATACACTAAATTGACAAAATTAGTTACCACATTACTTAATTGGGCACTCCATAGCTCATCTTTGCCCTTTTCAGATATCAATTCATAAAAACATATTAATTTAGAAGTCGAAAACGAAGTAAACTTATATTTCGAGTTACTTCGTAACTTCAAAAATTTATACAAGACGAGATCGAACTGCAAATTTCCTCCATACCCCAATGCAATATCCAAATCCCATTACATAACATATACCTCATACATACATATATGTATGTGTTTGTAAATATATATATATATATGTATATATATTTTTTAAAAAAATCAATAAGGCCTCTCCCCAATGTAATTCCCGGGAGGGTCATAGTTGCAAGTCATGAAGACGCCCTTACCGCCGATGCAGGTGACGGAGGCGCAGCCAATCCTCCTGGTCTCCCGCCACACGATCTGCGTGTAGTGGCCGCAGACATTGTCGCCGGCGCAGGAGTTGGACGAGTAGCGGTACCATTTCCGCTCCTCCACCCACGCCGCTGCCGCCTGCGCCGGCATCCACCCGACGCCGCTCCCCCAGAATATGTTCTCGCCGTACGGCCCGTTCGAGTGCACCAGCTGGCAGTCGTTCCGCCTCTGGCTCGCGTACCACCGCGCGTACCTCTCCAGCCGCGGGTCCCACACCAGCGGCCTCATCCGCAGCGCCGCCCGGGCAGCGTTCTGCGGGCCCAGGAACTGGCTCCTCCAGCTCAGCAACCGGGTCGGAGGTGGTCTGGTGGTCAGGGCATTTGAGCTTATTGTTGCTGTTGCGAAGAGGAGGAGGAGGAAGATCGGTAGAGCCTGCATTTTTTGCAGTTTTTTTTTTTTTTTTTTTGCAGGTAACGTGTTTGAGAAAATGTCGCAATGAGTTTATATTGGATTTTTCAGGTATTTTGGGGGTGGTTGGGATGAAGGGTCAAAATGTGGGGTGGCACCCATGTTCGATAATGATTGCCACATTTGTTTTTGTTAGGGGACAAAGGTTTTCAGGCCTAAATTATACGGTTCTCTTCTCATCTTCCAAAGATTTCATAATTCTTGGGTTGCTTTTATTTAATTATTTAATTATTTAATTATTCTATTTATTTTTTAATTTCAGGAGGAGAATTTGGATTTATTCGGAAAAAAAAATAAAAAATAATAGTAAGAGTGTGAAGAGGAAAAGGCATTAGAGTAGGAGCAAAGATGGGCTGTCCGGAATTTAGTGTGGATTGAATAATGATTGGAGAAGACTTTTTGTAACCGACCGAGTTGTAAGTAGCTTGGTGCTAACACAAAATTAACAAATTTTTAGTACATTGCATAATTCCATTCCCACTATTTAAGCACTATTTCAAACATTAATAATATTGCTTCATGTTTAGTCAAATCTAGTTAGATGCACTCTATATGCAGCCCTCATATATGATCCAAGTTAATTTTTCAATATGTATATGTATGTATATTCTCAGTTTATATCTAGGAAAATGTTTTAACTTCATGTGTGCCTTGCTTAGTAATATTAATTCATTCAATTTTGAAAAATTCAAAAATTTTCAAGCAAATCACTACCCCTCTGTTGCGGTAGAACTTCCTATTTTAGTTTTTACATTGATCTGTGAATACCCACATAAAAATTTTACAGTGCAGGACATATAATTACTCTAATAAGAGATTACAGCATTGAAAAATTAATCTTGCGTTAGAAACAACAGTTTTTATCGATAATACAAAATAGAATGTTCTGTTATAGAAACTTTCATTGCTTAAAAGTCAATATCGATCATCTTTGCCTTTCTAAGTAGCACGTTCTGTTAATTATTTCAAGTCTCCCATCAAGGGTTCTTCCACTTTATTGTGTCCATTTTTTTAGTTACAAAACTTCCTTTAATACTTTCCCAGTCTCCACCTGATACGCTAAAAGTCAAATTTTGACATTCTAAAATATATTCCTCTATCAAGTAAATAAGTCCTTATTTAAAATAAAACACTAATTATATCTGAGCAGTAGATATAGTTAATAAATACTAACGAATTAGAAGAGATGAATAAATATAAAAATGGAAAATGACAACAAATATGTATATACCTCAAATAAATATTTCTATTAATGACTAGTCGGTACAATGCATAAGTCCTAATTAATAACTAGTTTAAACAATCATGAGGCTATATTGACTTTTTAAAAAAAAAAAATAGGAAATCCAAAATATTCCACAATAGTCATTCAATAGTTTTACCCCGCTAACCGTGACAGATCCAAAAATTTACGTGCGTGGATCACTTAAAAAATAAGGATTTGAGGAAGAAAAATACAAAATTTAACAATAAAATTAGAATAATGCGAAAAATAGTAAGTAAACATAACAATTTGAAATCATAAAATTTGAATGGAACAATCTGGGAGGTAACATGAAAATTTTTAAAAATATGGAGGCTGCATTTCAATTAAAAAAAAAAAAAAATTGGTTGGGGGCACTTAAGAGGTAATATATGAATAACCTAAAATAGATAGGCTCCGACTGAACCTTATTTAGGTCCGTCATTGCTCGGTAAGACTAGTTTAGTGGGTGGGAGAGGAGGGGTTTAAGGTAGGAATTCTCATGTTTGAAATCTTGAGAGCAAACTTGTATATTATATATTATCAAATATGGTTCCTTAAAAGTCAGCTAAGAGATCTGAGCTGCTCTTTTATAATATTGCTGTCAAAATCCATGGGGCTTTGAAAATATAACCTCAAATCCTCAATCAACGGAGAAGCATTCCGAGTTTAATACCACCTCAATCAACGGCATTAATTATTCTCTCTCTCCAAAACAATAAAGAAATATGTCTTTGTGTCTCGATTAGTCATTATTAATTATGAAAAACATAATCTCGAGTTACAAAGATTATTAGCTTTTTTTACTATATCTTACTTGAAACAATTTCTATTTACTTTGAGTTCATATCTGTCTCATTGTCTGTTTTAATGACTGTCCTCCAAAATTATTGACAATTCATCCTTGCTTAAGTATTTTTAGCATTTAAGTTTTTTTAAAACGCCATGAAGAAGCATTTATCGTCCAAATCAAGATGATTTATAATAAAAGAGTTTAATTTATTGAATACAAATCATCGATTACTGTCAAAGAAAAATTAGCAACTTGGTTGGTCAGGTTGTTCCCTAAATGGAAGTGAAATGTAACTATTTAAGTAGATTTGATTGATGTATACCCTTCCTTTTCCTATCAAAAAAGATTGATACCCCTCCTTAAAAAAAATGATTCTATGTTTAGTTGCTTATCGATCGAGATCATATTCTTCATATAGTTTGAGGTCGTACAGGTCAAAAAAGAAGAAAAGAAAAGAAAAAAGGCTCATGCATCATAGGGTCGGATTTAATTAGAGGACGAGTGGGGGCTACAGCCTCTATTAACGATTTTTCACTTCTAATTTGAAGTGTGGTTGTATAAGTCATTCACATTGTAGTTATTTCTATCTGAGAACGGCTATAATTTTCAGGATACGCTCAAGAACTCTTGTAATTTTATTTTCTCTCATGCCCGATTGAGCCAATGTGGCTAAGACTGTGAGAGGCTTTCTGTGTCATGACACCGGATACAAAACCTGTAATTTTGCGTCACAAATAAAACTTTTAGTTTTCTACGGTCTGAAATTTCTTTCGTCTAGCCTTAAATTCAAAATCTAGCCTCTCTCCTTTTTGGTACTTTACATTATTTTTGTGTGTTTTTAACCATTGAGGGCTTGAACAACGATGACGTACGATCCCCGGACCTTGCCAGAGATGCATGGGACTGATATTTTATTCTAATTTTAATTTTAATAATTTTTGTATTTTTGACCACCAAGGGCTTGAACTACGTGAAAGAGGTTTTTTTTTTTTTTTTGGTTAATTCTGTAATTTTATTCAAGTATATTGTAGTGACAATGGTCGTCTTTTTGTTATTATTTTCCACGCTTTTAGGTGAATACCACAGTTATTAGGTTGTAATTATAGGACCTCAGCGGTTACAGGTCGGTATCATCAGTAATCTCAATATCACGGTGGATAATGAAGGTTGTCATTCAGTATGACAATGGTTTTTCAGTCAATATTATAGACATTTAAATGTTTATTTTCAAACTTACAGTGATTAAAAAAAAAAGTTATCTTTTTAGAAAACTCTAATAATAGTGGAGATGCCTATGCACTTTATGAAGGTGGGAGAAAAGAGAAAATTGATTAAATTAGTAGTAAAACTCAAGTTTGAAACTTATAACCATAACCTCTTTTTCTTTTCGTTAACTCAAGAAAAAAAAAAAAAATGGGATAGATTCACAGATCCACGATAAATCTCATTCAATTAGGTTTAGATATGGTAGATTAAAAAAGGGACGTCAAAAGAACTTGACGGCTGAGTTGTATGAGGTCGGAAACTCTCAAGTACGGTTCTAAAGGAAGGAATTTACCCACCTATTCTGATCGGGGAGAACATGCCATTCGACAAGGAGATTCTGAAATTGCAGAAGCTTGGTTCAATCAAGTTGCCGAATATTGGAAACAAGCTCTAGCGCTTACTCCCGGTAATTATATTGAAGCGCATAATTAGTTGAAGATCACAAGACGTTTCGAATAATAATATATATAATATATTTTATTTATTAATTACTATATTATATTATTTATATTTAATTTAATATTATTTATTTAATTTAAGTTTAGAATTTTTATATTTCTTATAATCATATATTTGTTATAATTAATTGTTTGTTGTATCGATCAGTCAAATAAAACAAATCGTTTCTCTAGGAAGAACCCAATCACAAAATTTCATTACATCCCTTCTAAAATGGTTCTATTTCATCTAGTATTTCGCAGGAACAAACAATATAAAAATAAAATAAAAAATAAATTTCTTTTCAATAATTAAAACTAATAAAAGAGAACACTAAATAGAAATAACCGATAATTCAATTCGTGTACAATTAGAATTGTAAATAATGGTTTGACATATCATGGCATTTTGGAATTTTTTTTAATTTTTTTTAATTTTTTGCCACAACTCAATCCAGGATATGGGGAATTCCTATTAAGAGCACCTCCTAGTTCCTTCGCTTGGAAAGTGACAATCTATCATTGTCTATTGAAGTTTAATTTGAAATTGTAGTATATAGCCATTTAACAATGTTGAATAAGTAAAAATCATGATTTTAAACTATTTGAAATAAACAATAACAAATAAAAAATATACAAGATAAATAAATCATGAGAGAAAGATGACAGTTTTTAGAACATTATTGAAGTAAATAGCACGTTTTTAAGATAATAAAGGTAAATCATAGACTTATTAGATAAATAATTTATTTATATCAGATTAATTATCAGAATTCATATCTTATAAATGTATCAGTTACCCATTAAAATTTTCATTTATAATAAATTTATAATTTATTTAAAATATATTCAAACTTTAGTATTATTTATTTTAATATTTTTTGCAAAAATACTATTTTCTACAATTTTTCATAAACTATTTACTATCAAAATGGCATTTATTTCATTCTCCCAGATTTAATATGAGATCCATTTCCATGTGTTTGTTACGGGCTATAGTGGTGAAGCCCACATTATGGACAAACCACATGAAACCATTATAACTTGAAATAATTACACAAAAATCAATTTTGAGAACCTTATTATAAAATATGTATGTTTTTATTTTTTTATTTTTATAATATTACTTAAATGTCCTTTTTTCAAAAAAATAACTGCTTGTACTATTCATTTTTCTCTTCTACCATACTTAATATCATTTTTTCGCGTTAGATTCATTATTTTTTTCCTTATTTATTCATCATTTTTGTATCGTTATCTTAATTATTAGTTTTTTATTACAGTGATTGCTTATTAGTATGATTTAGGGTTTTTTTTTATAATCATATTTCTTAAGTATGATTTAGGTTTCTTAGAAACTAATTTTTTTAGTATAATTTAGGTTATTTGTGATAATTGTTACGGTGTTATGATAATTTATTTTTTATATTATTATTGGTATTGTTTTAATAAATAATTTCTAAAGTTTTTTTTTATTTTTTTTGATATAAAGATAGTTTCTAAAGTTTAAGTGTGATATGAAATTGTTTGTTTCTTTATGGTAATTACTAGATCAATATGATACTTTTTTAAATGTATTATGTTTTTTTTTCTTACGATATTACTCTATCATTATGATATTTTTTCTTTATGATAATTAGTGTATCATTATGATGTTTTTTTTTAGGTTTTAAAATGTTTAATATTTCTTTACAATATCATTTTTAATATATTCACAGTGAATTTATCTTAATGGCTAATTATTTATTATAGTGAATGTTTTTCTTATGTCACACAATTAATATCTGCTATGGTTATTTTTTCTTTATGATAATGAAGTAAAATGATCCCTTTTTTTTTTTTTTTTTGTAAAAGATTTGCTTAATCTGAAATGTTTTAGAGATTTTTTCTTTCATTTTTTTATCAATTCTTTATTTATTTATTTTCAATTCTTGATGAAAGGGTAATGTGATTGTTATAAGTATTAATTTAGATGTTCATATAAATGAAAAAAAAAAGACATTTTTAAAACTATAGTCTTCAATTTAGAAATTTATGTAAAAAACCCATCTAACTTTCATATGATACGCTCAAGAACTAATTATTTTACAGGGATATTAGGAAGAGACAAGTAATTGAATTTTTACGTAAAGAATCAAATTACATAGCAGTTCGATAATATTTGACATAAATAATCTTAATTGTAACTTAACTTGATAAATGATTTATTCACTTCTAATTTAACTACAGTTTATCTAATAAATTTGCTATTTACTAATATTTACGTTAAATATTTTAAAATCATACTAATTACTTCATTTAGTTTTGTAAAAATATTATTTACCACCGTTTCTATATTTTCTATTGAAGCCATATCTAAAGTTATTGAACTTATTGTGTAAGTCATAAGTTGTGAGTATTGTATTTCAATCTATGGCCAGTACATCCTGATTATCTGGTGCAAATTTTTGTTCAGTTTAAATTGGGCCGGTTTTAGTCTTCAACAATAAAGGATTCACATTAACATGAAAGAAACTAATTTATAAGACAAAAAGCAGACAAAAAAAAAAATAAAAAAAATCCTAGCTTAACTTAAGCAAAACAGAAACCAAAGGCTTTTGGGTTTCCACAAATAAGGGGTTTGTTATGGTCGTGCTCGCCTCGAATACAATTGGAAACTTTTCATCAGGTGGGTCCATATTTACTGTCTCAATGATTGTTTTTTCAATAGTATTTTGACAGCTTACCAATTTGTTTAAAAATTCTCAGTATTTCGCATTTTTTACGTGACTAAATTTTTAATTCCAAGCTGTAAAAACAAAATCGAGGGGGATAACCAATGATACAAAAATATGGGACAAGGTATATCTCGACTACCGTCTTGTAAAGCAGTAGCACTAGCACTCAATTAAGACTCAGATGAGGAGTGGAGATCTGCTATCATAAATATACTGTCTTATTGACCGTCTTCAAATGACATTGTGTTTTTTAGAATTTAAGATTTTAGCAACATAGAAAATGCTAAATACTAAATTACTAATAATACTTAAGCAAATTGATAAATTTTAGGAGATAGTTTAGAGACAGGAAAACGAGACAATAGAATTGAACTCACATATGTTGGCTTGCCACTTATCTTTTTCGAGACAGATTTTATTTATTTTTTTGGGCTAAAATTTATATACAAATTCGTTATAAACTATCCATGCTTTCATAATTATTATTTTTTAAACTCCATGCTTTTAATTATAGTTTCCCCTTCTATGTGTATTTGTAAATCTAGTACATGACATTGAGTTTTTTTTTATTTTATTTTTAAGTTGTTCATTTAACATGTTCTTACATTTGCTAATAATAAACATGGATTAGCTAAATATGCCTTAGGATAGAGGAAGCATTGTGTGGTTTGGATATGTTCCACAGTTAAATTTTTTTTTTTTAAAGCTCCTTCCCTTTTTATTTTTATTTTTATCTTTTAACTTGAGGTGATGGATTTGAACTCTGTATTTCGTGAAGAGATCAGATGTGAAATTATCGTTAAGATACACCTACAATCACACTTCCTTTCATATTTTCATTTTTACTAATTTGCTGAGAAAGCTAGTAGGTGAATAATTTCACACGTTATGGTTACAGACATAACTTCACGATAATTTTACGTGATTCCATTATAAAATTCAAATTCCCTAAAAAATAACGTTAAACGTTCTAATCATCCAACGTAAAGCGTTTGTCTTTCATAACAACTAACAAAAATAAACTCTTTTATTTTTTTTTTTTATTTTTTTTTTCGGTGAAATGAGCTCCGTTTTTCTTTTCATTCATTACGCTTTCATTTCTGATTCTCTGACATTCCGTTAAACCGTTACTGAATTAATCAACTCCAATTTCCATTACACAACGTCCTCATTTCATTTTCCCTCCCATATTTCTTGCGAACCAAACAGACAACAAACCAAAAAAATTCTTTACTTCACGAGAAGCTCTCCTTCTCCATTACTTCACGTATCCACAACTGACGTCCAAAATCAACCAGCCCCAACAATGGCTTCCGAAATCCCCAAACCCGACCCGATCATCCACGTCGCCGTCCTCGCCTTCCCGTTCGGCTCTCACGCCGCGCCTCTCCTCAGCCTCGTCCGCCGCCTCTCCGTCACCACCGTCGCCTCCACCGTGTTCTCATTCCTGAACACGTCGCGGTCGAACGAAACCATATTTCCATGTAAAGACGGAGTACCAAACGTGCTGGTTTGCGACGTCGAGGACGGCTGGCCGAAGGGCCACGCGCCGTCGGGGAATTCGATTGAGCAGGTGGAAATGTTCTTGAGGGCGACGCCGGAGAATTTCTTGAAGGTTCTTGAAGAGGCGGAGGAGATTTGGGGGAGAAAGATCGGGTGTTTGATCTCCGACGCGTTTCTGTGGTTCGCCGGAGAGTTCGCCGCCGAGAGAGAAGTGCCGTGGCTGCCGCTGTGGACGGCCGGGCCTAGATCGCTTTTGGTTCATCTGGAGACCGATCTGATTCGACGGAATTTGGGAGATGAAGGTACATATATAAGATATATATATATATATATATATATATAGTATATGTATATCTAGACTGGAGTTCTTGGAGATCTTTTCGTGAATTGAATGGAGAATTTGATGGAGTTTGGCTCCAGAATATAATGATCTTGTAGGATATATATATATATATATATATGTTATCATTATATGTGGAGTTCTTGGAGATCTTTTGGTGAATTGAACGGAGAATTCGATGGAGTTTGGCTCTAGAACTACGGATCTTGTAAGATATATATGTGCATGTGTTTATATGTTTATGTATATATATGTATATAGAGTTTGTGATTGTGCTCTACTTCGAAGATATTTTGTTTTAATAAAGAATGTATAATTTTTGAGTTGACTAGATTTAAAATATAAAAAAAATGTAACAAAGAAGCTTATAATTGAAAAGTACAATTTTGATTTTCTCTGTTTTTAATTATTATTTTTATCTACTGTTGAATCATAAACTAAGGCTTATCTTATTTAGAGAATAATAAAGCTAAAAATTGGAGTATGTTCTGATTTGGCCCCTTTTTAATTTGAGGTGAATTCTGACTCTTTATATATATATATATATATATATATATTTACTAATATCAAGTGGTGAATTATGATTATCAATATTTGCTTAAGAATTAAAAACAAAGTCCTAGAATATAGAATCACCTTTTATTTCGGGACAGACGGCTAATACTAATCTAATGAGTAAAGTAGTCGTGTCCGAATTATGATTCTCATACCGCTCGTGCCTGTTCATTTTTGTCTCGTCCTAAATAGAAATTCTTGGACTCAACCCGAATCCCCCATCGTAAATTTCTCCTCATATTTGATTTTAGGTGACAAAAAACGATCATTTAGCGACCAGACTTTTGACTAATTAAATAAATCCAGTGATATTTTTTACAATGTCTGTTGAGTTTCTTAACATCCAAAAATCTTCTTCTTTTGCATTGACATTATATACATATATATATATATATTTATATAATGTTCATCCTTTCTCTGCAGGAGGATTAGACGAGGACAAAACCCTGGACTTCCTGCCCGGCTGTAGCGAAATTCGCAAATCGGACTTACCCGCAGGAGTGCTAATCACATCACAAGGCTCAAAGCCATCACCCTTCCCAGACTTGCTTCACAAAATGGGATTAAATCTTCCCAAAGCAACCGCTGTTCTCATAAACTCCTTCCATGAAATCGACCCCAAAATCTCGAATCACCTCAAAACCAGGCTGCAGAAGTTCCTCAACATCGGACCCTTGACGCTAACGAGGGAACCGTCTCCACAACCAGAGCCAGTCCTCGACAGGACCGGCTGCTTAGAGTGGCTATCCAAGCTCGAACCTGCGTCGGTCGTCTACATAAGCTTCGGTAGCGTGATCACCCTGCCGCCTCACGAGATCGCAGCCCTGGTGGAGGCGCTTGAGGAGACGGGGTTTCCTTTCCTCTGGTCGATTAGGGGAAATTCGGTGCAATTACTCGAAGGAAAATGCAGTTCCCTTAGGAATGGAAAGGTGGTTTCGTGGACTCCTCAAGTGGAAGTACTAAAACATTCCTCGGTGGGAGCTTTTGTGACGCACGGCAGTTGGAACGTGATATTGGAGAGCATTGTCGGGGGCGTGCCGCTGATTTGCAGGCTGTTTTTCAGGGATCAGAGGATGAATGTGAGGACGGTGGAGGCTGTGTGGGGGATAGGCGTTGGGGTTGAAGGAGGAGTGATTACAAAGGAGGGAATTGTGAAGGATTTGAGAAGGGTGTTGTTGGATGGTGAAGGGAAGGAAATGAGGGAGAGAATTAGGGCACTCAAGAAGTTGGCTTATGAGGCTGTTGAAGATGGTGGTAATTTTACTGAGGATTTCAATGATTTGGTGAAAATTGTCACCAAAGCTCAGTAATTGAAGGCATACATGTTGCAGTCCCTTTTTTTTTTTTTTTTTTTTTTCGTTTTTTGTTTTTTTGCAATGAATGTTGTCGAATATCTTTTTCCGAATGAAGTCAGGTGTAAAAATATGTACCGCTAGGTTGATTGTTCAATCCGTGCATGTCTAGCTGAGTTACATTCTTTTGTCCTCTCTTTCAGTTGGACCATTTGGACTTGAATTGTATAGCTTGTTGGATTTAGGAGTGAAATTACGTACCGCTAGGTTACCATATTCATTCAAATCATTCGATTTTTTTTTTTTCTGGGATCATATTTTTTAGTTGGATCATGATTCGAATTATAGAACTTATGTTGAAATTGAATATGAAATTACGGATCATTAGATTACCTTATATATTCGTGCACGACCTGTGAGTTACTTAATTTCTATTTTCTTTTGTTCTCTCTTTAGTTGGACCATGCACAAACACAAGCGACAAGTATAAAATTTGTGCATATCTTAAACTCTATGGTTGTGAGGCTATTTAGGACACAAGAAAGGGAAGTTTACAGCAAGGAGTGCCTTGAGCATTCCAGCAAAAAAAAAAAAAAAAATTTCTCATAAAAATTGTTTCCAACTGATTTTGTTGTTTTTATAAAATTCTAACAAGCCATGTATTTTTGAGCTATCCTTAATTTTAATTGGGTCTTAACTAGAACCGTAAAATGTACTAATCCAGCGTATCAACATGAGAGAATGAGAAAACACGACACATATTTGAGTTAATTCGAGCATAACCTTGAATCAAATTACTAAGCACATTGAGTCAACAATGACACAACATGAAAAGTAGCACGACACGACATGATATTCACGCACAACATGTTTAGCACGGAACCAAACTAGTTCCATTATTATTATTTTTTTCACTCTTTCTTCAAATTACAAAGAATGGATACTCTTAAACATGTGCAACATATGTTTTGTTCAAGAATACGTGAAAATTATCTTGCTCATATTATTGTTAGACTTTTTCTTGCTAATTGCTTTAAATAAATGAGACAATTTCAAAATAATGGACTGTATGCATTATAAGGATGTGGACGAATTAAGTGCCTAGTTAAATTAGTTGTCGCATGGTCTATAGTTATGTTTTATTTTCGAGAAAAATAACATGACATGTGGCAACAGGAGAAGTAAGAGAGTGAAAAAAAAAGGAGTAACCTTAGCATTAGTAAGATAAATTTAGTTTTTAGATCTTTGCATTGGTACATTCTAAAGCTTATCATAGAGTTGCAATTTACATCATGAACTTTTAATTTCACTACTACAAAAGTTGACTTATACGACGGAAAATACACGACGGATTTTTGTGAAACTGTCGTCTTAAACAGGATTATACGACGGTTTGATAAAACCGTCGTGTAAACAAAGGATTACACGACGGTCGACGGTTTTGTTGGAACCGTCGTGTAATCCGACAGCATTTCAAAAAAAAAAAAAAAAGGATTATACGATGGTTATATGAAACCGTCGTGTAATCCTCCGAAAATTTTTAAAATTTTCTAATTTAAAAAAAAAAAAGGATTGTAATCCTCTGAAATTTTTCAAAATTTTCAAATTTTCAAAAAAAAAAAAAAAAAGGATTACACGACGGTTTTGAGCAAAACCGTCGTGTAATCCTCTGAAAATTTTCAAAAATTTTCAAAATTTCAAAAAAAAAAAAAAAAAAAGGATTACACGACGATTATAAAAACCGTCATGTAATCCTAAGATTACATGACGGTTTTGAGCAAAACCGTCGTATAATCCTCCGAAAATTTTTAAAATTTTCAAATTTCATCATTTCATCTTCAACCCTCTAGACAACTCAAAATTTTTCCTCCCCACCTCTTTCGCCCGCCCGCTCCCCCTAACTTAAATCCGGTCATGCCGCCGGCCGCCGCTTCAAACTTTTCCCAAACCGCCAGCCATAGCCCAGGCTTTTTTCCGCCGCCGCCGTCGCCACCACCTCTCTCTACCAGGTGTTTCCATCAAGGCCGTGACTATTTTTCTTTAAAGAAAAGCAAGGTGACTTCCATATTGCTCAATTTCTTGTTTTCTAACAAAACTACGAACACACAATACTTTAATAACTTGCGTGTAGTGTAATTTGTAGTGTTGTTTGAATGTTTGTTTTTTATTGTTGCTCTTTGAAGATGAATGTTTTGTGCACGGTTTTGGCACTTTACACACATTTTTTAACATGGTTTTTATCCGCCCACCACATGCTCGATAAAATGCCAAAATGGATTTTTGTTTTGGATAATCATATGTAATTGATTCTAGTGTAATGTGTACCATTACACGACGGTTTTGCTCAAAACCATCATGTAATTGGGATTGAATAAAAAAAAAATGGCTTTTTTTGGTGATGGCACACATTACACGACGATTTTGCTCCGAAACTGTCGTGTAATGTGTGCCATTGCAAAAAAAAAAAAGCCAATTTTTTTTAATTTAAGCCCAATTACACGACGGTTTAGAGCCAAAACCGTCGTGTAATGGCATATATTACACGACGGTTTTGGAGGAAAACCATCGTGTAAAGTTCTCAATTTGCGGCGTTTGCTACTGTATTTCTTGATTCGACGACGTGTGAACCGTCGTGTAATATTGAGATACCACGACGGTTATGGAACCATCGTGGTATCTTCCACGACGCTGGATTACTCGACGGTTGTCTAACCGTTGTGTAAACTTTACACGACGGTAAATAACCGTCGTGTAATCCACAATTTTTACTAGTGTTTTGACAATTTGCATCATAAACTTACAAATATGTAGCAAATTGCACCCCATTGACAATAATATTAATCTTTTGAAGGAAATTAACATGTAATTTGTACATGGGTTATTAATTCATGACATAAATAATCATTTTTATCGACTTTGTTAATTAACAATCTATATGCAAGTGAAGTAACATTTTCATTAAAAAATCAACAATGTTTATCAATGGGGTGCAAATTGCAATAGATTTGTAAGTATAGGGTGCAAATTTTCAAAACCAAAAATTCAGGGTATAAATTGCAACTTTATAATAAGTCTAGGGTGTACCAGTACAAAAAAGCCTTTAAAAAACTATAACCCTAGCACTTGAATTTTTTTTTTTTTTTCCAAAATCAACACATAAAAACATGACAAACATGACGTGGTTGTTCTACGTTGGGCGAGAATTTAGCGGGCGATGGTATTTTTTAGTCATGCTTTGTTATTCTGTTTTAGTTTTAATTTGTAATAATGAGGTAGTTTCCTCACTTCCGGTTTGTTTTTGTGTGTGGGTTCCGCTTGAGTTATTTTCTAGCGTATGTGTCTATGGGTTTTGTTAGATTAGAGCTACGCAGAGTTTGTTGCAGTCTCTGTGCTATAAGTGACTGTCTCTCGATCGATCGGATTATTCCATCGATTATAAATTTTTTTTTAAAAAGAGCTTTGTACATGCTCGATTATAGGATTGTCGAGGAATTCGAATAATTTTCCTGTTACTGGGTCTTGACTTATGTTATCCTCATTGAGTTTCATCAGATTTTACTATGGAATCGATCTTGGTCGAATGTTGTGTCTCTTGTATCATAAGATTTTTCATCTTTAATATTGTTGTTTGTACACAATTTTAATTTAAATGATAATTTCCCTTAAAAAAAGAAAAAAAAAAAAGAAAAGAAGAAGTACATGAAAAAGAAAGCTTAAAACCATCAAATTTTCCAAAAAATTGGGCGTGCAACATCAGCTGAAGGACCACAATGAATGGCCGAATAGCCTAAATAGATAGTAGCAAAAGGGAAAAATTTGAACTCTTTCCCCTAAGCCTCCAAATAATGTTTGGACATATGCGATCAAAAATATCCTAGATATTCCTCAAAATATCCCAACGACTCAATATCTCTAAGTCTAGAATTATTATTATTATTATTATTATGTATACTGTTTTTTATTTGGCCTTATGATATAGATTTCTCATCATTGATTAAAATAAAGGATTTGTTAAAAAATTATTTGCATGTTTGATACCAAATGCTTTCTCCTAAAAAGAGTACACTATATTTTTTTGTTAAGTTTTTCATTCGAATTTTCTTATAAAATAAATGTCTGTTAATTGTTATCGTATTTCTGTTTACCTACATATGATACTTTCGTAGCCAATTGAATTATTAAATCAAAATAAAAGACAAAATTGTTAACCTATTCTTAATATTTCAATGGATAAACTTTCAAAAAATACAAGAAAAATAAAATTAAAAAAAATAAAAAATAAAAAATACATATGCTCTGATTCTGTTCTGTGGCGGAGTACACTAGGTTCACCGTTCACGTGCCCTTGTCCTGCCTCCCCCACTGAGATTTTGAAAGTTTCTTTCATTAAGTATAAATAATTATAAATTTATAATCGTAATAAATAATTTTTTTTATTACATAAGATTCTATATATAAAAAAATTTCTAACTCTGTCATTATATAGTTTTTTTTTTAAATTTGAAATAAAAATTCAAATTATATTTTATAATGGAGTCATATCATGGATAGAATTAACCTTAAGTTTTACATATAAATTAACATTAAGTTATATATGTAAACATTATCGTTATATGATTCACATGTTAGAAACATCACAAGTCAAGCAAAATATAAATATGAATATATATGTATATTATATATAAATAAGATTGCCAAGCATCAATAGTGATGTATTACTACGTGATAAAATAATAGAGTTGATGCATATCTGTCCCCATAAGATGACAAATGGTGGTCTATTCTCTATTGTCATCCATGTTACAACTTACATGGATAATTTTACATTTATCATTTTTCAAATTAAAAAAAAAAAAGCCAATTAATCTTGTTCAGCAAGTTAAAAGACTAAAATTAATATATATATATATATATTTTTTTTTTTTGGTTTCTGGAATTTAAGCTTATAGTTTCAGATCTTTAGTTGTTCAAACTGGAAAAAAAATGGACTTAGAAGAGCAAAAAGCTTCACTTTTGTCCCAAGAAGTTCCAGAAACTGAAGTACACGCAATCTGTTTGAGAAAAGGACTGACCAAAGACGAGGTTGTTGCGGAGGCGAAGAAGCAGCTGCGGTTGGCAGGCCCGCTGGTTTGTGTCAATGTTTTGACGATACTGTCTGCAGGTGATTTCAGTCATGTTTGTTGGTCATCTCGGCGAGTTGGCCCTTGCTGGAGCTTCCATGGCCACTTCTTTTGCTTCTGTCACTGGTTTCAGCTTGTTGGTAAGATTATATCTTCGGTTCGGGAAAAACATTTGGAAATATTTGAAATGTTTTTATTTGGAGTAATTATGCAGAATTCCAATGGACGGGGTTACGTTTTAGTCATTTGGATGTTTTTCTACTGTATCAAATGTTTTCATTCAAATGTTTTCCTGAAACGGATCCGTACATTTTCACTTGTTATGGTTTTCTTGAAGAAATACTGATCTGGGTTTGTGGTGATATTATTCCATATTATGTAAGAACAAATGTGCCATTTTATTTTTTGGTGAAGAATTTGTGTAAACACCACTTATTGAAGAAGATGGTTTGTGATGTGTGTTCTCGCTCTCTCTCTCTCTCTTGTTTTCTTTTTACTAGCTCTGTTTTTTCAGTTTGAAATCAGTTTGTTTATGTTCTCCATAAAGGTTAATTAAGACAGTTAACACAATTTTGTTCATCTTAATTCATAACTTAAGCTTTGTTTATCATAATTAAAATGTTTCATTCATTTTTTCTTATCATTTCTTATGCGTATTTATAGATTAGACGCATGGTTTCAGCGTAGAATAGTTTCTTTTAGTACTTTTACGTTTACATGCATAGGTAGCCTCATGTCTCAGTTACCATTCACTCAAAGATGGTTTCCGTCAAGTTCGTGATACGAAAGTTTAGGGACCAAACGGGCAATTTTATTTTGTCAAAGTTAAGGGACCACAGATGCATGTATCCCGAATTTTAGTTGTTTGTGAACATGGAATCTAACTCTCGGATTTACTATTCTTGGAAAGATTGGAATGGGTAGCGCATTGGAGACGTTCTGCGGCCAGTCCTACGGAGCGAAACAGTATCACATGCTTGGTATACACCTGCAAAGAGCAACTCTTGTTCTTCTACTAGTCAGCATTCCCCTTGCATTTATATGGGCAAATGCAGGGCAAATTCTTGTGTTCTTGGGTCAAGATCCAGAAATATCAGCCGAGGCAGGCAGTTATGCTCGTTTCATGATACCAAGCATCTTTGCTTACGCTATCACGCAATGCCACACCAGATTCTTGCAGACCCAGAACAATGTAGTTCCAATGATGGTCTGTACAGGAATTACAACATTGCTGCACTTGTTCATCTGTTGGGTTCTGGTGTTCAAGTCTGGCCTCGGAAATAGAGGTGCAGCCTTGGCGAATGCAATCTCGTATTGGATTAACGCATTGTCTTTGGTACTGTATGTTAGAATCTCTCCGTCCTGTAAGAAAACATGGACTGGATTCTCTTGGGAGGCTTTTCATGGAATCCCCAAGTTTCTCACACTGTCCATTCCGTCAGCTGTAATGTTGAGGTATCGTTTCCTCGCTCGCTCAGCTTTTTATTTTTCGTTATTTATACAAGATTTTTTTCAGTGTTTGAACTATGAGAATTTCTTCATGTCTTTGTATGAACAGCTTGGAAATCTGGTCATTTGAAATGATGGTCCTCTTATCCGGTCTTCTTCCTAATCCGCAACTTGAAACGTCAGTCTTGTCAATCAGGTTTGCATTGTTTCCGAAACTGTTTCTGCGGAGTGTTATAAGATGTGTTTTTATTACTTACCAATCCAACATATTTGCAGCCTCAATACATGTTCAATGGTTTACATGATACCGCTTGGGATGAGCGGGTAATTAGGTGAGTTAAAAAGTTCGTGATTACCATTGTTTGACCCCTATTTGGCCTAATTATCTTAACGATTTCCGGTTCTTGTTCATTCATTGCCTTGTCCACTTTTTTCTCAGCGCAAGAGTTTCCAATGAATTAGGTGCTGGGAGACCACGAGTAGCTCGTTTGGCGATATGCATTGCACTGTCCATGGTTGTTACGGAAGGATTTCTTGCCGCTGCTGTCATGATCTTGGGTCGCCGAGTTTGGGGCTATTGCTACAGCAGAGAGGAAAAAGTTGTGAAATATGTGGGAGACATGCTGCTTTTGATCTCGGTTTCCCACTTCTTCGATGGAATTCAATCTGTGCTTTCAGGTTATTGCTTTCCAATTATTGTTTACCGAGCAAGAACAATAGATCAAGCGAATGTTGCATATCGCATTTCGAGTTAACTACCATCAAAGTTTGCGATGTGCGTTTTTCCAATATGTTGCCCTGTGTCAAGATATAGGGATCCAGTACATAGATTTTGAAACTACGCTCTCCGCTAGTCATGTACTTCTACTTCAGGATTGAATTCTTACGTACCCGTTTGTATAAATTTTCTCAATTAGTCACTCGTACCGAAATCTTTTCCATTCTGAAGGACGATTTCTTAACAAATTATGCTGATGAAAAAGTGACATACAATTTATATTTTCAGGCACCATTAGAGGCTCCGGGCGCCAAAAAGTGGGCGCGTTTGTTAATCTAGCAGCTTACTATATTATGGGCATTCCTACTGCCATTTTGCTAGCCTTTTCTACCATGTTGGAGGGAAGGTAAATCCCACCCTCCTTTTTTTTTTTTTTTTTTTTTGGGATTTTTGTTATTCGAGTTTTCGTATCTGCCATGGAAGGAGATACTAGTGCTAACAATGTGGTTCTGATCAGGGGCTTTGGACAGGAATCATAGTGGCATTATTTGTGCAAGCTCTATTTCTTGCTGTCTTAATAATGTGCACTGATTGGGATAAAGAAGTAAGCTACTTTACTTTAACAAATCGGGAAAATGACATCTTGGTACCTTGCGTTTTCTCTAATTAGTAGATCGTAGTTTAGCATTCGATAATATCAAATCAGTACCCCGTTCTTTAAACAAATCAATACTTTTATTATCTTTGAAATAAAAACACCAAATTAGTTATCTGATAAGTAAAATTGCAGGTACTCGAAAAGTTTGTTGGTATTGTTATTAATTTTGAAGTATGAGGTAGTGATTGATATTATTTAAACACTACATTACCGATCAATTTATTCGATAAAATACAGGGTACCAGAATATTTTTTTTCCCCTTAACAAAATTATAAATTTCATTATATGTTAGTAAATTCATATCATGATTCATTTCTCTCTTTTGTAGGTTAAGAAAGCTTCTGAAAGAGTACACAACACAAAAGCTGCAAGTGAAGCATTATCTGAGGCCAATGCAATCCGGGCCCAATTCAGAGAAGAAGAAGAAGAATAAGGGGGGGAGAGAGAGAGAGAGAGAGTTAGAGAGAGCCACAAGGCCAACATAAATTAATAGGTTGCTAATGCGACTCTTGTTCCTCAAAAAGTACACAGGCTTTTTCATATTCATTCTCATGACTTACAGTTGGAAACTGAATTAAACAATAAAATTTTGGATAAATTACCCGTTGGTTTCTAATCATTTCGAAGTTACAATTTGGTCCAACCTTTTGTTTTTTGTTTTTTTTTGGCTAAAAGCTCCCTTAACTCTTTAAATGGTGCAAAATGGACTTTGTTAATAATAAAGGTTAAAATAGATATGGAGCATATCACATGTATGCTTATAAATTGACATGTAATTTTTTTTTCTTTACCCTTAATAGTAAATTATGTATAATTCACGTGACATTTTTAATTAAACTTTTTACCTGAACTCTTTTAAGAGTTCAGCGAACTTTTAGCCAAAAAACGAAAGGGGTTTGGGTCTAACATCATAACAAGGTTAAGGACCAAATGGAATGCAGCATAGGCGCTTCGGTCTCAGTGTACCAGTACTGTTTGGTCACTATAAATGGAAAGGCAATCAATATTTTGTGTCATTGCAATTTTTTCTTCTTGTTCTCGCTTCGAGTAGAAAATATGGCGATTGGGTAGTCAGTTGATAGCATGGCGATTGGTCCTGTTACTATCGCTTTATCATTGGCTCCTGCAGTGTCGTCATTGGCTGCTCTGGCCATGCCGGCCATCGTTGTTAACGTTGCTGCCACCGTGGGTGCTGTTGCTCGTGTTGTCGCCGGTGCTATCGCTGTTGCTGATGCTGGTGCTGCTGGTCATTCAGTTAGCAAAAAGAATTCTACTTCTAAGAAGACGGATTCGAAAAAGAACACTACGAGTAGCAGGAAAAAATAGTTTTTTTGCTAGATTGTTGATGCATTTAGTAACTTCATAGCAAGGAAGTTATATAATAGCTTTCTGGTTTATTATATAAGATTAAGAAGGAAAATGTAATTATGAAGTTCTTATTTCATCTATTTTTAGTAAACTTGTTTATCGTCTTGTTTTTGGCAATGATCACTCAATTTTATAGTGTTTTAGTTTTTTATTTTAACTTTTTTATTTTTTGTTTTTCTAAAATGGAATATCCAGAGAGGAATTTACGTAAGTAATTAAATATGATATACAAACTTGAAAAATAGACAAACGCAATCTTGGTTCAACGATTAGCACAAATTTCACCACCTTCGAACCAATTACCAACTGATTTAAGAAGTATTTTTCATTATTAGGGTTATTTAGTTTGCATACCATGCAATTTAAGTTATATAGATTTCTAAACGCTGTTTGTAACAAATATCAGATTTACTATATAAACTAAAGCTGTAAAGAACCATGTAAAATATGCAATTCTAAATTGTTGCCATTAATTTTAAATAGGTTAGTCCCAAGATGTTTATTAAAATGGGTCAAACTAATTAACATGAATTTGGACATGAAACACAACAAATGTACGATGGACGTGCAAGAAGCATTATTATAAGTTAATATGATTTTATTACATTGAGTTTACCCTTTGATTTATGTTATTATTATTATATTGTTTTTGTTCTCTTTGTGAGATTATAACTATGCTTTATTATTATTTTTCGTTACTAAATATTTTATCTCATTGAATTTTGCTTGCTAAAGTTTTTTAACGAGGCAGAGTTTTTCATTTTCTTTTTTCTCTCCTGAAATAATTGGGAAATATAATTCTTAACGTGTAATAAAAAATTACTTCAAGTTAGGCCATGTCCCGTTGAAGTTTGAGAAGAAGTATTTAAGAGAAGTAGATACTTAAAACACTCTCTGAGTTTAGCTAAATACCATTTTTATCCCTCTTATATATTATCCAAATGTCCAAATTACAAATCAGTCTCTAAACACATTAAATATAATCTAAAACAGTATTAAACTAACTATTAAATAAAATCAATATTAGAACTTTAAAAATTCTCAAAATAATTGGAACATTGTTTGATTGAAATATTTTACGTGGAGTATTTGTGATTGATTTTATAATTGCAGGGGTGTTTTGAATATAATACAATAATAAAGCATGAAAATAAGTGGCATATATTTATGCTAAACACCTAAGGCAACTAAGGCCACTGCCTAGGCCTCACCATTTGACAAGCCCTAAATTCTTATTAGGCTTCCCTACCTATAATTAGGTAAATATAGAACTTGTTACAGCTTATTATTAGTTAAGTTATTAGTCACTCTTTTTCTTTTCAAGAAAAACTCATTTCTCGTTTAAGAGCGACTTAGGTTTTATTTATTTATTTTTTTTATTATTATTTTTTTTTTTTGAGGAAATGATAAATACTGTTGTCAGATGGGTTTCTACGTGTCATAATCCAAGAAATAAAAAGCGATCATTAGAGACTTATTAGTTGTATCTCTTTTTTGTTTCCTCATTTCAAACTGATTCTTTCTTTTGGTATTAATCTCTCTTACTTGTTTCTCCTTGTATTTTACTTGGGGAGAAGGAGAGAAATAGGCCGAAAACCTCTAGTAATAAAAAATAATTATTTATCAAAAAAATTTTTTGGGTGATAGTAAATAATGTATTTCTCTAGTATATTCATGACAAAAGTTATCTGAAAAATATTATTGCGAATAAAATTTTTGTGATAAATATCTCATTTATGATAAATAATTTATTTACAAAGCTATTTATGGTAAAACTACCTTAAAAAATCGTGAATAAACAATTTACTATATATGCTATTTACTTAAATTTTTAAAAAATATGTTATTTATTTTAAACATTATCAAAAAATGACCTATTTGCTGTAATTATTCTTTTACTTATTTGCGATATTGTGGTCTTAATCTAATTTATATGTGTAAAAATACATTGAAATTACTTCTACATTATATTTATTTTTATTCATAATAGCACTTATCTAAATTTTAGTTTTTTACTTTTATTTTGGTTACTTACATATATTTGATAATGGAAGTGTGTTTTATCTTTTTAGGTTTTTAGAATCTTTGTCATCTTGTCCGAAAAGTTTTCGTTTGCTCTCCTAATATTTCTATAATTAATATCTAAATTCCGGTATATATCTAGGAATAAGAAAGAAAAAATTCTACAAATTACATGTTTGAAAAGGTAAATTTTGGATGATCTTTGATTTTTTATTTTTTTTTAAAGTAGGACCTAAATATATATAGATATATATATATTTGCCTAAGGCCTCAAGTTGTGTTGACTGTTGAGCCAGCCCTCCACAGAGGATGTTTCGGGTATTTTCCATATTCAAAAATACGTTATCATAACACAAGATCAAAACTAAACAAAGATTAAAACAAGTCCGAAACTGATCAGCACAAAACAAAAGTAAAATGACTTTAATAGATAGATTTTATTTGCAAAACGATTTTTCAAACTCTTTTATTTGCAAAAATGATTTGTACACGCCTAATATTTACAATTCATGTCTTGTCTATATGCTCGATGCAAAAATAAAAAGGTCATTTTAATAATTATTATTTTCCAAGATTGTTGTAGCAAATTCTGTTTATAGAACACCAAAGGTGAGGATAGAACTTGTAGTAGCGTATGATCCAATCAAATTTTCCCCAATAATAATATATTACAAACATATTTTGAATGGTTTTTTTTTTTTTTTTTTTTTTTTTAAACTGGTGTGGGGTCTAGACTATTAAAAAAAAATGAACACACTTCTAGATTTCTACCCTAAGATTTCCTATCAAAATCACTCCCTTCCCACCCGCTAGCTAGCCTCTGGCACTGTTAAGATGGAATTTATGCATCATTTGACATTTCAACTCAACTCCAATTAAACTGTACTTTTTTATCTCAAATTTTTTCTTTTTTTGAAAAATCAAATTATAACTAATTTTTAAAAAGTCAATAAATTTCAACTTAAAAATTTTCTTCAACCAGTGAATCAAAATGAAGCTTAGACTATTTCAATTTTGGGTTATAAATTTGTACAATTTGATTTGGATGAAGACCCCATCTCGCCAGTTTAATTTTATGCAAGTTGCTTACATTGAGGAAAGTTAATAACTTAATATTTTGAATATAATTACCTTATTTGGAATTTAATACTTATTTTCATATTAGAAAAATTCTTCATTTAAACACCCAATTATATAAGGGGAACATACACCAAATAGCATATTTGGTGATACCATTTGAAATTTATAGTAGAATTTGTAAGAGTTTGAAAATAATAGAATATCTAGTTTCAAATATATATATATTATATATTTTTTTTTTTTTTTTAATTTCAGCTTTGCCCTTGTCTTCTTCGCAGCAGGGAACTTCGTCTCCAATGAAGGCCGCCGCATAGGTGGCTGTCGCCAGAGAAGACGATGAACTTGGGATGGTCGGAGATCTTGTGCTGATGCCACGGCAGACAACTGATCAATTGCGATTGCCCGGGATTGTTGCCATAGAAAAATCGAAGGAGTTACTAGGAAATGCACATAGTAATGGAAATAATCGCGATCTCCGACAGATTTGCGACACGAGAACGCGAGGCTAGCGAATCGACGACGTGACGACGAGGTCTCGCGATTCTTCTAACGGCGACAGCGGCGCTTCGTGAATTAACAGCGATGATGTCTAAACAGAAAGGAACAAACCGGATGCGACGACGAGTCTCGCATTTGTCGTCTCTTGTGCTCGCGACGTCGCCGACAATTGGAGTGGTGAGCTTGAGAAAGGACTCAAAAGAGAGAGAGAGAGAGAGAGAGAGAGAGAGAGGGAGGAGGCAGAGAGGAAGGAGAGAAGAGAAGATTAGTGGAGGAATTTTTGGAATTTTTGAAATCTGAAATCATAATATTAAATTTATACTATAAATTTCATTACCACCTCCAATCATACTATTTTCATTTTTCTTGTTTGAGTTCAATAATGTTATAAATTTGACACCTTTTTATATTTATATCTATCAATTTTTAGTATTTTATAATATTAAAATTAATCAATTTTATTTAAAATAAAAAAAATTATTAAAAAGTACCCAAAATATAATTTTTCACCTAATTTTCTCTGAACGGATTAAGGAATGTAATCTTTCCCAGCCCACCTACAATCAGACTTTGGCAGCCGCAGCCCATAATCCCATACCCAATACGCAGAATCCTCCCCATAATTTTGGTCCCTTTTTTATTTTAGTTTTCAACCCTTGATATGACTAGAAATTATTATATTCCTACCATGTAATTTGAAAATACTTCAAATTAGGCCCTCTGCGTGGTTGAAGTTGGAGTAAAATTAAAAATGCAATTTTTTAACATTGAAAATAATAAACAAACAATAACTAAGTATGAGTCTATCTATCTATAAAAGTGCCACAATTGTATAACGTAAGCTCTACTTGAGTTATAAGTTCAAACACACAATTCAAACAATAAATCAATATAAGTTTTTGTGAGATAAAATAATATAGGAAAAAAAATTTGAAAATTGAAAGGGTATCAAACGGGAGCTTATTCTTGATGAAAACATGAGGATTTTTTTTTTTTTGGAGTGAAAAAAAAACATGAGGATTTTACTTGAGAGTGCAATGATTAAAAATAGGTTACTATAGGGTGACTAATTTTTTTTTTCCTCGAATTTTTAGTCAAGTTCCAACTTTATAGATGACATCTTTCTTTTCATTGACTAAGATTAAATTTTTCGTAAGTGTTTCTCCTTTAACTCCTATAAATCCCAGCTAATTATAATAGGCAAACTTTTTTTTTTTTCTTTTAAAGGCGAATTTTTTTTTTTTTTTTTCAATCACCAAGTAATTGAAATTTGGGTTTCATGGTACATATTTAGGGTCCGTTTGGTGGAGCCACTCAATAACATTTGGTTCATTTCATTTGAATGGACTTTTTTTTTTTTTTTTTTTTTTTGAGAAAATTACTTAAATAGTCACATTTTTTTCATCAGTTGATCAATTAGACTCAAATTCCTTCTTCTTGACCACATAATACAATCTTTAATTTTATTTTTGTTATATATGATTTGGTGTCAAATTTTTGTGTCATATTCATTGTAATGCTCTATTCATATTTTATGTTTAACTTACGAACAAGCATACACCATTTCAAATAACAATTAAATACTATTAAAATAAATTTAAATGACTCAACCAAACAGATCCATAGGATATTAAATTGAATTACCTATTTTGTCCCACTTTTCCTTCTCTTTGAAGATACTAAAAAAATAGATGGACCTTTTTTTTTTTTGTTGGAAAAAAGAGTAGACGAACTAGTACAATATGACCATCAACCTTGTCCTTCCTTGTCTCTTGTCCCTCTTGCATCCATCACGTTTCTACTTTCTCAAAGTCTTCTTCTTTTTTCAAACAATAATTAAACTTTAGTTTTCCTTATTTTTAAAGGAAAAGTAACACTTCTTTATGTTTTAACTTTAGAGGGCAAATTGGAACTCTAGTTAGAGCTTAGGGAAGGCAAAATTAATGTTGATACAATATATATAATTAAGGGCAACCAAAATTTTGTATCACTACAAAATTCTCATTTTTAGAGTTCAAAAGTCCTTATCACAAAAATCAGCTGTTTGGGGGCAATGGCCATTTTGGCATGGGCGCCCATCTTTGGGGCGGCCGTCGTCGCTGTGGTGGTGGCAAGTATTGTCTACGCGGCGATGCCGTCACCTGTGAAGGAAGGAGATGGTGTTATTTGTATTGATTGTAGTGATTATGATGAGATGGAGTAATACAAAAGAAGACTAGTAAGCAAGGAAAAATAAAAGGTTAGGCCGAATTTATTTCGGCTTTCGAATATATAGTAAAATATAGCTACATCCTGAGTATGTGTTGTTTTATGCTTGCTATTGTACTTTTTATTTTGCTATTGTACTTATTTGTTCTGTTTCTTTATGGTTTGGAGACGTTTTATGAATCTCAATGAATATGCAAAGGATCCATAAAATTTAATCGAGAAGTTGGATTTTATGACAACCATTTTTTGTTTTGTTTTCCTTTATTTTAGTTTGTTTTGTAAACCAAATTAGACATGTCAACAAGCACTGCAGGGTGTTGTATTGTATTGAATCAAAAATTTATGAGACGGATTGTGATATTTAAAAACTGCTAACAAGATCATATTGAATTGTTTATTATATTATTATATTTTGTTTGTAATGGTTAATAGTATGTAATATCATAGTGAAATTACAATTAATGTATAATTATTGTACTTTCTTGGTACACTATGTACTGTTTTTGTTAAAAGCTTAGTTCATATTAAGTTATATAGATTGTTTTTACATTTTGACAAGTTTCGACAAAATATTATAAGTTTTTCTTACGTACCTATTTTTTTCCTGAAATATCCCTAACATCGATATTTCTACCAACATTATTTGTAAATCAAAATCTCAACAATAAGGCATTTCTTTTTTTCACCTTCATTTGATAAGGCACTGCTTGGTTTCCAAGAAAATGCGTACAAAAGTTCAGATTAATGGACACACACAGCATAGAAGTGCTTCTATGACCCATATCATTTTTGGATTATGGCTATAGTCCAAACTACATATTCTTTTACTTTTCAGTTAGAGTTCATCAATCGGATGACGTGTGTGTGTATATATATATATATATATATATAGACATGTGTGTGTGTTTGTGTGTGTATGCATGTGAAATTTGTGGATGGATTTGGAGATCATTGATGCGATATTCAATAAAGTTGATACATTGCCAAGAAAGAAAAAAAAGATTTTTCCTGAAGCGATATAGTCAATAATGTGATAGATTGCCAAGAAAGAAATGAATTTTTTGTTGGGCATTTCTACTGATGATACAAAATTGAAATTAAAAAAAAAAAAAATGCAAACTAGTATATTTTAATATAGATTTGATGGTTTAAAACAAAATCTTGCTGTAGGCATTAAATACTACTTTAAACTTTAGAATTTTTTTTAAAGTAATAAATATCAATTAAGGGTACTCATGATACTTAATGGTAGTTCCCACTCTATATAGAATTCGTCACAGAAGAATCCTTATGGGCAATACTAAGTCTAGGTAATTGCATGCGGATATTGACATCGACTTGAAAGAATATGTTCTATAACTTCACAATTCAATGGCATTTCCCAATTCCTTCCTTGTTTTGAAAATTTTGGGGTATTTAGCGTTAGCATCGATGCCCCCTAAATTGTCATCTTTTGACAACTTAACCCCCAAACTTTTAATTTTGACAATTCATCCCTGAACTTGTAAATTATTACAAATGTACCCTCTATGAATTAATTTTCTGTTAAATTGGTTATGAAAAACCCACACATGCCTCATGTAAAGACAGAAAAATCCATTTTCAACAAAACAATTCTCAAATCTACTACAAACCATGCAAATCTTTCAATTTCAAATCTTTTATTTAGAGTAAAATTAATTAAAAGGGGTGCATTGCAACAATTTAGTAAGTTTAGGAGATAAATTGTCAAAATTAAAAGTTTTGGGGTGAGTTACCAAAAGATAACAAGTTTAGTGGGTATCTGTGCTAAATACCCAAAATTGTACCTCCAGTTTAGATTTTTTCTTGTTTTTGTTTTTGTTTTTATTTTTTTCCCCTTTGGATTAGATGGAAACTACTCTAGGTGAGGCAAATTGATTTCTTAGAAAAATTAATATAAATAATTAAAATTTGGGGAAGGTACAAAACCAATGTATCTTTTAAGTTTAAATAAAAGCCAAATATGGTTGGGAAATCAAACTTCATTAGAGTGCTCGTCAACTCCTAAATTTAAAGTTTGGCAAGTCATATGACACCTTTAAAAATTTAGAGCAATATGATACTACAACTCTCTTCTCAAATCTCTCAGCAAGAAAATTGAAGTGTCTACACTAGTACAAAATGTGTATACCACGACGGTTTTTAACCGTCGTGGTAATATTTCGACGACGGTGTTCTAACCGTCGTGGAATCCAGAGTCGTGGAATCTTTTTAGATTCCACGACGGTTTTTTATTCCGTCGTGAAATAAGCAAAAATAGGGCCTAAATGTGGATATTTAAGAACATACCACGACGGTTCTACGTTAAAAACCGTCGTGATAGGCGGACCTACCACGACGGTTTTTTTTGAAAAACCGTCGTGGTAGGTCCGCCTATCACGACGGTTGAAAAACCGTCGTGGTAGGGTCCGCCGAAAACAAAAAAAAACGAATTCATTTCATTTCCCACGGGTGGCAAATCCGAAAAATTTAACTCACAAAATCAACATTTTTTCTAGAAAATTCTCAAATCCGTGTTTTACCCAATCAATTTAAAGCAATCTAAATCACAATGACTATCAACAATCACCGAAATGACGGATTTTGGACAATTTTCTATGGAAAATTCCCAAATCAACAATCAACCAAATCAACATTTTGGAAGGAACATTGTGGATTTTTGACATTTGTATGGAAATTTCACAATCAACAAAATCAACATTTTGGAAGGAAAATTCCCAAATCCGTGCCTTACCCAAGCAAGATACATTTCAACTTACCGGATTGTCGAGCGTGGGTACGGGTGGAGTGGTAGAGAATGTAGGGGACGGAGGAATGGCGGCGAGAGGGAGAGGGAAAAAGGCTTGAAGTTAGAGAGAGAGGGAGGAATGGCGACTGAGAGAGAAGGAAAAAGACTCGGAGTTAGAGAGAGAGAGAGGAATGACGGTGAGAATGTAGATAGGGAGCGGAGAGCGATAAATGGAGGGAGGATATGGGCGGCTTTGGGTTTGGAGTTAGAGTTTGTATTAGAGAGTGAAAAATGCTCGGAATGTATTGGGGTGGGAAAGAGAGTATTTTTTTGGGTTTTAATATATGCTCCAAAAAGTTGAACAATTTCAAAAATTTTTAAAATTCCCGTATTTATACCTACCACAACGGTTTTTTGGAAAAACCGTCGTGGTAGGTCAAAATTTTTTTTTTGATTTTTTTAACCTACCACGACGGTTTTTTCAAAAAACCGTCGTGGTAGATAAATATCACACGGTTTTTCCCAAAAACCGTCGTGATAGGTCAAAAAAAAATCAAAAAAAATTTTTGACCTACCACCACGGTTTTTCCAAAAAACCGTCGTGGTAGACCTACCACCACCGTTTTTTCAAAAACCGTCGTGGTAGATCTACCACCACCGTTTTTTTCAAAAACCGTCGTGGTAGACCTACCACCACCGTTTTTTCAAAAAACCGTCGTGGTATGTCAAAAAATTTTTTTTTTGATTTTTTTAAAAATTTAAAAAAAATTTTTTTTTTTGAAAAAATTCCCTCCTTCGTACCTACCACGACGGTTTTTTAAAAACCGTCGTGGAAGCACCCTGATTCCACGACGGTTATTAAAAACCGTCGTGGAATCATGAAGCTTCCACCACGGTTTTTCAAAACCGTCGTGGAAGCTACCGATTCCACGACGGTTTTTAATAACCGTCGTGGAATTGAGGTGCTTCCACGACGGTTTTGAATAACCGTCGTGGAAGCACCCCGATTCCACGACGGTTATTAAAAACCGTCGTGGAAACGGTGGCTTCCACGACCGTTTTCGGAAATTTTGTTCCGCTCCGTGTTTTTATGTATTTTCCACGACAGTTTTTTTAAAAACGGTCGTGAAAATGCCGTCGTGGAATCCATATTTTGTAGTAGTGCTACTTCATCAAGTGAAAGTAAATTAATAAGCTTAGCCGTCAATAGATCATTTGTTTTGTTTTGTTTTTTGTTTTTGTTTTGTGTTTTCCTTGCTTGCAAAAAGAAACCATTTCACTTCAATCTCTTTATATTTTATAAAAGAAATCTGGGACCCATAACTACTAGACACAAAAGGGATGACATAATTCCTTATTTAAAAAAAAGGGCTTACTTTTACATAAATCATTACGCGTTTGATGTTGAAAAACGTATTGATCAAGCAAGACCTGTTATGATGGAGCTGTTGAGTATCGAATCTAGTGACATTCTAGGAGGAGAATGCAAAATGTATCAATGTACTAAACTATCGATGGTAATTGAGAGTACTTATGTTGGTTCTTCACTAGTTTTTGCAACCAAACCAAAGGGTTTGGCTTTTCATGAACTTAATTCAAGTTTGCATATACTTTTCCTTTCACGCCGCATAAGCGCAACCACTTTGAAAGTATAGTATAAGTAACCAAATGGAATTAGGAAATTGGGAAAAGAGTTTCTGAAAGAATCACTGCAACAAGTGGTCAAAACCCAACAAACGCAATTTGCATTTTCCTTCCATAATTTGGAACTCCTTATCAACAATAGAAATGCTATTTCGTCATAATTGAATTCATTCGTTGCAGACTGAATTAAAATGAGAATTATGGGTTAGTTTGGGGTGTAAGTTTGAGTTACGATTTTTAAGTTTCAATAGTAATTTTTGTTGACTTTTTCAGAAAAGACAAAAAAAATTTTCAGAAAAAAACAAAAATTAAATTGATGGGTGTAAGTTTGAGCTTACACCCCAAACGGGCCCTATATAATTGGATTCGAAAAGAGAGGGGAAAAATAAAACCAGTCTATAGGACATAATTTTCAACCTTTGAATCATTAAAAAAATCATATAAAAAAAATATAAGAATTTGATGAAAAATTGACAATTCAAAATTATACCTCATAGATTTAAAAATTTCTTTTAATATCGTAGAATGCTTCAAATTAAGATCTACCAATCAAATTCATTCATAGACCTTTTTTCGATTGTTAATAGTGAAAGATTTATGACTCTCACTTATTTTAAAATAAATGAAAATACTATAAGATTTCATACTGAGATTTTATTGCTATATCTATAACAATTATATTAAGCCCACTCTAAAATATAAAAAAAACTCTCAATATTCCCTCAAATTACATTATAAAACCCTTTTTTAAATTCAAAAATTTAATAATTATACCTATAATTATGATACACTTTTAACTACTGAGTTTAATAAAATTTTTGTTGCGCTTATTATACCCTTATGATAACATTTTCTGACTTTATCACTGCTTAAGAGTACCTGTCAAAAGTCCCTCACTACTACGCTAGTTCCAATGAGATAAAGTCCATCAAATACCAGATGATGCATTTGTTCACCAAACAAAACCCCCTAAAGGGGGTATTATTATGCGCAATAAGCCTATATTTGGTAGAATGGAAAGGGGGAGAAGAAGGAAGTTGGAAGAGGCATTTTAGAAAAAAAAAAAAAAAAGAAAAAAAAAAAAAGAAAAAAAAAGGAATTGTAGGCTGTTTGGTAAAGTAGAAAACAAGAAGGAAGGAAATTCTTAATCCATGAGACCCATAATAATTAATCCCTCCAACTTTGAAAAGAAAAAAAGAGGGAAAAATCTGACCAAAAAAAAGTTTGTAAAATAACTATTTTAGTATTAACCCTTAGTATTTTCGAATTCATCTGAGAGTATAATTGTAAAATGTATTAGATTTGATATTTTCGCTTTTACAAAGCAAAATCTCACTCATTCCTTTTTATTTCTTTTTCATTTTTCATTCCAATTACCAAACATTGCATAAAGATGAGAGCATCAATTGAAGTAGAAAAATACAAGCAATTTGCCAACAAAATTAAAAAGAGTATAAAAATGAGGGTAAGAACGAGGGATAATTAGACAGGATGTGTGTAGATGATGATTCAGAAATATTCAGCAATAATCAATATTCAGTATGATTCTTTACGCTAAAAAAAAAAAAAAAAAAAAAAAAAAAAAAACTCAGTTTGATTCAAACCCAACAATTACAAAAATGAGTCAGAGAACTTTGCTTGCCCTTGGCCAGACACATGGCACAATCCACAAAGAGATGACCTGATCATTTCAATCTTGCTTGTTGACGTGTTTCAATCAACCCCATTAAGAAAACTCTTTTTAGCCAGTGGATAATAACAAAACCATCTTTCGTCCTTTTTTCCTCCTCTCTACACGCGCGCGTGTGTGTGGGGTGTATATATATATATATATATTTTTTTTTAAATGTTACTCATTTAGTCACTAATCTTTATACAAAGTTACAATTTAAATTATATAGAACTTTTATTGTTTGAAATTTGAGATGTTTTGAAACTTTTGATTTTAGTGTAAATTTGGGATGAAGTTCTCAGTCACATTTTTTTTTTAAGTGCGCTTAATATATTCTTTTTTTTTTTTTTGGTAGCGTAAGTGCACGTAGTATATCAAATTAGTTTTTGTAATCAATCAACAAGGATAAGATACCATATTTACTATTATCGTTATCGTGTTTATTATTATTATATTATTATTAATCACTATTTCCATCCTATTATATTAACGTACTATTGGTATACCATAGACAACCATAACTAATGAATATGATGAGAGCAATCCAAATATGACTTACTTGTTAGAAAGTTCAAATCCAAATATCATTTGTTTATTAATTGTGTCAATCCATATAACCCGTTTAGATTAGTAATTTGTACAATAGTAATTTATTTAGAACATTGTGATATTTTTAGTATGATTATTGAATTTATTTAAAAAAAAAAAACAAGTGAAGTTTACTTACATTAACATTAATGTTGTTTGTATTAATTATATATAAACAAGTGAAATTTACATTGTAAAACGGGATTGTTGATAGGACTCATTGATGACTCTCAATTGTTACTCTCAATGTGACTCGAAAAACTGAAAGAGTTTAACATGTACTTAGTTTATATTTGGATTTCAGGTTCACATAAGTTTTTCATTTCAGTTTTTATATATTTTTTAAAAATTAATAAAAATTTTTATAACTAATTTTTAAAAATTAATCAAATTTAATTTAAAAAATTTATTTCAAATCTGTATTCCAAACAAAAGCTTAAACTAGATGGTTTTCTTCCCACTTTATTGTCCTTCGCAAGATCTAATTTGTTCACTTTTTAAATGTATGGTCCATATTCATTTTGAAAGATAGCCCTTAAACATTAAAAAAAAAAATTACGTCTTGTCAAAAATAATTCTTGCTCTTCGTTCAATATAATCAGAAGTTTGTCGCCTTCGATTTTTCTGTATTTTATCACTCCCACCTTCTACATCACTAGGGCGTCTATAAATAGATCACCCAAAATTCAGTGTCCATCACCGAAGTGTCCATCAACTAAAATCTGTATTCCAAACGGAAACTTACGAGGTATTTAAAAAGAAGTTTAATTTAAATTAAATTATATTTTTTTCATTATATTTTTATTTTTTTCTGAAATTTTTTTTTATCTTTTCTAAAAATTTTCTTTATATTTTCTAAAAAATTACTATTGAAACTTAAAAATCTTAAACTAAACTCATTTATCAAATACCCCCTTAGATTAACTGGTTTACTTCCCACTTTATTGTCCTTCACAAGATCTAATTTGTTCATTTTTAAATGTATGGTCCATATTCATTTTGAAAGATAGCCCTTAAACATTAAAAAAAAAAAAAATTACGTCTTGTCAAAAATAATTCTTGCTCTTCGTTCAATGTATAATCAGAAGTTTGTCGCCTTCGATTTTTCTGTATTTTATCACTCCCACCTTCTACACCACTAGGGCGTCTATAAATAGATCACCCAAAATTCAGTGTCCATCATCGAGAAGCCTTGCATTGCAACATTTAGCTGAGAACAAAATTTCATTTACATTCAAGGTGTATATATGTATATCTATATATTTTGAAGAATATATATTTAGTGTCAATGCTTTTGTTATTAAATGAGAGTGGGCAGTTTGATTTGAGTAGTTTAGTTTACCAACGTAACTGAAATATGTTAAGTTTTATGTTATCTGTTTCTTCTTTCTTCTATATATATATATATATATATAGTACAAACATTACTAGCTATATTTTTGTATTCATTGATTTTTATCATATGCTTATAATAGAAAACACTATTGGCAAGGCTGATTTTTTGTTTTTTTGTTTTTTCCTATGTTAGTAGCTTCTTTTTGGCTGCCATTCTCTCGTTTTTTATTTTTTTATTTTATTTTTTTTATGTTAGTAGCTTCTTCTCGTTCTCTGGCATTTAACATGTTGTCAATATCACAAATAATACATTTCATTGGTGGATAACAATTTTAGATTTTCTTCTTTCCGTTATTAATCAAAACAAGGCGCATACTATGTAAAATTGGTAACAAATGTTACTTTATTAATAGTTTAATAAGATTATATCCAATAAACAATCTAATATTTGGGGAGCATCCAACATCTGATTTTAGTTTTTTTTAATAATTTGTTTTGTCTTTCTCAATTCAAAATTATTTTCACTACTTACATCTCCAAATGTCTTCAGTAAACTCAAATTTTAAAAATCATAACTTTGTTATTAAGTTCAAATGAGATAATTTTTTTTTAAATTACATAAAATTTCGAGAGTAACAAAGCAAGATAAATTAAAATTTTTTTTTTCCAAACATACTATAAGTTTGACACTTTTCACTTTAAACAGTCTTTTTTTCCCAAACGCAAATTTCTAAGACCACATCTCATTCCAATCTAAAACTACATTTGCAATACCTCGTCGGGCCCTTAATAATAAGTAATGCATGCCAGCTAACGTGACAAGCTGAAGGACGAGGTTAGGCTGATGCTCAAGGAGATAACGGATCCTTTAGTCCAACTTGAGACCGTCGATATTCTACAAAGACTCTTGGAATGTATTATCACTTTGAGGATGAACTAAAGAGTATTTTGAAAGGTATATACAATGCGAATGATTTTGACGGTGGTGTTTGGAAGGAAAATTTGTATGCTACGGCTCTCAATTTAGACTCCTTCAACAACATTTATATTCGGTTCCTCAAGGTACTCACAAATCCTCTAGATGGTTTAGATTTTACAAGTTCTAATTTTTTTTTTAAGAGAAAAAAAAAAAAAAAAAAAAAAAAAAAAAAAAAAAACCACTACACATTAATGATTATGTGGAATTTTTACCAATCATATTTCATAGCTAATGTTGTATTTTAATCACGTGGCAGGGATTTCAATGCCTTCAAGGATTCAGGAAAGTTCAAAGAAAGTATAGGTAATGATATCAAGGGGTTGTTATCTTTATATTAAGCTTCCTTCCTTTGAGGCATGGTGAAAATATTTTGGACGAAGCAAGAGAGTTTACCTCCAAACATTTTCAAGAATTTGCCAAGCAAAACGAAGACGAATCCTACCTTTCGAAACTAGTCAGCCACGCCTTTAAAGTTCCGCTACACTGGAGGGTACCTAGGCTTGAGGCCAGGTGGTTTATCGATTTATATCGGAGGAGCCATGAGATCATGAACCCAACTTTCCTTAAGCTTTCTTTCTTGGATTACAATATAGTCATATTTGAGGTAAAGTTTGAATAACCTGAATTTATAGGCGTATCAAAATCCTTTTTTTTTTTTTTTTTTTTTGAATAAGTTATTGTATTTTTTCGGCTTACTTGTTTACATTTGAAACTTGTAAAGTATAAAGAAAACTGCATTCTGTTACTAAAAAGAAACAAGGAAGATCCTTTTGGATGACATTTTGTTATCAATGTTGGTACTAATACTAATTTCCTTGTTATTTTTATGAAAGGTAAAACATTATATTAACCATTGTTACATTTTCCTTGTTTCATATAAATATACATGTATATAAGAGGTGGTGGAAGCACATAGTGGAATTGGCAATGATAGTTGAACCGCAGCATTCGTATTGCCGGGACATGGTAACAAAAGTCTTCAACATTCTTTGTCTTTACTGAATGAAACATATGATGTGTATGGCACCTAGACGAACTTGTGCTACTGACATCTGCTATGGAAAGGTCTGCCTCACATTCTTTGTCGTTGTTAGTACGATAACATTTTTTTTTTTTTTAAATGTATCTGTCGGTACTCACTTATTAATTTAAAACAAAACTTTCTAAGGTTTCAAACCTGTGACATAACATCCTGACTACCCTGACTTGTAAACCGATATGGTTACCCTAATCCGTTGTTGTTTCATTTGTATAAATACATTGCAGTTGGGACCTGAATGCTATGGACTCACTTCCAGAATACTTGAGATAAATTTCCTTGCGGTGTACAACTTCACAAATGAGTTGGCCTAAGATGTTCTTAGAGAACAAGGATTCCACACTATTAAGTACCTTAAAAAGCGGTATCGTTTCATTCTATATTTTTACTTGGGCAATTATCATTGTCAGTAATCTAGTGGGCAATTATCACTATCAGTAATTTAGTTCTACGTTATATATATATATATATAAGGACGAAAGACACTAAATCAATACCTTTTGTCCTTGCCTCCTCCCATCCCACTACGTGACGTGTCCTAAGCCTGCATGGTGATTTTAAATGAAAAATATAAATTTTTTTTAAAAGTATTTTTTTTTATTTTTACTTTGTCTTGTTTGTCTATTTCGCACACGCAAAGTGTGTACAATTTAACTAGTATATATTATATTAAACATGTGTGTATGTATAATTCATATCTCGTTAAATTTGTTTCAGTGGGCAGATCTTTTATGTTTTTACTTTATTTATTTCTTTAAAAAAAAATTTATGTATGCCTTCACTGAAAATTATCTGGCTCCGCATTGCTCGGGATGTGGTAATATCTTTTGGGCGTATATGGTTTCTGTAAAGGGGTTTTTTAGTTCCTACTGGCATTTCTTTTGCATTTGTGACAGAATCGACTAATGTTATCACAAATATAGATTTTACTTACAACTATGGTTTAAAACTAATTGTGTTCACCTTCTAACAAACGTAGCAAGAGGTTCCATGAAAATTAATGGCTAAATGGATCACTACATGTCTTATAGTTGAGAACGAGAACTTCATTACATGCGACATTCACGATGTAACTTGAGCTACACACTGAATGTGGCCGCCCGATCAAACGTTAAAGATGAACATAGTCTGATCCCATTGTAAGCAGAGATTAACACCGAACCGACCCATTTTCTTCTAGGTCCGACCTGGATCCCATCGATCGACTTTGCATCAATCCCGGCCCATCGGCACGACCCCTATGCCGGCCCCACCTATTGATCCGACAGTACTGGTGCCAGCTCGTCGGACCGATGGTAGCGTCGTCATTGGTCCATGACCAGTCTCACAACAGCACCCACCCGGGCCTACTGCTACTGGCACCGTTTGGCACCATTGCCGCACTAGTCACAAACTCATCCTCATAGTGATTACAACCTAAAGTTTTTGTTCATTAAAAAAGAAATTTGATAACAATTTTAAAAAAAAAAAAGAAAGAAGAAAAAAATATAGTAAACATGTTTTCTAAGGCAAGTTTAAATCTTTTTTTTTTTAATAAATAAAAAATAATAAATAAATTCTCACTTTGCGTAAATGATAAAAATTGAATTCCCAAATTCAAATCAATATGTTTGCGAAACAGAAATACTTCGGGTTACGTAACCTATTGGCAAACATCATGCTTGTCAAAATGCATTAAATAAATCTTGATATAAAATTTTCTTTTTAATTTCCTCTTTTATTTGTAGAAAGATATCAAGAGAGAGAGAGCGAAAGATTTGTAAATTTGCTTCGCTGTATACATTGCGCAGTTGCGGCCATATCCAATCATGTTAAGCTTCGCACAGCCTTGGATGTGGCCGCTGCACCAACAACAAGCACGCAAATGCAAGCTCGAGGCGAAAACCCGACAAGTTGCTTGCGAGGC
Source organism: Ficus carica (assembly GCA_009761775.1). Classification (NCBI taxonomy): domain Eukaryota; kingdom Viridiplantae; phylum Streptophyta; class Magnoliopsida; order Rosales; family Moraceae; genus Ficus; species Ficus carica. The sequence goes on along the minus strand of CM019740.1, from coordinate 4,159,446 downwards.
TTATGGGATTTGGAGTGAGCCTCACAAGATCAAGGTGATTGCGACAAATCTTACTGTCGATGCCATTGCGAACAGGCGATGTGAAACATCTCAAGTCCAACGTTGGGAAATCACAATAAATCTGTGCCTTGCCTATGCTTTTGAAGACAGAGAATGTAAGAGGTAAAACCGAAGAAAATATGAGTAGGATATTATTTGAAAATCATCTATAAATTAGTCCACTGGCTCAATAAAATCATATACAAAGAGGCATGAATCTATAAAGAATTATAGGGGACGTAAAAGCTAAATGGATAACAAAATGGAACATGCTCTATTATTATTTTTTTTCTTACGGAAACTGTGACTGACTCTATTAGGGATGTAAATGGAGTAGGGTGGGGTGGGATTTCGTTACCCCGCTTCACCCTTTTAGGTAACCCACCCCGCTTACATCATAGTGAATAGGACACGTGTTTCACCAAATTTGAAAATAAAATTTCATTTTCAACCTTTAATTTTTTTTTAAATAAAAAATTTTGGTGGCCTCATCTTTATGAGAAATTATTGGTTCCAAAGATATGTAACTATTATATGTTCCACTTAATGAAAAAACAAATATTTCTATTTTTTTAACGGTGACATTATTATATATACAAAAAGGATGTAATATTTCATTGTTCAGTGAACAGTGATTTTGTTTTTTGTTTTTGTTTTTGGCTGCTTTGCTACAGTAAAATGATACAATTTTTTACTGTTTAATGAACAGTGATTCTTTTTTAATTTAATTTTTGCTACTTTCGCTACAGTACTGTACAGTATGTACAATATTTTTTGTTACAGTAATGCACAGTAACTGCTTTTTCTACAGTAAACTGTCGATTTTGTCCCTATCCTATATGCTGATTTTGGCTTATCTACAGAGGAAGAACGGTTTTCTCCTCACATATAACTGTTTTGTCTATAGTGCAGAGACTTTTTTGCCCCTCCGATTTAGTTGGTTTTCCTTCATCTACAGTGAGTTGACATCTTTACCTCTATTATGCAAAAATTGCGACTGTCCACACAGTATAATTGCCGTTTTACGTCTCTTTTTTAGTTTATTTTCTTTTTCCTACAGTGTGTTGCCGGTTTTACTCCTATTTAGAGTTTTTTTTTTTCTTATATTGTTTTTGTCTTTTTTTTAGACGCTAAATTTTAGACATTAGATTCCGATTTATTGTTGTATTATGATTTTGCTCACTCTTTTTTTTTTTTTTTTTAACAATTTTTACTTTAAATTTTTTATCTTTATTTCGAATTTTTTTTCCTGGGTTTTTTTTTTTTTTTGTCTTTTTTTTTCTTTTGTTCTATTTTTTAAAGACCTTCTTTTTTTTTCTTTTTTTTTTTTTTTTTTTTAAGGATTCTGCATGCAAAAAAATAATAAATAAATAAATTTTTTTGTCTTTTTTGTTTGTTTTGTTTTATATTTTAAAAATCCTTTTTTTTTTTTTTTAGTTTTTGCATGTATATAACCTGATAATTTTTTTTTTAAACAGTAAAAAAAGGAGAAAATGAGATATATATTTTATTTTGTTATAATTTTTTTGTTAGGGTTAGTTTTTTTCTGGTTCTTTTAAGTCTAAAGATTTTTGTTCTTTTTTTTGTTTTATTTTTGTTTTAATTTTTTTCTTTAAATGAGTATGACTATAGAAAATTTTTTCTTTTTTGCTTTTGTTCGTTTTTATTAGTTAGTACTATTATCATTTTGATTTTGTATCTTTACTGTTGGAAGAGATTTTTAGAAGAATTATACTTATTATAATTATGATATTTATCTTAACTAACTGTTTTAATTATTTAATACTCAATTTTTTTATTTATTTTTTACTTCTTTTCCCATGTAATATACGGGTATTAAACTCGTTACAACTAGAAAAGAGAAGTTTTAAGTAATAATTCTTATTTGAAAGGACTTCTTTCATATGCCAGTACATACAAGTAGAAAGTCCAAACAAATTAATGTGACTGTGAAATAATTGGTCAGAATATTTTGACAAAACAAAAAACAAAAGCAAAAGCAAAAAAAAGCAGAGCCAAAGAAGGTTTCTGAACTCGAAAAACCAAAAAATTGCCTCTCCAGATTCAGATCCCGAACCTATTTCTCTCTCTCTGTTTTATCTGCCTCTTTCTCTCCTTCTCTCTCTCTCTGATCTTTAATACCTCCAGATCGGTTTTAATGTCCGCTTCTTCTTCATCGCCAATAGTTCCAACATCGAAGTGGAACATAGAAGGAAATGTGAAAGAGGGTTTGAAAGTGAGAAAGTTAAAAATTTAAAATAATTAAAATGATAGGGCCAAGGGTTCTTTTTTCTAACAAACCTAAATGAAACACAAATAATTTAGTAACTTTGCCACATGGAAGATGACGAGGTGTCTATATTGATTTGGTGGCATATACCTGTGATTTACATTTGGATCAGTTTTGGTCCCACTCGAGATCAATAAAATTATTGATGAAAAATTAGGTTAGGTGATATTTTTAATCAACTAATCAATATATGACTCAAATTTTTTTTTTTGGTTATTTAAGATAATGATCGTTTGTCATTTTTCAGATTCAGTCAATCATTGAATGATAATGAAAATTGGTGATTGACTATAAAATTTAGTGATTTACGTTATGGTTACAGTTATTGATCATAAATCAATCACTGATTTAAGAAAATTGATTAATCATTTTAAAACAAACAACCTTTTAACGAATTTTCAAAACTTCGACCATTTATTAAAAAACTTATTTAAAAAAAAAAAAACTTTTCGGCTATAAATCCCATTATTGATTTACTTATAGTAATAACTAAAAAGAAGTATTTTCCTTCCTAATTTGATCAATAGTTTGTTTCGGAAGGTAACTTTAGCATCCCTTAATATTGATTTCTGACTAAGAAAATGAATGTCATATTTATGCGAAGAAACATCACCGTTTATTTGAAAAAAAAAAAAAAAAAAAAGTCTTTAAAATTTTTGTTTAGATTCAATTATCTTCTATAAAAGTTATTTTTTATTTTGTTTGGTTTTTCATTACTTTGGATTGTACTTATCTCTATTTTGTTTATATATTTTTGTTTCTCTCTCTTTATTTTATTATTATTATTTTTTACCAAAATAACTTTGAGTGAAGATTTTAGTTCCGGGTCATTTAATTTTAAAGAATCGAACGTCAAGTACGTAGCAAACCCTTTTTTCTGTAGTAATAAAACTTTTGAAAAAGTTGAATTTGAAAAAAAAAAAAAAAAAAGTATCGTACCCTTTACTCAAACACACTATTTATCTTTCAATTATTAATGTGGACCTTGTACAGGCCACTTTATACTATTGAGAAAAGAAATCTAAACGTATCAATAATATATGTTTTTTTTCTATTCTTTTTTTTTTTTCCTTAAATGGATAGTAATGTTTTCCTAGACCATACAAAAATTTTGACCTAAAATGGGTTAAATAGTCCTCGAATATTTGATAAGTGATCAAAAATTATTTATCTTTTGATTTTGACAGACACCCAACTTTTATATACTTTTCAAACTCCTTTTTTTTTTTAAGAGTATTTTGTCCCAAAAATTTAAATTTATTGTTTAAATTATAAATTTGAACTATGATCTAAACGATTATTTATTCAATGAACATCGATCGATCTAAAAGCTGCTAATTTCGGATGGAAAGCTAGGTAATAATTTGGTGATCACATAATTGACATTTAATTGTGTGATTGGCTTAAAGTTCATCACCTGGAAGACAACAACTAGCACTGATAATTAAGATTTGAATTGTAAAACTTGTGTTTGAATTGATTATACGTTTATCGAGGTTTGAATTGCTGGAGTTAAAAGTATAAAAACTTGAAATGTGTTCGGAAAAAAATATCAATATAGAGTTTATTTCGTTCGTCTGAAATTCTATACAACTAAAAAATAAATAAAAAAAGTCATCTTATTGGACTTATCTATACAAGTTATGGACTTTTAAAGTTTGAGTTATAAAACTATGTGAAAAGTGAAGCTAAGAGAAAAAGATAAAAATAAGATTGTAATAAGATTTAGATTGTGCATCCAAACCCCCAATCTTGCCTAATAAAAAGTATCAATTCCTTGTTTCAAAAAGGAAAAACAAAAGTATCAATTCCAAGACTCACCAAAACATGTTACTTAAGTGGGATTTAGCCACTTCGACAAACCATCCATTTCTCTTTACTTCAACTATATCACATTTATATATAATATATATATATATATATGCAAAATTATTGTTCAAGCTATTAGATATTTGAGCTAAAAAAACATGGATTTTGAAAACCAAAATGCTTGCCTTTTATCAGAACCAGAAATAAAGAAACCATTTTGGGAGAAAGAGTCACAAAGCAAGAGATTGTTGAAGAGGCCAAGAAACAGCTTCTATTAGCAGGTCCTCTGGTTTGTGTTAATCTTTTGACAAACTTCGTGCAGATGATTTCAGTTATGTTTGTCGGTCATCTCGGAGAATTGGAACTTGCCGGAGCTTCAATGGCCACTTCCTTTGCTTCTGTTACTGGTTTCAGCTTGTTGGTTAGTGAAAAAAAAAAAAAAATTTATTTTTTCCTTTTTTCACATTGTTAATCTGTTATTTTGAGTTTTGTAATCTATGAATCACATGCCAAAAAACTTAAATTGTCTACTATATCTGAAAATTTTTTTTGCCCTCTGTTTCTGATTGCAAATGAAAGCTCTGTTCTCCAGCTTCCCACTCTACGTGGCAAACCTATCAAAGAATGTTTCCATAGTTTTTTTTTTTTTTTGGTTTCTTTTTAGGGAAATAATAGCATATAACATATTTTATAAATATATTTAAAGTTTATATTAGATTTTTTAGAAGATGATAAATCATAACATATATTTTAAGGTAGATCCTTTGATTTGTGATAAATTCTTGGGTTTTTTAGTAATTTTAATAATAGATTTATGTACACAATTTAAATTAAAGAGAGAAAGGAGGAAAGACAAAGAGAGGAGGGAGATGGAGGATTTATTTATTTATTTATTTATTATATTATGGGATCATAATTTTGATTAAGTTATTTATTATAATATTTAAAATTTTAGGTTATAATTTACTGTTATTCTTTTTAAAAGATTCTTTTTGTCTTTTTCTTTCTTCTTTCTTCTTCGGTTGTTCATTAAATATTCAAAACAGGGGTTTTCTTTACTTGTTTTAATGAAATTTATTCAAAAACAGAGGTTTTCTTTACTTGTTTCAATGATATGTGGGCTTGGTGCCAGCCGGGTGATTAGTAGGTGTCAACCTACACAGTTGAGATGCAGTAGTTATGCCAGATGCCAGTTCTTCTCATCACCATGCAAAATAAATATCTATATATAATATAGAATATATATATATATATATCGATATATAACATATATATTAATATAATTCTTCAAAATGAAACATCTAATCAACCAATCTATGATTATTGGATACAGAGAGGAATGTCAAGCGCATTGGAAACGTTCTGTGGTCAGTCCTATGGAGCAAAACAATATCACATGCTTGGTATACACCTGCAAAAAGCAATGTTTGTTCTTCTTCTTATTTGCATTCCCCTTGCAATTTTATGGGCAACAACTGGCCAGATTCTTGTCTTCTTTGGTCAAGATCCCGGGATTTCAATCGACGCGCGGTCGCTATGCACGTTTCATGATCCCGGGCATTTTGCTTTTGCTATAATTCAGTGCTACACAAAGTTCTTGCAAGCACAGAACAGTGTGGTTCCAATGATGGTAATTGCAGGAATCACAACATCGCTACACATCTTCATTTGTTGGATTCTGGTCTTCAAATCCGGCCTCGGAAATAGAGGCGCTGCTTTGTCGAACGCAATCTCGTATTGGATCAATGCATTGTCATTAGTACTCTATGTCGAATTTTCACCTTCTTGTAAGAAAACGCGGACTCCGCTCTCCAGAGAGGCTTTTCATGGAATCCCCAAGTTTCTAAAACTTTCCATTCCCTTCAGCTTAAGCTAACGTATTGCCATAATTCCTCATTCTTTTTTTTTTTCTTTTTTTTTTTTTTTTGGACATTTTCTTTAATTTCTTCTTCATTCCATGTCTCTGAACAGTTTGGAAATCTGGTCATTTGAAAGATGTTCTCTTAGCTGGTTTTCTTCCTAATCCGAAACTTGAAACATCTGTCTTGTCTATCAGGTATTTATTTTATAAAATTAGTAATGCTATTATGTAGCCAAGAAGTCGAAAGTTACTAACCAATTGCACAAAATTTTCAGCCTTAACACAACTCAAACTGTCTACATGATACCGCTTGGACTCAGCGCGGTAATTAGGTGAGTTAAGCACCATGATTACTACCGCTTGTGCACGATCATGGTTCGTTGTTCTAACGATTATTGTTCTAACGTCTGTCAGCATACGAGTTTCGAATGAATTGGGTGCGGGGAGACCGCGGCTAGCTCAGTTTGGCGATATGGGTTGTGCTGTCCTTGGTTGTTGTGGAAGGCACCTCGGTAGCTGCTGCCATGATCTTGGGTCGAAAAGTTTGGGGCTACTGCTGCTTCAGCAGTGAAGAAAGTCGTGAAATATGTGGACGAAATGCTGGTTTTGATAGCAGTTTGCCATTTCATTGATGGAATTCAAACTATTTTTTCAGGTTTTTCTTTTTTGTTAATCCATTCATCTTTATCTACCATTACATTGTTGAAAGAGCTCGCATTTTTCTAATCCCAATATTTTTATGTCAACTACTTATGTGATAGTGAGTTGTCATTTTTTTTTTAATTGTTGGACATGATATCTAATCATTAATTAAGGTGATAATTTCTAAACACCTAAAAGTAGAATGACAACTCACATAACATATCAAATTGTATGAAAAGTTAGATGTTGCAGTTGAAAAAAAAATGCTGGGACACTATCGTTTCTATGTTTGCTGCTCCCGCGCCCCCACCTTTGTTAATAGATGGTGTTTGACACCATTGATGCCCTTAGTTATCTTAAAGTCTGGCTTAATAACGATATTCATAAGCTTATTACTCTTAACTTTCACAATCTCCACTCACACAATATTTCAAGCTACAGAAGAGCATAACATTCATGCAACGTCAAAAATACTACCTATAAAAATGTCTTGCAATTCTGTTACATACCCTTTAGTGGAAACTGGAAAGTTTTTAGTCATCCACTTCAAATCAAAGTCTTGACATTTGGAAGGAAGGTTTCTTAGCTATTTCTATAAATATAAAGTAACAACATTGGAAAATCTAAAAGAAAATGCCATTTCACGAGAGGGGCAAAAAGTTGTGTACATTTATATACTGTAAGATTTACTTTTTGTCGTTTAATTCGCTTAAATGGGCAAAAATCTATAGATGGGCACAAAACTAAAGAAGTGATTTAAGGGGCAGATTCCCTAACTTTTTTTTTTTTTTTTTTTTTTTTTTTTGAAACGCCCTAATTATTCAATGTTATTTAATTTCAGGAACCATAGAGGCTGTGGGCAGCAAAAGATGGGGCAGTTGCTAATATAGCAGCTACTATCTTGTGGGCATCCGCCTCCCTACTGCTATACTAAGTCCTTTGTCTGTCTACGACGTTGGAGGAAAGGTAATTAATGACCTTTTTGTATGTTTCGTTCTTACCCAAAAAAAAAATAATAATAATAATATTGTTGGCGAGTTTTTTCCTTCTGTTGGTATTAGTATAGGCATTGGTATTTTAATGATTTTTTGGGAGTGTTTACTATCGGATCTCCTATTGTAACACGATATGTAGCAACTGTGTGTAAATAATTAGATTACTCTTTAAACGGTTTAATTATGAGTAGTAGTGCTCTTAAATTTGTAGTGGCACGATATGAAGTGTGCTCCAATCATAGACTATATACCGTTGAAAATTTAATCCAACGGTCAAAACAATTGTTCTACCTATAATAATACGAAATATGGTCATACTGTAGAGATTCCATTGTTATTAATTTTTTGAATAAAGAAAGTATTTAATATCTGAAAACATGTCCTTCATGCTTTTCAATAGAGTAATGATTAACCCTTTTTTATGCATATAATACGGATTATATCCCTCCTTTGTTACTTGTTTTATAGAGCTATATAAGAAGTAGCGGTTTCTCTACCATTGCTCGGGTGGAGATGATCCCCTGTAACTTTCATTTAAAAATGTGAAATAAAAGTTGACTTACGTATAATTTTGTGTACACAGTCTTAAGTTGTTACGTATATTAATTAATGTTACAAGTTGTTTTAACAGGAAGTTATATTTGAAGGACCATCTCAGTAGAAACCCCCAATTTTCATATATATATATATATTATATGTATGTAGTGTACTTCAAACTATGTATTTAAATGTACGATTCTCAGGGGCTTTGGATGGGAATCCTTGTGGCGGTGTTTTTGCAAGCACTATCGCTCGGCATCTTGACCATATGCACTGATTGGGACAAAGAAGTAAGAATGTTCTCATTTCAAACAACATCGCAAGTTGTATTATTTGCTTAGATCATCCCATATAGTCAATTTTCTATCCCTTTGCAGGTTATGAAAGCATTTGAAAGAGTACGTAGTACAAAAACCGAAAGTGACGAATTGTCATAATGTCAAATCTGAAGTGACACAACTTTTTAATTATGGATGGACTTGTGGACCTAGGAGTTCAATTTCAGTGAAGTTATCTACCTATCTTAACAGTTGTCAACGATTGTTTAGAGAAAACTGAGAAAACAAGAAATTAAAGAAATATGTTTTGTTTTTTTTTTTTTTCTCTATTTAGATTTTCGACCTCCGTTACTTATCAAATTAACTGTATCAATATGGTGTAAAAGAAATTGTGTCGTGTAGGTGAATGGGTGAAGAAAAGGTGGCTAGTATGTAATTTTCTCTAATCTAGGTGGGCTCAATTTGGCTTCGTATATAGTTTAAGTAAAATCTAGTGGTAATTTTTACACATGATTTCATCATAAGATATAGCTTTTAAATTTCCTCCATTGACCTCATTATATTTTATAGTTTTTTTTTCTTTTCCTTTTCTGTTTCAAAATTATTGAGATGTTTCCCATTTAAAAAAAAAAATTCTTAAAACCTAAACTCCCTTAGTTATTGTTTTTTTTTTTTCGAATAAACTTTTTAGTTTGCATATCAATTGACATCAGGACCCCTATTTGTTTCCGTATTGAAGCCTCCCTCTTCTCTCTCTCTAAATATGTTAGAAATGAGTATTTAGGTCATATACACGCAAGTCTCAAATCCTTTACGGATAGCACCGCGTGATGATGTCGGCAAGAGGACAAATGTTGGATGGTGGAGTTGGTGTTTGAAAAGATTCAGGACGTGATGATGAGTTAAGAACAAGCAACATCAACTTTCATAATTTCTCAATTTTCTCTCTCCTCTCTCCATAATTCTTTCTTTCTCCGCTTCCACTTTTAAACCAACCATTGCCTTACACTAATAAATTCAGTGTTGAATCGCAAAAATGTGAAGTCCAAAAAGTTCTTGTTCTATCATTAGTAGCTAGGTTCGATATAACCAATTTCTATCTCTTATTTCTCGAATAATCCCCAATTCTGCCACTAGGATAAAAATTCAGCTTCGATGGGGGTCATGGGTATAAAGACGACGACACAATTAAAAAAACGATTTTTCTTCGTGTAATAAACAGAAAGCCAACATTTTTTTCTTCTTTTATGTTACTTCTCTTGTTACTTTTCTTTTTCGACTTTTCTCGAACACGAATTAAATTTTCGTTTTTCTTTTGAGTAATTGGCTTTCTCTATTCGACCGGGGCGACCCGGGGGGCCCTCGGGGGGGGGGGGGGGGGGGGGGGGGGGGGGGGGGGCCTCGGGGGGGGTCGGGGGGGGGGGGGGGGGGGGGGGGGGGGGGGGGGGGGGTCGGGGGGTGGTGGGGGCCGGGGAGGGGGGCCTGGGGGGGGGGGGGCCGGGGGGGCCGGGGAGGGGGGCCTCGGGGGGGGGGGGGGGTGTGGGGGGAGGGGGTCCTGGGGGGGGGGGGGGGGTGGGGGGTCGGGTGGGGGGGGGGGGGGGGGGGGTCGGGGGGGGTGGGGGGGGGGGGGGTCGGGGGGGGGGGGGGGCCGGGGGGGTGGGGGAGGCCGGGGGGGGGCCTGCGGTGGGGGGTGCCGGGGGGGGGCCGGGCTGTGGTGGTCGGGGCCGGCGGGGCTGGGGAAGAGAGAGAGAGAGGGGAAGAGAAGAGAAGAGAAGAGAAGAGAAGAGAGAGAAAGGGAGAGAGAGAAAAAATTCCGTCGCCGACGGCCGGAGTTGGTGCCGGAGGTGGAGTCGCCGGCGTCGGTCACCGGCGGCGATGGGAAAGATTTGGGGTGAGAAAGTTTAAATGAGGTAAGGTTTATGATAATATAATGCACTCCTGATATGTCAACCGTTCGATTTAAATCGAACGGTTAAAAAAGAACTCTACCCGGTAGGGTTTGTGGGAGAGGCTCTACCACAGCCTCTCCCATTTTGCCATAATAACCCTGTATTTTTTCCCCCCCCTAAAAAGTTTGAATTCCGGTACACGTAGGTGTAGGACACATCTAAGCTTATGACAAATTTTTTTTTATTTGCAGAAATTGATGAGACGTGAAGGTCCCCATGCATCACTATGAAGTAATGAAAAAGGAGTAGAAGGTTTATAAGGATGCCATCGATAGTGAACACACAATATATTTTTCTAAAGCACAAAATTGGCATTGAAACGAAGATGGATTTTATTAACAAACAAATTCAGAAATAAGTGTTTCAAATATAAAAAACTTGGGTGGCCAAGTCTATAATGCCACAACATTATTTCACTAACACTAGGAACAGAAGCATATTCGAAACAAGTACCGATACTTGGAATTGATTTAGTTGAAAAGGTTCCATTTTCAGAAAAATAGAGTCCATTGCCTTCCCTGGGCACTGCCAATAGTACTGCCTGAGTCTAGTTCCTGGAATTCACTACGAGACTGACTGAACTTAGCAAAACAATTGTGATCACGAGTAATTTTTCTAATGGACAATGTATTTGTAATACCTAGATTTTTCAATGTTACTATTTCTTTTTAAAGAAATTAAATGTATACCATCAAGGTATTATTAAAAGAGAAGCTCGGTTAAGAGTTTTCTTACATTTTATGAGTTTTCAAGGATCAATAAAACTCAAAATGGACTATGTAGATTAGCAACGGACCTTTTAAGACAAAAAGGGACGAAAAAGTATATGATTTTACGAAAGTCAAAGTTTGACCAAGAACGGTCAAAGGAGTGACTTTGCAGTATTGTGTAATAAAGAATACTGTAAAAGCCGTCTTTACGATTGAGATAGCATGAATAGGCTTTGAAAACCACCTTAGAAAATCAAGCACACCTAGTAGGAATTAAAGACCAAAAGGGCTCGGAAGTATAAGAAAAATTTTATACAGTCCATTTTTACGCAGATAAATTTTGGACTGCAGTCAAGTAAAACAGTACTGAATTGTACTGTGTATTAGTAAACACAGTATTAGATTTATCTGTGTTAGCTTAAAATGGGTTTGCTTTTCAAAAATTAGCCAAACAAGGCCTTAGGATGACATCATATACCTTCTAAATTATGACATCATCCTTATTTGGAATTATGACATCATAATTCCATGAACCAAGCCTTGAATGACAAGTGTCTTGTTCTAGAAAAAATTTTGCTTCTTCCACAAGGGAATGGCCGGCCACCTTGCATGCCAATTGGCAAATTTTTCAAAAATTTAGGGGTCAAAATTGAATTTTAAAAAGTTCTCCTTTTGCCTATAAATAGGGGTGGTCCTTGTTCATTTTTCACAACATCTAGCCAAACTCTTGCCATTTTTCTGCCCATCCAAAACCGAGAAAGAAAGTGAGAGGGAGCCAAGAAAAAAATGAAAATTTTCCTAAACCAAGCTTAGGTTAGTGTTCGGTTTGCAAGGGAAAGCTAAGGGGAGAGTTTGAGAAATTTTCCCCCAGCCTTTTCTAGGCTTGCTGCCGAGTGTTTAAGTGCAGGAAAAACCAAGAGAGAAACTCAAAATTTAAGGGGAAAAGTTAGGGTCAATTCGGGTTTGATTCAATCAACCGAAAACAAGTTTTGAGACCATTTTTTTTGGTCTAGGGCAGCCACGGTTTTGAGCAAGGGAAAGCAGTTAAAAAACTGCAATTTTAGTGTTTCAAGGGTGGTGTGGCCGAGCCTTAGGTGAAGGACAAATCTTGAGGCCAAACCAAATTTTTTGGCAACTTGGTGTGGTGAAAACCGTGTGTGGTGTGGAAGTTTTTGGACCCAAACCCTAGCCTTGAGCCAAGGTAATTTCTTTAGCTCAAACCTTTTCAATTAAGCTTTCAATTTGAAATTTATTTGTATTTCAAGTTGAAATTTGTAAGAGCATAAGCTCAAGTTTTCTTTGCCCTAGATTGGTTAGGTGTGGTGCTTGATTTAGGGTTAAGGGTGGGTTGGTTTAATAGCTTTGATTTGGTTATGTTTATGCTTGTTGATTGATAGGTTGCATGCTAGATGTGAATGGTTGTATGCCCCTGATTTTTGGTCCACAATCTGCCCTAGGCAGTGCATGTTGGACTGCTAAGTTTAAGGGTGAATGGATGATGAATGGTTTAATTGTAATGCAAAGTTAGAACCATGCAAACCTAGGCTAGGTTAATGCGGGTTTTGGTTTGCATGGGCACGTTTGAGTTGCATGTTGGTTCATATGGGACGTTAGAAAACGCTGCATGTATGCTATCTAGGCTCCCGCGTGATCGGTTGAGTTAGATTACACGAAATAGGACGTAAAACGAATTTAAAACCGAAAACTGCCAGTTCGGGTACCAACTGGCCAGTTTCGGGAAAAGTGAAATTTGAGGCCTTTAGAGGCCGAACTGGGTAAAACGTAAAACATAAAAGTTGTTCAGAACGAGTTTTCCTAGAGGAACGCGGAGAATCCCAAAATGAGGCTCCAATGGTCTCCGTTTTTACAAAAATCCGTGGCTAGTCTGCCCAGACCCAGTTTACAGGATCAGCCAGTTTTTAACAAAAACTGACGCAAATACAAGCAGAACTGGATTTTTCCAAAACACAGAAAGTTTTAGGATTTTTCGAGAGCTAGAACTTTCGTGAAGACAACTTTTTCAAAATCAGAATGGATTTTTAAACTGACACGGTTTTATAAAGATTGTGCAGGGAATAGGAAATTCCTGTACAGGATTTTCTAAAAACAGTTCCGAAAAATTATATCTTTTCCCAAAACCACTGTTTTGACTAGGGAAACTGTTCCAAAGGCAGTTTCCAGCCCTAAATGATTTTTCAAAAACCTATTTCAAGGATATGAATTTTTATGAGTTATGTAAAAGATTTTTGAAGTTAATTTACCCAAGTTTCCAAAGAAATGGAAAATGGATTTTTAAACCAAACTGGGTAAGTAAAATGATTTCGGGTAATAACCGGAAATAATATCCAAGTTACTAGGCCAAGGCCTAGAGCTCAAGTTTGACCCATATAGGGTTAACTTTGATTGATCAAGAGTCTAATTATAATTAACCTTAAGGGTTAGACAAGATAACCCTAAAGGATACTAAGATTAATAAATTGGGCTAAGATATAGGGTTAATTAAGGAAACCCAATAATTATAATAAAGCCCAAGGTTAGGAAGGTAACCTAACCCTAACAGTATGTATAGGGTTTAGCACATGAGGTTACAACGTAACCTCTTAAAGAATTAATTCATATTTGGTTGCTATTAATAATAGGGTTACTATTTGTAACCCAGTAAGACATCTAGTATTGGGGACATACAATTAGGATTATGTAAGCATGTTGGTTAGATTATCAACATTCCGCAATACTGATTAAACCTCACCTATGTCCTTCAACGAGCAGGAGGGAACCTGCAGCTGTACTCTGAGAAGAAGCAGCATAACGCAGGACATAGCAAGAGAGGTAAGTACAACCACCGCCTACAGCATAGGCTTTGTTGTGGTACTTGCCTAAGTATGTTAGATGTATGCTAGGAATGTATGTTATGCAGTTGTTGATGCTATGTTATGTTGTTGTTGTTGTTGCTATGTTATATGTTAATGCTAAGTGATGTTATTGTTGTTATGTTATGTTATTGATATGCTATGCAATATATCATATGTTGTATGCTAGGTTATGTAGTATGATAAGTTAAGGTATGTTTATGATGAATGTTATGATTACATGAAGCATGTAAGTATAAGAGCACGAAGCATGTTCACGAAATCTTATAAGAATAATAAGATCAAGTATGACACGACAAGATGAAAAGAAAGATGGCGAGCAAGTCGCCTGTGTTGTACCGACCCGAGTAAGGTCGGGTTGGACTATGGTTTGAGTTGGAAATGGTTTGGCCGCCCCAACCACTCCATAGTCGCGCGCCCGGTACATACACACAAGTAAGGGGCCCATAAGTAAGATAAGAAATGAAAGTAAGTTAAGCATGAATTGAGCATAAAATAAGCATAAATGGACCATGCATTACGACATGTATGTTATGTTATGATGAATGAAGATAAGAATGATATGATATGCATGATAAGTTAAGCTAGAACATGTAAGGTAAATTATGTTTGTTTTTATCGCGGTATAGGAGGTTGTACTTGCTGAGCGAAAGCTCACTGTCTTACGTTTATGCTGTAGGTAAGCAACCGTCAGCAATGGTTGATACAAGATGGAAGGGCATGGCGGGGCAAACTGTGAAATGTGGGAAATCTAGCTGCTACGCGTTTTGTTCTTTATGAATTTATGTTATGGTAAATATTTTGCTAAAGATACTTTTATATGTTGCACTAGTATGCCATATAAAAAAAAAAAAAAAATTTCCGCTGTTTTCATAAGTATGTAAGTAAGTATAAGAAGTTCAGTATGTAAGTATGTATGTATGGTAACGGCCTGTGCTAGGCGGGTCGTTACAGTATTGCAAGGCAAATTAGGGACACGAAGGACATTATAAATCTGGGAGAGAGGACGAGAAATTTATGGACCAGTTCTGGCTATTGCCTGCACAAGGACTATAGGAGGAACAAACTTGTTCCCTACACAAGGACTGTAGGAGAAAAACAGACTTGCACAACCTGCCAATGGTCTGTTGCTCTAGAATCGATAATTCAAGAAGACAAAGAATTAACTTTGACATTTGAGAGGGCTACAGTTAGGTAATTACCGGCTTGCGCTAAAGAACAAGAAGGGTTAGAGAACTGAGAAGATTCGAATAGCTTGTACAGGTGCTCTAACAGCTCCTTTGCGAACGGAGAGTACTTGAGTTGACTTTATTCTGTGGAGAAGTTTCGACTCCGACAATACGGGTTCTCGGTGAAGGATAAAGTATAACAGATTCAAATATTCAGGATTTGCATACTTATATCTTAACGATGTCATCCGAATTGAAGGTACGAAATTCAAAGGTTGGAGAGTTATCTCTACAATTTATTCGAATGTATTATTTGTAACTTAATTTTATAAGGGATTAGTTTTTAGGATCATAAATACATGATTATAAACTTCCGGAAACACTAAGTGACTTGAGAGAAAATACGGCCTTGTGTAATCATTGAAGAAGAGTGAAAAAAACCCCAATAAGAGGAAACGTCGTAATCATTTTCAGAAGGCGAATCTTTGTACATCTTAGTTTTCTAATCTACTTTCCTACAACCGATTTACTTGAGTTGTTTTGCACTTACTTGCCGTCATGATAGTTTCGAAAGTATCAATACAGCATTTTTGTTAGGCATTTTGTTTTTGCACACCGTCAAGAGTTATTATTATATTTCTCGTGAATCGACAGCTGAAAAATATATTTTTAGACAATACAAAAAATTTTGTTATATTGTTAAATTTATGTAATCGGGGGGGTTTTTTTTTCGTCAATTCCAATTAAATTGTTGTATTTATTAAATGTTAACTGATAGCATGGTAAACCATGTATATTTCATTAGATAAATTAAATATGTCTAATAATTTTTGTTGACAGAGAAATTCTGCCTAACAAAACTGGAGTCGATATGTGTGCTGTTAACCTAATCTGTTGCGCACAGTAAAGTGAGAAATCAAAATGCAGGAGAGTAAATAACACCAGAGATTATAGAGGTTCCCTTTCTATTCAAAATGTAATCCTTTTTGAAACCGAAGAGTAATAATTTCACTATCTCAAAAAAAGATACAAAGTGTCGTTCTTTGAACTCAAGAAGTCCTTGGATTTACTTTGGGGCACGCATGCCTGCATATAATTTCTCTCTTTTTTTTTTTTTTTTTTTGTCAAATATAAAATAAAATAAAATAAAAATAACTCCCACGTTGTAGCCATTATCAGCTTGTCAACCATCTTCTGATTTCCCTAACCATTACCGCGTCTTATGTGTTACCGGTGCCACACCCACAACCGTCACCGTGTTTTCGGCATCACTCTTAATTGGGTCTGAATTATTGTTTCTGGCAAACGGTACCGGAATACTCGGCACCCTGTCAACAATTTTAAAATAAAAAATATGAACAAATATAAGCTATTTTTATTTAAGATTTAAAATGCTATTATTACTATTAAAATTATTCGAAAGAAAGATAAGTGCACCCTTCAATTGAATTCACAAATGGACATAGGATGAGGAGACACGTGTCCTTTCTATTGGATTGTATTTCGCGTGGTAGTTGTAACACAACAATATTGTCGGGAAATGGTCAATAGTTTAGAATGGCAAGATTCATTACTACAATTGGAAAAAATATCCTTCCCGACAGTGTTCGTGTAGTAGTTACAGGTCATTAATTTTTTAAATATCCTTTTGTCTATCGATAAAGACTAGTAAAAAAAGACAAAAAGAGACGTGAAACACATGAAATTTTGATATATAAAGCATCAGCAACAACAATTATGGAGAATGTAACAAAAAGAAAATTAAAAAAAAAAAAAATCATCGATGTCGCGTGGATTTTTCATCCACGGTTGAAAGTAACAAATTGTTTTTTTAATGAATGAAAAAACACTACATTATAAAGTCTCGTCATAGATACATAAAGAATGATATACATATATATATATATATATTTTCCAGATGTTCCTAAAATATCTATAATGTGATGACTATTTGTGAATATTCAAAGATTTTTTTCAGAAATGTCCATATTAATCTAAAAACGGAGACAATTTGGTTTTTTATTTTTTTGTTCAATAAAATCTTCAACATTACTCAACTCATAAACAACAAAAAATAATGATTTTTAAAGTCTACTATATATAGTTAAAATTATTTTTACTTTTCGATATTTGACATTCAAAAAATAATATTTTTGTTGTGTCTAAATCTAATCAAAACTACTTATTGAGTTAGATAAAACCAATAATCTCTAGTAGGAGTGAACAAATGGAAAAACCAAGAAACAATATGTAACATATTTATAATTATTTTCAGAACTATCAATTCAAGGATAATAACTTGATAAATATATTATTGAGATCAAGATCAGAACTTACATAATGTTATCCGACCTGCTAGAAACGCTATTTGTTGTTAATACACTTGAAATTTTATGTTATGTTACTCTAATATGTTTGTCACTTAATTATGGTGATTCCTTTCTTTTAAAAAAAAAAAAAACCATAATTAAATTTACTATGTGACTTAACTCTCGTATTCAATAAAAAAATGTACTAATATTTAATCATTAAATTATTTAAAAACAATTTTGAAAAGTCTGATTAAAAAATTATAATTTTTCTTTCAGTATTATATATATATATATATTGATTTTTGTTTTTTGCAAGATATTTGTAAACATCGAAGATTTCCATCCATCCGTAAATTAAAAAAACCTTGACAATTTCATGTGTCCACATTTCATTCATCGCTTTTACACCAAATAGGATATTTAGGGTACGACCCGACTTAACACGCATCTAGTAGGGGATGACTACGTAGACGTGGGCCGTCACCTTACTTACTTACTAACTGAATTCTTAACAAAAAGTTTTAAGCTTTCTAAAATTTCAAAGTAAAATTTTTTTTTCTTTAAAACTTTAGTTAAAAACTCTTTTCTCTCAAACTTAAACTTTGACTTATTCTCATACTTCTTCTCATACATAAAACTTAACTTATCTTCATACATATTCATACGTACTCACCTGAGTACCAAGATCGTGATCAGACCCGACCTAGATCGTAGCGTGGATCGGTACAACACGAGACAACTTGCTTGCCATACATACTTGAAACTTTTCTTAAACATACCATTTTTTTCAAAACACACATTTACAAATGTATTTTACAAAAAACCTATTTTCCAAGACCCGTGGTGGTGTCCATTCCACATTTCACAGTCCGCAGCACCAACTCTCCACGTATTGTATCAAGTACTGCCGTTAGGTTGCTTACCTACAGCATGAACGTAAGTAATGAGCTAATTGCCCAGTAAGTACAATATTCAATCCACAAAAATATTTTGACGTGCAAGAATGCGTGAACCGATTATGTTTTCTTATAATTCAATTATGCTTTCGTTAACTTGGTTCTATTCCCTAACATGTCATGTCATATGTGCACGTACCGTGGTATATAGCAATGGAGTGGTTGGAGGCGGCCAATCCAAACTAAGTCAAACCATGAAACTAATCGTTTACATAGAGTGATTGGGGCAGCCAGTCCAATCCAATTCAAACCATAGACTAAACCGTTTAAAACCAGCCCTCGTGGCAAGTCGGTACGACACAATAACATTAACAGGTCTTATCTTATCTCCTGACTTAACTTATTCTTAGCATGTGATTTAATAATCGTGAACATGCTTCATGATGTCACGTAGCCAAACATACAACATAAAATAATCACAATCATAATACATCATAACATAATTTACCATAACATACCATAACAGAACATATCATAGCATCAATCATAACATAAACTTATCATGACATAAACTTCATAGCATAACATCATAGCATAACTTCACATAACATAATTTCATAGCATAACTTATCATAACATAAACATACATACATAAACTTAAATTATCATAACATAACTTAAGCTTATCATAACATAACTTAAACTTATCATAACATAACATAGGTAAATCATGTAAATCAATACATGATTTCTAAAACATATCATGCAACAAAAATGTTTTGTCCATGCTGTAGGTGGAGTTGTACTTACCTGTTGTCCTACGCTCTTAGTTTATCGCCAAACATAGCACATACTCCCGTTTTCCTAACAGGGTGTAAGATAAGAATCAGTCATATTCTATCTTACCATAAATTATAATCCTTAAACGTTAATATCCTTTTGGGTTACTTCTAGCAACCCTGGGTATGAGCCCAAACATAAATCGGTTAATGCCCTATTGGGTTACTATGACCCAATAGTGGTATCCCACTTGGTTACCATACAACTCAACATAATTCAGTTATTTCTTTTCTTCAGAAAACTTGTTCAATTCTTGAAAACAATTTCTTAATTTAAGTGTCAGTGCATGAGTAGGGATTTCTTGTTTTGCACTGTTTTCTTAAAATCCAGTGTAGGAATTTCTTGATTCCTGCACAGTTTTGGGAATCTAATTTTTACTTTAAAATTTGTTTGGAATTAGAAAAATCTTTCTTCATGAAAGTTGTAGATCTTGAAAGATCCAAAACATTCATGTTTTAACAAAACCTAATTCTGTCTTTAACTTATTCATTTTCTTGGTTGAAGCCGGCTGGCCGTGCATAAGGTCTGGGCAGACCAATATTGACTAGGTCTCGGATTTTCATAAAAACAGAGGCCTTTGGAGCCGTATTTTGAAAAAACTGTCCACGCTGTCCCTTAGGAAAAACCCTTCCCAACAACTTTCATGTTTTACGTTTTTCCAAAATCTGCCTCTAAGGGCTTCAAAATTTCGTTTTCCTGTAAGCTGCCCGTTTTACCCGAAACTGGCAGTTTTGCTTGAAAATCCATTTTTTTCGTAAAGTCTACGCACACGCTACCTCAAACGGTCTCAACTGTGAGCCTACGACAAACATGCAGCGTATCTAATGGAAAATCATATCATCATACATCCATACATAAAATCATAACACATAAATAAAAACCTAGATCTAGCTTACCATAACATAGATCTAGCTTACCATAACCCTAATCAAGCACATACTAAACTTTTGCATGAAAATAAATGAGCTTAAGCTCTTACAAAACCCTGAAAATACACATAAAACCTTGAATCAAAACTTAATAAAAGGCTTAGGGATTTGAGAAGATTACCCCAAGATCTTAGAGGTGAAATCTCAAGCTTGGATCCGAAATTCCCTACCTATTCTTCTCTAAAAATCCGGCCATACCTCTCTTTTTCTCTTTGGTCGGCCTTAAGGGAGGGAGGAAGAAGAGAACTAAATTTTTGGGGTCACTCTAAGTGAGCCAAAATCCCACACACACCACCTATTTATAGGTGGAAATTCCCAATTTTCCACATTAAATTTTATTTCACTAATTCCACTTGAATTTCCACATTTGCCATTAAAAACAAATGGGTTCCCTCCTTGTCCCTAGATGGCCGGCCATTAGAAAGCCTTGGGAGGCAAGTTACTTGCTC
The DNA here is from genome assembly GCA_009761775.1 of Ficus carica. NCBI lineage: Eukaryota > Viridiplantae > Streptophyta > Magnoliopsida > Rosales > Moraceae > Ficus > Ficus carica. The sequence continues at coordinate 4,138,868 of CM019740.1, read as the reverse complement.
TCCAAGCAAGTGCTTACCTCACCTAGCTATGTCACCTTGGTGAGATCACTTTGCTGACATCATCAAGGCCATTGCTTGCTTTCCAAGCAATAAAACAACCGGCCATTTTGTGATGTGTGAGCCAAGAATGGCTTATTCACCAAGCTACTTCCTTACCTCATTAAGCTTACCTCATCTTGCTTGCATCACCAAGCTAAAAGCTTGCTCTCCAAGGCACAAAGGAACCGGCCATGAGGTGCCATGTGGAGCCTTGTGGTGCATGGAATCCCTTCTAGCTCATCTCTATCTTGAAATGACCGGCCATGCCATGCCATGTGTGTGAACCAAAATTTGCTTGCTCACCAAGCTAATTGGTTACTTACCTCACCATGTCTACCTCATCAAGATTACATCACCAAGCTTACCTCATCAAAGCAAAACTTGTTCACCAAGTCTTGCTAAAGAAAAGAACCGGCCATACTAGCTAGTTCTAGAACATGTGTGTGTGGAAGCCAAACAAGGTGATGTGTCCAAGGGTGAACCATAGACAACACCTACCACACCTTTTCTATCTTATCTTGCATTTAAGTCCTCAAAAGCAAACATAATTGCCCCCCTAAAACCTTAGAGTGGCCGGCCATTTCATGGTGATTTGTTGGCCAATTTTCAACCTAATTCATGCTTAAAACTTACTTTCCATAATTTCCAAAAATCCAATTAATCTAATTGGTTATCACCATATGAGGTGTCCTCAAAATTAAGGCTCCATTTGGTTTCTTTACCAATGCAGTCCATAATCACACTAATAAGGAATTTAAAATACTGCTTTCACTTAAAACAGTACTGTTTACTAAATTGCAGTCCGAAGTTCATCTGCGTAAAATTGGACTGTGTATGGATTTTTCTTAGAATTTGAAACTATTTAATCCATACTATTCTACTACTAAGTGCTTGATTTTTAGGGTGGTCTTATAGCTTATTTGACTGAAATGAGGGTTTTCCGCAATATAATTTTCATACTGTTGATTACACTGCAGTACCGTCTCAGTCAAACCAAAAGTCAACCTGGTCAACCCAAAGTCAACCTTGGTCAACCTAAAGTCAACCTTTGTCAAAGTTGACCCGAAGAAAATCATAAATTTTTATTTTGTCGTCTTTTTCCTCAAAAGGCCCCGTACTTGATAAATCAACCTATTATGGTAAGTACAACTCTTATTATTGAGTCTCGTAGCTAAATAACGAGAACTCAAACATATTCTGATATTTACTCAAATCATGAGTCTCATATCGACATACATAATAAAAATTAGATTTTCCTTATTTCTAAGGAAATCATAAGTTCATTGAAATTTCGGGTTCTTACATTTAGATACGTATGCATCATTTTTATTTTTTAGTATTTAGTTCAAATTTTAAACCTCATTTCTGACCGCCGATATTAAGATGACAAGATTTATTCCGTTGATCACTTTTGGGACAAACGTTTGTTTGTTTGTTGTTGTTTTTTTTTTTTTTTTTTTTTTAATTTTTTTATTGGTCAAATTGGACAAACTTTGGTTGTCAAAAGACTAATTAAACTACCTATAGGAGATCAATCAAAATTGGATGAGAATGAACTAAACTGGAAAGTACAATTCTAATGCAAATTTGTTTGGCTTTTTTTTTTTTTTTTTTTTTTTTTTTTTTTGTCTGGCATTTTAAAAATCAAAATTAGTGTTTTTCAATGATTCAACGTACGTTTTTTTTTTTTTTTTTTTTTTTAATTTGGAGAAATTTGGGGAATGCACAATGTACTCAAGGTAGTATTTCAGCCACTCCAGTAAGAGGCTTGGATTACTACCACACAGAGAACCAGTCAAATTGGTCAAACAATTTGTGAATGTCAAATATCGTAAAGTTAAAAAAGATAAAAATAATAGTTTAAAAATTTTGATTTTTTATTTTTTTAAAGTTGCGTAATGTAGCACATTTTATAAAAAAGACAAAAAAACAAAAAAAAATTAAAACAAAATTGTCCCCGTGTTTTTGGATTATATTGACGTTTACGGAAAAAAAAAAAAAAAAAAAAACCCTTTGATTTTCATATAAATATTTTACGGAAACTCTAAAAAAACCATTCTTTTTTGTCATTATCTTCAAACCGTAGTAAAAACAATAATTGTTACTTTCAACGATGGATAAAAATCCACGTGACATCAATGAATTTTTTTTTTTTTTTTTTGGACGTTATCTTCTCTAGAGTCGTGGTTTTTTTTTTTTTTTTTTTTTTTTTTTTTTTTTTTTTCTTCATAAGACAGATCAATCATAAGGGCTTTCAAGAGAAGGAAATTAGTAGATCCTACTAAATTATAACTTTCAAGTAATGCTGATTGAAAGAGAATCCATGGCACCTCTAAGCTACCTAAATTCGTCACTCCCCCGCCGATGTGGGACTCACCATAGTGGCAACTAGTTTTTTTTTTTTTTTTTTTTTTTTTTTTTTTTTTTTTTTTCACACAAACAAGAAAATACACACATCCTACAACTAATTATTATTATTATTATTTAATTTACACAACAAAGTAAACACACGTATCTCATAAGACAGATCAATCATAAGGGCTTTCAGGAGAAGAAAATTAATGGATCCTACTAAATTACAACTTTCAAGCAAGTGCTGATTGAAAGAGAATCCATGACACCTCTAAGCTACCTAAATTCGTCACTCCCCCGATCTGGGACTCACCATAGTAGCAACTAGTTTTATTTGGTATTCACACAAACAAACAAATGCAACATCCACACATACAAGGCAGATCGACCACAAGGGCAGATCGACCACAAGGGCCTTCAGTATGAGGAATTTAGTGGACTCTACTAAGTTACAACTTTTAGGTAATTGCTGACTATAGAGAACTCATGATACTATAAGTCATTTAACTTCCTTTATAATTGTTTATGTTGTTGTTACTATATTGTATCAAAGAGTAATGCTAGGGACACCACTAGTACAAATGTGGATACCAAGACGATTTTTAACTGTCGTGGCAACATTTCTACGACGGTTTTCTAACCGTCGTGGAATTCAGAGTCGTGGAATTTTTTTAGATTCCACGACGGTTTTTTACTCGTCGTGAAATAAGCAAAAAGGGACCTAAATGTGGACATTTAAGAACATACCACGGCGGTTATTAAAATCCGTTGTGGAAGCGGCGGCTTCCACGACGGTTTTCGGAAACTCTGTTCCGCTCCGTGTTTTTACGTATTTTCCACGAAGGTTTTTTTAAAAACGGTCGTGAAAACGCCGTCGTGGAATCCACATTTTGTAGTAGTGCACGTACTCCAATCCTAATTTTTTAGTACTAACTCACGTGCCCTATTTGTATTAGTTGATACAATCAATTAATATAATACTTTAAATACTTGCAAATAAAAAGGAAATGCTTGAAATACTTACCAATAAAAAAAAAATAACAACTCATATACCACATAAGTTAGTATTCAAATTTGATATTAGAGTTAGTATTTTTAACATTTTTCATATCAAATTTCGTTCGTCTGACATCTCTTTTTCTGTCTTTTTCTACCATTCTTTTTAATCGATGAGACAAAAGGACATTAAAAAAATTAATTGACCTGTTCTAAAAAGAGAATGATTGGCCAAGATTACAACTGCTACAGAAATAATTCATTAAAAAAAAAAAAAACCTACTACACAAATATATATATATATATTTTTTAAAAACGACTACACAAATTACTGTCGAAAGCGATGTTTTGTCTATTTTCTAGATTCAATTCAAATCTTGCCGTTGTTAAATTATTGACCATTTCCCCACAAAGATTGCTGTTGTTACATGACTACTACGCGAAATACAATCAAGCAGAAAAGGACAATTGTCTCCTCATCCTTTGTCTATTTGTCAATTTAATTGAATCGTGCACTCTTCTTCCTTTCCAATAACTTTTAAAGATATTGTAACTAATAGCACTTTTAAATCTTAAAATAGTAAATAGCATATATTTTATTCATATTTGTTTTATTTTAAAATTGTTAGACATATATAATTTACCTTATATAATATGCTTGATTTATCATGCTATCAATTAATATTTAAAAAATACAACAATTTAATTGGAATTGAAGGGGGAAAAAAACTCCCACATAATATAACAATATAACGATTTAACAATTTTTTTTTTTTTTTTTTTTTTTTTTTTGTCTAAAACATATTTTTCAGCTTTCGATTATGAGAAATACAATAATAAGGGGGATGATGTAAAAAAAAAAAAAAAAAAAAAATAATGTCTTATATAATAGTGGTTACATACTTAATTTAACGGTAATGTTATATTCGACTCAATCAAAAAGTGCAGAGTTCGAATCCCCTATCTCAAATTAAAAAAATGTTCTACAATAGATAACTTATAAAAGCTGATTAGAAAGAGAAAAGAAGAAGAAGAAGAAGAAGACCAAATTATTAGAGGTTGGAATCATAGTATTTGACTGGGCATTTTGGGTTTCAGCAAGATCTTATTTTCAAAAGTTTTCATTGATCATCTTGTTTACATGCGCATTTGAAGGGGAAACAAATTCTTTGTAATATTTGATGGTGATTGAGCTCCAGAACAGATTTTTCTTTTGTTATTTTTTCTTTCTTGATAATTGTTGTTGATGTAAAGCTCACTTAACAAATCCCACGGTGATTTGGATCCCAAACTATTGCGATTGCAAGACAATGCATAACAGAAAAATAAAAAGAGTGCAGAAAATAGAGAACACAAAGATTTATAAAGGTTCACCGTCAATATGCAAGTTAAGTCCTCTCTTAGAGCTTGGTGTTCATTGTTTTAGAGGTCATTATAAGAGTCACAAGTGGTGAAATCTGTAAAATATCATTTAGGGGTTTGAAGCGTCTTAAGAGATAACTTGTAACTAATATTTAAAATACAAATTTTATATTGGAATTTGTTATAGAGATAATCTTCAATACAATATATTTGGCGGTTTCTTAATAATCTTGTCTAATAATTTGAAACTCAAATATCTGAAACTACCCATAAGATTGTTGGACATCGGTACCGTAGCAGGTGAATCTTGTCATGTCAGGAAGCAGGATCTTCGAATACTGGTGGCCTATAATGTTAAACATGCTATAGCAAGTTACATAGAATGTCATCATCAAATACAATTAAGACATGTACTTATTCTTATAATTTTATATGTAATCCCCGATTGTTACCAAAAAAAAACAAATCGTAAACTATTGGAAACTCTACCATTTATATTAATTTAAAACCTTATACGTATGTTTTACTTTTTATTTTTGTACTAATTGGGTAAATGGTTGACACTGCAGGTCCAAATCCGTGAAGGGGAAACCCGCACCATTCCCAATTCAAAACCCGTATGGGCGAGTTAGCAAGAAGACCACGCGATCCAAAACCCGCTCCATTGCTAAATTATAGGGCAAACCATATGGGAGTTGATAATATAGACGTACATAGCTTTCATCATGATATGCATGCATAACTTTGTAGTGCAAGCTGACTTCAAATACATCATCAAATGACATAATCGTAATCAACACCTAACTAACTCGTACAAAATTATCACTCATTTAAATATAAAAAGTCATCGTTATCCATTTAATTAAACAAAATCCTCCTGTTTTCAAGGTAAAATACCCAATTAAATTGAACAAAAACGTACAAAACTTATTAACCTAACAAATTTCAGTAAAAACCGTCGTGGAATAGCCCTCTCTATCCCTATTTGGCGTCAGCTTTGTCTATTTCATCGTGAAATTCAAATAGATTCCACGGCTTGAATACCACGACGGTTAAAAACAGTTGTGGAAAGAAACGTCGTGGTATACTCTTTTTGTACTAGTGACGCCTTCTCAATTGCCTGCAACTGCCGCTCAACCCATAAGACGACACATGATGAAGGCGTGTATAAAACCGTCACAGGTAGTATGCGAGTTGCTCAAGAGTCGATGACGAGTCATCCGCTAGTCACCAGGAAGCACGATTTAGACAAAAATACTCCTTAAGCCGATTTGACAATTGATGACGGAGTGGGGGGCTTACTGTTGTGGTCAGATTTCATAACTCATTTCTCATCATATACGTGTCCCTAGATATGTCATCGGAGAGCAGAATAGACTTGGAGACAGGCAGCTCAGAAGACCCAGGAACATGTCCTAGACGACAGCAAAACGATTGGTGAATGATTGACAGATTAACAGAGTCAAATAAGGAAAGTTAACTTCGTGGGCAGCAATAAGTAAATTGAATCTATCGTATCAGGCAAGGAAACCAGCTAGCAGCTCAGATATTCTCAAAAATGACAGTTTCCCAATATCTTCCAGTCATTTCCAAATTGGAAAGTCATGCAATACAGAAAATTAAGGGAAACTACTCATCATCATTCAAGGAATGTTCTACCAGAATCAGGCAACTCAAGATAGTTAATTAGTCCCTATAAATCAAGGCTTACCCGCAAGCCTAGCGATCCTCTATTCCAGTAATTCTAGCCTCTTTCCGGACGTTCTACTCAGCATATTTAGCAATATACACACAATATTCCCTGAATCTCTCTGTATCACATCATTCCTCATCTCAATCTATCCCTTTTCTTACTGAAGATCACAGTTATAATGCTCATTCATATTAGTGGAAGATCACGAAGCACTACAGAGGACGTAGTCTAGAGATTAGGGTGAACCTCTATAAAATCGGTTGTCTCTATCTCTATTTACTTTTCTACAATTTACTTTTTATTTTCGAGGACTCACTAATGACACGCCGACGACTCGCCCATCATCCTGTTTTGGTCATTGGCCCTTGATTTTCTTTGATTGTAGATTCAACCCTCTACACCCCTCATATCCGTCTAATTTAATATGGGTGCGGGACGAGTAATCCCCACCAGAGGTGCTATAATCATACCCTACCGTTTAACCTTTACTTTATTTTATTAATTTTTGGTTAGAAAGAGAAACTCAAAACAAGTTCCATTAAACAGATAGCAATTATTAATGCCAAAGGTTTGGTGAAGTTTGGTGAGTAATTACACGGTAAAATGATGTGCCCAGTTGGAAAAATCAATAAAATAAAATAAAAGAAGACGAAGAAGAAAGTATTTAAAAGCATCGAGGGAATTATGATTCATATTGTTATTGGAGAGCTCTGTAGTTCTGCACAGATTTGAAATGAAGGGAAAGTTAAATTTTTTGTTTTGGTTGCTGAATGGTTTCGTTTGGGTTATTTCTGGTTCCTTATCCTTTTACATTTTCTTTTGTTTTTTTTTTCCTTACGATGACAATTTTCTTTTTTATTTTTCCTCTATACCAACAGAACAGGTTTTGATTAAGAGGAATATTTTGTTTAATTTGTTTGTCCAAGTGTTGTTATGCTCGGTGATATGTTAAATTAATATGTTTTTTAATACGTTAATGCTACATAATCAATTTTTAATATATTTTGGACATCCGACATTGCATAATAATGTTGTAATTAATTACCAAAATCATCATAATTGAAATGTTTCATACAACTGGAGATTCCTACAGCTTTGGACGGGTATGTTTATTTTCAGTTGTTGATTAAGGTATACTTGTTATAATTATTAAACGATTGGTTGTATCATACTTCTCTTCTTCATTTGAATACTTGAAATGGCTTCTATTATTATTTTTTTCTCCGCAGTTCACGTGCATTAAAAGTAGTGTAATGAGTCACCGCGCATTACTTTCCATGATCTGCGTTATAAATTAATAAACTAAAGATCCTTGCCATATTTACTTTTGATTTAAAAAGATCCTTAGTTCTGTATTATTAAAAAAAAACAAAACAAAAAACAAAAAACGAACGAAAAAAAAATGAAAAATATTTCCAAAGATCAATTCAGTTTGTTCCTGATGTGACTTCGAAACTGTAAACAAACATCCCATTATTTCCAAAAGTAACAGGGGAATAACATAAGAAAAATCAACCAAGGAAAACCTAACAGACCAAAATCCTAAATAAATTACAAAAGCCGAAAGTCAGTTTCAATGATTAAACCTTGATTTGCACCTTGAACAAGACTTCAAATATGCTTTGTTACAAACCCTCTAATTAACCAAAACCCATAGGAAAAAATTAGAGGGGAAAAAGAGTGCAAATTTACTTACAAGTCAGCTATTTACAAAACCTGTAACAAGGAAAACCAGCTATATCCCTATTGACAGATGATAGGCAGAATTCCGGGGCATTGTACCACCAGCTAATTTCGTTTAAGTGAACAACATGAGAAGCAAGTTTGTTCGCCACGTGATTGCCTTCCTTGTAAATATGAGAAACCCTGTATGAAATTTTGGAAATGTAATTGAGAGCTGCAATCCATCGTCATAAAAATCGCCAAGGACCATTCGTTTACGTGTATTGAGTAGCTTGACCACATATGTAGAGTCACATTCGAACTAGAGGAAGCCGCCAGTTATACTTATTTGATAAACTGTTCTAATTAAATATGAAATCATTTAATTTTAATTGAACCAATGCACGATAACTGAACGAATCAATAGTTTCAATTAAAACTGAAAAACTCAAGCAAATAAAAAAGAGAACTCCTTGTGAAGTGTAAAGTGCATCTCAAAAGCGCTCTAAATGCTCATATGCGCCTGGGTACGTTGTACTACTATAATGTCACCCACACACAAGTGACATATCACTTATTAATATTTAAATCAATTTGCTTAACGCTAAAGACCTAGTCTTGTAGTGTTGGTTTTTATGTACTTTGGAATATGGAACTCAAATAATTTCAACTCTAAAGTAAAGAAATAAAAATGATATATCACGTCATCATGATACATAAAATTTTAATTTTATCACATGATATAGCTAAAAACTTTTTTTTTTTTTCAACAGCTCGAATCTTTTTCGTTTAAAATTATGTAACGGCTGAGGATTTGAGCTACATAAGCATCCAAAAAAATTAATATGCATTGTAGTTTTGCTAATTTTTCTCATTAACCTTTTGTCTAAATACTTCTAGGTAGGATTAGTGTTACTCATTTACTTAGATACTGCACTGTATTTGCAAAAGCACGTATTTGTGAATGGTTTTTTTTTATTATTATTTTTTTTTTAATATCTTTAAGATGAAACATTATCACGTGGTCGATATATAATCAAGCAACAAGTGATTTAAATATATATACTTTTGTTCTTTATATTATTTCTCATTACCGATGTGATTTGAATATATGTACTTTTTTTTTTTTTTTTTTTTGGTATGAACTCTATGAGCAACTTCCTTTTTTAATTTCAAATATGAAAATCACAGGTTTTTAACCTATGACCTTGAACCAGTCATTTTCACTCGCTGAACTAATATCAACAGCTAGCGTTGATAATGAAGAATATAGTTGCTTTAGGTATTCTGACAGTAAGATGCCCGAACAATAATTTACAATTATTACATTATATTATTATTTTTTGGTAGGAGCTCTATGAGCACCGTCTTTTTCAATTTGGAAGAAAATTTCGCACGTTTTTTAATTTGAGACCCAAAATCTCGAACCACTCATTTTTACTTGCTGAGATAACCTTAGCAAGGTTGATGGCAAAGAATATTAGTTGCTTTAAGTATTTCAACGCTGAGGTACCCGATCAATAATTTATGAGTTTAAAGATTACATCCATCTAAATTACATCAAAATTCAAACATATTGAACTTGATAGTTTTCATATATATAGATTACACAGTGTAGAAAATGTTATTAATAGTGTTAGGGTATATTTTTCTTACACTGGTAGAATTTTTCTTATAATTGTTTTCTTTTTTAATAAATAGAAAATACATAAATCAGCAGGTACACCAAGACATCCCGATTAGAACGATACTCTTTTAGTATTCTCATCACTTTCCTATCGTTCTAATTTATTAATAAAAAATAAAAATTACAAAGGGGTTAATCTAAAAAGGGAAAGTAAAAATGAAACAAAAAAACAACTGGACTAAATCTACAAAAAAAACTAAGAACCGAAAGGCAGTCTCATAGAATAAAACCTCTTCGGTCTAGTGGCTAATTTTTTTAAGTTAAGTGGTCGAAGCCCCTCTTCCAGCTCTTTTTTAGGTGATTATACCGAGAATAAGTCTCTCAAATAGGCCTCTCCTTGTTCTTATAATTGATTAGGTACTACGTAAAAAATGTAAAAATAATAATCATAAAACAATAATGATAGTCATCAGTAGCTCATTATTATTTCAGGGATCAGCAAATAATCAATTTCCCTAATAGGACTTCGAAAATGTAAACAACACGTCTCGTTACGTCCAAATATAGCAAAGATCTTTCTCAATCAAACGAATATGTTATGGATATTTGCTTTATTATTATTATTACTATTTATTTCTTATATCTAGATGTCTAGATGCCTTTGCATTATTGCATCGGGAATGAATTATAATAAGAAAACAAAAGCCACTTGAAGAGTATTTAAAAACTTAAAACTATTATAAAACTCACATGTTTTGTGTTGTGTCATACAACTGGAGATTTCTGAAATTTTGGACAGATTAATTTTTTTGGCTTTTTTTTTTTTTTTTTTTTAGTTTAAATTTTTTTTTAAAAGCTATTTCTCTTTCCTTTTACTAATTTTTTTTTTTTTTAATGAGATGACAATTTCCTTCAAAAAATTTTTACCCTCTACCGTCAAGTCAGTTTTTTTTTATTTTTATTTTTTAATTTTTTTAATTTTTTATTTTTTACAATAGATGATGACAAGAATAAGCAACTAACATCGAGGTTAGTAAGGATATCCCCCTTACCGATCCATCTCACACCAAGTTTTTAAATCTCAATATTAGGCTTGCGTTTGGTATCCTGGTTGGGAATGTAATTTTAGGTTGAAATTGGTTGACTTCTCAAAAAAAAGTAAAATTTTTATTAACTTTTTCAAAAAAAGACAAAAATTATAATGGACTTTTTGAGATCAAACCGGAGTGCCAGACAACCTATAAATCCATAAATATCAGGTTTTGAATAAGAGGATTTGTTTGATTTGTTTGTTAAAGTGTTATTATGCTTGTGATTTTAAATATATATGTTATTAATACGTTTCCTACCGAATCAATATTAAATATATTTTGCACAATCGACATTGCATATGTTGTAAAACAAGTACCAAAATCACCATTATTGAAATGGTGCATATGGTTCCTACAGTTTTCTGGAAAGAATTGAATATATATATATATATATATATATATATATCTGTTCACGCTAGTGTAGGACTTATCCAAGCTTTTAATATCAATTCTCTACTATTTTATTTCTCTAATTAATCGTCTCTTTGTTGTTTATCTTTTTCTATATATGTTTATCAATGTGTTGTGAGCCATTCAGATCTCTTCTCAATTAACCTTGCCTCTTCTTCTCCTATTCTTCTTCTTCTTGATTCGCTTCAGCAACTTTATAATATTATCTAATGGCTATATCCCAACTTTGGAAGAAATATTTGTGGGAAGACCAGGGCTTTACCACACTACTCTTCCATGAATACTCCTTCCTCTCTGTCATTCTTCTCCTCTTTACCAGCCTTTTCCTTCTATTTATCCACAACAAATCGTCACATGGTAAACTCAATTTACCACCGTCACCGCGAAGGTTCCCGATCATCGGAAACCTCCACCAGCTAGGCAAATTCCCACACCGTTCTCTCCAAGCACTCTCCGATAAGTATGGCCCTCTCATGCTCTTAAACCTAGGCCAAGTCCCAACTCTTGTCGTTTCATCTCCGGATCTGGTGGCAGAAATCGTCAACACCCACGACGTCGTTTTCTCAAGCCGGCCTAAAACTATGGCCACCGAGGTCTTATTCTACGGAAACAACGACGTCGCTTTCGCACCTTATGGTGAGTACTGGAGACAAATGCGTAGAATCTGCGTGGTTGAGCTTTTGAGCCTTAAAAGAGTGCAATCTTTTCAGTTTGTTAGAGAGGAAGAAGCTGAAGTGCTACTCCATCAGGTGCGTAAAGCTTGCCTTTACGACGAAACGACGATAAATCTAAGCCAAATGTTGAGTGACGCTTCGAACAACATTATCTCGAGGTGTATTCTAGGGCAAAGTTACAAAGCTGAAGATGGTTCTTTAAGCAATCTGGGAAAGTTATCGAAAAGGGTGGTAGTGGACCTTATAGCCTTTAGTGTGGGAGATTTCTTTCCTTCTTTGAAGTGGGTCGATGTTGTGAGAGGATTTGTAGCTAGATTGAGATCAACTTTTAGAGAATTTGATGCTTTTAATAATCGTTTGGTTCAAGAACATAAGACAATGAAGAGTAGTCCTAAAGGTGATGGATCTGAAATGAAAGACTTTGTGGATGTTCTCCTCAGTCTTCAAGAGGATCACAAGCTTGATTTTGAGCTCTCTCACGATCAGCTCAAAGCTGTCATACAGGCAAGTCTCTTTCTCATCTCAAACACAGTTTAATTTTCTCGCACACTAACTATTGTTTGCCCACATCTTAGTAGCTTAAACTATCATGGATTTGAGTCGGAGATTCTACGTTCGAATATGGTGTTGAGTTTTAAGATATTTTGGGTTTCATGTTAAATATTAGTGTTGGCTTTCTGATTATATGCACGTGAGGGGTAGTATTGGAGTGTAAAAGAATTATCAACTTACCTTATAACAACTTAAATTTTTGGAATGGATTGATAAACTAACACAATATTTACATTAAAAGTGAATACTTAATCAGATATATTCTAAAAATAATTGTTGACCCACACTAAATATCTTATTCTCATAATATATACTGACATTGAGAATGTGTATCTACTGAAATTTTTTGAGTTTGATTTTTCTATGCAATAATTTTGAGAAGTTATGTCTATGTACGTGTTTCACTTGTCCGAATTTTAAGAACTGGGATAAAGTAATTTTTCAAATTAAATTTGTAAACCTATAGGACACAATGTTTTTACATAAATATGCACCTTTTCGTTTTAATCACTTCACAATATGTCACTGTTTTTAGAAACTACAAATGTATCTCTTGGATTTAAATGAAATATTTAAATCATCCTCCCCACACACTGTTAGAAATAATGGAGAAAAAGTAAAAATACCATAATTAAACCAATTTATTTTGAAAATTTAAATAAAATAAAATGAAAATCGTAAAATAAAGTAACTACAAGTATAGTCTATTTGTAAATCAACATCTGGCAATACTATAAAGTGAAGGGTTTGAATCCTCACATCCTTATTAAAAAGCTACTCCCTCCGCATGAGGCTCCTCCCTCCTCCTCGAGCTCCTACAATTTTATTTTTCAGAATATTAGTGATTGTTTATTTACCAAGTACTATATATAGAAATCAATGTTCTATATTAGCTTTTTAGGAGAATTCAATAACAATGGAAATGAAGACTAAAAGGATGAAAAAATGTATCTTCAGGACCTCTTTATTGCTGGAGTTGAAACCACTTCAACAACAATGGAATGGCTAATGACAGAGTTAATGCGATATCCAAGAGTAATGAAGAAAGCCCAAGAGGAGATCAGAAGAGTGGTAGGAGAGAAAGGAAAAGTGGATATGAACGACATCAACCAAATGGACTACTTAAAAAATGTTGTGAAAGAAGCCATGAGACTCCATCCACCAGCTGCTCTTCTGGTTCCTCGAGAAACAACCGCAAGAGTTCAGCTGGGAGGCTATGATATTCCGGCGAAAACAAGAGTCATCATCAATGCCTGGGCGATCCATAGGCACCCGGACTTTTGGAAAAGACCAGAAGAGTTCATTCCAGAGAGATTTGAGAACAATCCAATAGACCTCAACGGTCCAGATTTTAAGTTGATCCCACTTGGATTTGGGAGAAGGAGATGCCCCGGACTTGCATTTGGCATTAGTAGTATTGAATATTTGATTGCCAATATTCTGTATTGGTTTGACTGGAAGTTGCCACATGAAGCTGGATCAGTTGAGAATATGGATATGACTGAAGCTTTTGGGATGACTATTTGTAAGAAATTTCCTCTTCATGTTGTACCAATACCTTACTCTCCTTGATGGTCATTAACTAGAAATTTGTATCCTTTTCTCTTTTTCTATCTTTTTTTCTTTTTCTTTTTTCTTTTTTTTTTTTTCCCTTAATGAAATCTATTACTAAACCGCTAAAAATTAATGTCCTATTTAATGTGGTGACTTCTTAATTTGAACTAAAAATAAAGTAGTTATTTCTTATAAACTATTCATCTGGTAGTTATGTCTTATTTTAAAATATTAGGTTTTATTGAAAAGTTTAAATTAGGTAGTTGTAGGCATAGCCTAGCGTTAATATCACACCTGATTTTATCTAAATGTGTGGAGTTCGAATTCTCTCATCCCCAAATTGAGAAAAAAAAATTTTAATTTGGCATCTATTATGCAATTTCAATGGCACCATATAAGGTTTTTAATTTGTCATATTCCATTTGAATTTCTATCTCAACAAGTTTTTATCAAATTTATTGTTGCATGCATGTTTTGTACGCTCTTTTGAGTTGGTTTCTGTTTTTTTTTTTTTTTTTTTTTTTGTACTTTTTTTTTTTTTTGGCTTATTTTCTCTTTTGAATTGGACTTTGTATACTAGTAATTTGTTATTTCTAATAACATTTGAGCAGAAGGCTTGATTTACAGTTATGTCCAACAGTTGACAACTTAAGTAGTTGGAATGTGATAGTTTTCTTAACAAGTTGAGGTCTCAGTTCACCTTGAAATTTTTTTTTTTCTATATAAAAAATCTTTACATTAATTAACGAACGTATAACTTGTGACGACCCGCCTTGCACAGGCCGTCACTGAACTTGACTTACTTGAACTTAAACTTGTTTTATCCCATTTTGATCATGAAATTAGTGGGGATTTTTTTTTTTTATATTAGCGGAAGCATCATACTTAGAAAATATATTCATACGCAAATCAAATAACTGTCTGTTTCTCAAAATAGATATATTAATTTAAACCCTTTTTGAGTTGCGAACCCCAACCCGTTCATCATTTCACAGCCACCGGCTTCACCCTCCACCATGCAGTTATTTCAAAGCAGGCTGTTTACCTACAACATAAACTTCAAACAATGAGCGAAAACTCAGCAAGTACAACTCCTATACCGCGAACCAATACATAATCTGACTTTACATATCCTAACTTAACTTATCATGCATATTGTACCACTTCTTAACTTCATTCATCATAGCATAACATACACATCATAATGCATGGTCCTTTTATGCTCGTATTATGCTCAATTCATTCTTAACGTACTTTCATTACTTATCTTACTTATGGGCCCCTTACTTGTGTGTATGTACCGGGCGCGCGACTATGGAGTGGTTGAGGCGGCCAGTCCTTTTCCAACTCAAACCATAGTCCAACCCGACCTGACGCGGGTCGGTACAACACAGGCGACTTGCTCGCCAACTTACTTTCTTTTCATCTTGTCATGTCATACTTGATCTTATTATTCTTATAAGATTTCGTGAACATGCTTCGCTTTCTCATCCATACATGCTTCATATCTTAATAATCATAACCTAACATTCATCATGAACTTATCTTGACTTATCATACTTCATAACTTAGCATACAACATAGAATTAACATGGCATATAGCATAGCAACAACAACATAACATAGCAACAACAACATAACATAGCAGCAACAACATAACATACAATAACAACATAACATACAATAAGGCATACACCCCTAGCATACATCTAACAATAACATACTTGGGCAAGTATCACAGCAAAGCCTAAGCTGTAGGCGGTGGTTGTACTTACTTGTTTTCGTCGTTCGCGTGATCGAATCCCCTTTTCCGGGCACACTCGCAGGTCACCTCCTGCCCATGGACGTTTATACGTAAGGTTTCTATTCTAATATCGCTTAATGTCGGATTAAACCAACCTATAAATATATCGGTTATATGTCCCTCTACCAATACATGTGAAGGGGTCACATGACGTAACCCATCACGGAATTATTAATTAAGGGTTCTTGTAGAGAACCATAATCTTAACTTAAACCTCAATCTGCGAGGTTAACTCTGGGCTTGGGCAAGGCCCTAGTAACTCGGAATAATTTTCCGACTACTAACGGAGTATCTTTTTCATTTTAACTTTGAAAATCTTGGACTTGTTTAAAGTATCGTTTTCTTGTTCATTTAAGTAAGTTTGGTGAATAGCACCCAAACTTATCTTTGAAAATTACAAAACACCTGAAAATATTTATGTAAAACATTTGGGGATCGAAAACCGTCTTTGGAGCGGTTTTCGGGTTTGAAAATGATGTTTGAAAGTTAGAAAATGTTTTTCCTAGTCATTGGTCTAGAAAATCACGTGCATGAGATTTTGCTCACTGCACGGCCTTTGTTTGAAAATTCATAACTTAAAATCTAAAATGAATTTGGAAACGCTTTCTTCATGAAAGTTGTAGCTAACAAAAAGATCTAAAACTTTCATGTTTTGAACATTTTCTGATTCTGGCTCAATTGATACCAGTGTTTTTTTTTTTGAACACAAGTGAATCGTTGAAACTTGGTCACCCTGACCAGTTCTCGGTTTTTCTTAAAACAAAGGCCATTGGAGCCTTATTTTTTAAATCTGTTCAAGTAGCCCCCTAGGAAACACCCTAACGAACAACTTTCATGTTTTGAGTTTTTACCCATTCGGCCTCGAAGGACCTGTAAATTCCACTTTTCCGAGCTTCCGGGTGTTGGACCCGAGAGCAGTTTTGGTGTTAGTCCAATTTTTTACGTCTCTATGCGTTGCTCTAGCTCGACCGCCCAAAGCGGGACCTACTAACACATGCACGTCTACTAACGTCCCTCATACACATAAAACTTTAAATCCCGTGTTTTCGGATTTGAGTCAAAGCCGAGACCCCTTGGTCCACGGTTTTGAGAGAAAACATACATACCACATAGTTCATTCATATCATCATACAAACCCTAAAACATGCTTCTAAAAATTTGATAAACATATTAGGGACTTAAATAAAAACCCTAGCATGCATTTCTAACACGCAAATATCATAGAGCATAACAACAACCAAACATGCAAAATTAATCACCCAAAAACCTAAATCAAGCATAAAAATATATCCTAAGCTATTTAGGGCTAAAACCGAAATCATGAGCTTAAGCTCTTACAACTTTGTGCTTGAAATACATGATAAAACCCTTGAGAAATGAACTAAAAATATGAACCAAAGACTAGGGTAAAAATTCGGATTTTTTTACCTCAAAAAATCCGAGAGTGCAAAAGCTTGATCCTAGTTGAGATTTTATCCTCCAAAGTGCTCGATTTGGACCTCAAAAATGGTCACAAAATTTGTTAGCTTCCTCCCCCAACTAAACTTGACAAAAGAGAAGAAAATACCTAAAACTCTTACCTTAAAAAATCCGTGGAGCCCTTAAGCACCAACCCACCAAAATGGTTGATTTTCTTGGCTCTAGCTCACACCTTAACTCCACCCTTGCTTCTAGCTAAAACCCGAAATTTTTCTTGGATTTTCTCACCTCCCAAACACTCGGCAATGATGAGAAAAAGAGGGGAAAAATTTTGAACAATCTCTCCTTTGATCACTCAAGAAAACCGAACTTTAGGGGGGTTTTCTCACACAATTTGGCTTGATTTCTTTTGATCTCTCTAGCTCTCTCTTTCTCTCTCTCTCCTTCGGATTTCTTGGAGTGGAAATGCCAAAGTCTTTGGCTGAGAAAGAGGGTTAATGGCAGCTGACTTTGGGGCTTGAAATCCCTAGGAATAGTGCCTCTAGGTAGGGGAAATCCTAGGTTTCTTTTCCAATGCAAATTTGCTTCTAAACTTGCTATTTGGTCCTCCAATTTTTGCAAGCTATTGCCCAAAGGGGCTTGAGTGTGGCCGGCTGCTATGGGAGGGAAATGGGGAGTGATTTGACAACTCATAGGTGAGGTGTCACATGCTCATTGGTCCATGTGTGTGTAGGGTTATGTCCTAATTTAGCTTAATTGTGATATAATTAAGCTTAAAGGCTTGTTTGGTTCAATCTTTTTGAAAAATTGTATAATTTCAACACATTGAAATAAATTTTAATACTGAGTTGCTTAAATTCCCAGTATCGAAAATTACATCGCATTTAAAAATTTCGATCTGTGAAAAACTCGATCGGAAAATTTTTTTCTTATTTTTCCGAATCCTTTCGCCCTGAACTCTAACTTAGTATGCTTGATTTTTCTAAGGTGATTTTAATTCTATTCAAACTCATCTTAATCAAGAAATGAGTTTTTAGCAGTAATTTCACTCGTACTGCGATTTTAAAATTCTTGTTTGACGTTTTCGACCGTTTTGGTCTAACTGACTTATTGGTCAACGTCGACTTGTCTTGAAATGTGCAAATACGACCTCCTTTCACTCATAAAGGTCTTTTGCGAGTTCATGCAATTTGTTTTCGAGTCTTAATAAATTTTAAGAACTCGTTTCACAAAATTAAGTTCTAAAACGAACTTCCTCATGAAATACCGATTACGGTAATTATTTACACAAAATTTCTATAAAATGTGAACCGAAGAAATTCGGGTGTTACATAACTCTTCATTCCTTAGTTATCTATTGAATTATGATCTGGCCGCGCTTTGAAATAACTGTAAGATAATTTATTCAACACAGATTAAAATACGTTGTATACAATTTTTATGCACCTTTACATTTAACCATATGAAGATATTCAAACGTTTTGCAAACCACTGTATAAATACACTATAACCATCAGTAAGAATATAAATAATTATGCTTCGTGAACTAATTTTCTTTTGGTAGGACTAAAATATAGCCAGTTTATTTATTTATTTTTATTTAGTTCAAGTTATTAAAGGTTTATCATTTCATGATTGAGCTCTAATCGTTATGCCTATTGCTTTTGAATAATTGGCCACTGGACATTTTACATCACCCTTATGATCCTTAGGTAGAAAATTATAAAAACAGATGAAGATAAAATAATAATAATAATATTGAATAAAAAATTGAAATACAAATTTAATCATTTAAAAACCGTCGTGTAAAGTCTTCACATTAGCAAATTTTGCCGTCTTATTTATCTGTTCGACGATAGTTTGTTAATCGTCGTGGAATATCATCTAACCATGACGGTTAATTAACTGTCGTGGTATCTGAAAACTTTCCACGACAGTAAATTACACAACGGTTGTCTAACAGTCATGTTAACTTTAGATAACAGTTAATAACCCTCGTCAAATCAATAATTTTTACTAGTGATGTATAAGACTCAGTGTATAATTATAATATTAACCCAAATAATAATATCAATAATAAGAAAACAAAGGCCACTTGAAGAGTATTAATTAAAAAACAATAGTTGTAATAACAAGGGAACCATGACAAAACTCACATATATTGGGCTGTATCATACATGTGAAGATCTCTGAAATTCTGGACAAAATAAAATTTTTGTTTCGTCCTTTTCTGTAACGACCCGCCTAGCACAGGCCGTTACCATACATACATACATACATATCGTACTTAAATACTTAGATTAAACAGCGGAAATTTTTTTTTTTTTTTATACAGTGTATATGCATATCTCATAAACATAAACATTTAGACAATAAATAAAGTTGTTTGGATATCAAATAAAACCCATAAAATAATTACGTAATAATATCAATAAGCGTAGCGGTTTGTTCCCACATTTCACAGTCCGCCAGTCCATGCCCTCCATCTTGTATCACAAGTTGCTGCTGTAATAACCCGAATTTTTTTATGACTCTAGATTTCCTTTGAATGAGGAAAACTTAAGTCTAGATCATGTTTGGAATAGAATATCGGTATAAGTTTGAGTTCAAGGTTAATTAGCTACGAGACTCAACGATGGATTACTTAGGCCAGTTTAAGGCATTTTAAGGAAAATGACGTGATGAAATTTCATGATTTCATGATGGTCAAAGTTTGACCAAGATAGTCAAAGTTGACCAAAAAGTCAAGGTATGAGATCGCTCTAGAATAATCGTAAATAATATTTGGAACAATGGGGATTTAGCAGTTTCAAGTTCTAAGAAGAAAAATCCATACACAGTCCAATTTTACGAAGATGAACTCCGGACTGCAATTTAGTGAAACAGTACTGTTTTAAGTGAAAAACAGTATTAGTATTGATTAAGTTAGTGAGGAAATGGACTGCAAACCCTATATTAAAGGATTTTTGGGAATTTAGTGGACCATTATGTATGGAATTGAAGCCAAGTGGCTCCACCAACACTGTCCACCTAACAGGGACTAAAGTGCAAATATTTTGTCATTAAGGATTAAAGTGCAATTTTAAGAAAAGTAAGTAAGTATGTAATTTTTGAATTATGGAATTTATGGATATTCCTAACCAAGTCTCCAGCTAGAGTTGAACTAAGCCAATGGTTGGTTACAAATTTAGTTAGCTTGGTTACATTGGAACAAGCAATTAAGCTAGAGATAAGTTTGAGAAGATTTTTCTTTGCTTCCCACATGCTATGGTCGGTTTTTCATCCTTGGAAAACAAGGAAATGTGCTTAGGTAAGCATGCTTAGGCAAGCAAGGTGACACAAGCAAGGATAAGGTAATCAAACCAAGTAGCTTGGTGAGCAAGAAAAACCAAGATAGAGATAAGCTAGAAGGGATTCCATGCACCACAAGTAACAAGGCTCCACTTGGCACCTCATGGCCGGTCCTTGAAGCCTTAAAGGGCAAGGGAATTTTTGGTGATGATGTCACCAAGGTGACATAAGCTAGGTGAAGCAAGCAATGGCTTGTTGAGCAAGCACTTGCATTCCAAGCCCTTCATGGCCGACCACACCAAGGGGGGGAGGACACCTCATCAAATCATCATTGGACTTAAGGGAAAGAAGTCTTCCCTTGTTCCCCAAGGGAATGGCTAGCCAATAAGGCCACACCACCTCACCTAGGTGGCTTGATGAGCAAGTATTTTGCTCATTAACCAATTAAACCCATTCTAAGTTTTCCATTTCTCCTTTTCCCTTCCACTAGAAGCCGAACTCCAAGCAAGAGGAAAGACCAAGTGATGGTCGGTTTCCTTGAGCAAAAAGTTAGAAGAAAAAGTTAGAAAGAAAGGAAGAGAAAGGAAGGTGTGGTGGCCGAAAATTTTGAGAGAAATTCCATAGAGGGAAAACCGGATTTTCTTGAGCGAAGAGTTAGAAGAAAAAGTTTGGATCCAAAGTTAGATCTAATCTCAAGGAGTTAAGGTAATCTTATTCTCCTAAACCCCTCTAGTTCTTTAATTAAGTTTTGATTCTAATTTCGTGTATTTTCATGTGGGAGAGGCCGGAAATTTGGAACCCCAATGGGAGGTGTTAGACCCAAAACCGCCCAAAACCTAGCACCAATTTTGGTGTGAATTAAGGTAAATCTCCATTGGTTCTAAGCTTTTTAATTGAGTTTCAATTTGGAGATTTAAGTGTATTTCAAGCTTGATTTGTATGAGCACAAGCTCACTTTAATTTGCTACCTTAGATAGTAAATTAGAGCATGTGCTTGATTTAATTATGGTTAGGGTTTGGTGGTTTCAATATTGCATGTTAAGTGTTTGTTATGTTGATTAGGGTTTTTTATGCTTGATGCATGATGTTAATTTTTATTTGTATGGATGTATGTTTTACGTTAGAAAGTGCTGCATGTTTGATCTTAAGCTCCCGCTGCAAGCGGTTGAGGTAGAGTGCGCGTAATAGGACGTAAAGCGAACTTAAAACCGAAAACTGCCATTTTCGGGTAAAACTGACCAGTTTCGGAAAAAGTGAAATTTGAGGCTCTTAGAGGCCGAATTTGGAGAAACTTAAAACATTAAAGTTGTTCAGAAGGGTTTTTCCTAGAGGGACGCGTGAACCGTTTTCAAAAATAAGGCTCCAATGGCCTCCGTTTACCCCAAAACCCGTGGCTGATCCCCAGACCCAGTTTTCACTCAGTTTTTAGGGGTCAGTCAGTTTCAAACAAAAACTGGGACGAATCTAGGCCGAATTGGAATTTTTGCAAAACACGAAAGTTTTAGCATTTTTCGAGAGCTACAACTTTTGTGAAGAAAACTTTTTCAGATTACGAACCGATTTTTAAACTGGGATCATTTTTCGAAGGGTGCGCAGGGAATCCGAAAATTTCTGCACCACTAGCTTTACAAATGTTTCTAGAAAACTGTTTTTCTACTACAAACTATTGTTTTGATTATGGAAAACTGTTCCAAGGGCAGTTTTCAACCTCAAACGATTTTATAAAGCACTAATCCAAGAGTTTGGATTTTTACGATTTAAGTAAAGGATTTTTATAAGTTAAGAATAAAGTTTTGGGATTAATTTCCCTAAATTTTCCAAGGAAGGAAAATGAATTTTTCAAGTTAGAGTATAGCAAGCGATTAGTTTACGAAAAGTAACCGGGAGTTATACCCGAGTTACTGGGCTTAGCCCAAGGCCCAAGGTTGACCAACAATGATTGACCATAGTTGACCGAAGTTGACCATTGTTGACCATAGTTGACTTTGGTTGACTAACAAGTGGATTTTAGTTTGACCTTAAGGGTTACCCAAGATAACCCTAAAGGATACCAAGATTAATAAATTGGGCTATGATATAGGGTTACTATTTGTAACCCAGTAAGACATCTAGTATTGGGGACATACAACTAGGATTATGTAGACATGTTGGTTAGATCACCAACATTCCACGATACTAATTAGACCCTTACCTATGTCTTTCAACAAGCAGGAGGAAACCTGCAGCTGTACCCAGAGGAGAAGCAGCACTAAGTAGGACATAACGAGAGAAGTAAGTACAACTCCGCCTACAGCATAGGCCCTTTGTTACTTGCCTGATGTGATGTGCTGACATATGATGCCATAATGTGTTATGCTATGCTATGGCTATGATGTGCTAAGTTATGTTATGACATGTTATGCCATGTTTACAAAAATGCCATGTTTTCAAGAAGGCCATGTTATGGCTAATGCTGATTATGTTATAATATTGTGACATCATGAAGCATGTTCACTAATGTTAAACCACTTGGTAAGAACAAGACAAGTAGGATGTTGTGTCGTGCCGACTTGCCACAAAGGCGGGTTTAAATGGTATGGTTCATGGTTTGAGTTGGATTGGAAGGCTACCTAAACTATATGTTAAACTTTGTGTTTCATGGTTTAAGTTAAAACGGACTGCCGCCTCCAACCATTCCTTGGCTATGTACCACGGTACGAGCACACATGATATGTAAAGGAATAGAACTAAATTAAGTTATAAATCCATAATTGATTCTTAAGAGATTATAAATGGTTCATGCATAACGACATGTTTTGTGTCGCGGATGTAACAGTTGTACTTGCTGAGCGAAAGCTCACGTCTTATGTCTATGCTGTAGGTAAGCAACCTGCCAACAAACTCTGATGCAATACTGTGGAGGGCTGGTTCTGCGGACTGTGAAATGTGGGATGGACACTGCCACGGCTTTTAAACAAAAAATATATATATATATATATATATATAAAATATGTTGTAATGAAAAAGGATTTTCATATTTTCATGACATTTTAAGTATGAAGGACGAGGTTTATGTATGTATGGCAAGCAAGTTGCCTCTTGTGGTACCAATCTACATTAGTTCGGATTTGGTCTACAACATGATTATGATGGCCTTCAAGGAAGGTTTGAAAGTTCGGTACTCGAGTAAGTACCTATCAGTAAGTGTAAGTTTGAGGATAAAGTTCAAGTTAAAAGTTTTAAAAAGAAAAAGGTTTATATAAAAAAAAAATAAAAAAATAATAATAATCTTTCCCAAATTTTTCCGCAAGTTTAAGTTAGGTATGTAAGTAAGGTGACGACCCGGCGTGGGAAGTCGGGGCGTGACAGCTGCCAGGCTGCATACCTACAGCATAGACATAAGACAGTGAGCTTTCGCTCAGCAAGTACAACATTTATACCGCAATTAAACAAAACATATTCTACAAATCCTAACTAGCATAACCTATCATAACATAACTTATCTTAACATATGCATGAGCCATTTATGCTTCATTATGCTTTCTTATTTATTCATAACTTACTTTCTTAACTTATCTTAACTTATCTTATGGGCCCCATAACGTAAGTGTTCGTACCGGGCGCGCAACTATGAATTGGTTGGGGCGGCCAGTCCTTTTCCAACTCAATCCATAGTCCAACCCGACCTAACGCGGGTCGGTACGACACTGGCAAGCTTACTTGCCTTCTTAACTTTCATTGTCTCATACTTATTTGGTGAACATGCATCGTGATGTTTCACATAATTAAATAACAGTTTATTTCATAATATTATCATAGCATACTTACATAATATGTATCTATAGCTTTTTCTAATTTCATAACATTTTTCATAACATTTCTAAACCCTAACATACAATCATAACATATAACTTTCTATAACACATAACATATAACTTTTCATAGCATTAACATGTAACATTTGTAAAACACATAGCATTTACACACATACTTAGGCAAGTATACACAACAAACCCTATGCTGTAGGCGGAGTTGTACTTACCTTGTTCATATATGCTGTGTCGAAAGTCGAGCTGACCCCCGTCAGGACACTGTCGTATATTATATTCTGTGATCAAACAAAAGTAAGGGTTAGAAATGTTGGTAGTATAACCAACACTCTTATATAACCTTAGTTATATTCCCTTACCTAATCTTTCGTAATCCTACTTGGTTATATTGAATAACCCTAGGGTTAAATCTATCCTAATCGAATTATTAATTTTATTTTATTCTAGCTTTAAATTTTCAAATTCCATTTTTGTTTTCTTTTTAGAAAACCTTATGTTTTTGGTACAAAACTCTTTTATTTCATTTGAAAATTAGAAATCATAAAGTAAAATTCATAAAATTATTGACTATTGAAAACTGTCTTTGGAACAGTTTCACAATGCCAATTATTAGTGTAAGTACAAAATTACTCTTCTTTTTTTTTTTTTTTTTTTTTTTTTTTTGCAACATTTTATAGAATTATGTACAGGAATCTCTCATTTCCTGTACAGTTTCTGAAAACCAATTTCATTTAAAAATCTAAGCCGATTTTAGAAAAATTGTCTTCACAAAAGTTTTTGCTATCGAAGATTCCTACAACTTTTGTGTTTTGAGGAAAATCTAATTCGGACGTTAACACATTCAAATTCCTTGTTGAACTAATCCTGGCCGTGCATAATCCTGGGCATGGTCAGGTTCGGTTTTTGGTAAAAACCGAGGTCATTGGAGCCTCATTTTGCAATTCTGTCCACTATGCCCCCTAGGAAAAACCCTAATCTACAACTTTCATGTATTGAGTTTTTCTCAATTCGGCCTCTAAAGGCCTCATAATTTACTTTTCCCGAGACTGGCCAATTTCTACCCGAAATGGCAGTTTTCGGTTTCGATCTTGTTTTGCGTCCTATAACGTTCACCCTACCTGAACCGAACACAGCGGGAGCCTAAATCAAACATGCAGTACTTTTCTAACGGTCAACATTCATCATACACATTAATAAAAGCATCATACATAAACTTAGAAAACCCTAAACATACAATCAAACACCTAACATGCACATTTTTCTCAACCACCACACAAAACCCTAACCTATCAAGCACAACCCCTAATTTTCTTAACTAAGGCAGCAGCAACAGTGAGCTTATGCTCTATACAACCAATGCTTAAATACATTTAAATTTCTCAAATGAAATTTAATTGAAAAGCTTAGAGGTTTAGGGGGGGTTTTACCTCACTTATCCAAGATTTTGGATTGGCTTTTGCTTCCTCTTTCTTTTCCTCACCAACAACCGGCCTCCTTGGTGGTTTGAGTTCCAAAACTTTCAGTTCCCCTTGGCCTTAAAGTCCGGTCACCAGCTGCTCCAAGATCCGGCCACAAGCTTCAAGAAATCCGGTCTCCCCTTGGCTTGGATTCCTCCCTTTTCTTTTCTCCCTATAACCGGCCCTTTGGCCAAATTTGGGCACCAAACTTTCTTGGGTCCTTGAGTGGTGTCCTAGATGTTCAAGTTCTCAAAACCCTAAATCCCCTCTTGGATTCACTTTTTTTTTTCTGCTCTTCCCTTGCTCCCACAACCGGCCTTGGCCTAGGAATGGTCTCCAAAAATTTTTCCAAACTTTCTTGCTTAATCTTCTCACAAAATCCGACCACCCTACCCTAATTCACCCTTAATCTTAGCTAAATTTCTTTCCTTTCTTCTCTCTCTCAAGTTCGGTTTCTCTCTCTAGAAAAAAGGCAAGAGTTTGGTTGCTTTTTCTCATTTTTTTGAATTATGAACACCTCTATTTATAGAGGTTTGGAAGTCTTTGAAATTGCACAATTAGTCCCTCAAAAAATCAGAAATTGGACATTAGGGGGGGTATGTGGCCGGCCAAGATGGCTGATTTCTTAGCCAAATACTTTCCAACTTTTTCATTAATTAATTTAATGATGTAATAATCCAAAAAGTTAATGAGGTAAGCTATTCCAGAGCCTTGTTTGGTTTATTTTTAATTATACAGTCCATTCTTAAATTAACACAGGTATTTCCCATACTGGATTTACTTATACACAGTATTGGTAATTTGAACTGCAGTCCAAATTTTATCTGTGTAAAAACGAACTGTATAAAAACTTTCTTGTAACTTGAAATCACTTGGCCCAAGGTATCCAAATTAATGTGCTTGATTTTCTATGGTGGTTTTAATTCTAAACATATCATTTTATTCATAAAACGGCTCTATGCAGTACAATTCTATACTACGAATTATTTTGCCGAACAGTCTTTTTCTTTAACTTTTGGGTCAATCTTTGGCTTTCTCGTCCGCCATTGACTTCCTTGTCAACCGCTGACTTTCCCGCCAAACTTTGACTCCCATGGTCAACAATTGACTTTTTGATCAACCGTTGGCGCTTTTTGGTCAAACTTTGACCAACATAAAAATTTTGACGATTTCGCTTCTTTTTGCCTAAAAGGTCATTTGCTTGACTAAGCAATCATTTTTGAGTCTTATAAAATCATAAAAACTCACAAAACGTAATGAAAACCCTTAACCGGGCTTTTTCATAATTATCTTCATAATTCGTACAAATTTCTTAAATCATAAGAAATCATAATGTTATAGAAATCTAGGTATTACAATCTACCCCCCTTAAAAGTTTTCGTCCTCGAAAATTAGAACAAGCTGGGGTAGTTCTTTTTCATCTCATCTTCTAATTCCCAAGTTGCTTCTTCCACCTTGTGGTTTCGCCATAAAACTTTGACCATGGGAATTGTCTTATTTCTTAGGACCTTCTCTTCTCGATCCAGAATCCGAACTGGTCTTTCTTCATAAGTCAAGTCCGTTTGAACCTCCACTGGTTCCTGGCTAAGCACATGAGAAGGATCTGGCACATACTTTTTAAGCATCGAGACATGGAACACATTGTGCATCGATGCTAGTTCGGGCGGTAAAGCAAGCTTATAGGCAACTTTTCCGATCCTTTCAAGTATTTTGAACGGTCCGGTATATCTTGGACTCAGCTTCCCTTTCTTGCCAAAACGCATCACTCCTTTCATTGGAGCTATCTTGATGAACACCGCATCTCCGACTTGGAATTCCAAAGGCCTTCTACGCTTATCAGCATAGCTTTTCTGACGACTGAAAGCTACGTCGAGCCTTTGCTTGATCTTCTTATGTCCTCTGAAGTCTTTTGGATAAAATCCGTGGTGTGAAGCTGCTTCTGCCCTACTTCTTGCCAATGAATTGGGGATCGACATTTTCTTCCGTAAAGTGCTTCGAACGGAGCCATACCAATCGAAGCGTGATAACTGTTGTTATATGAAAATTCAATCAGTGGCAGCTTCTGATCCCAGTTTCCCTTGAAATCCAGAACACATGATCTTAACAAATCTTCTAGCGTCTGGATGGTTCGTTCTGACTGGCCATCGGTTTGGGGGTGAAATACCGTACTAAACTTCAATCTCGACCTCATGACATTATGCACACTTGTCCAAAATCGAGAAGTGAAACGTCCATCACGATTTGAGATGATCGATTTTGGCACTCCATGCAGTCGAACAATCTAGGATACGTAGACTTCAGCCAATTTTTCCACTGAATAGGTGGCTTTGATAGCGATGAAATGGGCTGATTTGGTCAATCGATCAACAATGATCCAAATCGTGTCATTCCCACTTGTAGTTCTGGGTAGTCCTACGACAAAATCCATGGTGATTTGCTCCCATTTCCATTCAGGATGTTCTATTTTCTGCAATTCTCCACCAGGATGTCGATGTACGGCCTTGACTTTCTGACACGTCAGGCATTTTGACACGTACTCCGCTATCTCATTCTTCATTTTCGGCCACCAATAATTCTCTCGGAGGTCTTTGTACATCTTGGAAGCTCCCGGATGTACTGAATACGGCGTCTTATGTGCTTCTGACAGTATCTGTTCCTTCAAAAATTCAAAGTTAGGGACACAAACCTTTTCTTTGAAGTATGTAACACCATCAGAAGAGATCTTAAACTCCTTTTTCTTTCCGCCAAAAAGCTGTGCCTTTACCAAAAAGGGATCATTTCCTTGATGCGTCCGGATGGTTTCGAGAAGATCGGACTGGAGAGTTAAAGAAGAAAACTTTCCTGTCAACAGCTCCAAATTGAACTCAGAAATTTCTCTTTGTAGTGGCTTCGGAAAAGCTTCAATAGACATTAACATGCCTACAGATTTCCGACTTAGGGCATCTGCTACCCTGTTTGCTTTTCCGGGGTGGTAAAGGATTTCACAATCATAATCCTTTACAAGCTCAAGCCATCTACGTTGTCTCATGTTGAGCTCCTTCTGAGTAAAAATATACTTAAGGCTTTGGTGGTCTGTATAAATTTCACATTTATTCCCATATAAGTAGTGCCTCCAGATCTTGAGTGCGAAGACTACCGCTGCAAGCTCCAGATCATGCGTTGGATAGTTCTTCTCGTGATCTTTCAACTGTCAGGAAGCATAAGCGACCACCTTTCCATGTTGCATCAAAACCGCTCCAAGTCCCGTTTTGGAAGCATCGCTGTAGATTACGAAGTTTCCTGCATCCACGTCGGGAATTATTAACACTGGGGCTGTCGTCAGCTGCTTCTTGAGCTCCTGGAAATTCTCTTCACATTTCGATGTCCACTCGAAATTCCTCCCTTTTCGAGTAAGGGCAGTAAGAAGGGCTGCAATCTTAGAGAATCCCTCGACGAATCGTCGGTAATAGCCAGCCAATCCAAGGAAACTCCTGATCTCTGTAACATTTTTGGGTCTGGCCCACGAACTTACCGCCTCTACCTTGGCAGGATCAACGGAAATTCCTTCTCTTGTCACAACATGCCCCAAGAAATGCACATTTTCCAACCAAAACTCACATTTTGTGAATTTGGCATATAGCTGGTGGCGTCTTAGCGTCTCCATTACCGCTCTCAGATGCTGCGCATGTTCCTCCTGGGACCTTGAGTAAATCAAAATATCATCAATGAAGACAATGACGAACTTGTCCAGATATTCTTTAAACACTCGATTCATAAGGTCCATAAAAACAGCTGGGGCGTTGGTCAATCCAAACGGCATAACCGAAAATTTGTAGTGCCCATACCGCGTTCGAAAAGCCGTCTTGGAGATATCTGACTCCTTAATCTTGAGTTGGTGATAACCCGATCGTAGATCGACTTTCGAAAACACCACCGCTCCTCTGAGCTGATCAAAAAGATCGTCTATCCTCGGAAGGGGATACTTGTTTTTAATAGTGATCTTGTTCAGCTCGCGATAGTCGATGCACATACGCAAGGATCCATCATTCTTCTTTACAAACAAAACCGGCGCTCCCCACGGAGAGTGACTCTGTCGGATAAATCCCTTGTCGAGCAGTTCCTGCAATTGCACTTGAAGTTCTCTAAGTTCTGCAGGTGCCATGCGATAAGGTGCCTTTGATATCGGAGCAGCTCCAGGTAGCAGTTCAATTTCGAACAAAATTTCGCGCTCTGGTGGAAGCCCTGGCAAGTCCTTCGGAAATACGTCTACATACTCCTTGATGATGGGGACATCTTCTGGTGTTAACTCCGTCTCCCGATCTTTATTCACCATGTTAGCTAAGTATCCTTGACAGCCATTAGCTAACATCTTCCAAGCCTTCATTGCCGTGACCAGTCTGGTTGTCGAGTTCCGGGATTGTCCGTAGAAGCTGAACACTTTCTCATCGTAGGGACTGAAAGTCACACAATGCTTCCGGCAGTCAATCTTGGCGTTGTATTTGCTCAAGAAGTCCATCCCTAAGATCACATCGAAATCCTGAAGCTTGATTGCGATGAGATCTACATACAACTCTCTACCACAAATAATTACGGAAATATTCCGTATCCAAAAATCGGACCACAAAAGTTCTCTGGATGGCAGAGAGGTTTTAAAAGGCTGCTCTAATTTATCCACACCTCTTCCTAACTTCTGGGCGAACTCCAATGATATGAATGAGTGAGTGGCACCAGAATCAAACAAGGCAATAGCTTCATGAGTGGCGATAAAGATCTGACCTGTCACCACATGAGAAGTTCCTGCTTCTGCATCTCCTCTTGTGTAAGCATAGATCCTGGCTTGGGGTTCGGGAGCCTCCAATCTTCCTTGCACGATTGAGGGTCCTTCCAGTCTGGCTTGGACTGTGTGCAATTGGCTGAGTGCATTTCGGTTTGGATGTGGAGGGTTCTGATTCTGGGGGTTCTGGGTGCAGTTCCTGGCGTAGTGCCCCTCCTTGCCACATAAGTAGCAAGCATTCGTCCCCATTCTGCACACACCCGGGTGCTTCTTCCCACACTTGGCACACTGCGGGTAGTCAACGTTGTTACCCTCCCTTCCACGATTATTTCTTTTCTGTGGGAAGTTTCTCTATTGCCCCTGGCCAGTGAAATTCCCCTTTTTTTTGTTCCTGCCAAACTGCTTGGAGTTCTGAGCCGGGCTACTGGTTTGGCCTTTCTGGTTTGGCTCAGCATTCTGACGAGGCTGCGTCAGCTTTGTCACGGCCTTCTCTTCTCTTCTGGCTTTGAAAATCTGAGCCCGTGCTTCTTTGTCCCGATTTATCCAGTATTCAGCCCTTATTGCCCTGTTGACACAGTCTGATACCAGGGTAGGCGGGCTACTTCCAGCACTCACTTGTTTGGAAATATCTGTGCGGAACATATTCATCATTCTACTGACTTTTTCTTTTTCAGTTGAAACTAGTTCCGGGCACAGACGGGCTAATTGTTCAAACTTTTGTACAGCCTCCATAACCGTCATCGATCCCTGTTGCAAGCTGGTGAACTCATCTTGCTGGGCTGCCAGTATCTCTGCGTTGTAGTATATGGCACGGAATTCGGTTACAAAATCCTGCCAGTCCATAGCCAAGACATCCCGGCGCATCTAACCTGTCATCCACCAATGCCTGGCATCTTTCTTGAGGGCAAACGAAGCACAGAGAACTTTTTCTTGCTCAGCGAGCCGCATGAAATCCAGAATGACCTGGATATCAATCAGCCAGTTATCGGCGGCTATGGGATCGGTTGGCCCTTCAAACTCAGGCGCTTTCATACGCCTAAACCGCTCGTACAGTAAATCTTCCCGTACCGGTTGTACATTAGCTTGTCCTCCAACCGGTGCCATCGGAATCTCAGCATTTCGGGGAATCTCAGGCTTGACCTCTGGGACTGGAGGTACTACAGGCGGTACCTGGTAGGCTGGGGGTGCCTGGTGAACGGGAGGTGGAACCTCGTCCACTTGGGGTCTCTGGTTTATTTGGGCTATTTGTTCCCGCAACCTGTTCGTTTCTTGCTGCTGTTCAAGCAGCTGCCTTTGCAAGTTTGCTACAACTGTTGCCAAATCCGGCTCAGGCGGATTTACAGGCATTGTTCGACGTGGCCGCACCATCCTATCAAATCATTATAAAAGATATTATCATATTGTTAATATCCTTTATTTCATACATGATTTATCGTATCGTAACATATTATTTAATATCTCATACTTAACATAGTATTCGCAATCATAACATGGCTTTTGCATTACATAACATAATATTAGACATACATATGCTTGTCATAGCATTAATAATCATAAGTATCAGCTTAACATATTTCTCATTTCCGAACTTGTCTTTTTGTACATTTACAAAAAGTATTCATATTTACAATAACGTATGTACATATCTTTTCATCGTACTGTATATACAAGGGTCAAATATAGGATGGAAGTGTCTACCACTTAACCATCGTACATAGGTACAAGCCTATATCCAAAAAAATAATAAGCTGGTACAAAACAGATTCAAAACCAAAAATATATACATAACCAGTTAGTCTAAACCTAATCTATCTCTACAACTGTGACCTCCGAAGCTGCATCGGAGTCAGCGTCTCCATCTCCATCATCAATCGGAATCTCCTCTGGGTCCTCCTCAAAGTCATCGCCCTCATCGAGCCAGCCTCCGAACCCTAGCTCGTGCTCGGGCTCATCGTCGTCGTCTTCATCATCGCTAGATATAACGATGACCGGAGGGTCCTCAGGGGCGTCCATATCCTCATCAGCATCATACCCATCATCCTCGGCCTCCTGCACAGGGTTGGCGGCCATCGGGTCCTCTGGTAGACTGGGCCTGGCTCATACTCCGGCTCTGGCTCGTATACCGGCTCGGGCTCGTACGCTGGCTCTGGCTCGTAAACTGGCTTTGGCTCGCCTATGCCGCCAGCTGGTGCCTCGGGCTCGACCATGTGTGCGTCGGCCTGCATAGCGTGGACAATGACCTCAGCACCTAAAATGTACTCGATCATATGGCCTACTGTCATGTCCGCCGCAGGCATAGGAGTGAGCTGCCGGATCGGAAGAGGTAGTCCGTTGCGGAGGATCACCAAAGCCTGCATCCCTGGGCTGGGTATGTCCTGGGGAATATGGGGCAGCATCGCCTCCTGAAATCGTCGGCAATAATGTCCCATGGACTCCTGTGGATATGCATGCCAATCAGCGACAAATACGTAGTACCGCTCGTGATACATGTCCCGGTAAATCTTGGGATCGCGATAGGGCTCGTCAACTCCCTCCTCCGGTACTGGTCCATATCGCGCGATCACTAAGGTACGAAAATGCGCCCAGGTGCGCTCTGGCAACGCTCTCTCGCCCCATGTCATCCACCAGAGACGGGCGTCTGCAACTAGACATCGACTAGCCAAAGAGACCTGTAGACACTCCACGATATGACTAGTGTGAAAAATCAACTTCGTGTCGTACAGCCATACAGATAGCGACACTGTCCGCCTCGTGCCGTCGAAGAATAGGGGCTGTGACTTGAAAAAACGGTGCAGTCGAGCATCGGTCCTCCTCTACTAATGCAGGATCCATAACCGCGTATCTATCATAACGTTACCATATATACATATTGTAACGACCCGCCTAGCACAGGCCGTTACCATACATACATACATACATATCGTACTTAAATACTTATCTTAAACAGCGGAAATTTTTTTTTATACAGTGTATATGCATATGTCATAAACATAAACATTTAGACAATAAATAAAGTTGTTTGGATATCAAATAAAACCCATAAAATAATTACGTAATAATATCAATAAGCGTAGCGGTTTGTTCCCACATTTCACAGTCCGCCAGTCCATGCCCTCAATCTTGTATCACAGGGTTGCTGCCAGGCTGCTTACCTACAGCATAGACGTAAGACAGTGAGCTTTCGCTCAGCAAGTACAACATTTATACCGCGATTAAACAAAACATATTCTACAAATCCTAACTAGCATAACCTAACATAATATAACTTATCTTAACATATGCATGAGCCATTTATGCTTCATTATGCTTTCTTATTTATTCATAATTTACTTTCTTAACTTATCTTAACTTATCTTATGGGCCCCATAACGTAAGTGTTCGTACCGGGCGCGCAACTATGAATTGGTTGGGGCGGCCAGTCCTTTTCCAACTCAATCCATAGTCCAACCCGACCTAACGCGGGTCGGTACGACACTGGCAAGCTTACTTGCCATCTTAACTTTCATTGTCTCATACTTATTTGGTGAACATGCATCGTGATGTTTCACATAATTAAATAGCAGTTTATCTCATAATCTTATCATAGCATACTTACATAATATGCATCTATAGCATTTTCTAATTTCATAACATTTTTCATGACATTTCTAAACCCTAACATACAATCATAACATATAACTTTTTATAACACATAACATACCATAGCATTATTCATGGCATTTTCTAACACATAACATATAACTTTTCATAGCATTTAACATGTAACATTTGTAAAACACATAGCATTTACACACATACTTAGGCAAGTATACACAACAAAGCCTATGCTGTAGGCGGAGTTGTACTTACCTTGATAATGATTGTTGTGTCCACTATCTAGCTTGAGCTCGTCGGGACACCGTCGCGTACTATATTCTGTTATCAATTAAGAGTAAGGGTTAGAAATGTTGGTAATATAACCAACACTCTTATATAACCTTAGGTATATACCCTTACTTAATCTTACGTTATCCTACTTGGTTACATTGAGTACCCCTAGGGTTAAATCTACCCTAATCGGATTATTAATTTTATTTTATTCTAGCTTTAAATTTCCAAATTTCATTTTTGTTTTCTTTTTAGAAAACCTTATGTTTTTGGTACAAAACTCTTTTATTTCACTTGAAAATTAGAAATCATAAAGTAAAATTCATAAAATTATTGACTATTGGAAACTGTCTTGGAACAGTTTCATAATGCCAATTTACCAGTGTAAGTACAAAATTACTCCTTTTCTGCAATATTTTATAGAATCCTGTACAGGAATCTCTCATTTCCTGTACAGTTTCTGAAAACCAATTTCATTTAAAATCTAAGCCGATTTTGGAAATGTTATCTTCACGAAAGTTTTAGCTATTGAAAAACCCTACAACTTTTTTGTTTTGAGAAAAACCCAGTTCGGACGTTTACCTAGTCATATGCCCTGTTGCACCAATCCTGGCCGTGCATGGTTCCTGGGCACGGTCAGGCTCGGGTTTTGACAAAAACCGAGGCCATTGGAGCCTCATTTTGCACTTCTGTCTGAGTTTCCCCCTAGGAAAAACCCTAATCTACAACTTTCATGTTTTGATTTTTTCTCAATTCGGCCTCTAAAGGCCTCAAAATCTACGTTTCCCGAGACTGGCCAATTTCTACCCGAAATGGCAGTTTTCGGTTTCGATCTTGTTTTGCGTCCTATAACGTTCACTCTACCTCAACCGACCACAGCGGGAGCCTAAGTCAGTCATGCAGCGTATTTCTAACGTCCAATATTCAACATGCATATCAAATTTTAGCATCATACATCCACATATAAAACCCTAACCATACTACAAACACTTAGCATGCAAAAATTGCAACCACCAAACCAAACCCTAAACCATCAAGCACAAACCCTAAATTTCTAAACTAGGGCAGCAATAAACAGTGAGCTTATGCTCAATACAACCAATGCTTAAATACATTCAAATTTCTCAAATGAAATTTAAATGAAAGGCTTAGAGATCCAAAGGATTTTACCTCACTTTGGTTAGGGATTTTGGCTTGCTTTTCTTCTCCTTTTTCCTCCTTCCACAGCCGGCCTTCCAAGGTCAGTTGGCTCCCAAATTTTCCAGCCTTCCTTCCCTTGAATTCCGGCCACCAACTTGCTCAAAAATTCCGGCCAAATGCTCCAAAATCCGGCCAAAATCTTGGCTTGGTTTTCCTTGCTTTCTCCTCCCTATAACCGGCCTTCTTGGCCAAGATGAGCACCAAAATTTGTTGAGCTCTAGCTTGAGGTTCTAGATAAGAATCCAACACTCAAAACCCCTAATCACACTTAGTTCTTAGAATTTTTTTCTCACCTCTCTCTTGCTACATACAACCGGCCACCTCTAGGAAATTGGGTGCCAAAATTTCCAAACTTTTTTCCTTGTTTCCCCCACACAAAACCGACCTACTAACTCCTTTTTCCCTTGATCTAGGCTGAAATTTCTTTCCTTTCTTCTCCCTCTCAAATCCGGTTTTGTTCAAGAAAGAAAATGGCAAGAGTTTACTTGTTTTTTCTATTTTTTTTTTTTTTTTGAATTATGAACACCTCTATTTATAGAGGTTTGGAAGTCTTTGAAATTACACAATTAGTCCCTAAAAAAATCAGAAATTGAACATTAGGGGGGGGTATGTGGCCGGCCAAAGATGGCTGATTTTAGCCAATTACTTTCCAAATTTTTCATTAATTAACAAAATGATGTAATAATCAAAAAAGCAAATGAGGTAAGCACTCTAAAGCTTTGTTTGGTTTATTTCCTATTATACAGTCCATTCTTAAATTAACACAGGTATTTCCAATACTGGATTTACTTATACACAGTATTGGTAATTTGAACTGCAGTCCAAATTTCATCTGTGTAGAAACGAACTGTATAAAAACTTTCTTGTAACTTGAAACCACTTGGCCCAAGGTATCCAAATTAATGTGCTTGATTTTCTATGGTGGTTTTAATTCTAAACATATCATTTTATTCATAAAAACGGCTCTATGCAGTATAATTCTATACTACGAATTATTTTGCCGTACAGTCTTTTTCTTTAACTTTTTGGGTCAATCTTTGGCTTTCTCGTCCGCCATTGACTTCCTTGTCAACCGCTGACTTTCCCGCCAAACTTTGACTCCCGTGGTCAACAGTTGACTTTTTGGTCAACCGTCGACGTTTTTCGGTCAAACTTTGACCAACATAAAATTTTTGCGATTTTGCTCCTTTTTGCCTAAAAGGTCATTTGCTTGACTAAGCAATCATTTTCGAGTCTTATAAAATCATAAAAACTCACAAAACGTAATAAAAACCCTTAACCGGGCTTTTTCATAAATATCTTCATAGTTCGAGCAAATTTTTTAAATTATTAGAAATCGTAAGGTTATAGAAAAACTAGGTATTACAATCTACCCCCCTTAAAAATTTTCGTCCTCGAAAATTAGAACAAGCTGGGGTAGTTCTTCCTCATTTCATCTTCTAATTCCCAGGTTGCTTCTTCCACCTTGTGGTTCCGCCATAATACTTTGACCATGGGAATTGTCTTATTTCTTAGGACCTTCTCTTCTCGATCCAGAATCCGTACGGGCCTTTCTTCATAAGTCAGGTCCGTTTGAACCTCCACTGGTTCCTGGCTAAGCACATGAGAAGGATCTGGCACATACTTTTTAAGCATCGAGACATGGAACACATTGTGCATCGATGCTAGTTCGGGCGGTAAAGCAAGCTTATAGGCAACTTTTCCGATCCTTTCAAGGATTTCGAACGGTCCGGTATACCTTGGACTCAGCTTTCCTTTCTTGCCAAAACGCATCACTCCTTTCATTGGAGCTATCTTGATGAACACCGCATCTCCGACTTGGAATTCCAAAGGCCTTCTACGCTTATCAGCATAGCTTTTCTGACGACTGAAAGCTACGTCGAGCCTTTGCTTGATCTTCTTAATGTCCTCTGAAGTCTTTCTAATGAAATCTGTGGTTTGAAGCTGCTTCTGCCCGACTTCTTGCCAATGAATAGGGGATCGACATTTTCTTCCGTATAATGCTTCGAACGGAGCCATACCAATTGAAGCGTGATAGCTGTTGTTATATGAAAATTCGATCAATGGCAGCTTCTGATCCCAGTTTCCCTTGAAATCCAGAACACATGATCTTAACATATCTTCTAGCGTCTGGATGGTTCGTTCTGACTGGCCGTCGGTTTGGGGGTGAAATGCCGTACTAAACTTCAATCTCGACCCCATGACATTGTGCACACTTGTCCAAAATCGAGAAGTGAAACGTCCATCACGATCTGAGATGATTGATTTTGGCACTCCATGCAGTCGAACAATCTGGGATACGTAGACTTCAGCCAATTTTTCCACTGAATAGGTGGCTTTGATAGCGATGAAATGGGCTGATTTGGTCAATCGATCAACAATGACCCAAATCGTGTCATTCCCACTTGTAGTTCTGGGTAGTCCTACGACAAAATCCATGGTGATTTGCTCCCATTTCCATTCAGGAAGTTCTATTTTCTGCAATTCTCCACCAGGATGTCGATGTTCGGCCTTGACTTTCTGACACGTCAGGCATTTTGACACGTACTCCGCTATCTCATTCTTCATTTTCGGCCACCAATAATTCTCTCGGAGATCTTTGTACATCTTGGAAGCTCCTGGATGTACTGAATACGGCGTCTTATGTGCTTCTGACAGTATCTGTTCCTTCAAAAATTCAAAGTTAGGGACACAAACCCTTTCTTTGAAGTATGTAACACCATCAGTAGAGATCTTAAACTCCTTTTTCTTTCCGCCAAAAAGCTGTGCCTTTACCAAAAAGGGATCCTTTCCTTGATGCGTCCGAATGGTTTCGAGAAGATCGGACTGGAGAGTTAGAGAAGAAAACTTTCCTGTCAACAGCTCCAAGTTGAACTCAGAAATTTCTCTTTGTAGTGGCTTTGGAAAAACTTCAATAGACATTAGCATGCCTACAGATTTCCGACTTAGGGCATCTGCTACCCTGTTTGCTTTTCCAGGGTGGTAAAGGATTTCACAATCATAATCCTTTACAAGCTCAAGCCATCTACGTTGTCTCATGTTGAGCTCCTTCTGAGTAAAAATATACTTGAGGCTTTGGTGATCTGTATAAATTTCGCATTTATTCCCATATAAATAATGCCTCCAGATCTTGAGTGCGAAGACTACCGCTGCAAGCTCCAGATCATGCGTTGGATAGTTCTTCTCGTGATCCTTCAATTGTCGTGAGGCATATGCGACCACCCTTCCATGTTGCATCAAAACCGCTCCAAGTCCCGTTTTCGAAGCATCGCTGTAGATTACGAAGTTTCCTGCATCTACGTCGGGAATTATTAACACTGGGGCTGTCGTCAGCTGCTTCTTGAGCTCCTGGAAATTCTCTTCACATTTCGATGTCCACTCGAAATTCCTCCCTTTTCGAGTAAGGGCAGTAAGAGGGGCTGCAATCTTAGAGAATCCCTCGACGAATCGTCGGTAATAGCCAGCCAATCCAAGGAAACTCCTGATCTCTGTAACATTTTTGGGTCTGCCCATGTACTTACCGCCTCTACCTTGGCAGGATCAACGGAAATCCCTTCTCTTGTCACAACATGCCCCAAGAAATGCACCTTTTCCAACCAAAACTCACATTTTGTGAATTTGGCATATAGCTGGTGGCGTCTTAGCGTCTCCATTACCGCTCTCAGATGCTGCTCATGTTCCTCCTGGGACCTTGAGTAAATCAAAATATCATCAATGAAGACAATGACGAACTTGTCCAAATATTCTTTAAACACTCGATTCATAAGGTCCATGAAAGCAGCTGGGGCGTTGGTCAATCCAAACGGCATAACCGAAAATTCGTAGTGCCCATAGCGCGTTCGAAAAGCCGTCTTGGAGATATCTGACTCCTTGATCTTGAGCTGGTGATAACCCGATCGTAGATCGACTTTCGAAAACACCACCGCTCCTCTGAGCTGATCAAAAAGATCGTCTATCCTCGGAAGGGGATACTTGTTTTTGATAGTGATCTTGTTCAGCTCGCGATAGTCGATGCACATACGCAAGGATCCATCCTTCTTCTTTACAAACAAAACCGGTGCTCCCCACGGAGAGTGACTCTGTCGGATAAATCCCTTGTCGAGCAGCTCCTGCAATTGTGAAGTTCTCTAAGTTCTGCAGGTGCCATGCGATAAGGTGCCTTTGATATCGGAGCAGCTCCAGGTAGCAGCTCAATTTCGAACGAAATTTCGCGCTCTGGTGGAAGCCCTGGCAAGTCCTTCGGAAATATATCTACATATTCCTTGATGATGGGGACATCTTCTGGTGTTAACTCCATCTCCCGATCTTTATCCACCATGTTAGCTAGGTACCCTTGACAGCCATTAGCTAACATCTTCCAAGCCTTCATTGCCGTGACCAGTCTGGTTGCCGAGTTCCGGGATTGTCCGTAGAAGCTGAACATTTCCTCATCGTAGGGACTGAAAGCCACACAACGCTTCCGGCAGTCAATCTTGGCGTTGTATTTGCCCAAGAAGTCCATCCCTAAGATCACATCGAAATCCTGAAGCTTGATTGCGATGAGATCTACGTACAACTCTCTACCACAAATAATTACGGAAATATTCCGTATCCAGAAATCGGACCACAAAAGTTCTCCGGATGGCAGAGAGGTTTTAAAAGGCTGCTCTAATTTATCCACACCTCTTCCTAACTTCTGGGCGAACTCCAATGATATAAATGAGTGAGTGGCACCAGAATCAAACAAGGCAATAGCTTCATGAGTGGTGATAAAGATCTGACCTGTCACCACATGAGAAGTTCCTGCTTCTGCATCTCCTCTTGTATAAGCATAGATCCTGGCTTGGGGTTCGGGAGCCTCCAATCTGCCTTGCGCGATTGAGGGTCCTTCCAGTCTGGCTTGGACTGCGTGCAATTGGCTGGGTGCATTTCGGTTTGGATGTGGAGGGTTCTGGTTCTGGGGGTTCTGGGTACAATTCCTGGCGTAGTGCCCCTCCTTGCCACATAAGTAGCAAGCATTCGTCCCCATTCTGCACACACCCGGGTGCTTCTTCCCACACTTGGCACACTGCGGGTAGTCAACGTTGTTACCCTCCCTTCCACGATTATTTCTTTTCTGTGGGAAGTTTCTCTGTTGCCCCTGGCCAGTGAAATTCCCTTTTCTTTTGTTCCTGCCAAACTGCTTGGAGCTCTGAGCCGGGCTACTGGTTTGGCCTTTCTGGTTTGGCTCAGCATTTTGACGAGGCTGCGTCGGCTTTGTCACGGCCTTCTCTTCTTTTCTGGCTTTGAAAATCTGAGCCCGTGCTTCTTTGTCCCGGTTAATCCAGTATTCAGCCCTTATTGCCCTGCTGACACAGTCTGATACCAGGGTAGGCGGGCTACTTCCAGCACTCACTTGTTTGGAAATATCTGTGCGGAACATCTTCATCATTCTTCTGACTTTTTCTTTTTCAGTTGGAACTAGTTCCGGGCACAGACGGGCTAATTGTTCAAACTTCTGTACAGCCTCCATAACAGTCATCAATCCCTGTTGCAAGCTGGTGAACTCATCTTGCTGGGCTGCCAGTATCTCCGCATTGTAGTACATGGCACGGAATTCGGTTACAAAATCCTGCCAGTCCATGGCTAGGACATCCCGGCGCATCTGTACTGTCATCCACCAATGTCTGGCATCTTTCTTGAGGGCAAACGAAGCACAGAGAACTTTTTCTTGCTCAGTGAGCCGCATGAAATCCAGAATGACCTGGATATCAATCAGCCAGTTATCGGCGGCTATGGGATCGGTTGGCCCTCAAACTCAGGCGCTTTCATATGCCTAAACCGCTCGTATAGTAAATCTTCCCGTACCGGTTGTACATTAACTTGTCCTCCAACCGGTGCCATCGGAATCTCAGCATTCCTGGGAATCTCTGGTTGGACCTCTGGAACTGGAGGTACTACTGGCGGTACCTGATAGGCTGGGGGTGCTTGGTGAACGGGAGGTGGAACCTCGTCCATTTGGGGTCTTTGGTTTATCTGGGCTATCTGCTCCCGTAATCTGTTCGTTTCTTGCTGCTGTTCAAGCAGCTGCCTTTGCAGGTTTGCTACAACTGTTGCCAAATCCGGCTCAGGTGGATTTACAGGCATTGTTTGACGTGGCCGCACCATCCTATCAAATCATCAGAAAAGATAATATCATATTGTTAATATCCTTTCTTTCATACATAATTTATCGTATCGTAGCATAATATTTAACATCTCATACTTAACATAGTATTCGTAATCATAATATAGCTTTTGCATTACATAACATAATATTATACATACATATGCTTGTCATAGCATTAATAATCATAAGTATCAGTTTAACATATTTCTCATTTCTGAACTTGTCTTTTTGTACATTTA
This sequence comes from Ficus carica, assembly GCA_009761775.1. Classification (NCBI taxonomy): domain Eukaryota; kingdom Viridiplantae; phylum Streptophyta; class Magnoliopsida; order Rosales; family Moraceae; genus Ficus; species Ficus carica. Next base: position 4,096,889 of record CM019740.1, on the reverse strand, counting down.
CAATAACGTATGTACATATCTTTTCATCGTACTATATATACAAGGGTCAAAATATAGGATGGAAGTGTCTAACACTTTACCATCATATATAAGTACAAGCCTATCTCAAAAAATAACAAAAATATATACATGACTAGTCGATCTATCTCTAGTCTAACTCTACCACTGTAACTGCTGATACGTCGGAGTCTACATCTCCGTCGTCATCCGGAATCTCCTCTGGATCCTCCTCAAAATCATCACCCTCATCGAGCCATCCTACAAATCCCGGCTCGTGCTCGGGCTCCTCCTCCTCATCCTCGTCATCGCTAGATATAACAATGACCGGAGGGTCCTCAGGGGCGTCCATATCCTCGTCCGCATCATAACCATCATCCTCGGCCTCCTGCACAGGGTCGGCGGCTATCGGATCCTCTGGGTAGACGGGGCCTGGCTCATACACCGGCTCCGGCTCGTATACCGGCTCTGGCTCGTAAACTGGCTCTGGCTCGCCGATGCCGCCAACTGGTGCCTCGGGCTCGACCACGTGTGCGTCGGCCTGCATAGCGTGGACAATGACCTCAGCACCTAGAATGTACTCGATCATATGGCCTACTGTCATGTCCGCCACAGGCATAGGAGTGAGCTGCCGGATCGGAAGAGGTAGTCCATTGCGGAGGATTACCAAAGCCTGCATCCCTGGGCTGGGTATGTCCTGGGGAATATGGGGCAGCATCGCCTCCTGAAATCTTCGGCAATAATGTCCCATGGACTCCTGGGGATATGCATGCCAATCAGCAACAAATCCGTAGTACCGCTCGTGGTACATGTCCCGGTAAATCTCGGGATCGCGATAGGGCTCGTCAACTCCCTCCTCCGGTACTGGTCCATATCGCGCGATCACTAGGGTACGAAAATGCGTCCAGGTGCGCTCTGGCAACGCTCTCTCGCCCCATGTCATCCACCAGAGACGGGCGTCTGCAACGAGACATCGACTAGCCAAAGAGACCTGTAGACGCTCCACGATATGACTAGTGCGAAAAATCAACTCCGTGTCGTACAGCCATACTGATAGCGACACTGTCCGCCTCGTGCCGTCGAAGAACAGGGGCTGTGACTCGAAGAACGATGTAGTCGAGCGTCGGTCCTCCTCTACTAATGCAGGGTCCATAATCGCGTATCTATCATAACACATGTTCGCATAATAATTATTAATATATGAAAATAAAATTTTTAACTTACAATGATGGTGGCGATGGCAGGCTGACTGTGAAATTTGATCGCAGGGAACCGCTCTGATACCAACTCTGTAACGACCCGCCTAGCACAGGCCGTTACCATACATACATACATATCGTACTTAAATACTTAAATTAAACAGCGAAATTTTTTTTTTTTTATACAGTGTATATGCATATCTTATGAACATAAACATTTAGACATTAAATAAAGTTGTTTGGATAAAATAAAACCCATAAAATAAATACATAATAATATCAATACGCGTAGCGATTTATTCCCACATTTCACAGTCCGTCAGTCCATGCCCTCCATCTTGTATCACGGGTTGCTGCCAGGCTGCTTACCTACAGCATAGACGTAAGACAGTGAGCTTTCGCTCAGCAAGTACAATATTTATACCGCGATTAAACAAAACATATTCTACAAATCCTAACTAGCATAACCTAACATAATATAACTTATCTTAACATATGCATGAGCCATTTATGCTTCATTATGCTTTCTTATTTATTCATAATTTACTTTCTTAACTTATCTTAACTTATCTTATGGGCCCCATAACGTAAGTGTTCGTACCGGGCGCGCAACTATGAATTGGTTGGGGCGGCCAGTCCTTTTCCAACTCAATCCATAGTCCAACCCGACCTAACGCGGGTCGGTACGACACTGGCAAGCTTACTTGCCATCTTAACTTTCATTGTCTCATACTTATTTGGTGAACATGCATCGTGATGTTTCACATAATTAAATAGCAGTTTATCTCATAATCTATCATAGCATACTTACATAATATGCATCTATAGCATTTTCTAATTTCATAACATTTTTCATGACATTTCTAAACCCTAACATACAATCATAACATATAACTTTTTATAACACATAACATACCATAGCATTATTCATGGCATTTTCTAACACATAACATATAACTTTTCATAGCATTTAACATGTAACATTTGTAAAACACATAGCATTTACACACATACTTAGGCAAGTATACACAACAAAGCCTATGCTGTAGGCGGAGTTGTACTTACCTTGATAATGATTGTTGTGTCCACTATCTAGCTTGAGCTCGTCGGGACACCGTCGCGTACTATATTCTGTTATCAATTAAGAGTAAGGGTTAGAAATGTTGGTAATATAACCAACACTCTTATATAACCTTAGGTATATACCCTTACTTAATCTTACGTTATCCTACTTGGTTACATTGAGTAACCCTAGGGTTAAATCTACCCTAATCGGATTATTAATTTTATTTTATTCTAGCTTTAAATTTCCAAATTTCATTTTTGTTTTCTTTTTAGAAAACCTTATGTTTTTGGTACAAAACTCTTTTATTTCACTTGAAAATTAGAAATCATAAAGTAAAATTCATAAAATTATTGACTATTGGAAACTGTCTTTGGAACAGTTTCATAATGCCAATTTACCAGTGTAAGTACAAAATTACTCCTTTTCTGCAATATTTTATAGAATCCTGTACAGGAATCTCTCATTTCCTGTACAGTTTCTGAAAACCAATTTCATTTAAAAATCTAAGCCGATTTTGGAAATGTTATCTTCATAAAAGTTTTAGCTATTGAAAAACCCTACAACTTTTATGTTTTGAGAAAAACCCAGTTCGGACGTTTACCTAGTCATATGCCCTGTTGCACCAATCCTGGCCGTGCATGGTTCCTGGGCACGGTCAGGCTCGGGTTTTGACAAAAACCGAGGCTATTGGAGCCTCATTTTGCAATTCTGTCTGAGATACTCCCTAGGAAAAACCCTAATCTACAACTTTCATGTTTTGAGTTTTTCTCAATTCGGCCTCTAAAGGCCTCAAAATCTACGTTTCCCGAGACTGGCCAATTTCTACCCGAAATGGCAGTTTTCGGTTTCGATCTTGTTTTGCGTCCTATAACGTTCACCCTACCTCAACCGACCACAGCGGGAGCCTAAGTCAGTCATGCAGCGTATTTCTAACGTCCAATATTCAACATGCATATCAAATTTTAGCATCATACATCCACATATAAAACCCTAACCATACTACAAACACTTAGCATGCAAAAATTGCAACCACCAAACCAAACCCTAAACCATCAAGCACAAACCCTAAATTTCTAAACTAGGGCAGCAATAAACAGTGAGCTTATGCTCAATACAACCAATGCTTAAATACATTTAAATTTCTCAAATGAAATTTAAATGAAAGGCTTAGAGATCCAAAGGATTTTACCTCACTTTGGTTAGGGATTTTGGCTTGCTTTTCTTCTCTTTTTTCCTCCTTCCACAGCCGGCCTTCCAAGGTCAGTTGGCTCCCAAAATTTCCAGCTTCCCTTGCCCAATTTCCGGTCACCACAGCTACTCAAAATCCGGCCACCCCTTGGCTCCAAAATCCGGCCTTCCTAGCTTGGTTCTTCCTTGCTTTCTTCCTTCTTATAACCGGCCCTTTGGCCTCCAAAGGTCTCCAAAATTTGTGGACACTTGGTTGATGCTCCAAACCAAACTCCAAACACTCACAAACCCTAATCTCACTTAGTTCCAAGAATTTTCTTCTCTTCCTCCTTGGTTCCCCAAAACTGGCCACTAGGCCTAGAATGGTTTCAAATTTTTTTTCTAACTTTCTAGCTTGATCTCCACACAAAATCCGACCACCCTACCCTAATTCACTCTTGATCTTAGCTAAAATTTCTTTCCTTTCTTCTCTCTCTCAAATTCGGTTTCTCTCTAAAAAAAAAGGCAAGAGTTTGGTTGCTTTTTTCTAATTTTTTGAATTATGACAACCCCTATTTATAGATGTTGGAAATTCTTTGAAATTGTAACATTTAGTCCCTAAAAAAATCAGAAATTGAACATTAGGGGGGGGTATGTGGCCGGCCAAAGATGGCTGATTTTAGCCAATTACTTTCCAAATTTTTCATTAATTAACAAAATGATGTAATAATCAAAAAAGCAAATGAGGTAAGCACTCTAAAGCTTTGTTTGGTTTATTTCCTATTATACAGTCCATGCTTAAATTAACACAGGTATTTCCAATACTGGATTTACTTATACACAGTATTGGTAATTTGAACTGCAGTCCAAATTTCATCTGTGTAGAAACGAACTGTATAAAAACTTTCTTGTAACTTGAAACCACTTGGCCCAAGGTATCCAAATTAATGTGCTTGATTTTCTATGGTGGTTTTAATTCTAAACATATCATTTTATTCATAAAAACGGCTCTATGCAGTATAATTCTATACTACGAATTATTTTGCCGTACAGTCTTTTTCTTTAACTTTTTGGGTCAATCTTTGGCTTTCTCGTCCGCCATTGACTTCCTTGTCAACCGCTGACTTTCCCGCCAAACTTTGACTCCCGTGGTCAACAGTTGACTTTTTGGTCAACCGTCGACGTTTTTCGGTCAAACTTTGATCAACATAAAATTTTTGCGATTTTGCTCCTTTTTGCCTAAAAGATCATTTGCTTGACTAAGCAATCATTTTCGAGTCTTATAAAATCATAAAAACTCACAAAACGTAATAAAAACCCTTAACCGGGCTTTTTCATAAATATCTTCATAGTTCGAGCAAATTTATTAAATTATTAGAAATCGTAAGGTTATAGAAAAACTAGGTATTACAAGAACCGAGGTGGAATGCTTTCTATTTCGGCTCTAAGACGATGTAGAAACCTATTAACGTCACTCGAACGTTGACTGATGTTAAAAACGCGTTGTACCGTGCATTAATTGACGAGCTTGTGAAAAGCCTCTCCTTATAGGAAATTATTTTTCCCTTCCCTGGCTGCTAAAAGTCAGTGCCCAAAACATATACACAAATTGTAAATTTTACAGATTCATTTTTCAATTTCACAGTACTTGTATATTCATATCTCCAAAAATCAATAATAATAAAAAAAAAGAATTACAATATATGCATATTTTAATTTATAAAGGTTTGATTCTCCTAAATTTGCAAGTACCATGTTAAGGAAAAAAAAAAAAAAACTATAAGTCAATTGTTCAATTTACAGTACACTGCATCAATTCTCCTCCCAATTCGTCTCAAACAACATCCAAGCCCTGGAGTGTACAAATTTATATTTCCGAAAACTACAACTAAACAAATTTGTAAAGTTAGATTACAATGCTGTTAACATCATGATTTTATGATGGTTATTTCTTCACATGCACGAATATAATTAACAGATACACTAATCAATAAAATTAAATAATTAACTATATATATATATATATATGAAAACTAACATATCCAAATACACTCAAATTTGTTTTTGAGAAAAGGTTGAAAGAACTATATCATGTCTAATGAAGATTTATGGCATTGTGAACTGGTTTACAAGGGTGATAATGGTTTGGATAAACTTTCGCTAGTATAGTTGAAAGCCCTACTGCTAGGACAGTACTAAAAAGGTTTTGCATAATTAAGCATACCATATCGGTAATTTTACCCCTAACTCTACCACAATGTATAGAGTGCAAATCCCTCACCAGTTAAAAAGAATAATAATAATAATAAATACTGAAACGGTGGTAATAATATGTTATTAATTAATTAAACTAATTTGTAAAGATAAGATCGCAGTGCTGAGAAAACTAGACGCCATCCATTTTGAGAGGGGTGAATTATGTCCCAGAAGAATGATAAGTTGGGATTATTGCAAACAGTGTACTTCTTTGACCCACTCCCGTCTACACTCCCACATGAGTATCCATTGCTTATTCCAACACAGCATGGCTTCATTGGATTTTTCTCTAATGTCAAATTTCCTGCAAAAATGGAATATTATTAAATAGGTACATACCGTCGAATCGGGTGACTTTAATACAAAAGTCTATTGGCATAACCTATAGTAATTACATACCTAACTCCACTACAACGTGTATAGTTTGAATCCCTATCCCAAGTTTAAAAATATAATAATGTTGTATTTTTTTAAAGAAAAATACCTGTTATGTTCGGTTGCGTGATCATAATCGCAGACATAAAGGTGGTATAGAGATCAAGAACCACAACCACGTCCTTCTCGCTCTGATTGTTTAGGTTTTGCAAATTTTGCTGCAATATTTTGTTATGGGAATCGGATACCGAGTTCCAACTTTCACTGCAGTTTTTATATGAAGTAGTGGCTGTGAATGGAGGAAGACATCCCAGAGGTTCTAATGCTGTAACGGCTATTTTTTGTACCCCCAGGTTCTGAAGGCGCTTCAGATTTGTTATGAGTTGGTTGACAATTGAAGTGCTGACATTTACCAAATCCTATCACGTTGAAAAGAGATGGTACATTAGGATTGAGCTAATCAAATTTCCCTTTGTACACTCAGTAGTACAACCATTAACGACGATTTTTTCCTGCTTAGAGTCTAGAACTCGTCACTACAAGTTTTTAGCACAGAATTTATTTTTCTAATGACGAAAACTTCGTCGTTCATAATATTGATAAATGAAACTTTAACCGTGACTTTTTACAATAATCAAAAAACCTTTATCAGAAAAACCACGGAACTTTTTTCGTTGGTGTAAATTTATTTTATTTTTGGATAATCGAAAATTTTCCTTCCTAAATTACGGTCTTGTAATGTTCTGCCTCCTAAATTTTAAAGTACAATATCCATTTCCCTCTAACTTTGAAATGGTAAACAAGTTTTCCACTGCTGTTAGTTTGTGGATGGAAAATTCCACGTTGCACACATTAGATGTGAAAAATTATTGGCGTTTAAGTTTTCTTTAAAAAAAATCAAAAAAAAATTTAAATTAAATTAAAAACACATACATCATAATAAAGATTTAATGTTTTTTTTTTTTTTTTTTGATTTTTTGGGTGCAAAAACAAATTGCTCAGCAATGCAGGTCCAACCTCTCACTTCCAATGGCACCAAACTAAATTCCCCCAACACCGTACCAGTCAAACTAGCCCTCCAACCAAACCATTTTATATTCAATTACTTTCGTTTGCCTGTTATGTAGGTTGTTTCATGTTGTTTTTTATTTTATTTATTTTCTTGTTTTGTTTAATTGCTATTTTAACCAATTAGATTATATGTATATATACATATTATATATATATATATTTTTTGTAATGAGGGGTAATAAAAAAAATGGACACCATATATAGACTATTTAAGCGGATGAGGTGAATAAATAAACCCTCTAAAGTAGGAAAAAAAAATTCAAAGTTAAAGTTTATCAGATGATTTTGAATCCCTCACCGATTCATTCTCTCATCTAATTTCTCAAATCAAGAAACGTTAAATTTCAAGATTCACCAATCCTCTAATCCTTTATCGATATCCCTCTTTCAATTATTTTTTCCTACCAAACAAGATAGTCAACAAAAACAACAACCACGACAACAACAAATCCATATGATCTAGAGAAGTAGTTTAACCACTCACCATGTTGTTATTACCTCCTTTATAATTAGCAATGAATGCAGCGTAGTCATTGCCCGCGACAGAGACTAGAGCGACGGATGAGTTAAGGTCGCGTTCGGAATAGAATTTTTGTTCGATTAGGTGTTGAAAGAAATCGATCTGAGTAGACATGTTAGGTTCTTTTTCCATTGTATTGAACACGCCAGTCCCTCCAAATGCAAAGTTCATGCCGTACTTTAGCTTTGATTTCGTCATAGACTTTCTCCATCTGTAGGGGACTGGAGATTTTATGCCCAGAAAGGAAGCTGTCATTTTACAAAGGAAGAAAGAAATAAGGAACCAAAATTGTACATGACTAAAACACTATTATCTGAAAAATGAGCCCATTTCTCTTTTAGGGAGAAACAAGTAAATAACATTTTTTTTACATAAATAATTAAAGTAAATAGTATAATTTAAAAATATTTGAAATAAATAATAATAAACAACAAATTTGTTGAGCAAATAATTTATTTATTTTTTGTAAATATTTTATTTGTCATATATTTTCTATTTACCTAGTAAATTTGCTATTTATTTCAAATATTTTAAAACCTTGCTATTTATTTCAATTATTTTTTGTAAAAATACTATTACAATTTCTTTTTCTGAATTTTTGGGATGATTTTGAGGATTGCCCCAAAAAGAGACACATTTGGAATACTTGTATTATCTATGGTGGCTTCAGGATTTTTCACCTCTTATATGATAAAGTCAAAGGTCAACTCTTCCAAAAATTACTCCTAACTGGCTAGAAAGATAATCTGATAGAATACCACCCGTATTCTACCATACTATCCTCTGATTATGGAGAGTCAACACAGACCACCGATAGTTAACACAGAATCAATACGATGGAAGTTGAATAGAGATAGAGCGGCGGCGGGGGGGGGGGGGGGGGGGGGGGGTGGTTGGTGTTGTGTAGACGAAGATGGAGAAATAATGGAGAGAAGATAGAGAAATGGAGGAAGATATGAAAGAAAATAGATCTGAAATAAATCTAGTGAGGATATTTTTGTCATTGCAAGATAAAGTATTAAAAAAAAAAACAGACAAAAATTCAAATTATGTATAATTTAAAGGCTGTTTCACAATTTTCTCTCTCTTTTTTTTTTTCCCCTCTACCCTACTAGCTTTAAGAAGGGGCAAGCAATATAATGGAGAAAATTAGAACTAATTAATTGAACTTGTTGAGTCATATACAGGTAGTCCACCAACTAATGAACAGAAAACTAATTAAGAAACAAAGAAATATATTATATTAAACGGCCAAATCGTGTATATTTTTAAATTATCGGCCAAATAAAATATCTCCTTTTTTCTAATTTTTTAAAGTTCTGCTTCTATCTTAGTTTTTGGAAGGGAGAAAGAAAATACAATTATGAGGTTGCAGGATAATATTGGCAAATTGAGATTTAGGAGAACAATATGATACCTTGAATCTAGAAACTTTTATTTTTTTTTTTATTAATCAAAGGCGAGCATTTTTTAATTGAATGCGAGATAAGCTTCCGTTTAGAACATGAGTTTGAAATGAAATTTTATATTGAAATTGGTTGACTTTTCAAAAACTAATTATAATTTTTTTTTTACTTTTAAAAGAAGACAAAAACTGAGATGAAAAACTTAGATAATTTGAACATGAAAGGCAAACGAAAGCTAAGTTTCTAATCAATTATCAAATTTATAGGACACTATTTTTATTTTTATTTTGAAATAAATGAGAGGATGAATTAAAGCCACTACAAAATAAGACACGATTATAATATTGTTAATTTATTACTAAATGGAGGCACAGCTGAAATGTTACAAACAAATTTCAATTTGGACGTACTTCTAGCTACTGGGTTGTATGCACATGGCTTTGCGACCAGCAGAATGTAGAGAGTACGTACCTACGTAATCGGTGAGGACTCGACCGTTGGAGAACCGGCCCGCCGGTTTTCCGGGATAAGCGCTCCCGTAAGGTGCCTTCCACGACACGGCAGTGGCTTTCTTGCTATTCCCGGTATCCGCATACGAGTCCCCAAATACAAAAAGCTTCTTTACAGAGCCATGGTGATGATCATGATCATCATGCTTTCGCGCCTCCTTGGCTGCATGCAAAGGCAACAATAAACCAAATTATAAAAAAAAAAAAAAAAAAAAAAAAAAAAAAGGTCAAGTTAATAATTTTTCATGTCTCAATATTACAAGCAGGTTTAGTAATCAAATTTCACAAATTAGAGAGATACTACTATGTACGTACCACTAGAGGCATTAATATTAATGGTAATAAGCAAAAGGAAAAGACCAAACGAGAGAGAGATTAACGTTTTATTCTCCATGATCAATATGGGCAAAGGTGCAAAGGCTGGTATGTATATATGGAATACATATATACATATATATATATATATTCTATATCTATATGTATATACATATATTTCCAAATAGACACGTAAATATTGGAGAGTTGGATATTATGATTAAACGGTAGTTGAACAGTTGATATATAAGTGAGTAAATAAATTCCTCACTAGTCAACCTTAGGTATCGCGAACGAAGAAAATGGATTTGCTGTGTACTGTTTCTTCGTACAAGTTTATAACTATCAGAACATCACGCACAAAATCTCAACACTTGGTGTACCTTGTTCACTAAGATGTGTGTCTTACGCTCAAATAATTTATCTTGAATAATATATTTGAAAGTACTCATGGATAAAAATTGAATCAGTTGTGGAAAATTGTTTTTCTGAAAAAATGGTACTTTCATTTTCAATTTTCTTTTATTGATGAAATGAATCTTATATGGGCCGCATCATCTTTTTTTTTTTTTTTTTTAAAGGATAAATTTCATAATTTTTCCCCAAAGTTTGATCCTTGTATCAAAATGCCCCAAACTTTAAAATGTAACATTTGTTCCCTTCGAATTTTGAAATTGTTTCAAATTCACCAAAGATCCTTGCACCATGCGCCGCATCAAAATTTAGAGATTATTTTCAGTTTTTGGTTTTGATTTCAATAATTTTTAAGGGAGACTATATTGTTGGAGAGCTTTAAGAGTAGAAGAAATTTGGGTGAAATTCTTGAAGGATTGTGACAACTTTAAGGGGGTTTTTCTTTCCTATTTTCTCTCTTTATTTTTGTTATTTGATGAGGCTTGAACTCTTGATTTGCTTGTTTTTATTTCCAATTTCATTTATGAATTAGTTTTTGATTCTAGGGTGCCAATGTATCTTATTAATGGATTTTGAATTTAATTTTTGCTATATTGGCTTGATTTGATTGTTAGTAATTGTTTATTCTATTACTTGCTTAATAGTCCTAGTGAATTGGTCATTGATTAGGTGATTTTGTTGGATTTAAATAAAAATGGAAAATGAATTTTAGATCTTGATCAATAATTAGGTAACATTTGCAATTTGGAATAAGAATATATCCTTAGTGCATTTGTAGTCATTTTGAATGCTTGAACTTAATGAATTTGTGTTAATTAATTCCTCATAGGAGTATAGGGGTTTCAATTAATATAGGTATTCTTACTAGTTTATCGGAAGAGGCGATCACCTAACAATTCCATCAATTAAAATTAATCACTTAGAAGGTAATTTAATTCAAATAAAACTAATTAGGTGAAATTGGATCCCTAAACCTTTGTTTTTATTATTTTTATTTCAGTTAATTTTACTAGTTTTATTTAATTTAGTTTAATTAATATTTTCTTTTTAATCGATCGTTTAAATAATTCTAGCTGCTAACAGATTTTGGTAATTAATCAAAATTAAATATTATCCTCATGGGATCGACAACCCTATTTATCATTGTATTACTTGTGTGACTCGTATACTTGTGAGTAATTTTCTATAACAAACACTCAACATAGTGTTACATTTATATTGTGTGATCTCAAGACTGTATTGGACATTTCCATGAATTAGATATCCAGTTATAATTTGAATAAAGAAATTTTAGGTTTACTTAAGTAGTAAAAGTTTGTCGAACGTAACTTAGCCCAGTAAAATTATTACAATATTAAATTGCACTACATGTGCTAATACTAACCTAACACCTTTCTAAGATAGGAGTTGAGTTTGAATTTTTCTGAACCCTACAGTTGACTCCGGCCGTGAAGAGTATTCTAATAGATTACCACTGGTATTCTACCAAATTACCTTTGATTGGCTGGGGCTAATTTTAAAAAGACATATTAGATTGAACTTTGAATTACCTCTTATGGGAGGTCAAAAATCCTGAAGATAGAGTAATACTCCAAAAGTATGGTTTTTGAAGGGCAATCCTCAACATAATTCAATGTTATGTTTATTAAATTTTCTTTTAGATTGTTTATTCTCATTATTATTATTTTAAAAGAATAGAGGTTAGGAGATTCAAACACTAAACCTTTTTGATGAAATCATGAGTGAAATTATCGTTAAACTATCCCTGTAATGACCCAATTTTTTGGACTATTAACTAACTTACTTATTTTTAATTCATTTAGTCTTAACACTTATTTATGTTAGGTTTTAAAAATACAGAAATTAAAAAAAAAAAAAAGCAAAATAAAACAAATCATACTCGTTCTTCAAGAGTTAAATATACTAAAATTTTTAACCGAGGAAATTGAAAATCTCTAGATAATAAATATATTATTCAAATTCATACTTAGATAATATTTAAAAAGTTATAATATCATGTGAGTTTAAAGGGAAGACTCTAAAGTCTTTATCTTGTAAAGTACTCCTACTAGTTTAGTAGTACTAAAATATTGAAAACACAGTTATAAATATAATCGATACAAAATAATTTAAAAAGTCTAAATACAAATTAAATTCGTGGTGGTATCCCACTCCCTTCTTTCATCGTCTCTGCACTACTTTGCTAGTCCAAAAAATATCTAAGTGGCAGGCTGCTTACCCGCGTTACCTACAGTACAAACACACACATATGAGCTTTTACTCAACAAGCACAAACTATATCTCACAAAATATTTTTATAAAATCATATAATTACATGTCACAACATGAATGTTCAAAAATGTATGTGATCTATGTGTGTTTAATTACTTCATTATATACATGTCTTATTTATTTAAGGGTCTCTATGTTGTATCCATATACGCGCAACCAATGGGGAGTTGGGGGAGTGACCCTCTAACAATCTCCAAGGTCATAGCACATTACTTTCATTCTTATCATATATTCTTACTAATTGGAGGTTGGTATGATACTTAATCCTAATTTTTGTTAGCTTCGTTCTTATTAATTATGACAATGTATAGATTTACATGTCACTATGCTACTATCATTATAGCATAAATATCTATGAGGTATGTTGATCATATTAGTGCAAGAGAAATTATGCACTTCAAATGTTTAATTAAAGCAATACATATAACGCATATATTCATCACATCATCAAGGCAAACCATAATAAACATAGAACATCAACAAGGAAAACATTTTGTTCCATGTTGTAGGTAAGGTTTATACTTACCTGTCTTATGTACTTAAATTTTTGAAGTATGACCTCCTACTATGTAAGTCTGATGAATTGTCATCATGGTTATATATTTATTATTATTATTACTATTATTTCTTTATAAATTAATATGAGCTTAATTTACTTGCTTCATAATTAAACTTAGAAATTAATTCAGATTAATTATTAAGTGTGAAACAATTTCTATTAATTCTATTAATTAATTTAATTTAATTAATTAATCAATTAATTAATTAATTAATTAATAATTAGTACTTAATAAATATAAATGAATTATATAATTTTAATTGACTGATTAATAGTTAATTATGTTAGTTAAATATTTTTTCTCATATAATAATTATCAATTATTTATTTATTATATTAATAATTAATAATTAGATTATGCTAATAATTAATGTCTAATTAATTTCTAATTAATCATCTATATTTATATTAATAATTTTATCAATAATTAATGCTTAATTAATCTCTAATAAATCACGTATTTTAATTATGTAGTTACTCAACACAATACTCTTACTTACACAATTAATTAATTATTAATTAATTAAATTAGTTATTAATTAACCTTTTTAACATAATTATTTTTTATTATATATTTATTAGTTTATTAATCTATTTCTTAATTAATTAATTAATCTTCATCACCTTAGTGACAAGGAGTTACCTAAATGTCTACCCCTAAGTAGGTTGTCTTCCATTTAGTATTAGGCTTGTAAGGCCCAATCTCATTAGCTATGGTCATTAAGTTGGGCTATGATAGTCTCTTGGTGTACGTCTAGTAATCATCTAGTTTACTTTGTCTTGACCCATCTAAAACTTGTGATTTAACTTGATAAAGTTAGTGTTTTTCACATTAATTTGATCATATACTTAATACCAACTCATTTCATCAATCTATATATCCATATGTTATGACTTACCCTTAGGTCACATTTTTAATGTTTAATCATTTTGTTGTACAACTTACCGTTAAGTCACTGTTTTAGATACTTGATGATGGAAAGTCTGAAATATCTAGTTTCTGTGCTTATAATTTATTTTCCAAATTCTCAAGGGTTTCAAACCTTAGTATGGACGTTTTCCTTAGTATCCTATAGTAAAATCTCAGTTTACCAGATTTCAATCAATTATTGTGTGATTTATTAAAAATTATGTACTTATCCGTTTTAAGCTTATGATCAATTATTCAAAGCTTAAGATGTCTACTTTACAAATATAAAGTTATTTTCTCAAGTTTTAGAGCTTTATTTGCCATATAACGAGGTTTTTTTTTACTATTGGTCTCACGTATGTACTATATACCCATTGTAGTTAAAATTAGAAAAATCATAACAATTCACTTACAAGTCCAAATAAGGCAAAAGATATGTCATTGAAAAGCTTATAATATCTAATTTATGCAGCAAAAAGTAGTTTTACAAAAAATTATGGTTTACTAACCCAAAACATACAACACCTCTGGCTGGTACGGGGCTCCAGTAAAACCTTTCAGTTCGTAGTCTTAATTTGTAAAATTCACCAAAAATTGTATATATATCCGTTTGAGGCATAAGATACCTTGTTGGAAAGCTTAAAGAATCTAGTATTTAGATCTATAACTTATAATCCAAAATTTTGAGATTACAAGGTTCGGATTTCATAAAACCCGTGGCTAGACTGTACCCCAGGGGTTATTTTTCCTTCTAGTTTTGTGTCACAACTTCAAATGCACATAACTTTAGACATACATAAGCAAACCAAGTGATTCTGAAAGCTAAAATGAAGTTTATCCTCTATAGACTCTTACCATATAATTTATTTTTTCATACCAAAGTTTCTAATAACAACCACAAGCTCTAACAAAGTTTGTAGATCTTATCGAGATGCTCCATGGATCCTTTAAGACCTTGGACTTCCAAAGTTCTTCTCAAAACCTTTTCCTAGGTAAGAAGAAGTCTAACATTAAGATTTGAACTACAAAACATACTTTAGTTCTCTAAAAATGACCAAAATACAAAAAGAACTACCAGGTTACCTTTACTAATGTAACGCCACAAATGCTACTTAACTATAACGTTAGAGAATTAACATTAGAATTAACATGGATAATGTGATGAGATTGCAATTTCTTAATTCTAATGTTATGTTGAGTTATTTTTTTCACAGGTGACGCGACGAGGACTCAATGTACTAGAACAAAGTTCATGCCAAAATTTATGAATTTTATTAAATGATTTGATTAATATGCGTCGATGGTTTAATAATATAATAGATTGTGTATATATATGTGTGATATTAGAATAGTATATATATATATATATATATATATATGTTATGTTTTGAGAGTTTATATATATATATATATATTATGTTTTGTTTCAATATTAATATATGTTATATTTATATTTTGCTAGCTTTACGTATATATATATAATTGGTTTTATATATATATATGAAGGTTATATATATATATATATATATACACGGTATATGGTGATTGTGGTGAAGTCAATGTTTGATTTATGAAAAATGGGCAATGAGAGGAAGATATTTAGCAGCAAATAAATAAATTTAGAGGAGAAAAGGAAAGTTGGTAAATCTGAATGGAGGAAACGAAAAAAAAAATTATGTTCTTAATTCCCATTCAATTCCCCCTTTTTATCTGATAATTTTCCTTCCCAAAATAAGCAATTGACAGCCTTCGGTCTTATTATTCGAGCCAATTAGCATTCAATTGACTTCCAATTGAAATCCACAAAGTCAGCAATTGTTTTCTTTCAACACTCACTATTTGCTTCTCTCTTCCTCTCTCTCGCTCTCTCTATTACTTTCACGCACAAAAATAAAATAAAAAAAATAAAAAATTTCTGCCAAACCTCTAAGTTCTTCAAGTCAAGATCAAAGGATTTCAAGGTATGTTTCGGTATAGCTTTATGATGATGATGAGTTTGTTGTTGGTTTTAGTTTGGGATTCTTTGGAGATTGAATGATTTTTATGTGTTAGAAAGATCTGGATGTCTACTTTCATTTAAAATTAGTTTCAGATCATTTGAAGCCCTGTATGAATTTTTATAAATTTTTGAAGGGACAAAGTCTCATTGGCAGTTTCTGTGAAGATTTGTAATTTCATGAAAATGTTCAATTTTTGTGTTTTGATATAATTAAATGATGAAATAGGCCTTTTAGGTGCTTCTATGATATGATGGATGCGTTTGATGAATTATTATGAGCTTTTGTTGATTTTGTTATATTTATCATTCATGGCATGAACGGTTCTAAAGACGAGCACCCGAGACCTCAATCGCGCGTTATCATCGGAAAATTCGAAAAGGTTAAGTAAGGCGTTTAAGTAAGTACACTCTCACCTGTAACATGAATTAAAGATTTGAGAAGTATATATTTTGATGTTGATGATGATGTTATGATGTTCTTAAATAATACTTCTCATATGATGATGTTTTGATGAAAAGTATATATATGGTATGTATATGTATTTTTATGTTTTAAAAATGGCGTTGTACACCCTTGATGATGATGTTGTCCGGTGAGCGGACTTTTGTCACCGTTGGTTTGGGATTAGCTACCCCAACCCTTCCGTGACTAGCGCGCTATGATGGTACAACGCCGGGCCCAATATATGACGGTTTTAAAAGTAAAAAGTTTTAAATGATGTTTATATTTATGATGATAAAAGAAAAATGTTTATTTACATTTGTGAGATTTAAGTGTCTTACTAAGCCCTTGCTTATATAAGTTAATTCATGTTGCAGATAAAGGAAATGGTAAGATATAGTGTTGGAGGAGCTTGGAGCGGAAGCGGGACGATATGTGATAGGAAAACGGGAGGAACGATCATAAGATGGACATTTTTGATTTGAAATGAAGTTTTGAGATTTTAATTTATTATTTGATTGGATGTTTCATAAGGACTTAAATTTTATTTCATAAGTTGGGTTTTAAAAATATATATATATACTTATATTAATTATGAAGTATAATTTTGATATAGTTTAAAAAAAACAATTTCTAGAGTTTTCTAAAATTATCTAAGTAAAGTTTCCGTTATATAAAGATTTTTATTTTAAGCTTAATCTTTTCCGTAATTTTATAAGAGATGAATGATTAAATAAGAAGTCAACTGTAACGGTCCGTGAGGGGTCGTTACAGATATGGTAACAAAGCGGTTTCCTATTTCCTATCATGCATCGCCACGTATCCACTTCAAACTTCTTCAAGTAAGTAATTAACTAGTTTCCTTAAATAGAAATGTAAGAGTTGTGAGGTGATGTTCTATTTATGGAAAGTTTGAATCCTGACTCGATATCCAAAAAAAAAAAAAAAAAAGTCTCTTGTTGACAATTTTGCTACTAATAGACGACTAACATAAGATGGTACGCGGACGAGGACGTGCAGCTCGAGGACGTGGTAATGGTCGAGTGCATGTCGAAGATGAGGTTGCTGCGGAACCTAACTTGGCAGAAGTTATGGAGCAATTGCGTCAAGACCAACGAAGAGGTCGTGGACAAGTTGAAAATGAAGCGGTGGCAGAGCCTAATTTAGTAGAAATTGTGGCTCAACTTCAGAGGCAAGTTCAGCAGCAACAGGCTCTTATTAACAACTTGCAAGCTAATGTCAACAGAATGGAAGTCCCCATTGATCCACCGGCTGCACAGCCAGTGCAAAATAGAGGAGTTCAAGCAGCAACAAATCATGAGCCCCTGTATCTGCGATTCAAGAGGATGAAGCCTAAGGAATTCAATGGTTCAACTGACCCTTTGGTAGCTCAAGGATGGTTGAAGTCGATCGAGTTAGTGCTTAATTTCATGGATTTAACCGATAATGAGAAAGTGAAGTGTGCTTCCTACTGTTTGATGGATGATGCTAGAATCTGGTGGGCAGGGACATAAGTCAGATGACATGGGAAGACTTTGTCCAATAATTTAACGAGCAATATTTCAACATGTCTGTGACCAGGGAACACTATGACGAGTTTAATAACTTTCGTCAAGGAAATCTATCGGTGACAGAAGCTGTTAAGCGGTTTAACCAATTAGCATGTCTTTGTCCCCACATGGTGCCAAATGAACAAGAACGGTTGAGGAGAATGATCGGGATGCTGAAACCCGAGATTGCAGTGATTGTTGATAGCGGGACTGCTCCACCAACCACCACAGCTGAATGTGTCAAGTGTGCCCTTCGTGCGGAATATCATCTGAATAAGCAAAAGGAAAGCCAGTCTCGTCAGAACGAAGTCCCTAAGAACAACAACAACAATCAGAACCGTGGAAACTTCGGAAATCAAGGCAAGTCACAAGGAGATCAGTGGAACAATAACAAGAGTAAGGGGAACTTTTCCAATCAGAGGAGCCACAACAACCGTCAAGGAGGGGGCCAACCAGCTAAGCAAGCTAGGAACATTCCACCTTGTTCTAAGTGTGGAAAGCTACATTTGGGGGAGTGCCGTATGGGCACAAATCTATGTTATGGTTGTGGACGCGAGGGTCATCTTTCCAAGGATTGTCCGAACAAGACTTACCAGCCCTTCCAGCAAAGACAACAGAGAAACCCACCAGCTCAGCTCCACAGTATGCAGGCCACTCTTGATAGACCTCATATTTCCCAGGGACGACTTGAGGCTCCTCCACTTACCACCAATGCCAGAATTTTCACCATGACCAAAGAAGAAGCAGCTGCTGAGACTTCTACTGTTGTCACAGGTCAGATACTTGTCAATAATCAGTATGCTAATGTTCTTTTCGACACAGGAGCCTCACACTCCTTTGTGTCTTCTATTTTTGCTAAAAGACTAGGAATAAATCAAGATATCTTGAGTCAGGGATTCACTACGACACTACCCTCTGGGGAAGTGATGATGTCCACTCATTGGCTACGAGCAATGCCAATGAGAATTGTTGATAGAGAGCTCTACAGTAATCTGATAGTGCTCGAGATGTTTGATTATGACCTAATTTTAGGTATGGATTTCTTGGGAAAGTATAACGCGTCTATTGAATGCCGAAGACGTAAGGTCGTGTTTAATCCCGAACGAGATGATCGGTTTGAATTCATTGGTGATGCGAATAAGAAGACGAAGTTGTTCGTGTCAGCACTGAAGGCTCGAAAGATGCTAACCAATGGCTGTAATGGTTTCTTAGCCAGCATCGTGGACAAGAAGAAAGAAGATAAATTGAAACTTAAAGATGTACCTGTCGTATGAGATTTTATTGATGTGTTTCCAGAAGACTTGCCAGGTTTGCCGCCAGATAGAGAAATCGAGTTCGAGATTGAGTTAGCACCGGGCACTAGGCCAATCTCCAAGGCACCTTATCGTATGGCACCTGCTGAATTGAAGGAATTACATGAGCAACTTCAAGAGCTGTTGAACAAGGGTTTCATTCGCCCTAGTCATTCACCGTGGGGAGCTCCGGTTTTATTTGTGAAGAAGAAGGATGGGACAATGAGACTCTGCATCGACTATAGAGAACTAAACAAGGCGACCATAAGGAACAAGTACCCATTGCCGAGAATTGATGATTTATTCGACCAATTGCAAGGTGCGACTGTGTTTTCGAAGATTGATTTACGATCTGGATACCACCAACTGAAGATCAAGGAAGGAGATATTCATAAGTCAGCCTTCAGAACTCGATATGGTCATTATGAGTTTGTGGTCATGCCATTTGGGTTGACCAATGCCCCTGCTGCTTTCATGGACCTGATGAATAGAGTGTTTAAGGAGTTTCTGGATAAGTTTGTGATAGTGTTTATCGACGATATTCTCATTTATTCAAAGACTCGAGACCAACATGAGAAGCATATAAGAACAGTTTTGTAGACATTGAAACAACACCAGTTGTATGCCAAATTCTCTAAGTGCGAGTTTTGGTTGGATCGTGTGGCATTCCTTGGTCATGTGATTTCTAAAGATGGCGTAATGGTGGATCCTGCGAAGGTTGAGGCTGTTAGTAATTGGAAGAGACCAACCAACGCAAGTGAGATCAGAAGTTTCCTTGGTTTAGCGGGATATTACAGGAAATTTGTAGCAAATTTCTCAAAACTTGCTATGCCGCTTACGACACTTACTCGAAAAGGAAAGAAGTTCGAATGGACAGAGGACTGCGAAAAGAGCTTTCAAGAGCTGAAGAGGCGACTCACAAGTGCTCCAATCTTGACGATTCCGGATGGGGATGAAGGGTTCGTAATTTACAGTGATGCGGACTTGGTGCAGTCTTGATGCAGAATGGGAAGGTAATTGCCTATGCTTCAAGGCAATTGAAGGACTATGAGAAGAAACTATCCCACCCATGACCTAGAGTTGGCTGCCGTTGTTTTTGCATTGAAAATATGGAGGCATTATTTGTATGGAGTCCGATGTCAAATATTCACTGATCACCAAAGTTTGAAGTACTTCTTCACGCAGAAGGATTTGAATATGAGGCAAAGGAGGTGGCTTGAGCTAGTAAAGGATTACGACTGTGAAATCCTATACCATCCGGGGAAGGCAAATAGGGTAGCTGATGCATTGAGTCGGAAGACCCCAGCCACGTTAATGTCCTTGAATGCGATGTCCAAGCCCCTTCAAAATGAGATTTTTGATTTTGGGTTGGAATTAATAGTTGGACAACTTTCTGCAATGACCTTGTCTCCAACTATTTTAGATGACATTCGGAGCAAACAAGACCTTGATCCAAGCCTTGTGAGAATTAAAAAGGAAATGCTCGAAGGGAAGTGTGAAGGATTTAGTGTGTCTGATGATGGAGTGCTGAAGCTTAAGGAACGGTTATGTGTTCCTAAAGACGAGGAGTTGAGGAAAAAGATTCTTGAAGAGGCGCACAATACCCGTATACGCTTCATCCTGGTGCAACCAAAATGTACATGGATCTTAAGAATAGTTTCTGGTGGTTCGGAATGAAGAAGGATGTAGCACACTATGTGAAGCATTGTTTGACGTGCCAACAAGTTAAGGCTGAGCACCAAAGGCTAGGAGGGGTGCTCCAGTCAATTCAGATACCGGAATGGAAATGGGAAGACATTGCGATGGACTTTATTACTGGATTGTCAAGGACTACGAATGGATATGATGCTATATGGGTGGTCATTGACAGATTGACCAAGTCAGCACATTTTCTTCCTATACGATTGACGTTCTCGATGGAACAGTTGGCAGAATTATATGTGAAGGAGGTCGTGAGGCTTCATGGTGTTCCCAGATCTATTATTTCGGATCGAGATAGTAGGTTCACCTCTCATTTCTGGAAGAGCGTTCAAGCGGCTATGGGTACGAAGTTGAAATTTAGCACAGCTTTTCATCCGCAAACAGACGGTCAGACGGAGACGACTAATCAAACACTTGAGGATATGCTTCGAGCTTGTGTCTTGGACTTCAAAGGGAGTTGGTGTAAGTTTTTACCGTTGACTGAGTTCGCTTATAACAATAGTTATCAAGCGACGATTGGGATGGCTCCCTATGAGGCACTTTACGGAAGACGTTGTAGGTCCCCAATTTATTGGCATGAGGCTGGGGAGAAGAAGCTAGCAGAGTCGGAACTTAAGGAGAAAACTGACTTCTTCAATAAGACGACTGAAGCATTGAAGGTGATTCAGCAGCGGATTGCCACAGCTCAAAGTAGGCAGAAAAGCTATGCAGATGTGCATCGAAGGCCTTTAGAGTTTGAGGTTGGAGACTTGGTGTTTATCAAGGTCGCCCCGATGAAGGGTGTGATGCGATTTGGGAAGAAAGGCAAGCTTAGTCCCAGGTATGTGGGACCATATATGGTGATTGAGCGTATCGGCAATGTGGCTTACAAGTTAGACTTACCGCAGGAGATGGCATCCATCCACAATGTATTTCATGTCTCGATGTTGAAAAAGTATGTACCGGATCCATCTCACGTCATCCAACCGCAATCGATTCAGATTCAAAAGGATATGAGTTACGAAGAGAAACCAGTTGAGATTCTTGATCGAAAGACGAAGAGCTTGAGAAACAAAGAGATTCCCTTAGTAAAAGTTCTTTGGCGTAATCACAAGATAGAGGAAGCTACATGGGAGCGAGAAGACGCTATGAGAACGAATTATCCAGAATTATTCTAAGTTTCGAGGACGAAACTTTTATAAAGTAAGAGGGATTGTAACGCCACAAATGCTACTTAACTATAACGTTAGAGAATTAACATTAGAATTAACATGGATAATGTGATGAGATTGCAATTTCTTAATTCTAATGTTATGTTGAGTTTTTTTTTCACAGGTGACGCGACGAGGACTCGATGTGCTAGAACAAAGTTCATGCCAAAATTTATGAATTTTATTAAATGATTTGATTAATATGCGTCGATGGTTTAATAATATAATAGATTGTGTATATATATGTGTGATATTAGAATAGTATATATATATATATGTTATGTTTTGAGAGTTTATATATATATATATTATGTTTTGTTTCACTATAAATATATGTTATATTTATATTTTGCTAGCTTTACGTGTATATATATAATTGGTTTTATATATATATATATACACGGTATATGGTAATTGTGGTGAAGTCAATGTTTGATTTATGAAAATGGGCAATGAGAGGAAGATATTTAGCAGCAAATAATAAATTTAGAGGAGAAAAGGAAAGTTGGTAAATCTGAATGGAGGAAACGAAAAAAAAAAAAAAAAAAAATTATGTTCTTAATTCCCATTCAATTCCCCCTTTTTATCTGATAATTTTCCTTCCAAAATAAGCAATTGACAGCCTTCGGTCTTATTATTCGAGCCAATTAGCATTCAAATTGACTTCCAATGAAATCCACAAAGTCAGCAATTGTTTTCTTTCAACACTCACTATTTGCTTCTCTCTTCCTCTCTCTCGCTCTCCTCTATTACTTTCACGCACAAAATAAAAAAATAAAAAAAATAAAAAAAAAAAAATTTCTGCCAAACCTCTAAGTTCTTCAAGTCAAGATCAAAGGATTTCAAGGTATGTTTCGGTATAGCTTTATGATGATGATGAGTTTGTTGTTGGTTTTAGTTTGGGATTCTTTGGAGATTGAATGATTTTATGTGTAGAAAGATCTGGATGTCTACTTTCATTTAAAATTAGTTTCAGATTATTTGAAGCCCTGTATGAATTTTTATAAATTTTTGAAGGGACAAAGGTCTCATTGACAGTTTCTGTGAAGATTTGTAATTTCATGAAATGTTCAATTTTTGTGTTTTGATGTAATTAAATGATGAAATAGGCCTTGTAGGTGCTTCTATGATATGATGGATGCGTATTGATGAATTATTATGAGCTTTGTTGATTTTGTTATATTTATCATTCATGGCATGAACGGTTCTAAAGAGCGAGCACACCCGAGACCTCAATACGCGCGTCATCATCGGAAACTTCGAAAGGTTAAGGTACGGCGTTTAGTAAGTACACTCTCACCTGTAACATGAATTGAAGATTTGAGAAGTATATATTTTGATGTTGATGATGATGTTATGATGTTCTTAAATAATACTTCTCATATGATGATGTTTTGATGAAAAGTATATATATGGTATGTATATGTATTTTTATGTTTTAATGGCGTTGTACACCCTTGATGATGATGTTGTCCGGTGAGCGGACTTTTGTCACCGTTGGTTTGGGATTAGCTACCCCAACCCTTCCGTGACTAGCGCGCTATGATGGTACAACGCCGAGCCCAATATATGACGGTTTTAAAAGTAAACAGTTTTTAAATGATGTTTATATTTATGATGAAAAGAAAATGTTTTATTTACATTTGTGAGATTTAAGTGTCTTACTAGCCCTTGCTTATATAAGTTAATTCATATTGCAGATAAAGAAATGGTAAGATATAGTGTTGGAGGAGCTTGGAGCGGAGCGGGACGAGTGAAGGAAAACGGGAGGAACGATCATAAGATGGACATTTTTGATTTGAATGAAGTTTTGAGATTTTAATTTATTATTATTGTGATTGGATGTTTCATAAGGACTTAAATTTATTTCATAAGTTGGTTTTAAAAATATATATATATATATACTTATATTATTATGAAGGTATAATTTTGATATAGTTTAAAACCAAAATTTCTAGAGTTTTCCTAAAATTATCTAAGTAAAGTTTTCCGTTATATAAAGATTTTTATTTATTAGCTTAATCTTTCCGCAATTTTATCAGAGATGCATGATTAAATAAGAAGTCAACTGTAACGGTCCGTGGAGGGTCGTTACAAGTAACACCTCCTCTAACTCCGCTTTGCACTTCTTCAAACTTGGTAATGGAGGGAGGAGAGTGCTAGAGGGTGTTGGAGATGGAGAATATTGTGGGTAGTTTTTGAGGTTGGGTGTGGCTAGAGAAGTTAGGTTTTTGAGCTTAACTAGTGTGAGAATGAAATGGGATGTTCGGGTGTATTTTCAGTCAATATGTGTCTTAAATAGGGCTATCTGTTAAGGGGTAAAAATTGGAAAATATTTTCTGATTTCAGCTTGAAATAGCGCCACTTTGAAGGGTTTTTGATGTGGTATTTTTGTTGTACAAATGAAGACAAATGGTCCCCTTCAACTTGTACCTCTAGGTCATTTTCAAGTACTTGCTTCTTTTCATTTTTGCCTAAATTAACCATTCCAATTCTTACTTGTATTGTATGTATGCACAATACACCACTTTCACCTTAATTTAAACTTCTTCTTTCCTTTTGACAAGCAATATCCCAATCTCCTTCGTACTCTCCCATTTTTTTTGTTTTTGTTTTTCTTTCTCCTATTTTCAATCCATTGATCAAGGGTTATCATCTTTGATCTCACTCATTTCATTCACCACACCAATCCTTAACCTAACCTCTCATTGGTCACTTAGTATCCAAAACTTGGCCCTTAATTTGCCTAGTATCCTTTCACATGACTACACCATTGATTTCTAATCTAATCCCAATTCTTAATCAATCCTCCACCTTTGGATTTACTCCTAATCAATCTAAACCGTTCATCTCATATCTATATGACATATTAATTTTCTCAATCATATTCTCAATACTTAATATTGATATGACCAAAATAATTACTAAGGTCATCGAATTGACCTACTAATAATAATTGAGGTTCCTTTCAAAAATTAATATTTATTCCTCTAATACGACATAATAAAATTTTCATGTAAATTTATATGTCATTGGAATCATTTTTTATGTATATATAATTTCTCATTTAAATAAAGAACTCAATATTGTTATATCATCGGCATCATCATACTAATAATACTTATAAAATTATTCACGATCTTAAAAATTAATATTCATCAAAATAATTCAGTAAAAGTATATTAATAAAAAAATTCATGATAATAATTCATGGAATCAAGTTTAATAAATTATAAGGGATCAGCAATCACTTCTTCTTCTTTCTAAAGTATTGATGTCCTTTTTTTTTTATTTTTTTTTTATTTACTTGTTGTAGACTTTTTATTTATTTTGAAAAAGGGGCACCCGATATTTTTTAAAGAATTTAATAGTAAAGGGGTGCATTGTAATTAAGTTTAGTCAAGGAGGTATCATCATAAATAGTAAAGTTGACCGATGCTAATTTATAAATCCGAAAGACCGGTCATCACCAACTGCATTACAATTTGTTTATTTCATTGGCGTCTGCTAAAATTTGTAGTGTGACAGTGAATCACAGTCAAGTAGATTGTCCAAGTCTTGTGACCTAAATTATTCACATTATTTTATGCCCATTGCCAGATTGTACGAGTTTCCCTCAATTTTGTTTTCCTTGGTCATTTCAAAAGTCTTTATTTATTTATTTACTTTTTTTTTTTAGCTATCAAAGTCTTTCGGTGAATTATCAAAGTCTTTCTTAATGCTAACTCTTTTCTGTTTCTTATTATCTACCTCGAAATAAAATAATATCTTCTACATTGGTCTATAGTGCGGGATGTTGATCTGTATGACTGTTTTTTACATATTTAATAGCAACTGATATTGTACATTTATATATGTTAGGAAAAATCACTAATTAAACTTCCGTCTTTGTGTGATAAAATAGGTCTCTAAAGTAAGTTTTAATAAAAACAACAAAAACAACCAAAGCAATTGAAAAAGTAAATAATCAACCACACAAGAGACACCGATTTTAGGTGAAAAACCCTCCACCTGCAAAGGGGAAAAACTACAGGACCGTAATCCCGATATCAACTTCCACTATATCAACAATTAATGAGATTACAACGTTCTTTAGATGCAAACTAACAGGTTCACAATCAGCAAGAGAAACACAAGCTTGGACTAAACAACAAGGGGCTCATCAACAAGATGGATTTAAACTCATGTTAAAAAAAGAAATCAGTTTAGCTATCAAAGTTGGTATTTGGGAAAAAGCACCTAAAGACACCAATGCAAAAATCGGAAACCGTTAGATTGAGAAGATCTCGTCACAAGGATTCAGTCACGTCAAATTGACACACCAATTGGACACCGTTTCACCGCTCAATCGTCTTGCACAAACCCAAAAACCTCCACCTTTCTCTCTCTCTGCTTGCTCCTCACGCTCTCTGTTTCCTTTTTTCGCCACGCACACAGCAATATGTGTCTTACGGAAGATTCTATTGTGATTCTTCCCGTCTTAACTTCTTATTCTTATGTCCTCAACCGTGTCCCAACTCCCTCTTCCTTCATTCTTCAGTGCTGCCTTATGACGTGGCACAATCTGGTTTTAATTTGCTCTAACCCTTTGACTGTTTCAGTTTTGCTTCTTACGAACGTCGTCCTTTGTTTGCCCACTAAAAAAACCGTTAACGCGACGTCGTATTCTAGACAGTCCAAAATGCACACCCCACAATACCTATTATTATTTATTTATGGCTAAGGATGGTAGTTGAGCAATTTGTTCACACGTTACGAGACCCAAATTATTTATACCGTGCCCATGTGATCGCTTGTACGTTTCCCTCAGAGGCTTTCATTTTTTTTTTTTTTTTTTTTTTTTTTTTGACATTCAAAGTCTTATTTATTTTTTACCTTTATTTTTAAGGATCAAAGTCTTTCTTTAATTACGCTTTATCTGCTCTCTTCCTATATTAGTCAATAGTTTTGGCACGTTGATCTGTTTCTGCTAGGTTCTCTACATATTTTAATAGAAAAGTGGCAGCACTTGAGCTATTGTTCACTACAATTATTATTTACTAATGGTAGCTGAGCAATTTGTTCTGTTTTCATAGTCCTCGAGAGAACTCAGTTTCCGTAGTGTTTACCATGTGAACTAGAAGTAAGTTTTTCCAAGTCTTCGCCAGTCCTTTGTTTTTTTTAAATATATAGCAAATAGGTCTCTAATTCCATGAAATATTAAGTGAAATTAAGTCACTAATTGGTCACTTCAAACGTCTATAAATGTCTCATCTTCAGGACTTCCATTGACCACTAATTCATAGCTGCAACTTTGCACTTATACCCCATTTCCATCTCACTGTGAGTGACGAATTTATGAAATTATACCTCTTTTTTTTTTTTTTTTTTTTTTTTTTTTTGAATTATTGTGGCCAGGTTATAATGTATTATATATATATATATTAATTTTTTGTAGTGCATATTCTTGATACAATTATATAATAAGACTTTTGTGTTCTTAAATAAGCATATTAGTCTTTCTGTGGTCATTGGCATCTGCCTCTGCTTGTGTTATTGTTTGATACTTAGTAGTTTCTTTAATGGTTCGTTGCTCACAGTTTTGTTAGTCTAGGCTTGTTGGATTCTTGTTTTATTTTAATTTTCTTTGTTTATAAATTAGAGAGGTGGACTTAATACAGAAAGGTCCCGGGGTGAGGTACGAACCTAGTTGGGGATGTCCCACCACCAAAAAAAGGAAAAAAAAAATTAAAAAAAGAAACTAGTCTTACAATTACGTACATTGGCGATTTTTTAAACACGTTTTCTTCTTTAATTTGATTTCTTTTCCATGTTCGCCGCTTGCTTCTTCTTGTTCTGTTTCACCTAGTACAAGCCTTGCCTTAGAATACTTGATCTGGATTGTTAGGAATACAAATATGGCGAAATCTGTTATGCCGAATGCCATTGGTCCTTGAAGTTCTCAACAAGCACAACTACGTGGATTGGAGTGAAATTGTTCAGTCCTACTTGGAGGCTAAGGTTTCTGGGATGTTGTCAAACCTTCAAATCCAGACGATCATGATCAGATGAAGCTTGGAGGAAGAAGAATGCCGCTGCTCTTCATGCTATTAAGATTTCATGTGGGCCAGACACTCTTCTGTGATTAGGGGGATTCGTTCCGCCAGAACCGCTTGGGATATTTTGGAAGCCAAGTTCAAACCACAATTACCCGTAATTGTGAAGTCCTTATACCGCACAGGTACTTCTATCTTAAAAAAAAAGTTGATTAATATTTAAAATGTGTTACCTGTTATAACAAGTCAGATATGAATGTCACATCATTAAATAGTAATTAAAACATACACTTTGTTTTTATAATTTTATCATCTAACCACCAATGAAACAAAAAAATAACAATCGAAAACTCTCTTATATATATATATAAATATATATAGCAAAAAAACAAACCATTTTTATTTTTATGAAAATTTATATCACGATTGTACAAGTGTCGAATTCTATAGAGTTATATGGCAAAATACAGTGATTAATGTTTTGTCCTAGTATTTTTTTTTTTTCCGCACTAACTAGTCATATGTAGTTTCATGATATATCACAAAAAACTTTCTTTGTTTTCTTCAAGTGATCATTTTTCTTTCAATCTGAGAAAAAACATACAGGGCAAAAAATAAGGTATGTTTGCAAAACAAGAGAGAGAATTGATCAACATAGTAGAAGGATAGGGAGTGGTAAGTTATAGAGAGTAGAAAAATGCTAAAGAGCGCAGTACTTTCAGCATCACACACTAAAAAGCATACGAGACCAACAATATATGTTCTTATTGTGGTCTTCTAATTCAAATAATGCGGGTTCTCATTCTGCAAGGCATATACGGTCGGATCTCATCTAGTTTTGATCTTTTGGCTTTTAGAAAGAAGCATTGACATAACATTCTCATAGCTCACTAATATTTAACCTTGAACATTGAAATGTTGTCAGGAGGCGATCAAGAGAAGAATGCCAATAACGGCCATGACAAACAGTACGAGCCTTCTTTGAGGCCTTGAAGAAAAATGAATGGAAAACTATCAAGGAATTGTACACTGATAACCCAAATTTATTGAAAGCAACGCTCCCGTTCGGAACATACCAGTACTCCATCATTTTTGCTCATGACAAAAGCAATGCATAATGTGGAGGATATGCTGTTGGAAATGTTGCAAACAGGACCGACGGAGGCCTTGGAAATGAAGAATTTTAGAGGTGCTACGTCTCTTGCGGTTGCTTCTGCATTGGGAATAATTCGCTTTGCAGAATGCATGTTCAAAGGCGAGGTGATCTGGTTGGCATTCCAAATGATCTTGAATGGATACCAGTTGTAGTGGCTCTTGGCTTTGGCCGAAATCACATGGCTCGCTATCTCTATTCCGTCACGCCATTGAGAGTTCTGTCAACAGATCATGATGGCAAACACGGTGCTACACTCATTACAAAATCTATAGAAGTGAGAAATTTGGGTAAGATTTGCATCTACACAAGTTCTAGCTTCAAAGAATTTATTTGCGTAATTATCAAATAAATAATTGCTTTAAGTATATATATAACAAATTATTTATATTTTAGTTCATGGTACTGAATATGTTGAATCTTTTTCCTCTTTTTTCCATGTTGCAAACGCAATAGATATCGCCATAGATTTGCTCCGGCGACACCCGGACTTGACCTTTGCTAAAGACATCTATGGAAGATCTCCAGTCTATGCTGTAGCATGTGCACCTTCGCTGTTCTATAGTGGACATGAGCTCAGATTTTGGCGA
The DNA here is from genome assembly GCA_009761775.1 of Ficus carica. Lineage (NCBI taxonomy): Eukaryota > Viridiplantae > Streptophyta > Magnoliopsida > Rosales > Moraceae > Ficus > Ficus carica. The sequence goes on along the minus strand of CM019740.1, from coordinate 4,066,881 downwards.
CGGTGGATATACAACAGTTAGTTCTTTTTTTGTTGTTGCTTAAATTTTTTTTTTTTTTTTCTAACTTTTATTTTAGCTACCAGTAAAGAAAAAAGATGATAACTCATTGCCTGTAAGTTGGTACACAAAAATTGGAAAAAATTACTCAGGAGCATCACCAATACTGAACAGTAATATTAATAGAAGGTGGACATACATTGGCATACCAACCAGACAAAATCGTGTCATTCATATATAAATATATATATATATATAAGTGATCAATGTTGGACTAAAAGAATTTCTTTCTTTAATCAAGGCATACACATACAACCAGCTCCTCAGGGTGATGATATTTACATAAATATCCCGAACCAAAACGATGGCCAAGCTACTGGAAAGAACATTCTTTGGTCAGGTAGAAATGCGTGCGTATACGAACTTATCATTTTCAAAATAAATTGAGAAACTATTTCATATAATTTTCAGTTATTAACACATTGTTCAACTTACTTGCAGTATTGATGGGTTTCCTGCGTGCACTAGCTTCATTAGTCCCAAAACTTCTAGGTATATGCCACTAACTAGCATGAAAAAAATCTACATTTGTCGAATTAATTTTTCCTTTACAAGCTCTAATTTTTTCCGATCTGCTCTTCAAAATGTTTCAACATTGTTTTTTTTTCTCCCCCCTTCTTTGTGGGATTTTTTCTTGTTGGCTCTAGGAATCCAGCATCTACAAGAAATGAAATTGGTGCATGTCCGTGCCACGGAAACTCTTATTTCGAATGCACAAAGCGATTGAAACTGCGGATGTTAATAAAATGAAAGATGGTTTGGTGTATGATGCACTCTTTGAGGCAGTCGATCGTGGCAATTTCGATTTCATAATAAAACTATCAGGTGTTAAGATAGAACTTCAGCAGGGTTTTGATGACAAATCAAGAAACATTTTTATGCGTGCAATTCAGTCTCGCCAAGCAGAAATTTTTAGCCTCATATATTTGGAAGGCGATGAGATAAAACTATCGACTAGCGTCATGGAAGATAAGTTTAAGAACAACTTACTACATATAGCAGGGATGTTAGCACCACCCAGAGTACTTAATCGTATCTCTGGAGCCACTCTACAAATGCAAAGAGAACTACAATGGTTTAAGGTTGTTCTCGCATATTGTTTTACTTTTTCCAGTGACAAATAGAGAAGAACATAAAACATCAAGTTAAGAGAACAAGCTTGTATTTTTTGAAAGTTTTTTTTTTTCTTTAATTAATTGAGAAGGAACAAAAATTAAGGAATTTTACAAAAAGAGATAACATTTTTTTTAACGATTTACTGAAAACGTTTTCTTCTTCTTTTTTTTTTTTTTTTTTAATATTACTTATTCTTTTAATTTAACCTTACAGTGTTTGTTTGCTGTTGCTGACATATCCATGTAGGAGGTTGAAAAAGTGTACCATCTTCAGCATTGACATCAGAAAACTTTGAAGACATGACACCACGGGATTATTTTACCATGACCATAAGGATTTGGTGATCGCCGGAGAAAATGGATGAAAGGAACGGCAACTTCTTGTACAGTTGTGGGTGCTCTCATTGTGACCATTATGTTTGCCGTGGCATTCCAAGTTCCGGGAGGAAACAACCAGGATACAGGCTACCCATATTCGTAAACAATAAGTTGTTTAAAGTTTTCATAGTTTCAGACGCCATATCACTATTTCTTCCACAACTTCAGTGCTGACATTCTTAGGAATCCTTACATCACGTTACTCCGAAGAGGACTTCCACATCCTTGCCCACAAAGATGATTGTTGGCCTTTCCACCTTTTCTTCTCCATCGCAACCATGATAATATCCTTTTGCGCCGTCATTTTTGTCAGTTTCGTAGCGCATCATGGATTCTCATTCCCGTCGTTTTGCTTGCCGTCATTCCAATCGCCTTGTTTGCATGGATGCAATTTCCCCTCCTCGTTGAGATTTTCATGTCTACGTATGGACCGAGTATTTTCAATAGGAAAATAGGAATCAAGCTGAAAAGTTTAGTGGATGAAATGTTATACTGGAGAAACTGGAAAAGCAGAGGCCAGCATAGGGGATTATTTTCTGCACTAGCTTATTTACAAGTCATATAGTGAACATTTATTGCCATTTTGATGTCTGTTTGCTCGCGTCTATCTTTTTTCCATCAATTATTAATGTCGAAAATCCCGTCCTGAACCTAAACTAAGTGGAAACCTAGAAAACGAGAACTAGGGACTAAAATGCAAGAATTTTATAAAATAGGGTCAAACTCTAAATCTTTTTTAAAATGGACTGTAGTTGGTAAACTAAGTCGATTTAATTAAAACCAAGTAATAGATGTAAATGAAAGACTACGGACAAATTACACTTTTACAAAATTAGGGATAAAATGGTAATTTGCACTTTAATGACAGGCTTATAGTTGTAACATAACTTTAATAATGAGTCCATAAATTAAAAAAAAATTAAAAAAAAAAAGAGAAACATAAGATAAATTTTGAAGATTCCAATACCAAGAGCAAAGAATATATCAGTGCAGTTTGAATATGCTTTTGATTTGGACAAAATAAAGAGCTAAGGTTATAGCCATCCAGGCTTGTCCTAAACTAAAAACAAACAGGCTTTTACGGCCCAAATTGCAATAGATTACTAAGCAGGTGTGGCCGGGTTTCGGGTCCAACACCAAACCGTTAAGTTTGACAGACATGACCGTCCTTATGGTTTGAAAAACACAGACCAGACAGTTTTTTGTATACGATCAACCCGGACCATTTTAGAACGGTTTCATATTATTTGAACCGCGGTATGAACTCTTTTATTGGATCTAGTGTTGGGTTAAAATTGAGAGTAGCACTGTAGACTATAAGAGATTTTTTGTATTTTGTTTTTGTGATTTTTTCACTTTTGTAGTACTTTAAATTATTTAAAGTTCAAAAATAAAAACTTAAATATTAATAAATTCTATAACTCAATACTTTTCGACTCAAAGTCTAAATCAAAATACAATAACAATAATAATGGCATATTTCATTGAACATGTATAAATTATTATCACTTCTACATGTTTTTTTTTTTTTTTTTTTTTTACTTTTAACATTCATCAAGAAAAAATAGAGACACTTGTTCAAGCGAAAGATTCATGAATTAAAAAAAAATGAGAAGATCATATCATTAACCTTGAAAACAACATAAGCATTACATAAGTCCTTCTAACTTATATATTATACTAGTAGGATAAATCATAAAGCAAATAAAAGGTAAGAAAATTTTTAAAAAGTTTGTAAAATTTTTATTAAAAATTAATTTTTTTGTAAGAAATGGTAAAAAATATTTTTATAAAAAAATTAATTTTTTATGTAAGAAATGGTAAAAAAAACTTAAATTAAATTAAAAAAATGACAAAGTGAAAGTAAAAAAGAAAAGAATAAAGAGAAAGTACAAAAGGACAAAATAGTTGAACCAAAATTTCGAATAACAAAAGAATGAAACTCTCCTTTATATAATAGCTATAGATTATTATAGATAGATATAGATATTGTGTATAAATTTAAAAAGGAAAAACAATAATTGAGGAACGGTCCAGTTCGGTGAAAGACCATTTCTCAAAATTTATAAACCGACTGTTTGGTTTCGAACCGTAATGTGGCGATTCCTATATGGAATTGATGGCTATTTAAAAGTCCATCAGAAAATGGACATGGACAATCAAACTATTTACTCAACTTTTTATCTCATATACTTACATGTGGCATATTCCATTTCTGGCGACAAACTAGCCAATGTGACCTGAGAGGTAAAAAAATAATTATGTTAAGCATTGAAACCGCTATATAAAAAGCTTTACCTCATTATCTCGTGAGATCCATGCTCCATCTCTACGGTATGCCGAACATGGCACATGCCCCACCACTCGATTCATTGCACCATAAGGATCAAACCTTCGAACACCACGCACCACGCACCACGCATGAACGAACACCACATCAGCAATACCTCTGACACCAATCTCCATTCTACATACGCTTCCCAACTCCAATATGGTCATGACGAGGGGATTGAAACGTCAAAGTTGCAAAGTTGCTGAAACTCCAAGGTGCCCAAGACAGACAGTTGAAAGCCCGATGTAGAGTTGAAAGCACCTTTTCTAGGATCGAGAGTTTAGTGGCAGGTCAAAAGGCAGTGCTGGACTCTGAACCCAAAGGAAAAATAAGAACGGTACAAACCTTAGTTCACGAGAGAAAGTTGTTGTCAATCATTATTATTACAAAAATTTCACCCGAAATATAGCACTCCCCAAGGTAACAATGGTCCCCCTAACCTTTAACCCATTAACAAATTTAGTGTTCTCATCAGTTTTCAAAACGGAAAATACAAGTGTCACATGATTAGATAGGGTTGATGTGGTATTAATTACAAATTTAGGGGCCCATTTAGGAGGAGGTTTTGAAGACGTAGTTTTGGATTTGAAATGAGAGATAGTTTTGAACATGTGCGTTTCTTTAAAAATATATATATATTTGAAATTTAAAAAATATAAAATATTTAAATATGTTCGGAAAAAAAATATATCAATATGAATCTTGTTTTATTCCTCACGAAATTTTATATAATTTTTTTAAAAAAATCTCATTTAGACTTGAAATAACAAAGTTATGAACTTATAAAGTTTGAGTTTACTTAGATATTTGGATATATGAATAGTGAAAAATAGTTTTGAGTTAAAGAAAAAGACAAAAAAAAAAAAATCTGAAAACCAGATGCCAAATATGCCCCCAAACAGGTCCTTACTCTTTTGTCTGTTCATTCTAATTTACATTTTTCAAGGATAATATATATATCTATATATATAATGTGAAAAACTTCATATTCCTTCTTCATTCTATCTTCTTTGTTGACAAGAACAATCCCCAACCCCGATGCAAGATTCCACTCGCCCTTTCCCGCACCGTGCGACATTGGCAAACCACTTTTCTATGTGAAATCCCCCTCCGCAACGAGATTCCCTTTCCCCCCACCCCAGGCGTGATCTCCCTACCCTCAAAGCTGGTAATTACCTTGCCCGTTTTATATTCTCCTAAAAAAATTAAATAAATTAAATAAAATAAAAAAACCACACACACACGCACACCTTGCCCACTACCTCTCCAAACGCCACAATATCTTCATTTTAGATGTCAGTATCCCTACCCTCCTTTGTGGGCATGCAGCAACAGAGAAAGACTAGAGGTGTAACAAACCATGCCAGCATTTGTTATGACATTGTCCACTTTGAGTCTCATGCCCGTACAGTTTTACTCTTGGGTTTTACCCTATGTTGATGGTGTAATCGTTCCCGCGGTGGAGACCACCTATTCACCTGGGAACGAGGTGCGAGAACTGGTAGGCTCTATTGCTCTTGCCAATGGAGAAGATCCGATCACCCAACGAGACCGACCATACCAAACAAGTTAGGTCGAGATTGCAAAGGGAGTCCTTTCTCAAGTCACCGGGTTGACCCATTGACACCTCTGTTGAACTGCTGATCCCCGAACTACATCTCCTTTGGGAACCTCGAAAAGATCACCATTGGGTTCTAAAATACCGGCCCAAGAACACTTTCCCAACCACAGCTAAGTCCCTTGTGGGGTGGTCGGCCCAAACTACCCTTGTTGCGCCGTTCCATACCGACTGACAACCGTACCGTGACAGGACGTGCAACATCCACTACTCTCTGCACCACCTGATACCTAACATCCGGTACCTGTCTTTGTACCTGTTCTTGTCCCTACTCTAACGCCACCCTCCACCACCTAATTGAATTGACATAGTACTGGCTGCTTGCACCAGTACTAATGACTTGCACCGGTGTCCCCCCATCACTCGAATAGTAGGGCACGTGGCATCATTTAGTGGAAGTCAAGTATCCATACACCTGAACCGCATCTACCCGCCGAGACCATTCATAACACGACCTATCAGGGTCACCTGAGGACCTGAACCTGTGGGAAGTGCCTATAATAGAGGAGCGTCTCACTCACTCACGTATGGTCTAATTTGCCTTGCCTAAACTCTAGTTCTTTGCTTGCTCATCAGTGTGCCTTATTGACTTAAGCATCAAAGTAACCTTAGCAGACACTCCACTGGTGTCCCCATTACTCCGAGATGCGTCTCTTTTGCAGGCGACTTGGCAGAGCATGACGGTACAAGACGGATCACGTCAGGTGATCTCATCTGGTTTTGTGTCAAAGATTTTTGGCATCAACACCCTAAACGATCTCATACCATTAGGCCTCATACTAAAAACTGATATGAAAAACTTAAATTCACACCTATGAACCAAACACATTCTAAATTACCCATATTTTTATTTTTTTTTGGCAGATGTGCGTGTCACATGCCAATTTGTTAACAGATTATGCATCAGAGGATTCAATATTATGTTTAGAAATTCGAGTGGTAAAGTGTTATAAATACTAATTTGAGGGGAATTTTTGTAATTAATCCTCATTATTGTTCAAATATAATGTATCTAACTCCTCCTTTTTGTTTTTCATTCTTCTTATCAAACAAAGTGCAAAGGGAAAGTGAGTTGGGTAATTAAGAGGACGAAAGGTGAGCATGGACGGGGACAGGGGGAAACCTACACATCCCCACGCCACTTAAATAGTGGACACCATCCCCGTAATGAAGTTATTTTGAAAAACAAAGTTCACATTTACAATTCTAGTTTGACTTCTCATTTAATTATTTACGTATTTTAAATATTCAACTTTGATTTATATCATTACATTATCTATACATATATTAAAATGGCAAAACATGTTACTGTGCAAAACATTTTCGTATTTTAATATTCAACTTTGATTTATATCATTACATTATCTATATATATATTAAAAATGGCAAAACATGTTACTGTGCAAAACATTTTCATCCAAACGGTTCGTTTTGGATGAAAATGTTTTGTATTTACTTCTTAGTCCTTCATTTTTATTTTTTTTAATTTAACCCAATTTTTTTAAATTTTTTACAATTTAGTCCTTTTTTTAGTCTTTCGATTTTTTTTTTTGTTTGGCCTAATTTTGTTTATTTTTTACAATTTATATGTTTTGTATTTACTTTTTAATCCTTTGATTTTATTTTTTTATTTTGGCCCAATTTTTTATTTTTTTATTTTAATTTAATCCTTTTCTGTATTAGTAAATTTTTTCCATTTAATCATTTTATCTTTTTGCCTCTCTTTTTTTTTTTTTTTTTTTAGGTTCTTTTTTTCTTGTGGGTCTATTTTTAAAATTTTTATTTTAAATTTTTTATATGTAGATAAAATTTTTCAATGCATCTAACATGTGCATAGCACATGCTTTAGACTAGTTAATAATTAGTATAACAAGACTAACATTAAAAAGAAAACGAGACAATACATCTGAATCTAAATAAATACAACAGCTTAAAAGGAAGTAAATAACATTTTTATCGTAAATAATTAAGATAAATAAAGATTTAAAAATTACTTGAAGTAAAATTGTAGTAAATAACAAATTTGCTAAATTTATGATTTACTTACTCTTAGTAATAGATAATTTATCTATTGAATTTACTATTATTTATTTCAAATATTTTAAAATCATGCTATTTACTTTATTTTGTTTTGTAAAAATACGATTTACTATCATTTCCGAAAAAGTAATTAAAGAAGTGATTATTTCTATCTATGCTCTTAAATTATAAAATCACTCTCATTTTACCGCTTAAACTTTATACTCATTTTGTTCTTTAAATTTTGGAATTTAACCATACTTTATCAATTTTATCATAATTTTAGTTAAAAAACTGAAGGAAAAATAGGAGAATTAAAGTATTACTAAGTGTATCCTATTAGAATTTCTATTAAAAGAAAATGGAAAATTATCAAATGTATGACTTGCACTTAACTTACTTTTATTATATTTATTTTTAATTGAAATTCTGATAAAATAGTTAAATTCAAGGTTTAGTAAACAAAATTAGAGTTTTAAATTTTAAGAGATAACACGAGAGTGATCTAGATGAAAATAATTCATAAAGAAAAATAAAACACTAAAAAAGTTTTGAGGAGGTTAAGCGTGCAATTAAACGAATTAATTAAATGTTGTCGTTAATTGGGTACTGAGTCTCGCTACGAAAGAGACCCGACTAGCAGCTATTGGTTGGTTGGTTGGCTGACTCTTTTGGACACAAAAAAGGTCCCAAAAAAAAAATCCAACATCACAAGCAGAAAAGCAGAGAGAGAGAGCTTCAACACCAAGTCTTCTTTCTCTTTCTCAATTCTCTCGTCACTCTCTCACTCGTATCAATCTCAAAATCAAAGGTCTGTTTTCTCCAAATTTTAATTCCCTAACTCACGATTCCTCTGTTGTTTTGGTGGTTTCCTTTTGAACCATTTAGAAAATTCTTAACCCAGATTAAGCTTTATCTGGAAACGTCTTTGTTTAATCATATACGAGAAACTCAGATGAAAACATATCTGTATTTATACATGTATTACTTGGAAACTGTAGAATCTGTGGTGTGGTTGGTTGATTTTAAATTGTTCGATTCTGTTCTGGGTTTTTGTTCTTTTTCTCCTCCTCCTAGTTTATACTAGTCCTGTACTTGGAAGCTCCCAGAAAAACTCAAGCAGAGCTTTATGATGATTTTTTTTAAAATTTTTTTTGGGTGAATAAAAAGGTTATAGGAGAGAGAGGTTGGAATCCTCATATAATCCTGGAGCCTCGGCAGCTCTGCGTTGTATACGCTACATATTGTTGAGCAATGATTTACTTAATGAAAAAATTTATCATGAATATAGTATCAAAATTCTGTGGAATCTGTAAAACTGAAAATACTGTTTTGTTTTTTTTTTTGTTTTAATCCCTAACAAGTTATATTTTAGTTTAATAGTAAGTTATAAAATTATTTTTCATGAAGTTTGTCATTTTCCAGTGTTTATTGAAATATGATTAGTAATATAAGTTTCTTGTGCAGGATTGGGTGAACTTCGTTTAACAAGCTTGGTACTGGATTTTCAGCGTAGAGAAAAACGAAACTAGTAGAAAAGATTAAACTTTTATGGGATTTTGATTTGTATGCGATTGTTATGTTTTTCCGAACATGTATAGCAATTTTATGCAGCACGCTACTGAGTATGTTAAGCAGGCAGTTAAGGAGGATGAAGCTGGAAACTATAGCAAGGCGTTTCGGCTGTATATGAATGCACTAGAGTACTTCAAAACCCACTTAAAGTATGAGAAAAACCCGAAGATTAAGGAAACAATCACTCAGAAATTTGTTGAGTACTTGAGGAGGGCAGAGGAGGTTAAAGCCATTCTTGATAGTGGTGGAGACGGACCTAACTCGAACAGCAATACAGCAGCCGCTGCGCAGCAGAAGACAAAGGCAAAGGGTGGAGATGGGAAGGGTGGGGAGGATCCGGAACAGGCAAAGCTCAGAGCTGGCCTAGATTCTGTGATAATTAGGGAAAAGCCGAATGTGAAGTGGAGTGATGTAGCTGGGCTTGAGAATGCCAAACAGGCATTGCAAGAGGCTGTCATATTACCGGTTAAGTTCCCGCAATTTTTCACTGGTTAGTTTTGTTGGTTTTTCTGCTTTCAGTTCTCTGGTTGAATCTGATTCGCTTTTACCATTGATTCAATTTCCTGCTCCATGATTATGCTGCCTCTGGTAAGAGGCAAAAAAAAAAAAAAAAAAGGATTTTTCTCTTACTGTGTTTGCTATGGATTCCCATCTCTAATCCATTCACATCGGGAGAGTTCGAAATCGAGATTTTAGATCCCTCACCCAATCTATTTCCTGATCTTTTTTCTCCTACCAAACAACCATAGGTAATGAAATCCTTCTACTTATCCTCTCACCCTTCTATCCCTCCTCCTACTTTTCCCTCCTGCTAAACAAGCTCGTAAAGCATATGACACGAAAATGAGGATATGGATTACAACAATTCGATAGCTTTCTTGACAAAACATCACTTTTAGAAGACAGAAGGCGAACCTTGTAGACTTTAAAAAGTAGAACAATCCGATGTTTTTTAAAAGTTTATCAGAAAAAATGACAGCCCGACCAGTTGTTCTTACTTTCAAGCCAGTATATATGCTATCTTTATTTGTTGAAACCGTCTGTCAAAGATGGGATGTATGTCACTATCCGTCTTTACATTTAGTAGATTCATCTGCTCTTTATTTGTTTAGGAAAGAGACGACCATGGAGAGCGTTTCTATTATATGGTCCACCTGGAACAGGGAAGTCCTTTTTGGCAAAGGCTGTTGCAACTGAAGCCGATTCAACTTTCTTCAGGTACCATATCCATTATTGCTGTACGTGTATAATGCAACTGAGTAGTGATATCACGTAAAATTCCAGTTATTATACATATGGTTTCCTTTCACTTTGCTAGTATTTTTAATAGCTCAGTCTGGAGAACCTGTTTAGGTACACTTAACAAATGCAGCAAGGAATCAGCTTTTGGTTTGAAATCGTTAGGGGGGAACATTGGTGATAAAGCACACTAATAATGTTGATATTGATTTCAGCATAGGCCTGTATTGTTGACTTTATGGTTCTTAATATGACATTCTTCGTTGTAACTTTATGTTATTAGTAGCTTAAATGCACTATAGTGATATGCTTTTTACATTGTTTCTTTGTTTGATGCATCTGTATAAACTTTGCATTACTATTTCTAACCGCATCGATACTCCTTTTTGGTGCATCTGTGTGAACTTTGTATTAAATTATGTTTCTTTCTTCTGATGTTTGTGTGTGTGTGTGTGTGTGTGTGCGCGCTCGCGCGCGCGCATGTGCATGTGTCCTTTTGTGCAATATGTTTCTTCAACATATTTGTTTGAGGATGCATGTCTTACTCATGTTCGAAATACAGATTGCCCCTTTTTGTGTGTGTGTTTATGTTTCCTTTTTGTTACATGTTTTCCTACATATTTCTTTGAGGATGCATGTCGTACTTCTGATGTATGTAGTAGAGATTGCCTATGGGCAGAAAACATTATTTTGTATTAGTTCTCTAGACATCAGTTCAATTTGGCCTATGGCAGCAGAAAACATTATTTCGTATTAGTTCTCTAGACATCAGTTCAATTTGGTGCATTGACAAGCTCTGTGGTGTCTCTGCAGTGTTTCCTCATCAGACCTTGTTTCAAAATGGATGGGGGAGAGTGAAAAGCTAGTATCAAATCTTTTCCAGATGGCTCGTGATAATGCTCCTTCTATTATTTTCATTGATGAGATAGATTCCTTGTGCGGCCAACGGGGTGAAGGCAACGAAAGTGAAGCATCTCGACGTATCAAAACGGAACTTCTTGTACAGATGCAGGTATTGGGATTATGTGCTTTTGGGAAGTGAAGTAATCCCTTAGTCTTCATTTTAACTGATAGGCGTGCAAATCCTTATGCAACCAAGTTTCACATGATTGCTTGTCATGCATGTTATACTTTTCAGGGTGTCGGGAATGATGATCAGAAAGTTCTTGTTCTCGCAGCCACGAATACTCCTTATGCTCTGGATCAGGTGAGATAATAACACCCTTACTAATCTTGTGTGTTGCTTGTGGGAGAAATATATATATATATATATATATATATATCTCATTTGTGTTAGAGGTTGGCTAATGCAAAGTGAATGCAGGCTATTCGCCGACGTTTTGATAAGCGAATATACATCCCTCTCCCAGATTTGAAGGCAAGGCAACATATGTTTAAGGTAAAAAATGTTAGCCTAGGAAATCCAGCAATGCTCAATCAAGGACTTCCGAGTACATGGCGTACTTGGGTATTTTTACAGCTTTTGACTGATTTTATTCTCATTGTGTAGGTTCATCTGGGAGATACTCCTCATAACTTAAAAGAAAGTGATTTCGAGTATTTGGCTCAGAAGACGGAAGGATTCTCTGGTTCGGATATATCTGTCTGTGTAAGTTCTAGCTCATTACAGAGCCATCATAGTCTTAGTTTTGACTGGTATTGATCACCCTTACCTGTTTGAACTTTCTGGTTTTATTTTAGGTGAAAGATGTGTTATTCGAACCTGTTCGTAAAACTAGAGATGCTAAATTCTTCAGAAAGAGGTCTAATGGCATGTGGGTCCCTTGCAAACCTACTAAACGAGGAGCCGTTGAGATTACACTGCAGGAACTTGATGCACAAGGCCTTGGTTCAAAGGTATGAACTCAATAAACAATGAGGCTTGCTTTTGTTACTACATCGCCACGATTTTTGTTTCATGGACCCTCGTATACGCTAAATGATAACTTGGTTGGTTACTGGGGAGGATGGAACTGAACGTAACACTCTCTCTATGTTTTGCATTCCAACGGATTGATTTTTAGGTGAAAGTCAATTTTATTGAGAATTGGAGAATACTTTGCTGGGGTAATTCTACTGGTAGACAAAATTTTGAACCAACAGACTTCCATCAAATTCTATTAAGTTCTCGTAATTATAATATGACTTGACAGTTAAAAACTTTGTATTATTGGTAAGGTGACTTGACAGTTAGAAACTTTGTATTATTGGTAAGGTGTTTTTTTTCATACCCCGCAACAGAATTGTCCTTGGAATTTATCTAAATGCAGTTATATCTCATGTTTCTTAAACTAACTGAATCTATCTCCGTGGGGAACTAACGATTGCAGATTTTACCGCCACCTATTAAAAGAGCAGATTTCGAGAAGGTACTTTCAAGGCAAAAGCCAACTGTAAGCAAAGCCGACCTCGAAGTACAAGAGAGATTCACCAAGGAGTTTGGAGAAGACGGCTGATTGCTTTCATGAAAGAATACTATTATTTACTAGAACCCACATGTATAAGTGAAAAGTAAATCCAATATCAACGCAAGCAAGATTATAGCCTTTTTTTTTTTTTTTTTTTTTTTTGGGCTCATTTCGATCTTAAAATGGCATGAGAGAGACTCCTGGGTTTTGCAAGTATTGAAAGAAAAAAAATAATTGTATTAGATAACATTAACTTAAAATGGCAGGAGAGAATTTGGGTTTTAGTACAAGATCATTCGGCACATTTCCCCTCCAAACATTTCACATTGGTAAGTTACCTTTAAATTATCGGTTGACTTGGACCAAAAAGCCATTCATACACATTATGTGAGCTCATTCTAAGGAAGAGGCTGAACTTTCAAATGATTGAGAATGTCGTGGCACGCGTCTGATAGTGTTTCGTTTCAAATTTTAATCATTTGATGGCATGCTGAAACATTTTATTAAATTTGCGTACTGTCACGATTAAAAGTTCAAGAGATTAAATTGACGATTCAATTGAAGTTCGGGATTAAAGGCGCAACAACCTTTTGTCGAACCAGGTATAAACTGATTGATTCAACACGTAATGAGTTGGTATACAATGGAGAACCAGAGACTGGGGAAAAACAAAAAGGAAACCTATAACGCCTCCTCAACAAACATTAACATGTATACAATCGAAATTTCGACATGAGTAGGCTAACATGGCTCTTTTTAAGAGTTGATGTTCAAAATTAAGGAGGCTGGATCACTGAAGAGATTAATTCCTTGATGTTGGTGTAAATATCTCTCTACTTCTCTTCTCCCTTCTCAAGACTCTCTTGTTCAGCCTCTGCCCTGTCTTGACAGGCTATTTTTTGGTTTTGCAGCATCGACAACTATCATCAGCCTAATGATCTGCAGGCACCAGCAAACAAAATGTTCACTAAGCTTTACTCCTTGCCGAGTGTGTTAGATTTCTTTAGTTAAGCCAATAGAATAAAGCAATGAGGAAAAGATGTCAAGTAAAAAACTTGCCTTGCCATTCATTTCTTTGAGCGCTGCGCTAGCTGCCTCCTCGGTGGCGTACTCTATAAATGCATAACCTTTTGACCGTTTAGATATCTTGTCCATGATTATTTTAACTGTTTGAGAAAAGCAGTTAATCAGCCTAACATCAAAGAATCAAACACCTCACTTCATACCCCAGATAGTAGGAAATGTGGAAAAGGAATACCTTCAACAAGTTCACCGAAACCTTCAAATGCTGCACGCAAGGTTTTCTCGGATGTATAAAATGACAGACCTATTTGGAAACGAAGATCATCGGGCAATTGAAAAAATAAGTTGCAGAAAGGAAGTTGTGTGAACTGAAAGGTCAAGTACTTCAACTTTTTGTATGGTAACAAAGACAACCAAAATAACATGTTTCAAATTTTTTTTTTTTAATGGTTTGTTACATACTTAACAAGACCTGGAATTATATTCTATACAGCCCATTTCAGAACAAATGTAATTTCTTTTGGTTAGGTTAGCTTTTTTGTTTGGTAGGAAAGGTGGTAGTGGAGTTGCTCGAGGTTCTTTCGACTTTATTTTTTATTTTTATTTTTTTCACACTATTTGGCTGTCTAAGAAAAATTAATTTTCACACTTTACAGGAAAATGTTCTAAAGGCATCCAGAAAGATGTGCCATACGATATGCGATCCAAGAATCTTATACAATGGAGTTCAACATACCAGTCACAAACAGTTTCTTTGTTTTATAGGGGCCTTTTGATTTGCTTCCGAAGATGACATATCGGAAGAACTTTGAAAATTATTACCTGAAAAGGGGGGAGACATGGTTTAATCTATAACACAATACTGAAATAACCACAAGTCCCTTTCACTCCTATGAGAAAAAAGTACGGGAAACGAACTTTTGCAAAAGAAAGACATTTTCAAACAAGTGAATCTATTAATAACTTCATTTCAAAAATAATTTCTCTACCACAAGCCGTCAGATTCTCTTAAATACTCGGAAAAGATAAAAATTGTTAAAAAGTTCAATGACCAATGACCGTCATAAGAAATGCATCAATAAACTTACCTACTTAGCTACGAGAATACACAACCAAACTAGAGTAACAAGTTAACTATGCCGTCCACAAGTCACCTTAATCTATGAAAAATGGAGCCTAAAGACATACAAGAATTTGCTAGGTATTTGCTATCAATACATCACATACTCTCTTTAACAAAAAGGATAATTGAGAAACACGGAACCAGAACAACCAGATGTACTTGGTTTATATATATATCAAAACATATATAACACTTAAAAAACCGCAGAACTCAAGTGAGAAAGCTAATCTAGCAACTAATTAAGAACAACAAAAAATGGATGGGGACTTCCAAGAGTAAATAGATCTGATACGAGAGAAGTCAACAAGGACCATACCTTTGTAATCTTTATTCTCTGATTCAAAATTTCTATCTGGCAGGACAGACAAAACACCGGGAACACCTGCACTATGTGGGAGAGTTTTTCCTTTAATGCAAAATACAATATTACCACCAAAGTGACAAACAGAGCTCACCAGAAAATGAACACTAACCAGCAAGTTCCTGTGCACACTCCTCGTCAAGTTCACAGCAAAATCCATAGTTCGATTGCCAGGAAATATTATATTACACATTTGTGCATCCTTCTCACTACAGAAATTATAAATCAACTTTGAGGGTGAGAGAAACAAATGATCAACAGAAGAAAATTACATCGACATCAAACCATCGAGACTTACTTCCCCAAAACCTTAGCTAGTCTGCGCATAATAGTCAACCATCTGCGCCTTTGTGACGACCCCAATCCCTGGCTTGTCCATTCTAACAAGCCAATGTCTAGTATTCCCCGTAGGAAACAAAAGATTAGTTCCAATTTCTTGACTAGGCAGATCTCCTGATTGAATATTTGAAAGATCATAATCCTTTTGCACAGAATGAAAATCTGGATCAGGCCTAACGGTTAAAACCCCAGGTACACCTAGAACAGACAAGCATTGCAAAAGAAAATATCAACTTTAATCTAAATGATATTAACAATAGTGCCAAAGAGGACAACCTGAAGTTCCCATTTTTTGCAAAAGAAGATAATACGATGCAAACACTTGATAAAACAGTATAATTTTTAGAGGAACCTAAACCTCCGATAGCACCAAATACATTCTCTTTGTTTTTCTCTTTTCTTTAACTCCTTAAACAATTTATCTCCTAAAATTTGGTGTATTCAACCAATAGCACTTACTAAACCAAATCATATATTCATCATTTCAATAAAAACATTAAAAATTAATACAAAAGAAAGCAATTAACTTAAAAAAGAAGGGCAAGGGCTTAACTCCTTCATGACGGATCGGTCCTGCATGTAAGATGTAGAAGTAGAGGGTGTACTTTAATGTTTATTTTAAGCAATAAAGGCATTCTTTATAAACCCATAATTCTATTCTGAGTTTCATGTTACTCCTACGAAGAGACATGTCGAATCCAGGGCATCCTGATTCGAGTAAATGGGATAACAGTTTCTCATTCTGCAATCGTAAAATCATAGTAGACAGTAACAAAAAAAAAAAAACAGTGAAAGAAAGAGAGACATACGAGCAAGCTCACGAGAAGCTGCTTCATCAATGTCACAGCAAAACCCAAAGTGGGTCTCCAAAGAAGCATCATATATACACATTTGAGCGTCCTTCTCACTGTGAAAATCCAAAAACAGAAAAACCGAATTATTAAAGCCCAAAAGCAAAGAGCTGCTACAAAAATTCAATGGGGGGACAAGAATTGAAGCATAGCATACCCACCTGCCCAAAACTCTACCGAGGGTCTTGACGTAGTAATCTACAATTTCGGGCTTCGAGCCGAGCCCTTGTGTTGGAGCCTCCATGAGCACCATCCAATGGCGTCTGTCCGAGGTTAAGGAAGATGGAGACACAGAAGTCGAAGTTGTTGTTGTTGTTGATGTTAAGGATGTTGCTGTTGCTGATGTTCTTGAAGAGAAAGCAATGGCAGAAGAAGAAGAAGAAAATTAAAAGGGTTGTTTTTTGTGGGGAAATGGGGAATTTGAGGTTAGTGGTTGGGGAGGGGATTTGGGTTTTGAGGTTTGAAAGAAAAATGCTTGGAAATTATAAGTGAGGCAGAGTTGGAGAGTACTTCCATGACTGCCCTTCCCGCCCTTCTATGCTTTCATGAAGTGAAGGACCAAGCTCTCTCTCTCTCTCTCTCTCTCTCTGTGGATGCTGCTAATCTGTTAAAAATGACTATCCGACGATACGGACTCATTTTTGTACTCTTGTCTTGTCTTTTTTTTCTTTTTTTTTTTCTTTTTTTTTTTAAATATTTATCCCTTTCTTCCGTCTAAAACGAGATGTCGTACGATAAATTGCAAACGACAGGGATAGGGTGTGTCAAATGAACATTTTTCTTTTCTTTTCACAATTCAAGTAAATGAAAAGATTAAATTGCCCTTGAAATTTTGAATTATACATCCAATCTTTCCCGTTTTCAAAAGATTATACATTATTTAGTTTGCGTTTGATTCACCAGTTGAAATGAAAATTTTAAGTTGAAATTTGTTAACTTTTCAAAAACTAATTATAAATTTTATTAACTTTTCATTAAAAAAAAAAAAACAAAAACTGATATGAAAAATATAGTTTAGTTGGAGTTAAACTTAGGGTGCGTTTGGAACCCAGTTCAAACTCAACTTTTCAACTCAAATTTTGTCTTTTTCCTCAAAAGTCTTTGTCTTTTTCCCAAAAAGTTTTTTGTCTTCTGAAAAGTCAATAAAATTTACTATTTCAATTTCAAAAACACAACTCAAACTAACGAACCAAACGAACCCTTAAATGCTAAACAAAGTCTTACTCTTGCACTGATCCCTAATTCTAAATTTTACATATCATAAACTCAAACTTTTTTAATGTTATCCAAAAAGCTCTTACATCATTATTCCACCAAAAACTTAATAAAAAATGAACACGTTCAGATTACTGAACGTAAGTTTTAATTAAAATTAAAATCATAATAAAACGTCTTTAGTAGCGAAATTGCACCTCTAAAATATCTATAATAATACTATATATTAGTTGATAAAATTGTATGTCACTTCCAAATATCTTTTATGGAGATACAGTCTCCCTTCAAAAAAAAAATATTTAATTACAAGTTTACCCTATAAGGTCAAAACATGTTCAATTTTTGTATAATTATTTTCTAAAATACAGACAAAAGGAAAATTGGTATAACAGTTAAAAATAAAATTCAGAGAATATGAGGTGCAAAATCTAAAGTCTATATTCAACGTTAAACAAAGTGATAGTTCATGGACCATTCATAAAAAATCCCAAAGAAAAATGGGGAAAAGAAGTAAAGAGCGGTTTTCATAAAATACTTAATATAAATATTAGGTTTTATAAATTTTGGAGCATATAGCATAAAAATAAATAAATTTATCACGTAAGTAATTTATTTACATCTTGTAAAGATGTTATTTATTTTCATTTACCTAACAAATTTACTATTTACTTCAAATATTTTAAAAACCCTTACTATTTATTCAATTATTTTCCTAAAAATGATATTTACTGTAATTTCCCAAGAGAATTATACCAATCTTTATTACAGTAGCACCCTTTTAACTGTTAATTTTGAAAATATGCATGATGCCACTAAAATTGTACAAAACAAGTTTGAGCCTTTTGTGTGTGTGTGTGTTTTTTAATTTATTTTTGTTTTGATTTTTCAATATTTTTTTTCCCCCAAAATAACAGTTTTATCTCAAAGGCATCTACATGGAAACGGGAAATGATATCTTAGGGTCCGTTTGAGTGGTGAGTTTAAACTCCCACCATCAATTCAATTTTTGTCTTTTTTCCCAAAAGTTTTTTGTCTTTTCTGAAAAAGTCAACCAAAATCACTATTTAAACTTATAAATCTTAACTCAAACTCAAACACCAAACACCCCCTTATTCTCGAACTTCCAAAGTCATATGCTAGTTGTAATTATCATAAAATTTTGGTACTTGTGTTTTATTGAATTAACGGATTTAAGTATTTAGATAATAACAAATAGGTAGTTTGATACGTTTTTCTTTTTTAAACGCCTTCCAACTTTTGATGTCGTTTGGTGGGACAAGAAATATTCTAACTTTCAATCTAAGAACATGTCAGTGGAAAAAAAAAAATATATTTTTAAAACCCAGTCATTCTTCTTTTTTTTTTTTTTTTTTTTTTTTTAAGGCCTTGTTTAATTACATTTTATTTTATTTTTGTTATTCTTTTGAAGTTTAACGCAATAAAGTAATTAATTTAGAGATTAAACTTGCAAGGCTACGAGGAAAGAAAGTCAAGTCCTACAAAATGGGCACGGAATATTCAATATTCCAAGAGTTTTTAATTTTTTTTTTTTTAATACGGAATACCTATGTAGTGTGATCTAATTAACCATAAGTTATAAATTCGTTTATTAAATCGATAAAACAAATATCAAGATGTAATATTTCCCATATATAATGCAACTTTCCATTTGTCCCGACTTTTTTCTATCCCATTAACTTCACAAAGTAAAGGACACCTTTTATTGGACAGGAGAAAAATTGCTTTGCCAAAAATTCTTTTGCACTACTACAACTCATTATTACCGAACTCAGAAGGCTGCCAATACTAATATTCACAAACATCCGCCCCTAATAATCTCTATATTCCAAACTTTTTTTTTTCCTTTTATTTTATAATTATTTTCTTCTTCTTTAATAACTCTAAGTTAGAAGAGGCGTTTCAATGTCATCCTCCTCTGAATCCTTGCTTGAGATTGCATCACCTTTTATCATGCAAGCACAACCGAATGATATTACCTGCAACAAAAGGGAGAAAAAAAATTATGCATTAACACGCTTTTCATCACTTGAGAACGTAAATTTATATAAAAAAAAAAAGGAGAAGAAATTATATTTACATATTTATATATTATGTATATGTATATAAGAGCTTACCATGCATATGGATGCAAGTACTATGCTAAAACCTTTGCAATTGAAAGGAGCATCTTCTGACAAGAACCATGCTATACAAAAAAACACAATTCAACATATAGTGATCAATAGTATTGATTAGAAAAAACAAAAAATAAAACAGAAAAATAAATAAATCTTTAAAGCTTATTTAAAAAAAAAAAAAAAACAAAAAAGTCAGTGGAGACGGCAGCCCCTACTCCGTCAGGTCAAATCAAGAAACTCACAAGTTAATGGACTCATCGCCAGTGGTGATAGTAGGCTTGCTATTGACTGCACACCAGCTATAAATCCTTGTGCTTTTCCCTGTGGAAGAGTGGACAAGAGAAAAAGAGCAAATTATTATGAGATTCTTTATAATATTATTTTTGTATTATATTTGAACATTTGCTCATTTATTTTCACACAAATTACCTGATTTCTTGAGCTTGAAGCTTTTGAAATAACTGCATAAGTCTGCAAATAAGGAATTTAATAAGCAAAAATATTGAAAAACCATGGTTAAATTTCATGATGGGAATGAAAATCAACAATTAAAGTGTTTACTCACTGCAGGTTTTACAAGAACATAGATTACTCCAAATGAGGCACTTAAATATGGTACCTGCATAATGACAATTATACCCTCATTAATTATTGTCTGAAGAACTGCTTCTTGTGCTCAAGATCATTTGAGCTGTAGACTTAAGAAATGTTAAGGATCTCAGCTTTTATCCCGATTTTTTTTTCAAGTTGTTATTCTTTAATTAGTATGTGTTTAAAATTTTGATATGCTAATTAATACCAAAAAGTGTTATCTACTAATGAAAACACGATTATTCACCCATCACGTAAGTTGGTATAAAAGGTTTAGTACTAATCATTTTGGATGTATAGAAAACCGAATAAAAACCCCGAACAGAAATCATCCGACACAACACAACAAACTATCAATCTTCGTACGCAAGTGATCGATGGAAAGTTACTTTCAACGTGCAGCTCAATTTCACCATTTGTCGATCGAGTATATGAGAGTACTTACCCATGCTGCCCAAGCCAAGCCATAGAGCAATGCCTGCCATAGCAATCACCATTAGATTCTTTCCCTTTTTTTTCCTTTCCTTGTAAAAGAGAGTTATAAACTGATAAGAGAGACTTACATAAGCTATTGAAGCTAGTAAGGCTATACACAATATTATTCTCTCTCCAACCAATGGATTCATCAGTGGAAGCAGCAATATCTGGAGTCACAACACAACAAAAAACCAAAATATGTTGTATTAGAATTGGTAATTTGAAGAGTTCGACCGTAGATTTGAAAAGTAAATTTGAATAGCAAATTTTAATTTTGGTGAACACTGTTCAAAAATAGTTTCTAAATGACCAATTAGTCATACAAAAGACCAAGAGGTGAAACATGGTTCTGCTAAATGTATGGTCTGTCACTTAACTGAATTAGGTGAGAAATAACAATTTCTTATTGTCAAATATACTATAAAAGTAATATACTACAAAACATAAACAGAGATTATATAGATTCATAAGGAAATTAGCATACCTGGGAAGCAATTGAACCTATTCCAACCATCATCAGAAGTTCTGAGAATTGATTTTTGTCAAAACCAAAAGCCGCCTTTAGGTAGTACTGCAAAGAGAGTCAAAAAGAACAGAACAAGTATCCCTTAAAACGTCGGCAACAATGTCATCGGATTCCCAGATCATATGAGTTCTCAGAAAATGGCTCCAAATCTTTTTTTTACCAGTAGAACACTGCTGATGCCTGACATCCCCAACTCGTAAAGAAAGAAACCAGAGAAATGCTCCTAAGAGTCGGACTGCAATGCACAAAGTTTTGGTGGTAAAATAATTAAAATATGACATTTCAAAAATAATAATTAAAATATGAAAGTGAGTTTTAGTTTTTTTTTATTTTTTATTTTTTTAAGAAATATGTTATGACTAGAATAGGATCACCTGCTAATAACTAATGTTGCAGCATCTTCATCGATTTGAATCGTTTCTGGACGACCTTGAGTGCCCAACACAGCCCAGCCGAATCTTTGTTAGTCTTATTAGGAGCCGGTTTTACAGTCTCTTTCAGAAACAATTGCATATAAACTGGACCAAAGATCAAGAGTGCTATTGAAACCTGAAACAAAAGGCTTACATTAGGGTCCAAGACGAAAGTTAATTATGACATACATCACTTGACTTGGAATGATGCGAGTTTTAGCTGCTTACCAAGAAAATGTATTGTTCGGGAAGAAAACGTGCGAGAACATTTCCCAAAACATGAGACGCGGAAAAGAGACCTGTGATCCAGCTAAACACTGCAGCTCTCTTACTGTCACTGACAACGTCTGCCTAGTGGAAGAAAATGAAAATGTCAATACAAATGTTTTTGAGTCCGTGTTGGTGGAACAATAAGAAAGTTACTTACTGTGTAAGCAACAGCAATGCAGAAAATACTCCCTTGACTAATGATGTACGAAATTGTTCGAATCACGTAGTAAGCGTACACAAATTCCTTGGATTGGTTCCAAGCAAGTAGTGCTGTAACACGGACAAAAAAAAAAGGGATGAAATAACGAAATCACCAAATGTCAAACTGCAAATCCTAATGAAGGTCTATTAGCAGCATCACATGGTAAGTTCATAGAAATGTTTGGTTTCTGCGGGGACGACATTTTTTTTTTTTTTTCCTTCAAGAAAAAAGAACACATCAGCTCGTATAGAGTTATTCTATTCAGCTATGCACGGAGCTGGCTCTGCAAGATGGTTATCATAATTAATAACCACCTCCGTGAGATCCATTGTCTCTTGCGGAGCACCAAACTTTTTTGGCTCACATTTGAGTAAGAACTCTGGTTTTCATTGGTGTTATTTATTTTTGTACTGAAGTTTTGTTCGAGACATACCAAAGGGTATTATGGTGGTGGATACAGTAACAAGAAGCAACGGTTATACGCCCGACTCATCAGCAGCTGACCAAGAAGTGGAAGCACCACCTCTTGAAAACTCCACAACAATCTACAAACAGAAATCAATTTGCTCAAAAAAATTAAAAAATTAAAAATAATGTTTCTTTTCTTTTTTAACTTCAAAAGAGTTGTAAAAAAGTTCTATAAAATTTGGAATCTGATTTTTTTCATTCTTCTGGAGTCTCATCCATCTTAATTCCAAATAAGTTATGTAACAGTCGTTAACCTGGACATTTACTTTTGAATATTTTCTACTGTTCTTTTATTTCTGGCAGAGGCTATTTATTAGGCTTTCAAGGCTTAAATTGACAGAACTGTGAAGGAAGAGGCATTTTCGCAAACCTTTAAAAGATTCGAGGAACTTAACGGAATGTCTCAAAATTGGGGGAGCAAAGTAGCATTTACAACATAACTGGGGGAGCATTTTCAAAATTCCTAATATTAACTTCAAATTTTGGGCAGAAAAAGAAAAAGAGAGAAAAAGACAAAGCGGTCAAAAAGTAATAATATTCGTGTATGCAACCATGAGAAGTCTCGTTCCAAAACCTATCCCACTTATTTTCAAAGTCCTTTTCCCCAAATGAATACTCCAGAACATAAATATCCACTTGTTTGTCGAATAATTGAATCAAATGTAGCCATTGATGGAGACAGTTTTGAGCTAAAATACAAAAATAAAAGTGAATTTATCATTTTCAAGCTGATAGAAATACACAAAAGAGATATTTCCACAACCGGATAAGTACTAAGAAATATGAAAGAACACCAATAATTGTTTCACCAAAAAAAAAAAAAAAAAAAAGCATTGGTCATCAGCACACGCAACAAATTGTTTGCCGTGTAAGAAAAAAAAGAGAGAGATTTCAACACCAGGATAAGTACTAATAAATATGAATTAACACCAATAATTGTTTCTCCAAAAAAAAAAAAAACTATTCTTATATATTCCCCTAAAATACTACTTTATTCATATTAAAAACCTTTTATAAAAGCCCCCTGTTATGTGATGTTTGAATTAACCCCCACTTTATTCATTTTCTTATAATTTCAAGCAGAAAAAAATGAGTTAAGTATAATAATATGATCTTTTCTTATTTATTTTTAACATAAACAAAAAAAGATTGAGTTTAATAACACTAATTTCACTTTTTTGTGTTTATTTTAATAAAATTCTAGTAATACAGATTAAAGTAAGATAAATTTAAAGTTCAAAAAATAAGGTGTGAGTTTTAAAGTTCACGGATAAGAAGAGAACAATTCTAAAGTTTAGGGACAGAAAATAATAATAATAAAAAATAAATAAATAAAAGAAGGAAAAAACCCCATTAACCAACAAGTCGATAGAGAGATGAAGATAGCTGAGTGGAGACCTGTTTTGCTTTCTATGCTGTATTTTCCCACCAACCAAACAGAAAAAGGGAGAGAAAATTAAAGCATGTACCGTCTGTTGAATTCCATTGATGTAAATGGCTTCAGAGCAAGTGGACTGGCCAGGGCAAAGAGCACCAGTGGTGACATCAACAAGGACTGAAACAGTCATTTCCTCGGCGATCCAATGAACACTCAGCGGCAATAACAAGTGAATCAGAGGCCTCAGCTCTCTAAACTCGTTCTTCCACCTTGTCATCTCCAGTTTCAGCAATACGACAATAAAATTCTTGTATATCCTTTGTCGTTTTAACAATAACTTCTTTCCGGATACAAAGATCCGCCCAGATCTTCTCCTCTAGAAACACATATATGTACAACTTGAAGAAAGATGAATGGAAGGTGGAACATGGGTATATACATACTATATATGTATATATATATGTAGTGTGTGTGTGTGTGTGTGTATGAAGTTGGAGAGGTGGGAAAGGGATTTGCACGTGGTGGATGCGGGTGGTCGTGTGGAGTGAAGTTGAAAGCTTGTGGAAGTTATATATAAGAATTTAAAAGAGTTGCTGAGAATGGATTTGTTTTTTAGTTTTTGGCCACTTTGGCTTTGCCAAGCCATCAAATGCCACGCAGTAACAGTCCTGTTGGGTGGGTGTGAGAACGGGTTAGAAGACATTTGCCACTCAAAGGTATAATTAGTTTTTAAAAAATAATAATAATAATAATAATTAGCGGTGATTTTTTATTTTAATTATAATTTTTTTAAAATTTTTTATTTTTTTATTCAAGGATTTTAAAATGTTTGGGAAAAAAGGTTGGTGTTACATTAGAATTTAAAAAACACTTTACACGTGTCCGTACATTTGGTAAGTGTGGTGGAAGTGACTCTGTTGATGAAAGTAGACGAAAAACAAAACAAAGAAAATATACGGGGTTTAAAGCGTAAGGCATTACTCTCTTAAGGTTTTATTTGTCCCCGTTATAAAGTTTGTTAATTGGTTTTTGCGACAATCTACTTCTAAAATACAACGAACCTTCGAATTTAATAAGTAGTAATTTTATTTCAATTTTAAAGTAAAAGTAATATCTGATATCAGTTTGGAAACTTTTATTTTAGTCAAAATCATGTATGTTCATGAAAATATTTAACTGTTACAGCAGATACAATTTTTGTTAAAAAATATCTTTTCCTTCTCAACAAATATAATCGTTTGACAGCAGCCATTTAAATCTAACGGTTGGATCATAATTATTCAATTAACAATTCAGATTAAATCTAAAATCATTTAATTCTGATCATTAGATCATAATTAAGCTAATCAGTAATCTAGATTAAATTTAAAAAAGCACAAACAAATAAATAAAGAGCTCCCTATAACGATGCGCCCCAAACACCCGATCGCTCACGCATGTGATGCATGATTATGGCATAGATTCACTCATACACAAGCCAAATTTCATATCGCTTATTTCTATTTAAACCATTTAGTTGCTTTTTTTTTTTTTCAATATGGAACTTTTGGATTTTCAACTTCCAAAAAACATTGCAATCTCTCTAACAGACTTCAACTCAAACTTTTCATAAAATATAAGTAGCCCATCCCAGACTATTAGCACAGTGGTGATCATGTGTATTTTTGGTGTACTTGCTTATTAGGCACAGGAGGTTGAGACTATGATATATTGAAATTTTTAACAAAAAATAAATAAAAACTAAAACGAAGATACCTTTTCATTTATTTATTATTATTATTATTATTATTATTATTTGCTAGAACAAAGATACCTAGTTGTGCAATGTTATTTACTAATAAAATGTCAAATCAATTTATAAAAGTCATTGCACCCTATTATAAGTGTACAATATAATAAAAACATGAATCACTACTTTAAAATGATTTTGTTCTTTGGTCTAGAATTGTCACGCCCTACACGTGATGGGTCCTTCAATTGTCACGTGTTTTATTTATTATTTTTATTTTGTTTTACTTATCTATTCCATATGCGTTTGTACATTTTTGTTAACTAGTTTATCATATATAAAAAAACAATTAAATTAAATAAAACTTGCCAACTCAAAGTAGTCATGTT
Source organism: Ficus carica (assembly GCA_009761775.1). Classification (NCBI taxonomy): domain Eukaryota; kingdom Viridiplantae; phylum Streptophyta; class Magnoliopsida; order Rosales; family Moraceae; genus Ficus; species Ficus carica. The sequence continues at coordinate 4,040,647 of CM019740.1, read as the reverse complement.
TTTAGTCTCGAGTTACTCGTATTTTCATGGTTTTAATTTCCAACTAAATATGAATACAAATATAAATTCATATGAAACTAACACGTTATCAATGTTTAACACATGGCACTCTTTCTTTCTTGTGTAATATTCAAGTACACTATGTGGGTTGTTTTTCTTTTTCCTAATTTATTTCTCACATAAAAGCATGTAACATTCTCCCTTCCATCAAATCCCCCATAACACCTTTCAAAAAAAAAAAAAAATCCTTTATAACATTTTTTTTCTGGAAATGTGAAATTCCATTATAGTCTATCATCTGATGGATTTTTTTGTGTTAAAAAATTATATTATTTGGTACTTTTTTTGGGGTTGAGTGGCCAAAGAAAATGAAGGGGAAGGATGGAAGTATGTTTTTTTTATAATGAAAAATATTTATTACTGATACTAAACATCATCATTAATTAAAAAAAATAGAATAGATCTAATTTGTGAGTCTCATAAGACATACTTTTTATTCATAAATGGTGCAAAACATTGCCAGTGTCTTTTTCTTTTCTTTTTTTTTTTTAATTGACAGTGTTGTGAGATATTAGATTCATGAGCTAAGATTACAATGACATTTCCCATTCATTTACCAAAAATTAAAAATGGCATTTCCTTTTTATGTTCCGAGATTATGCGAGAAAAAGTCCAATTTATATTTCTTTTAAAAACCTAAGGCTAGATTTACCAAAAAAATAAAAATAAAAACCTAAGCTAGCTCATATCTTAAAAATTATTAACATTATAGATTTTTTTTAAAGAAGCCTTTTGGGTTGATATTAATAATATGATCTGTTTGGATAAGTTATCAAAATAGTATTATATATACGTTTAGTTGTCTCACTATTAAACCGAAATTATTTAAATGTTTTATTATTTCACAGCAATAGCTCAAATTCAAATCCAACTTTTTTTAAATTTATACCATACTTATTTTTCTAGTAATATTTAAACATTTAAATGTAATCTATTTTACAAACAAATCATTAAATAGCATAATCTTAAGTGATGTCTGAGCAGAGTCGTGACTTTAACACTTTTTCATGGTCATTCATTAAATATTTAGGTGTGGATTAGGTCCCGACTGTCGCATGTGCTGTCATAAATGACATAAATTGTTTTATAGTTTATTGTTGTTCTTATGACGTATGTAGTATATAATATCATAAACTCACATCCATAGAAAACGATCAAAATTATATATATGATACAGTTTTTTTTATATACCCTATTGATATAATTTATTTTTAAATTATTTAGATCTAATTGAACAACTAGAATATCAATTATGTATAAAAATTAGAATGTACCTTATCACATAATAATATAGACTAAAAAATTTTAAAAATAATCCACACCTTCGGGGTGTTGGGGGAGGGGGTGTCGCCTAAGGTTGGTGAGGGGAGGCCATTTCACCGGGAGGGGGGGTAGGGGGTGGGGTGGGGGTAGGTGGGGTGTTCGCTGAAGGTAGCAACATCGGTTTTTTCTTTTTTATTAGACCTCTTCTCGCCAGCAATGGCAACTTCGTTATAGGTTGCCGAGGGGTGTCGCAGGCCGGCGGAATCTGGCCGTGTGGGGGGGGGGGGGGGTTGTTTGCTAGGAGGGAGGCGACGTCTGGGGGGATCGCCGGAGATGGTGACTTCACTTGGGGGGCGGCGGTGTCTGGGGGGGGCTCGCCAGAGATGGCGACTTCGCCGGGGGGTTGGTGGCTCGCATGTAGGGGTGGCAATACGGGTCGCGACACGACGACACGACTCGAAAACGACACGAATTTCACGGGTTTGGGTTAGGAAAAATAGGGGGCGGGTCGTGTTCGTGTCACGGTTTCGTTTCGTGTTCGTGTCGCGGGTCGTGTTCGGGTTGGACATGTTTTTTTCGTGTCAATTTCGTGTCACTTTTCGTGTCAATTTCGTGTCACTTTCGGGTCGCGTGTCAATTTCGGGTTGCGGGTCAATTTCGTGTCAATTTCGTGTCAATTTTGGGTCAATTTCTTGTCAATTTCGGGTCAATTTCGTGTCGCGGGTCAATTTCGTGTCGCGGGTCAGTTTCGTGTCGCGGGTCAATTTCGTGTCACGGGTCAGTTTCGTGTCGCGGGTCAATTTCGGTTCGTGTCGTGTCAACCCATAACGGGTTCGTGTCGTGTTCGTGTCACGGTTTCGTGTCGTCTTCGTGTCGCGGGTCGTGTCGCGGGTCGGAGAAAAAAAAATCGACACGGCTCTAACACGACACGAACACGACACGTGACACGAATTGCCACCCCTACTCGCATGAGATGGTGACTTCATCTAGGGGGAGGGGGAGGCAACATCAGGGGAGATCGCTGAAGATGGCGACTTTGCTTTGGGGGGGAGGGCAGCGGCGGCATTTTGGGGGACTTGCCGGAGATGGCGACTTCGCTGGCGAGGGCGGCATTTGGGGAGCTCGCCGGTTTATTTTTCTTTCTTTCTGTCTTTTGAATTTTTTTTTCTTATTTTTTTAGTTTGTAACGTTATAAGTTAAGATACATTATAATTATCATACACTAATAATATCTAAATCATTAAAATTTATTAAACACTTTATAAAATAAGTTTTATCAATAGAGTTTTTGAATGAAATTCTACCCCAACTTTACCCATAAGTATCGTATATAATATATGTATATATATATATATATATCATATATACGTCATTCCAGCTGAAAAGGACCAAATTAGAAAAGTCTTATGCATTGGTTCACGCAACATGATTCGAATATTCCAACACTATTTGATAGGCGATAAGTTATCAGCTAAAAACATTTAGTTAGGGTATTTATCACCAATACCCCTAAACTTATTGTTATTTGAAAACTTGTGTTTCAAGTTCTAATTTTAACAAAAATTTTAAATTATTACACTTTGTCATATTTGGCTCAACTTTTCGTTAAATTGATTTAAAAAAAAAAAACTTCGGAATCTTATAAAACTCTTTTTACAAATCTTTTAAATTCAAATATTTAATTTAATGTAAAGTTAATAAAATAAGACAAATTATAATAATTTAGAATGTTCATGAGATATATTATCAAAGTAAAAAATTTGAAGGATAAGTTATTAAAGGCTAACAAATTTAAGGGATAATAGTATTAAGCGCCCAAAAAATAATTTGGTTCATGGTCAGCGTAGCTATGCTAAGATTTTAGACATATTTGTGTAGTGGGATATTTGGTTTTGCTGCAACTGAACCTATTTCCACTATTTCTATGTTGCACCTTATCCACATGCGCAGAAATGAAACATCACGCAATGCACATCATAAACCAATCAATCTAAAAATGCATAAATAAAAATAGAGAGAACAAAATTCACATGATGCATAAAAATTAATAAATAAATAACTGAAAATCAAACATTAAACTTAGACATACATCCAATAACATTATTCAAATCCATTGTCATTACCTTTTGTTGTCCCTTTTACTATCTGGCTATTTATAATTAAATGTTGATATCTGATTAAAATTTTAAAATTTCAAATGTTAAATTTTGATAAACCCTTAATTTTTAATTAGGACAAAAAAAATGACATAAAAAACGGATGAAAATGTGATAACAGATATAATTTAATAATAATTTTATATTTAACTGTATTATAAAGTGTAGAGTACTCTTAAGTTCAAAGAGAAAAAAAGAATAATATATTTGGATTTGTTAGAACGTGGGAAGATGCACAAGGTTTGATAAGAAACATGCACAAAACTTAGGGTTTGCTTTTTTATCAGGAAAGAATTTATTAAAAACTATTGGTCAAAACATTTATCCAAGAAAGAAAATGATTGGATATAACTTTTATTTTGTAAGATAAACATAGAAATTAATACTTGATATTTCAAAACGGCCTTATTCATGACGTTTAAACTATCTCACAACTCAATTCATGACATTTAGACTATTTCACAACTCTAATAAGAAGTCGGAAAGACTTCTATTTCTAAGAATACTGAAAGAAAAGCTTGTGATTTGCTGGTATAATATTTTTATTTACGACTCTATCATACCAGCTCCAATATATATGTTTATATAAATGTTATATCTGATACCAATATATATACATATATGTGTGTATATATATATATATTTGAAATTTGTCTTTAAATGTATAATGATACTTCTAGTGCTAAATCTATTTTTTTGTCAACCATCATTAAACTTTGAAGTTAGTAAAAATTAAATTTTAATATATAAGTCATTTAAAAATTAAAAAACTATAATTATTAAAAAATAAAAAATAAAAACGTAATCAGACATCAATCAATAGCAATCATATGTCAAATTTTAATATTTACTATGTTTGCTGGATAATTTGCCACCAAAATTAACATACGACGAATTTGACATTAAAAATAATCATTTAATTAGAGAGCACTTCTGAAATCCAAATATTAAAATTTACCCTTGTTACATTTTTATTATTAAATTAAAGATGTTATAACATGGCGTTTGAAATCCGTCGCATCAAGTTAATAAAATAATAAAAATAAAAATGGCAAAAATCGATGGTCATTATTTGGTTGGATTGTAATACATAATTTGGATTGTAATACATAAAATTCCAAGTCAAGGATAATTACTCAATGCAGCCCCATTATGAAAATAATTAGGATCCATATGGGCATTTATTAAATTGTATGGATTCAGGGCAGAGTCATCAAGTGGGGGCTTTCTACCTCATGTAAACTTTTTTTTCAATTTTATTTTTTAATAGTTTTATATATTTCTCATTCTGTTCTAATTAACAAAATCTTTTTTAATTTCATTTTTTAACAATTTCATATTTTTCTTATTTTACTCTAATTAAAAATTTATTAACCTTACATAAGCACGATCTTACTGAAATAATGGGACCCGAATGACAAGCTATTAGCTCAGTGATAGAGCGCGTCCTTGATAATTGCGTCGTTGTACCTGCGCTGTGAAGGTTCTCAACCACATAGATAGTTCAATGTACTCATCAGCTCTGATCCTGAGATGTGGATCATCTAAGGCATATTTGCATGGCGTACTTCTCCTGTTCAAATCGGGGTTTGAAACCAAACTTCTCCTTAGGATGATAGATGGGGCTATTCACGTAAGATCTAATGTCTATCCAAATTTCTATTCACACTGGGGATCTGCCCCATCATTGCGGGACACATTATCAAAGCATGTATTTATGATGTGATGGACTTGGACATTTAGAGCAGCAATATTAAAAACGCCAAGTTGGTAAGAAAATAGACCCCTTGATGAGATTGCTTTGCCTAATTATTCACAATAAAGCATTTTGAAATTAATTACCATATATGAAATTCATATATGTTACCTTTTAAAACAGTAGCAGTTTTAGATTTAGAGTGTTCTTTTTTAAATGTTTGAAGCAAATCCAAAAAGTAGTTTTGGGAAATGAGTAGGCTCAAAGTATCCTGCAAGGGCACACTGTACTCTCTCATTATTAAACTTGCGTTTGATCCACCGATTGACTTTTTGAATTGAATGTATTTGATTTTTCAAAAATTAGTTAACATTTTTTTTTAACATTCAGAAAAAAGAAAAAAAAATGATTTGGAAAAATTTAGTTTGGAATGACATTCCAAACAGCGGCTTATCTAGTAAGGCTCTGCATCAATTGGTCAACAAATTTTCTAAATTGGGGTGAACGCGAGGCGGTTTGCACGGTTATTCCTTATAAATTTTCATTATAAATCTGCAGTTAAAGACAACATTAAACCTTAAACCTAGACCAAGCCAAAAATATAAATATATCACAATTATGTAATAACTACATTTGATACATAATCATAAAATAGAACACCTATAAAAATTACAAAAATAAAAACAAAGACAAACAAACAAAGATATCCAGACGTCTGCGAAATGGCCTTGTTCATGACATCTAGTAGACCTGACCTCACCACTTTTTAAAAGTCAGAACAGTGTCTTCTTTTGTTCTTTTTTATTTCTTTTCTTTTCTTTTAATCTAGTAGCCCACTTGTCAGCTAACTTCGCTTGTTCTCAATCTTTAAATTAGGTTTGGCTTGATTTTATGCCTTCTTTTGTTGGCTCCCATGTAAAAGCAGACTGCTTTTTGATTAATAATCAATAAAAGCCAAACGTTTCACCCTCAAAAAATAAAAAGAACCAAGGGACAAGAAGCATGAAAGACTTGTGCACAAGAAAACATCACAATACGTCAGAAATATAGCACAAGGGGCGATTTTTAAATAAATTAATTAATAAATAAGCCAAAACTTGTTTCGAGTCCAAAATTTGGCAAGCTCTATGCCAGAAAAATAGGTTAACCTGGAAAATAAGCCAGCCAACTTTGCCGAGTAATACAACATGAAATGGAGCTCTTGATCATACTATTGCACGTCTACTCGATAGTAGTTTACATCAATAATTCAACAATAATTCAACAAAACTCGGCCAAAAACTAATTTATTTCACCTGTACAGGAAAGTGTGTATCCCAACTCCCTCTTGAGCTAAAAATTATCAAATAAGCATTTTGCAAATGAAGCAAGTTATTCACCTACTCCATCTGACCGGTCAGTGCTGCATCCTCGTCATCAGCATCCAATTCTTGCTCTACAGCTTTGACCTGTAAACGCCATTGATTTAAGCCAATTAGCGTAATCGGAAACAGAGGGACTGCCAAAGGTTAAATCCCATTTTCGAAACAACGTACGAACACCCTTTTGGCCATAAGAGGAGTTCTAGTAAATGTACATGGTAAAAGGCAAAAGCTACTAAAATTTTATCTTCCTTCGGAAGGGGTAACTACACTAATTAGAAGACAGAAGCAAAGCACATGTGGTTTGGACACAATAATCTACTGAGTGAGAAGGCTAGCATGTCATCCACCACACTTTCCCACAAAGGACCGCATAATAGAAGACAACTTCTCGAAACAAAAATCACTCCTCCAATGTTGCACCGACGTTCCCAATAAGTTAGGGAACGAGAACAACATTTTGCAGCCCTTCCATACAAACATGATTAGGTAATGCCACACCTGACTGCATCCGCCCAGGAATGCCACGAGGTGAGAAACTCTACAGAGAGGAGTTTGATGAGCTCCTAAAGACGGGAATAATCAGGCCATCCAAGTCCCACTGGGCCAGCCCTGTCTTTTATGTCACTAAGCACTCGGAACTAGTCAGAGGGAAGAAAAGATTAGTAATTGATTATCGAAAACCTAATGACTGCCTCCAAGACATTAGGGATCTGATCCCAAGAAGGGAACAGCTGCATGAGAAAATGAGCTCCGCGAAGAACTTTTCAAAGCTCAACATAAATCCGGATTTTGGCAAATTGGCTTGAAAGAGGAAGAAAGGCAAAAAAGAGCCTTCATAGTCCCTCACGGGCATTATGGGCCTTAAGAACGCGCCATCACACACAATGGACGAAGTCTTTGCCCCATTTGCAAGCAACTGCCTAACTTAAAAACATGCAATGAATAGTGCAAATAGATAACGTCCTGATCTTTAGCAATGACGTGCAACAGCATAAGCAGGAACTAACTTATAAACATGGACTAGTTCTCATAGAGTCTAAGATCAAGATTAGCATTGTCTGCTTTGCGATTAAAAAAAAAAAAAAGAAGAAGAAGAAAGATCAAGATTAGCATGACTGACGTTGACTTCCTTGGTATAAAGATCAGAAACGAGAAAATAAGTCACCAAGAGCATATCGCTGAGAAAGTACAAGAATTCCTGGGCGAACTAAAACCTACTACAGAGAAAGGAAATATTTTATTTCATGTTAATGCTCGTAAATCCAAGAAAATATAAACCATTTTGTTACCTCGGGTACATAATGCATCAGCATATTTTCAATGCCTGATTTCAAGGTGACTGAGGAGCTTGGGCAGCCACTACATGCTCCTTGCATTCTCAATTTAACTACTCCAGTTTCTCTAAAGGCAGCAGAACAAATGATACAAAGTTAGAGAATGACCAAAAAAAAAAAACCAAGGAAAAATCGTAAAATGTTAATCTCTTTCACTAGAAAAACGTTCTCAAATAAAGGAAACCATACAGATCGAATCCCCGGTACTCAATATCTCCACCATCATCTTGCACTGCTGGTCGAATTCGAGTTTCCAACAATTCTTTGATCATCGCTACAGTTTCTGAATCATCCTGCAATGAGATCAATCAACATAGTGTGACAGGCATTCCAAGGTCTAGCAGGGAAGAAAAACAACAGTCAAGAGTAGACTGGACAACTGTTTTCTTTACATTTTTGGATTTAACAATTCGGAGATTGTCTTCTACCAAAAAAAAAATCAGGGATTTTCATACATCAGTCTACGAAAAATGAAATAAAAGCAATGAAGTAGCCTTGATCATAAGACACAAAGCATAGATTTTTCAGCTAATTAACTCATATGATAATATATTTTCTTCATGCTTTATTGAATATAATCTACACATTTTGTTGGTGTTTGTAAAATAGGTATCCTAATTTCAGAATGAGCCTATGACAGTTCAGCTGGAAGTAATATCTATCACCAAATGAACACTTTGTCCTTTTTCAATTTTTTTTTTTTTTTTTTTTGGGGGGGGGGGGCTTGGGTGAACAAAAACAAAAAAAAAAACAAAAAAACAAACAAACAAAAAAACAAGAACAAAAATAGTGTCATGTGCTCAAACCTTAACAATAGTGTCCATTATCGGGAAGTAGATCACCTGGAACTCTAAATGATTCCTTTCTCTGGTCTCAGCCTACCTATTCCAGTGCTGTCAACTAACTAATGTGTCGTACATCATTTAACTCAAGGTGAGGCTATATTTTTAGAATTGAGGCTTTACACCTCTTAGGGAGGGCACTCAGGCTACGCCTCAATGCCTTTTGAAGCATAAACCTCACTAATTTCTGGCTGAGGAACTCTCTTCTTCTTTCCTGCTGTTGAACAATTGCTTCATCCCTTTAAATATTTAGTTCCCACTGTTACCTGCTGAACTACCTCTATTTCCACGAGTTGGTGATGTCTTTCTTTATTTACTAATGTTCTATTTAAATAACCAAAATGTAACTTCTAAATAATAGGTCACATTGCTTAATGCTAATGAATCCGGGAATATACGAAACAAATTTGAGATAAATAAAATTCATATTTTAGGCTTACACCTCATTTGATAAAACAAAATTCGTCAGACTTGAGCAGTAGGTTTCGCCTCGGACGACTTGACCTTCAGGGAAGAACTCCGCGGGACCCCTCCTTAACGCCTCAATACCCAATAAGGCAATTTAAAACCTGGCCCTCCAATATTCCATTTTACTATTGTTTGCATTTTCCAATCCCACACTATAGGAACAGACAAATCCTGGTCATCTCAGTCACATCATGCTACCAGAAGTTTCTGTCTAAATTAAGCACAAATACACGCATACACAAACAAGTTCAATAATAATGCTTTTTGATCCAGTCACATATATGTTGTTGGTATTAGCAAAACTATGATTTTTGAAATAAGCGTCAAGAAAAAGTGTAACACCAGTGAAGCCACAACACCACTAAGTAAGCAACCAAAACCTTAAGTGGAGATTAAACTAAGTTCAAGGCCTTACTTCATGAATAGCAGTGTCCTTTGCTGCAGCTGTTTCTGAGTCTAGAAAGAGTGGCTGCCCAGAAGAATAAAAATCCATTATTGCCGCAAAAATTTCAGGCTTCAGAAAATCCCATGAAGCATCTTCTGACTTTGTTACCGTAACAAAATCTGATCCGTAGAACACACGGGTAATACCTGGACTAGGAAATAATTAGATTAGACATTTACTACATCTGAAAGATTTAAGGGACATAAAAGGACAAAATAACAAAATTTCTTGTAAGAAGAAAGCTATATTTCAATAATACTACTCCATGTTGAATGAAAGACAAGCTCGTTTGATTGTAAATAGTAAGTAACAGAGACAATCCCTAATTTCTGAACACAACATCAGGTAATATTTGGAGAAAATCTCTTCCAAAAAAATGGATATACCCGAAGAAAATCTAGTTCTCAATATCATGATCTCCTTATTATTTAGAGAATTTTAAAGTTCTACTAGCATCATAAAAGGGGCAAAAGAACAAAAAAGATGAAAATAATTATAACAACAAATAGACAAGTAACAATTAGCGGGGATGAATGTTGAAAAAGCACTTCTTTCTCACCAATAAAAAATATCTCAAACTATTTATGTTAAAAGAAGACACATAACTGCAGAATGGTAGAGATACAAAACATAATGACATAACAAACAAACAAAACAACCATGCAAATTGAGAACTAATAACAGATTACTTTTCCGACCTTAATCATTCAAAACAAAACAACAATGAATCTATTTCATCATTAATAGCAGACTAGGAGAAGCTTTTCACCAAAGAGTAGTGCTACAGATCCCAATTCCCCAACTTTTATCCAGACTATTTTATACCAACTTACATTGCAGTGAATTATCATCTTTCCATCAGTAGACTTTTTATACTAATTGACATGGTAATTTTATAACATCTACCAATACTTGGAATTAAAAAGTCGGGATTAAAGTGGACCCCTAGCAGTATTCTTCACAAAGTAAAACAAAATAAACTGGTGAATCCTAAACAAACAGAAAATGTTATGGTACACTGTACAGGACATAGTAGTGAAAGAAATCCTTACCATCAATCCCATAAAGGGCTTTAGCCAGCGGTGAACTCATCGCGGACCGCGCATTAGGAAAGTCGGCACTGCCAACCTCCATTATAGGCTTCCCAGGATAGAACATCAGAGATGACGGATTGGGTGTTGATTGAGTTTGGATAAACATACCTCTCTTTTGCCCTGTATCATTCACACCCAAAACCAATAACCAAAAACCCACCAAAACCCTAATTTCATTTCTCACAAATTCACTACCATTAGCAATGAAAGAAACAAAATTTCCTTTTTTTTTTTTTTCACTTGTATTTTTCCAGTCTGAATTTCTCGTAAGAGAGGGAAAATGTCAAATTCAACCAAATAATTATTTCCATTAAGAAATCACAAACAATTAAACATAATAGCGATAAAAGAAGGGGGTAAAAATGAAAGAAATAATCTTCCTTTTCTCACTTAAATTCTTGTTCTCAAAATTTTCCTAGATGCCAAACAGAAAAGAAATGTCGAACCAACTAACCGCCGAGAAGGCCCCATTTCCGAAAAGGCAAAGGAGAAACAGGTGAAGATTTCAAAGAAGCGAATCCAGAGCGATGGAGTTGGTGATCGAGATGAGTTGAAGAAGAGGAAGAAGCATGTATGAAGCCTCGGCGAGAGATGAAAAAGTAGGGATTTTTGTTCTTGTTGTTGTTGAGAGGAGATTCAAAGCTTCGTGTTTGCTGTGAAAAGGCTCGCCGTACCAATCTCCCAAACCCCTTCATCGCTATGTTGCTCTCTTTCTCTCTCGTTCTGCGAGCTAAATTCAGGTGCAACGTGTTTTTGGCCGTCACGAAATTGCCTTCATTTTCTACGGACTACGAGCTGTGAACATGTGGACGGGTCGGCGGTGTCGGGTCGGTCGGGGCGATTTTTTTTGTTTTTTTTTTGTTTTTTTTTGTTATTGATCGTTTGGTCTCAACTTTTTTCACAAAATTATGATTTGGTTTCAATTTTTTCTTTTTGATAGATAAAAGGTCCTTAATTTATTTTAAAAAAAATACGATTAAAACTTAGATGAAATAAATCATATATAACACTCGTTGAATTTTGTAAAAAAACTTTTAATTATGTTTTAATAGTAAATTAGATATGTGGCTACAGGTATAGCCTAACGGTAATTCCACACATATTCCGTCATATGGTATGGAGTTCGAATATATTATCCTCAAGTTCAAAAAATAATAATAATAAATCATGTGTGATTAACATGACAATTTTAATTTAAAGTCTAACCTTTTTTTGGGATAAAAATGACCAAATTATATCATTTTAAAGAATTTACGGACCTTTTAACCACAAAAAAGATAAGGGACAAAATTATAATTTTGTAAAAATATTGAGGACCAAACAAATAATTTCCCTTTTTTAAATATGCTCCCAAGCAGGTCAAGTCGAATTCAACCAAAACTGGCAAATTTTTAATCCACTACCCACCCGCTTGAGTATGTGGGCGGCGAGTTGCTAACGTGGACCCGCAGAGAGCGGATGGGGGAGGTCGGAACTCGGGTGTGGGACGGGTTCTGTGCATGCCTACTAAAGATTGCAACAGGTCATCGAGCTTTTTATTTATTTTTTCCTCTAGTTTCAATAGCGATTATTTAGCTTTAATATATTGTGTTAGTTAGTAGTGGAAAATAGATATATTTGAATGTGTACACTATTTTACAATAATTCAATTTAAATTCAAATTCTTATTTTCACTTTTTAAGAATATTTAACATTCACAATTTTCCACTTTTTTTTTTTTAAGCGGCCTTTACCCTATTCAATAAGAATTATCCAAACATATTTAATTTGAATACACAATTCAAAATTTAAACTTCCGTTTGGATTATAGGTTGTATTTGAATATATTTGCATTTGAATAGTACAAATCTAGAAAAATAAGTGTGATACATGTATCTAAAAAAGTAAAAAATTTGGATTTAGAATTGATTAAACTGTTAAAAATAGTGAAAATACACTTTAATGGCTTGCCACCAATCAAACACATATTATATCGAATTTTAATAAAAACTATTTGAATGGTTCGATCAAATAGACCATATATTTGAATGTAAATATTTAGTTTGAATGAATATTAAAATGCAACTTATGATTTAAACAAGACCTATATTATATAATATTAGACCACATGATAAAAACAGAATCAGGGCTTTTTTTTTTTTTTTTTTAGAGGATTAGCAAGTCAGTTTTAAATTTGATAGGACTGCATAAGTTTGTCATGCTGAAATTTTACAATAAAAAATTAGATCATTCAAGTGGACCAGACTGTCGATAAGGTTCAAGGATTTGAGGAGCATTTTGTGAAAAGTGAGGTGAAACAATTTTTTACATGTCAATTTCTTTAGTTGTATTGTAGATACTGTTAAAAAAAATGATCTTTTTTTATCTCTCTGTAAACTTCCAGTGTCGAACTTCCTTTCCTTGAGTTGAGATCCAAGAGTAAAAGGTTGTGTTTGATGACGCGTCACAGATTAGACAATTGGAAAAACAATCCAACTTAGATATATTATCTAACTTGTTTAAATTAGATTAGATATGAGAATTTTTTTTATTAAATTAATTATTTAGAACCAAGTTGATGATTATTATTTTTTTTTTTTTCAATTTTAAGTGGTTGAATACGTGAGTATCTAGATTCGAATCCTGAATGATGCTTTTTCGAATAATTCTTAAATTTATTTTAGATTTGAGATAACATAAATGTCCAACCAATATATTTTAGACACCTATTTTTTTTTTTTTTTTCTCTCCTTTCTTTCTAAGCCCAAAAACAACTTATGTTTCAGTTATGCAGAAAATATACAGCCATCCTTATTTCCAAAGTCGCTCAATTTGGAAAAACAGAGCTATTCAAAATTGCCAAGCAAACATTTGACCTCATAAACCAATTTGAGGGAGAGATCAAAATCGGACTTTTGAAGGAGACAACAAGATTGAAAGAACAAAAATTTGGTGGTGTTACAAAATTTGAAAAACCGGATAAAAAGGTGAATGATAAGATATAAGCCAGCCAAGCATTCATGTGAATGATACAACATGCATCAAGCTCTCAATCTAAGTATTGCATGTCTATGCCCTGTGGTTGCAAGCATAGCCTAGCAACGAGTCAACACCTGATTTCACCACGAGGTGCCGACCTCAAAATTTTTTCCCACCTCCAACGTTCAAAAAAAAAAAAAAAAAAAGGTGGTGCAGATCTTCTTTGTAGCTAGTTTTCACCAACAAATCCACAAACATCTGCCCAAAGAAGAGAGAGAGAGAGAGAGAGAACTGCCTTATTTCTCCTGCACAGGATAGTCTATCCCAACTCCTTTAGATAATTAAATTGTTGAATAAGCATTTTGCAGATTGAGTATTTTATTCACCTACTTCGTCCGAACGAATGTGCTCTATCCTCATCTCAGCATCTAAATTCTTGCTCAGCACCGTTTCCCTGTAAATCCATAAATAAAGCTCGTAAGATAGGCATAACAAGAAAGCCAGCAAAAGGGTCAATCCCATTTTTCCAAACAGCACTACAACAGCTACGAATCCAGAAAGTTTTGTTAGCCCCCCCAGCCTAATGGCGCAAGTTCATATGTTGTAAAACCATAAATGTACGAAGAAAAAGGGCGACTCAGAAAGGCCAAAGTGGGGACCAATTTTTGTCAAACAGGGACTGACCTGGTTTCAGGATCCGCTTTACGGAAACCCACATGAAATCAAAAACAAAAAGCAATAAGGTTGGCAACTGCCATGATATATGATGTACGATAATTGTAATCACGTAAGTTTCAGTCAGTTCTATAAACAGGGGTTCTAATATCAGGATGACAAACTCGTAAAAGGCCCTTCTTAAAGATAAAAGGGATCGCACCACTAAGGGGACAGCTCAGTTGGTACTAAGCTATTACTTCACAACTCTGCCCCCTGGTTTAAATCCATATGATGGTCAAGTCTGAAGAAAATCATAGTTGTAAGTCTTAACCAAAAAATCACAGGAAAATCTAAATTCTTAGTCTATCGTCTTTTCATACAAACAAGGTAAAGCAAACAGAAAAAATTGGTAAATGATTATGAAATCATTTCCAGTCTCACATAAATTGACATTTTAGATAATGCGTCCCTTCGAAGAAAAATGATTAGAAGAGAAGATACAAAAGTAACTACAACCCATCCAAAAAATGGATGAAATTGATAGATAAATTGTGAGAAAGACACTATGAATAAACATTTTCAAGAATATATCCGCCATTTAACTAAGAATCTTGAAGTGTTGCAAGAACTCCATGTAGTTCCCAGAAAACAAGTATAGAGTAGAAAATATAAAAGTGGATTGACTAAAGTAAAGTTTGAGTCCATACTTAAAGAGTAGCCGCGTGCTTGGCTGCTGCAGTTTTTGCGGCTAACCCTAAACTCTTTTGCTGCCTAGAACTCTGCCAAGAAAGTGCTGCTTTACGTTTGATTCTATGTGCCCAGAGAATGCTATTATATGGTCTCCACTTTTGGACCTCACAAGGAGAGGAGTCTTCTCCTTTGAGTTTCTCTCTCATTCGCGGAGCGAGGAAAGCAGGATTTGCTCCAGCTACTGCTACCCTAGGGAAGGAAAGGGGCGTTGTGTCTCCCTTGGCCTTTGGAGAGGAGAAGGCAGAGATGAAGACCTCCCTTGCAGAAGTTTTCTTGCTTTGATCCACTTGAAAAATCCCGGGCAAGGAAGAGAAGGAAAATAGGCCACGGACAGTAGTCGTGTTAGGATCAAAGATCTTGCGTGGAGGAGCAAACTCCTCTACAGTGGTGCTCCTCTGGCGGGGTAGATGCACGCCCTCAGTCCATCGTACTAGAGCAATCCGAGAAGAACGATTAGGGTCATATTCTATCCTCTCTACGATGCCCATAGACGAAGTGCTTCTTTTCAGATCAATGCTTCGCTGCAACCGCTTCGCTCCACCCCCTCGGTGAAAAATTGTGATACGCCCAGAAGAATTCCTACCGGCAGACTTCCCTGTTCTCAAAGTGAATTGTCTCAAGTACTCATTGCTCTCACCAAATACATTATTGAAAAAAAAAAATGTATAAACGTATCCTTCTGATGCAAAGATGCAAACTAAGAACTTCTAAGTGCCTGCTTGGCAGAGCTTTTAACTTTTGCTTTTAGTCAGTAGAAGATAAGCAAAAGCTGTGGCATTTCAATAGGTGCTTAGGAACCACATTTTTAAAAGAGATTTTGAAGTAAAAATGACTTTAAAGTTTTCTAATAAGTAATTAAATGTTTCAACAAAGTTCACAATTGTCTAATTTAAACTCAGATGCAAGTTTTGAAGTCTATTCAAAATAGCTTTTTCCCAAAGCCATATTTTCTGGCTTTGACAAGAAGCTCTTCTGACAGAACATAGAAATAAGTAACTGCTAGGAAGCTTTGCCAAACAGACCCTAAATCAACATTGAACCTCATTTCAAGACTTGTCTAGAATATTATACAGCCAACAGGGTTCTTAGAAAGTGGTTTTAAGGAAAATTTTCAGGGCATTTCAAAAATTAGGTCCAGAAAAAAGAAACCTCCAATAATTGCAACTAAAAACATACTTTTTTATGCGGAAAAAGAGTAGAAAAAACCTTCTAAGATCCCTCTATTCACTTCAAGAGAGTAAATCTGATAACAATAACAATTGCTATCAAAACTGTGAAAATAATCTATCACAAATAGAATCATACACTTAACTTGAAAAAAAAAAAAAAAAAAAAAAAAAAAAAAACCTGAAAAAACGAGTCCAGTTCAGTTAAATTAGTATGCTGAGAAAGGTATTCACCAAATAATAAAGCAAACAACAAGCAAATGGAAAGCTAGGAAAGAAAAAAAAAAAGAACAAAAAAAAAAAATTTGCAATCTTACCCTTGAATCGGCAAAGAGTTTTCAGACCTCTCTTTTGCCCTGTCGAAATGACACCCAAAAAAAAAAAAAAAGACACCATCAAAATCTACACTTCCCCAGAAGGAGTTAATGTCATTATTCATAAAACAAGCGATCTGGATTTTCCCAGAGCCAAACAGATGAGAAATGTTTGGATGCAAACGAGTGAAAGACAAGCATGTTCAATTAGTTCTCAATATCACAAACACCTCATTATTTAGAGAATTTTAAAGTTCTACGATCAGAATAGACTAGTAACAATTAGCTGGGATAAATGTTGGAAAAGCACTTCTTTCCGACCACTAAAAAATATCTCAAACTAGTTATGTTAAAAGAAAAATTAATATCTGCAGACTGGTAGAGATGCACAATATCATAACTCAACTAACGAACAAGACAACCTATGGGATGATGCAAATTAAGAACTGATAACGGTATAAATTATGGATTACAATTTCAACCTTAATCATTCAAAACAAAACAACAATGAATCTATTCAATCATCAATAGCAGGCTCGGGAAAGCTTTTCACCAAAGAGTGGTTCTACAGATCCCAATTCCCAACTTTTATCCCGACTACTGTATACCAACTCACAAGGCAATGATTCATCATCTTTTCATTAGTAGATAGTTTATAGTAATTGGCATGGTAATGTTAAAGCATCTACCAATACTTTGTATTAAAAAGGCGGGATTAAAGTAGAGTCCCTAGCATTATCCTTCACAAAGTAACAAGGAAACATTAAACAAACAAAATAAATTGGGAAATCCTAAACAAACAGAAAATTTGATAGTAGTGAAAGCAATCCAACCATCAATCCCAAAAAGGGCTTTAGTCAACTGTGAACTCATTGCCAACCGCGCATTCGGAAAGTCGGCACTGCCAACTTCCATCACAGGCTTCCCAGGATAGAACATCAGAGGATGGATAAACAAACTTCTCTTTTGTCCTGCATCATTCACACCCAAAACCATTAATTAAAAACACACCTGAACCCTAATTTCATCTTGCACGAATTGTCAATTTCACTTTTATCAGGAATGGAAAAAGAAATAAAATTTCCTGTTTTTCCACTCATAATATTCTGGTCCGGGCTTTCTCGGAAGAGAGGGAAAACGTCAAATTCAATTCAACCAAATAATTATTCCAATGCCAATTAGAAATCACAAACATTGAAACATAAGTTCGATAAATGAACAAAAATGAAAGAAGTAATCTTATTTTTCACTTAAATTCTTGTTCTCAATGTGCGGAAATGTTGAATCAACTAACCGCCGAGAAGGCCCCATTTCTGAAAAGGCGAAGGAGAAACTGGTGAAGATTTCAAAGAAGCAAAACCAGAGCGATGGAGTTGGTGATCGAGATGAGTTGAAGAAGAGGAAGAAGCATGTATGAAGCCTCGGCGAGAGATGAAAAAGTGGGGATTTTTGTTCTTGTTGTTGTTGAGAGGAGATTCAAAGCTTCGTGTTTGCTGTGAAAAGGCTCGCTGAACCAATCTCCCAAACCCCTTCATCGCTCTTTTCCTCTCTCTCTCTCTAGTTCTGCAAGCCAAATTGTGTGGTTTTTTTTTTTCCCTGCAGGTAAGTGTTTTTGCGGTCATGCAATTATGCACTAATGCAATAGTAAACACACATTTCAATTTCCACTTTTCAAAACAAAAAAAAAACGAAAACGAAAACAAAAACAAACTAGTCTGCTCAAAACCCTAGAGTCCCTAATCTAGAAAACATAATATTAAAAATGAAAAAAAAAAAAAAAAAAAAAAAAACAACAACAACAACAATAACAAAGCCTAACCTAGAAACTAAGATCAAGATAAAAAAAAACGAACGTATTAAAAAAAAAAACTAACCAACAAACAGCCACGACCACGGAGAGTGTCGACGGTGGAAGCTCGAAGGAGGAGGACACGACGAGGGATCTTTTGCATATATAAGCCACAAATGAACACCCATCGCACATATAACCTCCATTGTTATTGCATTTTTATTTTTATTTTTTTAATTTAATTTTTAAACAAAAAGACCAAAGGGTCCTTCAGCTAACTTCAATTAAAAAAAAAAAAAACAATGCCAGCTATCTTCAGCTAAGAGTCCTTCAGCTAATCCCCTGCGTTCTCCCTCCCTCCCCCAAACAAAACCCTCCCCCAAACAAAAAAAAAAAAAAAAAAGCACCCCCCCCCCCCCTCTCTGCCTGCTAACAGCCAGTACCCCCCCAAATTTGCCTTATCCCTCGCCGAACCCCCCCACTGCTCCTTCGCCTTCTCTCTCGCTCCCTCGCCCAAACAAATCGAAAAGACTGCTAACGGCTAACGGCTAACTCACTCGGCATTCTCCCTCGCCGAACCCCCCCACTGCTCCTTCGCCCAACCCCTGCTAAACTCACTCTCACGTTCCAATCGAGAGCGCGCCTCAACAGCAGTACCACCACCAGCAACAACAGCAGCAGCAGTGGACTCGAGGTGTGTGCATTTCTTCAAGACTAGATGTGGTTTTTCTTTTGTGTAGTGGACTCGAGCTTTAATGCTGAAAAAGTTTCATTGTTGGCATTTTTTTGCTCTTTAACTTGATCCGAGAAAATAATGCAAATTTTCATCTTGATGTCACTAAAACGAATTCATTTTTCTCAATTACTTATCTTTAAAACATAAAAACATAAAAACATAAAATTCCTCATCAGATGCTGAAAAATTTATTCGTTAATTTCCCAGATGAAGAAGTACAGAAGCTCAAATGTCACTTTCATTTTAAGACATTTTAGAACCTTCCCATCACAAGACAACTTTTAAATTAAACATATTACTTGAACCAAGAATCCACAAACCCCTCACCTGTGTGTGCTTTTTTTTTTTACAAAAACCATCTTACAGTTCCCATTTTCTGACAGGAAAACTCAAAGATCTCACACTCTACTGGTAATTTCAAACCAAAAGAGCAATACTTACAGGAAATCTTGACAAAAAATGAAAAACCCACATTAAATCTAGAGCAAAATATATAAACCAGGACAAAGGAAAAGCAAAGGGAGCAACAAAAATATCAAAAAGGAAGCAAAGAGAAAATACCCAAATGAAATATAGTACACAATTACATAAATAAATATATATATATATATATATATATTCTCATACTCACAGTGAGGTCGTCAGAGATGTTAGAGAACTCCTCTTTGGCTTTCTTTGAAATCCATAAGCTCCCAACTTTTAAGCTACTCACTTTAGTAAGAGCCTTCTCCATTTTCTCCCTCTTCTCTCTTCAATGTGAGTGAGTTTCCCTTTTGTTTGTGAGTTGTGAATTGTAAGTAGAGAGAGAGAGAGAGAGAGAGAGAGAGTGTACAAAGTGGTTTAAGGAGTAAAGGAAGTCTGGAAAGGGCACAAAGAGACAAACATACTTCTGTAACGTGAAAAGTGGAGCTCATTGGGTCTCTCAAATCAAAATGGATTACATATAATGTGAGAAGAAAGAGAACTACATGTAATCTTATTCTCTTTCTCTTTCTTGTTTTACGAAATTTGGTTGAATATTGCCATATGATGAAATGCTTAAGTGACTGTGAGAAAATTGAGATTGGAATGGAAACTTTAGGGGATTGCAGATAATGTGAAGAAGAGAAAGAATTACATGTTCATGTTATATTGCTGTGTGTTTTTCAAGTATTCGATTTTTGAATGAAGTGAGTTTCTTATCCCGGAAAGAATTCATTTTCTATTTCTAAGGAGTTGGACTGTAATATTGTTCCATTTGTTGAAGTGAGTAAGGTGAGAGCATTAAGGTTGGAGTGGAAACGTGAAGGGGTTACCGATAATTTGAAGAAGAAATAGTTATGGTGGTACATGTTAATTGTTTGTGCCATTTTACATGTATGTAGAACAACAATGGGGTTCTCTTTTTTATGTTCTTATGTTCTTTATTTTTCATTTTTTTATTAAATTTTGCAGGATCTTTTGCATATATAAGCTCAAAAGAAACCTCCGTTGCAAATATATGCATTTATGTTCTTATGTTCTTTATGTTCTTATGAATTTATGCACTAGCAAGGAAACTTTTACGGTAGGACAGATTGTTTTGCATTTTTTTTTCCTTATTGATTGAAAAGAAGAACGTTTCAAATCGAATATCACTAAATTGAGTGGGCCAAGATGCAAAATGAACCAAATTGGTCATTGGGGTTTCTGTCCTGCCTTGTCCATCAACCTGACCATTGTTTTTGAACCAAAAAAATTTTATTACTTATTAGAAAACTTAAGCTCGAAACTATGATTCTTCACACTAACTGAAATGAACTCACACATCCAAATATGCTCCTTAGTAGTCTTTTCTGGAATCAAATGTTTATATACAAATATGTGTACTTAAATATGTTTTATCATTTTCGTTTCTAGCTATGGCACGAAGCCGGATGTCATCAGAGATGGACTCAGAAAATGACTCTGAAGGAGTCAGTAGGACCATTTCCCAACCAGATGGCAACACGTTACCTCAATCGACGTCAGTCTCAATTCCAAGGGTAAGTTATCATTGGAAGATAAAGCAGTCAAAGTTTTTATTTTTTTCTATTTTTTTTTTTTCACGTTCAAAACAATTACATTAGTTAACAAGATAAAGCAATCACAACCATGCACTTTTGCTTTATGTAAATGTAGGTTTTGGATCTCCCATTACCCAATTTGAAATTGAACGTGGATGAAGCCAATTTCAAATGTAAAATTACCATCAAGAACTTATTGAAGGATGCCGTCGATACTGTGACCGAAGCCTTACAGGATCACCCTAATGGCATAGAGTGGTTTAAGAAGTCCCAATTTGGCCACCTATTTGATATCACAGACCACATCAAAATAACGTTAACCCCATTATGGATGTTACTGTCCCGAGCAGTGGTTACACAAAAGAAATACGAAATGTGGTTCGTTTTGAATGGCATCCCCATTAGGTACTCACTCATGGAGCATGCTCTTATAAGTGGACTTAATTGTTCTGCTTATCCCGAAGATCCTAGTCGTACAAGAGATGAATTTAGAAGAAGGGTCTTTCGCGGAATGAAAAAGATATCGCAGAATGATGTTAAGAAATCCTTGGAAGGTATGGTCATCCCTCCCGAGGAGATTGAGAGCAATCAAAGGAGGCGCACTAAAGAAATCAAAGATAGAGAAAAAGAGAGATCGATCCTTATAAATGATAAGTTGAAGTTGGCTGTCCTCTACTTTTTGTGTGCGGTCCTCCGTGGTCCAGAAAAAGCCCATCAACAAATTGATGACAACCTCATTAAAATGGTTGAAGACCTGGATTGGTGTGACAATTACCCATGGGGAAGAAAGTCATATCAATATTTGATGACTCAGGTCCAGAAGTTAGATATTGATGCAAAATGTAAATATTCTCGTGAGAAGTTGGCAAGATGGAATAATCATGCGTTCATACTACCATTGATGGTATGTAAATTCTGTTTTTTTATCGATTCTTACGCTTCATTTGTTTTAAAATGTTTGCAATCTAATATTTGTTATTGCTCATTATTATAGCTTCTACCATTCGAGTGTATTCCTGCCCTGATCCCAACGTATGCTGAGATTAGAGAAGATGTGCAAGGACCGGTGCCAAGAATTTGTCGATGGAAAACAAAGTTCCATCGACAACAAGCTCCGTCTTTGGATCAAATTCTTCATGCAGTTGGGGAAAGCACGGTTAGTCTTTTGTTTTGTTTTATTTTATATTATGTAGATACGTCTTTATTCCTCGGTTACTAATATGAAGTTCCTAAATTACAGAACATAAATAGCATACTTGTCCCAACCTTGGCGGAGCAGAAAGCCAACCACATGATTGGGTTTGCTCCTTATGATGATGATTCTGACGCCATCGTGGACAATTGGGCAAACATTCTAATGTCGGGAAGACGCATATTTTGGGAGAAGTTATTATATGATGATCTAGAAGGCCGACGCAACTTCCTTAATGGTGGAACTGAGAGAGTTCAAGGAATAAATAGAGAGAATCCTGAAGATATCATACATGAGCAGCATACAAGTCAAGAGGGCGCCACTGCAGCAGAGCAAAGCAGGTATCTGCCGTCAATCCCTACTGTCAACGAGTCTATACCTCCACAAGCTAGTTCTCATGCAGACAATTCAATGGTGCTACGTGAGCTTCAAGCTCTAAAGCAAACAATGGAGAAGATGTCGCAGACGATGGAGAAGATGTCCACCGACCATGAATCTCGGCTTTTACAATTCGAGAGATTGATAACCGAGAATAATAATCGCGTTGATATGCTGACAAACATTGTGTCAAGACTTGTTCAGCAACAATCAGAGACTCGGAAAGGTGGAGATCGAGCTGAGAGCAGTGGAGGTAGAGGTGAGAGCAGTGGAGGTGTTGATGCTAGGCTTAATGCCGGTGGTGACAATGAGGCTCATGATGATATATATGCACCGACAGATGTTGGTTTTGGAACTGAAATCAGTGCAGAAAGAGACATGGAAGATTCTCCCCTCAATGAAATCTTTTATCAGACTCCGACTTGTTCGAGTGATTAGGATCGCGAGGAAGATATTTTAGATGTTGGGCAACAAAAGAAACGACCAAAAAGACATCTAAAGAAGTCAAAATATAAGAGAACTCCATACACCGACCCTGGTCCAAGGAAGATGATGTTTCGTAAAGGATCGATAAAAGAATTCGATCCATTGCACCTACCGGACGATATGCGAAAATCATTCGAGGACTACAAGAATTCAGTTCCGAAGCCCCCATTCACTTCAGGTATCGGTATAACAAGAGCGTGGGACTTCTTTGATCAGATATTAACCGAGCACTTTTGGCTTTTAAGCGATGTAAGTGATTCTCTACTAAATAACGCTACAACTAAGCTTGTTTTTTTTTTTTTTTTTTTGGATTTCTTTTATGTCTATCATTTTTGACTCATACTACAACTTTTTTTTGTAGCACATTGAAGAAGCCATGTACGGCATCAGAAAAAAAACAAGCCAAGTATCGAGATGTCATCAATCAAGACGTCGTCATTTTGGATGATATCTTCAGCCAATTATTGGTGATGAATGCCAATGATGATGCCATATACGACTCTTTGATGTCATACGTGAAAGGCGACAGCCCGAGGATGGGAAAATGTTGGAATGGTGCGAAGGCAAATTTACTTCCCGTATAATCTATACGACATATCGGACACCAACGTTGCCGAAAAAGAACGAGGAAAACATTGGGTTTCGGTGAAGGTTGATTTGATAAGTACAGAACTGGTGGTTTTTTATTGCAGTTGGAAATTCACCGAAAAAGTAAAGCTCGATAGATTTATGGAGCCCGTGCAGAAGATGATTCCGTTACTGCTTCAAAAATCCGGATATTTCAGCCACCTAAATCCTTCACCATGGCCCTATAGGCGTCCGATCAACCATCCGCAGAACGAAAAATCGTAAGTGTAATTCAAATGTTTTAATTTTTTGGCTCTTTTGTCATTTATAACTACAAACACTAACAAATATTTTGTTTAATACAGGGGAGATTGTGCCGTATATGCCATCAAATATATCGAGTTCGATATGCAGGGGCAGAATTTTGAGTCAATAAATGATGCGACGATCAAATTTTTTAGAGAGAAGATGGCAATTAATATTTATCATAACGATTGGGTTCCTTAAACACTAGGAAGACTTTTGTGTATAAACAAACATTTTCTATTTTTTTAAATTTTTCTGATACACCATTCGTTCATTATATTTCAGGCATTTAAGATATGAGAACGATCGGGAAAAAAACATATCACCACCAAAAAACATATCAAAAACAATGAAATCAGATACTAACCTGTGATAAGATGACAATTTGTTCTCCTTGGAACCTAGACAGAGAGTAACATGCCCTCGCCATCAGTGTCACCTTAACAGAAAAGAGATCAACTTTAGAAATTTTCAAAAAATCATAATTTTTTTTTTTTACAAGTTAAGAAACCATGAAATTTGGATTTTCCTCGATAATTTTTAAGACAGTCCTTTTTATCTCAATTTCATTCTTTATTATTTTTTTTTTTTGGAAAAATAAAAATGTTAGGAATTTTCTGGACTTTATCCGGACCGGCCTGACCGGGACCGGTCAGGCCGGTCCAATGGGCAAGCAGGAAAAATTACTCGCTGGTTTTCCGGACCGGCCTGACCGGGATCGGGCAGGCCGGTCCGGAGACACCGGTCCGGCCAGACCGGGACCGGGCAGGCCGGTCCGGCGGGCCAGCGAGTAATTTTTTGCTAGCGGGTTTTCCGGACCGGCCTGGCCGGCCTCGGTCATGCCGGTCCGGAGAAACCGGTCCGGTCTGACCGGGTCCGGTCAGGCCGGTCCGGCGAGCCAGCGAGCAAAACTGCTCGCTGGTTTTCCAGACCAGCCTGACCGGTCCCGGTCAGGCCGGACCGGTCGCTGGTCCCAGCGCGCGCGCCCGGTCCGGCCTGACCGAGGCTGGTCAGACTGGACCGCGCGCGCCGGGCGCTGCGCGCGCGCTGGGACCAGCGCCCGGTCCGGCCTGACAGAGACTGGTCAGGCTGGACCGCGCGCGCCCAGCGCTAGGCGTTGCGCGCGCGCTGGGACCAGCGCCGGGTCCGGCCTGACCGAGGCTGGTCAGGCTGGACCGCGCGCGCCCAGCGCTGGGCGTTGCGCGCGCTGGGACCAGCGCCCAGCGCCGGGTCCGGCCTGACCGAGGCTGGTCAGGCTGGACCGCGCGCGCCGGGCGCTGGGCGTTGCGCGCGCGCTGGGACCAGCGCCCAGCGCCCGGTCCGGCCTGACCGAGACCGGTCAGGCTGGACCGCGCGCGCTGGGACCAGCGCCCAGCGCCGGGTCCGGCCTGACCGAGGCTGGTTAGGCTGGACCGCGCGCGCCCAGCGCTGGGCGTTGCGCGCGCTGGGACCAGCGCCCAGCGCCGGGTCCGGCCTGACCGAGGCTGGTCAGGCTGCACCGCGCGCGCCCAGCGCTGGGCGTTGCGCGCGCGCTGGGCGCTGCGCTCGGTCCAGCCTGACCAGCCTCGGTCAGGCCGGACCGGTTTTCTTCGGACCAGCATGACCGAGGTCGGTCAGGTCGGTCCGGAAAACCCGCGAGCAAAAAATTGCTCGCTGGCCCGCCGGACCGGCCTGCCCGGCCCTTGTCTGGCAGGACCGGTTTCTCCGGACCGGCCGGACCGTGATTGGGCAGGCCGGTCCGGAAAACCAGGGAGTTATTTTTCTCGCTGGCCCATCGGACCGGCCTGACCGGGACCGGTCAGCCCGGTCCGATCCGGACCATTTTATCTGGCCCGGCTTGACCGGGGCCGATCAGGCCGGTCCAATCCGGACCGTTTTTTTTAGACTGGCTTGACCGGTCCTTGTCAGGACGGTC
Organism: Ficus carica; assembly: GCA_009761775.1. Taxonomy (NCBI): domain Eukaryota; kingdom Viridiplantae; phylum Streptophyta; class Magnoliopsida; order Rosales; family Moraceae; genus Ficus; species Ficus carica. The sequence goes on along the minus strand of CM019740.1, from coordinate 4,014,687 downwards.
CGGAAACACAAAAGTTTTGTTGATAAAAAAACAAAGTTGAACAAGCCAGTCCGGAGAACCCTAAAGTTGTATGGAAAAAAAAAAAAAAAAAACAAAAACAAAATTAAACAAGCCGGTCCGGTGAAAATTTTCCAGACTGGCATGACTGGCGACTCCTTATCTTTTTTGCTAACTAAACTAAATGATAAATAGAAAAATAAAAAATTTAATTAAAATGAAAGATAAGAAAAATAACTAAAAATATAATTTTTCGGATCGGCATGACCGTCGACTTTTTGAATACTTGAACGGTCAATATTTTTGTTTTCGTCTTAACTCTTATCTTTGCTAACTAAAAATAACTAATAAGTGAATATAATATTAATAACCATAACGAATCTAATGGCTATAACTAATAATTAATTCTTTTTTTTTAATAATTAAATTTAGAATTAAATTATCTCGAATATTATTATAATGTAAAATCTTAATAATGTAATTAATATGAATTAATTATATATTCTATATATATCGAATACTAGAATAAGATTGTACTTTACTTAGTAAGTTATAATAATTTAATTAGTAGATTCTCTTTAAACTTCTAAATACATAAGATGTAATATTAGAATAAGGTGTTGTGATCAAAAAAATAAAGTTGTTACGTTACGACCAATAAGATCGTTCGTCGTTGTGTTAAATTAATCAGTGATTTAAACGTCGTCTCAATTGTGCTTAATTACCATTCAGATAAATGATTAATCATTTTAGAAAAGAAGTGACATTTTAACTAATTTTTGTGAATTGATATCAAAAAGTCATAAAGTCATAAGTAATTTTTTTAATTTATACTACGTCATACTAGGTAAGCCGGTCCGGACTACCCAAAAAAGTGTGTTGATTAAAAAAAAAAAAAAAAGTTAAACACGATGGTCCGGATAAAATTTTCATGACTCGGCATGAGCGATTAGGCCGGTCATGCCGGTCCGGAATACTCAAAAGTTGTGTTTATTAAAATAAAAATAAAAAACAAGGTTAAAAACGCCGGTCCGGAATACTCAAAAGTTGTGTTGATTTAAAAAAAAAAAAAAAAAAAAAAAAAAAAAAAAAAAAAAAAAAGCAAAGTTAAACACGCCGGTCCGGAAAAATTTTATCCGGACACTAACTTTGTTTTATCCGGACCGGCGTGTTTAACTTTGTTTTTTTTTTTTTTAATAAACACACCTTTTGAGTATTTAGGACCGGCATGACCGGCCTAACCGCTCATGCCGGGCTGGAAAAATTTTATCCGGACCATCGTGTTCAACTTTGTTTTTTTTTTTTAATCGACACACTTTTGTGTTTCCAGACCGTCCTGACCGAAACCGGTCAAGCCAGTCCAGAAAAAAAGGTCCGGATCGGACCGGTTGTCCCGGTCAGGCCGGGCCAGAAAACACGGTCCAGATCGGACCGGCCTGACCGGATCCGGTCAGGTCGGTCCAGAAAACACGGTCCGGATCAGACCGTCCTGACCGGGACGGGTCATGCCAGGCCAGAAAACACGGTCCGGATCGGACCCGCATGACCGGATCCGGTCAAGTCGGTCCAGAAAACACGGTCCGGATGGGACCGGCCTGACCGGGACCAAAAAAACTCGGTCCGGATTGGACCGGCCTGACCAGCGAGCAATTTTGCTAACATTTTTTTCCGGACCGGCCTGACTGGTATCGGTCCGGCGGTCCGGAAAACCCGGTTTGATCCATCGAGCAATTTTGCTAACATTTTTTTCCGGACCGGCCTGACCGGTATCGGTCCGGCCGGCCCGGAAAACCCGGTTTGGTCCATCGAGCAATTTTGCTAACATTTTTTTCCGGTCCGGCCGGTCCGGAAAACCCGGTTTGGTCCATCGAGCAATTTTGAAATTTTTTTGTTTTTTTTTTGTTGGTTTTTTTGTTTGTATTTATCAATTTTCGTGATAATAAATATTACATACTGATCCGGAAAACTAGAAAAGTATTTCTTTGTTGTGGTGAACGAAAAAACAAAAAAGATAACTCCGGTCCGGAGAAATATTTTCTAGACCGGCATGACCGGCAAAAAACATGTTGACTTGTTTTAATCAAACACAAAAACTAAGGATCCTGTAAAAAACAATTAAAATGATTTCAGCAACTATAATATCCAAAATACAGTTTATCAGTACAAACATAATTCAACTACGTATATAAGAGATGTAGTCCAAAATCTTTAGTAAAAGTTAAAAATAAAACGACGATCATACAACATAAAATCTACTTCGATCAAATATATTCAAATGGGGGTTGTAAATTCTGAGCTCTCATGAGAAGTTGATTGACTTGATCGCTTGTTTTTTCCTTTTCGATGTTCTCCAATAGAAGGAAATCTGGTTTGTTGAATCCTCCCACGTTTTTTTGTGAAATCAGGAGGCAATACCTTCTCACTCCTTATGTCATCCGGGATAACCCACTCTGATGAGCTCGGGACGGGATAAATAGTTCGGACATAAGCCAATGCCCATACCTCCTTTAGATAGTATTTTGAGCATAAATCATGCATTTTGTCCTTATCCCCTGGGAATGCTGCAAGGGCATGGACACAAGGAATTTTGTCGATATCAAATACTTTACAAGTGCAGGTTCTCCTTTCAAGATCAACCAAAAAACTGTCATCCGATCCTGTGACATAATACTCCAATGTAGTACTGTTTAGTTCTTTCGCAGTCAAGATTGTGGACTCTCTGTATCTTGTATGCAATGTTTTCTCCACCATTGGAGTTAAGTATTGTGATGAAGATCCAAGACTCGACTCCTTACGGTGATTGTTGAACCATTCAGAGATTTTCTCCACAATTGAATCAATCAAGGGCAACAAAGGATATGCTCTTGCCTTCTTTAACACACTGTTAATACTCTCGGCACCGTTGGTAGTCAGGATATTGTAACGTGATCCTGTGAAGTGACACCTAGCCCATTTTGTGACATCTACATGATCATCAAGATATTCTGCGGCGACAGGATATCTATTCTTTAGGTCATCATAGAGTTGGTTGAACTCGTGCTCAGAGTATGCCGCAGCAACTTTCATGAAAATACTTGCGACGGTATCTTTAATCTTGAACTGACCTGTACCCTTTCCGGCTCTAACACGAGTTCCTCGGTGAACACGTGATTTGATATTCTGAGAGAGGTGCCATGCACAAAACCCATAGTGAGTCTTTTTATATACCTTTTCAACGGCATTGCGGATGCTTTGGTGCCTATCGAAAATTATGACCAGCTCTTCGTCATTGGGTATGAGCTCCTCAAGTTTCGTCATAAACCAGTTCCATGAGTTGTCATTCTCCGAGTCAACCACTCCCCAAGCAAGAGGATATTGATGGTAATTGCCATCTTGGGCGGTGGCGATGATCATTGTTCCCTTGTATTTCGTCTTCAAAAACGTTCCATCAACCGCAATTACCTTTCTCATTGCTTTAAATCCCTCGATGCACGCGCCCAATGCAATGAAAAGGTACTTGAACCTTTGATCTTCATCTACTTCCAAGTGTGTGACCGTGCCGGGGTTTATTAACTTTATCATGTGCAAGTAGCTAGGAAGAAGCTCGAAACTGACCTCTGGTGCACCCCTAACATCACTTGCTGCTTTTCGTTTGCCCCTCCAAGCTTTGAAGTAAGATATTGACACGCCACGATTTTTTATCATGTCTATCACTCTCTTCGGAGTAGGTGTCTCAAGCTGGCCTGGAAACTCCTTTTTTAACATGTCCGAAACTAAATCTGCAGTTACTTGTCTGTTTCTTTTATCCACCGAACTAGCAGAGCAGGTATGAGTGTTGTAATATGTACGGAGAGAGAAACGATCTGAGTTCGTGATCCTTACAGCTCGTAATGCCCACTTGCAATCCTGGACTGTGCATTTCACCACAAACAACTTTGTGGTTGACTTGACTATTTTATAATCAAAACAAGCTTTTAACGAAGCATCGATAATCAAATTCTTCACCTCGTTCTTGCTCTCAAATTCCTGACCAACTGCAATACCCATACCATCATCGAAACTAAAAGACACAGAACTGTCATATATTGGTAATGGTTCACAATGATCCATGACCGGGTCTACTTCTACGCATGAACGTTGTCATTTTGGAGTTGGGGCAGATGCTGTTGTCTCCTGATTAGGGCGTTCCTCCAAGGTAGGCACGTCGAAAACATCACCTTCGTTGCCTGGTGCTGAAGCAGCATCATAGACCCTTGGTGGCTCCATGTTAACGTCGAAGTACACATCTAATTGCATCCTCCATCTCCTTCAACTTCAAGGCCATCTTTATCATTGTCGTCACTATTTTCAACCTTTTTCAGGAGCTCAACGTATAGCATACTTCTACGTTGTGTCGTTTTACAAAAGTCTAAAAGATAACACTTGGCATCAAAATCATCCAAAATGCTTTTAGGACCTGACGATATTGTACACAACGGAATGTAACTTATTTTTAATTCCGTACTTTTTTGGTCCACATGAATCCTTTTAAATATGCAATCAATAACTTCAGAATATTTCACCTTATCCGGATCATCTAGTAGTATTATGCTCTTGATTTCCTTATTCCTTCTGCACCATTCATATGACCCGTCATCTTTCTCCTTCCATTCTCCATCATATTGAAAATATATGACAATCTCACTCATTTTCCTTCAAAATAAAAATAAGAAAAACAAAAAAAAATTGTTATGAAAGAATTAAAAAAATTTATTGAAAAATCTCCAGCGACAGTATCAATAGCAATTTTTCCGGACCGGCCAGACCGGAACCGGTCAGGCCGGTCCGTGTGCTTGTGGTTTTTCCGGACCGGTTCCGGTCAGGCCGGACCGGTACCGGTCAGGCCGGTCCTGTTCGGGTCAGGCCGGTCCGGAAACCCACAAGTGACTAGTTGCTCGCGGTTTTTCCGGACCGGCCAGACCGGGACCGGTCAGGCCGGTCCGTGTGCTTGAGGTTTTTCCGGACCGGTACCGGTCAGGCCGGTCCTGTTCGGGTCAGGCCGGTCTAGTCACTCGTGGGTTTTCCGGACCGGCCGGACCGGACCCGGTCAGGCCGGACCGGTACGGCCAGCCTGACCGGTCCCGATCAGGCCGGACCGGCCCCGGTCAGGCCGATCTGGAAAATCGCTGGTGACTAATTTGCAAATTTACAGATTTTACAAGCCGAAAATTAGTGAGAAATAGGTTGAATCATTGTTGTTTTTCTGTATTAAACTCCCAAACTATGAATGCCCAACCTTTGAACAACTTCAAAAACGATTTCAATAAAAAAAAATTGAGGGTTTGAGATGAACTTACCAAAATTTTAGAGATTTTACGAACTTTTTGTACTTCCTCTCCTCTCCTTGTGGCTGGAAATCGATACTTGGAATGTGAAAAAGATGCAAGATGTTAACCCGAATATAAGGATGGTCATTTTGGAGAGGATGATGGAGATGAAAAATGATGGTAGTTTTGAGGTGGTGAAGGAGACGAAACCAATGAAAGAACAAAGTGGGTTTCTTCAGTTTTTTTTTTTTTTTTTTTTTTTTTTTTTTGTAAGAGAAGATGGTCCTTCCCGCCTTCCTTCAGATCCTCTTATATATTATATTTCTTTTATTTTTATTTTTTACTTGTAAAGGGTATTTTGGAGAAAACAAAAGCCTCATTAATGAATGAGGTTAGCCCTTGTAATGCTTTCTCTTTGGGGGTTAGTCTTGCAAAATGAATCTCATTTTAATCCCAAATTTGCAAAGCCCCCCAGGACGAGCGGTGAGGCTGAGGTCTTTAGTCACTTTGTTTGGTAAAGGGTGTACAAACGACATGGTTTCAATCTTTATTTTTTTATTCGAGATTAATTAGACGAAATGTGGTAGTAATTTGATCCAAAAAAATTATGTTAATTAATAGATTTTATTTAAAAATTAATGATAGAGTAATGGTATCTATTATTAAAAATTTTATCATGAATATCATGAATTATCAAGTGCCTAAATTTTATAAATTCTGTAAAATTAAAATGATTATTTTTTTTTACTCCTAATAAATTATTTTTTTGTTTCATATGATGAAAAAGATAAAACTTATTTCATGATGTAAATCATTTTCTTTAACGGAAATGATTATTGTAGTAATTATTTTAATAGTTTAAGAATATTTCAATTATAAAAAAAATCAGGGATAAAAATTATACAAAATTAAAAATTCATGAACCAGCGTAATAATTTATCCAAATAAATAATAAAAATCAGAAATCATCTGTGAAGCAATAGTTGGAGCACCAAAAGAAAGAGAAATGAAAAAAAAAAAAAAAAAAAAAGGTGTTTCGGAAACTGACCTGTGAGAGTCGTAGGGTTTTGTTAGGTGAAATTTGGAAGAAAGAGGGAGTGAGAATCGGAAATGTCGGACACACAGTGATAGAGATATATATATATATATGTATGCACATGCCCAAAACACAATTGTTTCATAATTACCTGCAAGAATAATACGCTGCAACAATACAAGAGAAGGACTCTTTTACGTGTCTTCTAAACAATGGGGTGAAAAAAGAAAAAAGTAAGCAATGACATGATAAGTATTTAGAAAAGAATGGAATAGGGAATAGTGTAATCTATGGTAAAAACAAAATAAGACACGGTACGTATTTAGCGAGTATTATAAAGAATAGTATAACACGTGGTAAACAATCTAGAATAAAAAACGTAGTAAGTAGTAAAAGAAAAAAAAAAAAAAGGAAAGTGGAAGACAATACATGCCTAAGAGTCGAGCGAGAAAAAGAAGGAAAGAAGGTTTTAAAGTGATAAACTATTCGCTCTCAGAATATATTAATAGATAAATTGTTCGTATGTTCCTAACTTTTTATATAAAGTTATAATTTGATCTGCAACATTTTTTTTATAATTAAAAGATTCATAAACTCTTTAAAATAGTGTAATTTTGGTACTTTCTTTTCTTTTCTTTTTTTTTCTTTTTTTTACACAAAAGAAAAAGATAAAAATTTGGATGGAATAAATCACATATGACACATTTAAGTTGAATCATGTAACTTTTTTTCTTAATTGCCCTTGTATAGTAAATCATGTGTAATTTTGAGATATTTCGGATTGAATTTTTAACACTTTTTAGTAAAAAGAATCAAATGGCACATTTTTAAAAGAGTTTAAGAACCTTCTAATTACAAAGAAAGATTAAGGATCAAATTGTAATTTTGTGAAAATATTATAAACCAAACGAGCAATTTACCATTTCTCTATATTTTTTTTTCTTTTTTGATTTTTAACATATTAGTATTTGTTTAGAGACGAGTGAAATAGGCCAAAAACCTCTAGTAATAAAAATAGATAGTATAAATTTTTTTTGATGATGGTAAATAGCATATACATAATAAAAGCGAAATTTAGTTCAGTTTTCGATCCGAGTTATTCAGTTTTATTGCGGCCCTTGATTTTCAGTTTTCCATTAGTTTTGATTTTTCCAAGCAATCCTAGCTTAAAACTCGTAAAACGGGTGCAAAATGTTTGACAGTCTTTAATTTTACTTAAAAAATATATAAAAATAAAAATAAAAATAAAAAACTAACTAACTAAAATACCCCTAATAAAGTGAGCAAAAAGAAGTTTGGCTCCACCTTGACTAAAATACCCCAATAATACAACACCTTGACTAAAGGAAAAAAGTACAATGCATATGATCCTCCTCCTATTGATATAAATAGTTTGTTTGAAAAATTATCAATTTGATGTGAAATATTCGAATCAATGCATTATATCATTGCTCTTTCGAGCTTAATCTTGATAAAAAGTACAAAATAAAATGCAGTAATTGTACCATATAACATGTTTTACACATATAAATGAAATAAATAACATGCTTTTTTATTTAAAAAAATTATAATAAATAATAGCATATCTTTGAGTTTTCTTTTAAAATAAAACCTTTTCCTATTTTAACCATCTATTTTCTCTCTCCCCATTTATTGTATTTGGTGATTTGACAACTTATCTACACTTTATCTATTGATCACTTTTTCTATTCATATAATTTATTTCATAATCTTAGGTTAAATTATAACATAAGCTTTTATTTACATAAGGGAATTTTACAAATTATATACTTAGTTCACTAAAATTCCTTACCCAAAAATTTTGGATATTACATACGTCTTGAAAAATATTATTTATCTAGCAAATTTTTCACTGACGTAATAAATTTACTATTTATTTTGAATATCTTAATATCTTACTATTTACTTCAATTATTTCCGTGTAAATGTCATTTACTACAAAATTTCCCCTTTTTTATTGTATACATATTTTTCTTTCTTTCTTTCTTTCTTTTTATTTTAGAATGGGAGTATAACTTGTTTAAAGATTATTATTATTAGAGAGAAGAGAGAAATAACATATTTGAATACTTTAAATTAAAATATGGTATTATTTTTAAATACTAATAATAAAAAAAATACCAAAGTTACCACTACAACTCCTCATCTCTCTCTACTACGGCTTTCTCTATTCAGTTTCGCTAGTATCATCTTGAGAACTAGCATCAACAACATATGGCATCAAGATGTGCTTCGTCGATATATATATATATATATATATATATATATGCATCATCTTGAGAACTAATACAGGACTACCTTGTGATCTTTACCATGGCACCTTGTGAACTTGTTCATGGAGGTCATCGTTGACTTGTGAAGAAGGGGTTTTATTATTTACCCGTACTTGTGAAGAAGGGGTTTTATTGTTTACCCGTATATCAGTTATTTACTAAAAAAATTCAATGATTTATTGAAAAATCCAAGTATTTAATCGTAAATTCTAAGATTTACCCATAAAAATATAGTTAACTTATCATATTTTAAAAGATCTATTATTATCTTCAAAAGTACTTATAAAATATGTTATACTTCTACAATGGGGTCAAGTATTTGACCATCCGATCGATTTTGGACGGTTGAGATGGGGTGATTGCACAAAATTTATTATGCACCCACCAATATCTGATTCTTGCAAATATTAAAAAAAAAATTAAAAAATAAAAAAACTATGATGGAGAAGACGATCGGAGAAACGACAGAGCAACGACGGAGAAGACGATTGGAACGTCAATTTCCTCTCGCCTTTGTTCGAACCTTTTGCGGCTTCCTTCGTCGCCGGTGTTTGCAAGGAAGAGGGGAGGTCACGTGATGGTAATTCGCCATTGCCCCCGGGGGGGTGGTGGGGGACCCAGAAAATCACGCGAGGAAAAGGGTGCGAACTGAGTCGCAATGGTTGACGTAGAAGTCCGTTGGAGATAACTTGTAGGGGTGAAATCCGAGAGAAATGGAATGGGTTGTGCCCAATTCCGGAAAAAGAACGAAAGAAGCTTGAAGAAGAAGATAAAGTCTCAAAACTAGTTTTTTCTCAATATTCTGTAAAACTCCCCTCGAAAACAAACAACCAAAGGCTATATAAGCCACCAAACGACTACCAAACAGTAGCTAAACAAAGGAAACGGAAATAACTAAAAACGACAGCCAAATACAAGAAACGATAACAACCAACATAAAGAAATCAACAAACGACATATAATCAAGAAACATAGGTAACCAAAGATCAAACTGCCCCCCCCCCCCCCCCGGCTAAAGAAAGATTCGACCCCAAATCTTCAAGAACAACTGGAGCACCATCCGAAGGAAAGAACTCGAACAGATCACGCATATTGAAAGTAGAGGAAAGAGCCAAGTCAGGTGGGAGCTCCACTTTGTATGCATTGTGATTGATTTTGACAGAGATACGAAAAGGCCCATACTTGCGGTCACAAAGCTTGGGATGGCGACCTGTCGGAAGGCGATCCTTACTGAGGTGGACCATAACCAAGTCGCCAACGGAAAAGGATTTGGGCTGACGGTGTTTATCGGCAGTGAGCTTGTAACGAGCATTAGCTTCTTCCAGATTACGAGTAACCTCCCAATGAGTTTGGACCACTTGATCTGCAAAATCAGCCGCTGTTTTGTTCCGGAAATGGGGCAAATAAACAAGGTCCATAGTGAAATTCGGCGGTTTCGAGTACACAATGTCAAACGGCGCTCGGCCAGTGGAGCGGTTGACCATGGCATTGTAGGCGAATTCTGCTTGAGCTAAAACAATATCCCATTGTTTAGGATGATCACCCACGAGACATCGGATCATGTTTCCCAACGTACGATTGACCACCTCCGTTTGGCCATCCGTTTGAGGATGATCAGCACTGCTGTAATTAAGTGTAGTGTCGAGGCGTCGCCACAGCTCATGCCAAAAATGGCTAAGGAATTTCACATCTCTGTCCGAGGTGATGGAGCGAGGGACCCCATGAAGTCGCACAATATCCCAGAAGAATAACCCAGCCACATGCTTAGCATCACTAGTTTTCCGGCAAGGAATAAAGTGTGCCATTTTAGAGAATCGGTCAACGACCACCATGACGGAATCCACATGCCGAGCTGTCTTCGGAAGGCCCAAAACAAAATCCATACTAACGTCTTCCCAAATATGAGTCGGAATAGGAAGTGGTGTATAGAGTCTCGTGTTTTGAGCATGTCCTTTGGCGCGCTGACAAATGGCACAATGTTGGACGAAACGGGTGATGTCGCGGCGCATGTGAGGCCAATAAAACCGAGTTTCCAAGAGAGCAATGGTCTTATCACGCCTAGTGTGAGCAGCAAGACCATCGGCGTGAAGCTCGCGGATAAGAAATTCCCGAAGAGAGGACTTTGGGATGCATAATTGGTTGCCCCGAAAGAGAAAACCATCCAAGAGGAAAAATTCACCATGTCCAACCCGATTAGAACAAGTGGACCAAATAGTGGAGAAGTCTTCGTCATTAGCGTATTGGTCACGGAGGTTATCGAAGCTTGTGTTGGTGGAGTGAAGGGTGGAAAGGAGACAACAGCGGCGGCTAAGAGCGTCGGCGACCTTGTTTTGTGTACCCAAGCGATGCTTGAACACAAAAGAGAACTTCTCAAGGAACAAAATCCAATGGGCGTGCATTCGACTAATAGTCTTTTGGGATTGGAGGAACTTAAGAGCATGGTAATCGCTGTGTAAAATGAACTCTTGCTGAAGTAGAAAGTGCTCCCATTTCTTGAAAGTTCGAACGATGGCAAAAAGTTTTGGCTCATATGTGGACCATTTTTGTTGCGCTTCATTGAGTTTTTCACTAAAAAACTCAATCGGGCGTCCTTCTTGAAGCAACACAACCCCTATGCCCATCATTGAAGCGTCGGTTTCGACTTCAAAAGGTTTATCAAAGTCGGGCAATGCCAAGACTGGAGCGTCACTGAGCTTTTCTTTGAGTAATTGGAAGCTTTCTTCTTGTTGGGGACCCCAAGTAAAGCGCCCATGTTTCATGCAATCTGTGAGTGGCACAACAAGAGTACTAAATCCCTTGATGAAGCGGCGATAAAAGGTGGCAAGGCCATGAAAACTCCGGACGTCATGGACGGTAAGTGGCGATGGCCATTCCCGAATGGCTTGGACCTTAGCTTTGTCCATGGCTATTCCATTGGAACCAATAATGAATCCGAGGAAAGGCAATTCATTCGCACCAAAGATACATTTGCCAATGCTAAGGTAGAGTTTATGCTCGCGAAAAGTGGTCAACACCGTGCGTAAGTGAAGAAGGTGGGAATTGAGGTCGGAGCTATAAATGAGGATGTCATCGAAGTAGACGACTAAAAATTTTCCAATAAAGGGCTTGAGAACCTTGTTCATCAATCGCATGAAAGTACTAGGGGTGTTGCACAAACCGAATGGCATGACTTGCCATTCGTAGAGGCCCTCTCGTGTCTTGAAGGCCGTTTTCCATTCGTCACCCGGTCGGATCCGAATTTGGTGATAGCCACTCTTGAGGTCTAATTTAGAGAAGATTCGAGCCCCAGCTAGCTTGTCCAATATGTCATCAAGGCGGGGAATGGGAAAACGATACTTCACGGTGATCTTGTTAATAGCGCGGCTATCGACGCACATGCGCCAAGAACCATCCTTCTTCGGAACTAATAGGGCGGGAACTGCGCATGGGCTCATGCTAGGGCGATTGCTAGGGCGAATCAATTGCTTCATGAGGAGGTCATCAACCATTTCCTGAAGGATCTCGTGCTCACGAGGACTCATCCGGTAGTGAGGCAAATTGGGGAGACTAGCACCTGGCACAAGGTCGATATGATGTTGGATCGAACGCATTGGGGGTAAAGTGTTGGGCAACTCGGTTGGGGCAAGATTGGCAAACTCATCAAGGAGTTGGTTGAAGGCAGCGGGCAATGGGGTGGTGAACGAGGTAGATTCCTTGACCACCAAAGCTAAAGCAAATGGATCCTCTCTCATGCTTTGGTTGAAGGCAGCTCCGGAGATGGCCAAAAGGGTGGCCAGCAGTGGGGTGGGTTAAGGAACCAAAAGAGTTGTTGGAAGGAGGGCTATCTTGCGACCTTTCCACTCGAAGTAGTAACTATTCTCTTTGCCCCGATGGGTGGCGTTCACATCGAATTGCCACGGACGTCCCAAGAGCAAGTGATAAGCATCCATATCCACAACATCAAACTTGACTTCGTCCGCATAGTACTTCCCAATGGAGAAAGGCACTCTGTAAATTTCTTGGACTTTGGTGGCGACACCTTTTTTTACCCAACCAATCTTATAAGGGCAGGGGTTTTTCTTGGTTTCCAATCCCAATGCCTGCACCATAGCTTTGGAGACCACGTTCTTCGAGCTTTCGCTATCAATGATGACATTGCACACCTTGGAGTTGATGGTGCAACGGGTGCGGAAGATGGCGTTCCGTTGAGTTAGTTGGGCCTGTTTTGGAGCAAAAAAAAGCTTCTGTAAAATGCACACAACCATCTCGCCCTCATCTCCGGTGACGAACTCGGCCTCGGCGAATTCATCATCATACTCGTCAAGTTCCTCTTTGCTATAATTGCCCTCACCAAGGAGGCCGAAGGGACGGCGTTGTGAACATTCGTTAGAGCGGTGACCCGGAACGCCACAACGGAAGAATTTTGGCGGCAATGGCTTGGTGTAGGGATTCGGTGGTGGGGAAGGAACTACCACGGCTTTACCCCTGTGATGGGGAGGCGGTGGTGGAGTAGGGGAGGGCGGGGAAGTGTTGGCAGTTGTATTGAGGGCCGGTGATGACCAGTTCTTCTCTAAAGAGTATTGGGTGGAATGTTGACGTGAAAATGGTTGCCTAGAAGAGGTTCGCAACAACTGTTCTTCAGCGCGATGAGCTAAACTGACTGCTTCAGAAAATTTCAACACTGGATGAAGAGAAAATTGATCTTGAATATGATCTCGAAGCCCGCCAATGAACCGAGCGACTTACTGATCTTCGGTCTCATAGATATTGGTCCGAGCATTGAGTCTGTAAAATTCCTCAGCGAAGTCACGCACGGACCGATCCTGCTGACGGCAAAGCTGATACTGGCGGTACAGTTGCTGTTGGTAATCGCTGGGCAGAAACCGAGACTTTAGCAGCTTCCTCATTCGAGCCCACGACCTAATTGGACCCTTTCCTTCCCGGCGCCGGTTAACGAGTACTTGGTCCCACCAAGCGGAGGCACCACCCTTGAGCTTGTAGGCCACAAGCTTGACTTGTTTCTCAACCGGTACATCCATATAATCAAAAAAAGATTCAACAGTTTTCAGCCAATCCAAAAAGTCCTCAATATGCAAATGACCATCAAATGAAGGAATATCAAGTTTCAAACGATAGTCAGATTGCTCACGAAAGTGAGGAGAGCGAAGAGGAATCCATGGAATCGGCTCGAGGGGTGCGAGGAAAATCGCGGTGAGGCTCGAATCTCGAATCTCGGAGGAAATTCCACGGACCGAATAGGATCCCGAAGTTGATGGCGAACGGTGCAAAACAGTGGAGGGGGGGGGGGGGGGGGCAGCACCAAATCTGTTTGGAGGCAGAAATTGGTGGTGGGTTGCAGGGAATGGTGGTGGGTCGGTGATGTCACTAGTTCGGAGATGAAGTGGGTAGTGGGGTGAGACGAGCGGAGGTAGAATGGCGGCGTCTCCAGCTCGGAAGTGAGGTGGGGGTTGTTGAGGAGCGGCAGCCACGGTCAAATGCTCCAATTAGGTAAGGATTAGCCGAACGTCGGTGGCAATGGTTACGTTTCGAGCTTCGAACTTCTCTTCCAATGCTCGAATCGCTGCCCATAAAGTGGAGACATCTTGGGTGGGACCGAAGTTGGGGTGTTGACTGTCGGAGCCGTCGGCCATCGTGAACCCAGCGATGGATTTGAGTCTCTGATACCAATCTGACGTAGAAGTCCGTCGGAGATAACCTGTAGGGGTGAAATCCGAGAGAAATGGAATGGTGTGCCCAATTCCAGAAAAAGAACGAAATAAACTTGAAGAAGAAGACAAAGTCTCAAAACTGGTTTTTCTCAATATTCTGTAAAACATCCCTCGAAAACAAACAGCCAAAGGATATATAAGCCACCAAACGACTACCAAACAGTAGCTAAACAAAGGAAACGGCAAATAACTAAAAATGACAGCCAAATACAAGAAACGATAACAACCAACATAAAGAAATCAACAAACGACATATAATCAGGAAACATGGGCAACCAAAGATCAAACTGTCTCTGCATCAGCGGTGCTGTGGGGGGGCTCCAAACCCAAATCGGGGTGGCGTGGGGTGGGGGGGGGGGGGGGGAACCAATAAACTCATGCGGCGAGGGGGTGAACTAAGTCACTGCGGCGTTGGGAGGAAACCAGAAACTCGTGCGAGGAGGGGGGCTAACTAGTTGTGAGGCAGGTGGGGGCAAACCCAGTCGAGGCCAGGGGAAGGGGGGGCTAGAGGGCTCGACGTCGGTCGAGGGGGGCCTAGGTCACCGTTGCGGGGGGGGGGGGGGGGGGGGGGAGGCAGGGTCGCCAGCGGCAGTCGCGAGCGTCGTACCTGGAATCGATGTTGGCAGTCACTAGAATCTAGGTTTTTTTTTTTTTTTTTTTTTTTTTTCAGATTTTGGTTTAGCAACTTTTTTTTTATAATGTTTTTTATATTTTATTAAAATAATATTTCTGAATTAATTGGATTAGAATTTGGTGTGCTAAAGAACACATGCACCTTCACTTAGATCAAATAATGATCGTTGGATATGACCCCATCAGTGGGGTAAAAAAAAAAGACCTCATTGTTGAATTTCCCTATAAATTATAATATCTCTTATTATAAGTGGAATTTTTCTTTGATTGTAATAAAAAAGAAATGGAGAATCTATGGTGGGGGTGGTTAGTTTCCCTCACCGACAGAGTAAAGATTTTTAACCATTAAATCGGTTTAGTATGATTTAGATCAAAAGAACGCAACCATATTATTGTATATTCTTTATAGATGATTACACTTTAAAAAATAGGGGGAAAAGGAAGAAAATAAATACATAAAGATATTCCCTTTCCTTCACTTTCCTCCCCACAAGCATCTTCTTTCCTTCTTTCTTTCTTTCTTTCTTTCTTATTTTTTTTTAATTCATGATCATGAGCTTGAACTCTACACAGAAATTAGGGGGAAAAAAAATAAACAAGTACTTTCAATCAAACAAGGTGCTAAAATGGAATGTATCATAAATAATTCAGTAAAAATTTTGTATTTTCATGTTCATCTCCAACCTCTTCATCAGTACCAACGTCAAGTTCTAATTTCATCATTCGAAAATGGTGAAGGATCTTTAAAATCATTGATATAAACTTCCATATTTTCTTTTTTCCCCTTGGTTATCATATTTTCCTTCATAATAGATAAGCTGAAAAACAACCAACAAACCAAGAAAACTATTTTTTTTAATTAGAAAATTTATTTTACGTGTTTGGTTAGTGGGTTTGAGTTAAAATTTTTTTATTGGAATTGTTTTGACTTTTCAAATGGCAGTTGAAAAACTTACTGATTTTTCAGAGAAAAAAAAATGAGGCGAGTTTTTTGTTTTGTTTTTTGGTTTGAAATAGGTTACCATATACATTCCTAATGTTAAAGCATTTAGAAATGGAAGAAGCTCTTCATGGGAAAGAAATCAAATTGACCAAGAAAAAAAATGCTTCCGTAATCTCGATAGGGATCAACAATGGCGAGACGGCGGCTAGTTGCCATGAGGATTAGGGAATGCGGAGCTGGGAGACAAAGGAAATTTGATTTCATACTCGTTCAATGAGACTTTCCTCATAAGAAGATTAATGGGGGGGAATCAGATCTTCACCAAGGATGGAGAAGAAGGCCAAATATGGACGAGTATCGGTGAACACATGACTTTCTCCAATGGCAACGCAGTCTTCCTAAGTCACCCAATGATAGTGCTAAGCCAACTTATCCTTCCCACAAGAATGAGAACCATTATGCTCCTCTTCTCCTACCGGGAATCTTTTTTTTTTTTTTAATCTATCATTCAAAAACAATTAGATGGCTTAGAAAACGTACCCATTGATAGGGAAAAGGTGGCGTCGCCCACCTTAGGAGTCCCCATAAAAATTTAGGGTGAGTCTGTGGTAGAGACCCTTTGTCTCTACTGATACATTCTTTTTTTAAGCCGTCGTGATTTAATCGAATGGTTAAAACGTTGTTGGTATACTATATTTATCATACACCTTACCTCACATTACCCTTCCCACCCAAAGTCTTCTCCGTCGCCTGTGACGGACGCTGGCGACCAACCTCCGGCCCCCCACCACCGGCCCCAGCCCCGACCGGTCGGCCGCCGGCGACCCCCCTTTCTCTATCTTCTCTTATTTCTCTCTTCCCCTTTCTTTCTCTTCTCCTCTCTCCCACGGTGACCCACCTCCGGCCCCAGCCCCGGTCGGCAGGCCGCCGGCGACCCCCCCTCTCTCTCTCTCTCTTCCCCTTTCTCTCTATTCTCTTCTCCCTCTCTTCCCCTTTCTCTATCTTCTCCTCTCTCCCGTGGCCCTCCCCCGCCGGCCCCCCAGCTTGCCCGGTGCGCCCCCACCCCAAGCCCCCCCTCCCCCCACCCCCGCCCCCCAGCACCCCTCCCCCCCCCCCGACGACCCCCCCGTCCCCCTCTTTTTCTTCCCCTTTTTCTCTCTTTTTCCCTCTCTCTCTCTCTTCCCGGCCCTCGGCCCCCCCACCCCGACCGCCCGGCGCCCCCCATCCCACTCCCACCCCCGACTCCCCCACCCTACCCCCGACATGAGAAGAGAGAGAGAAAGAGAGGGGATTCGCGGGTGGGGGTGGGATGGGGGGCGCTGGGCCGGGAAGAGACAGAAAGAGGGGAAGAGAGAGAGAGAAGAGAGGAAAAGAGAGAGAAAGGGGAAGAGAAAAAGGGGGCCGTGGGGGTCGTCGAGGGGGGGGGTGCCGGTGGCGAGGGGGTGGGGGGAGGCCGGGGGAGGGAGGCCTCGGGTGGGGGGAGCACCGGGCAAGCTGGGGGGCCGGAGGGCGGGTTGGGGGCCGGCGAGAGAAGGTCGCGGGAGAGAGGAGAAGAGAGAGAAAGGGGAAGAGAGTGAAGAGAAGAGAAGATAGAGAAAGGGGAAGAGAGAGAGAGGGGGGTCACCGGCGGCCAGCCGGCCGGGGTTGGGGCCGGTGGTGGGGGCCCGGAGGTGGGTCGCCGCGGGAGAGAGGAGAAGAGAGAGGGGAAGGGAGAGAGAAGTGAAGAGACAGAGAAATGGGGGTCGCCGGTCGGTGGTGGGGGGCCAGAGGTGGGTTACCGGCATCTGTCGCCGGCGGCGGGAAGGTCGCTGGCGACGGAGAAGATTTTGGGTGGGAAGGGTAATGTGAGGTAAGGTATATGATAAATATGATACACAAATAACTTTTCAACCGTTCGATTAAATCTCAACTGTCTAAAAAAGGGATGTATCGGTAGAGACCCTCAAAGGGTCTCTATCACAGACTTAGTCAAAAATTTATTACACTAAAAAAAAAAATAATTAGATGTTAAAAAATAGGAGGATTTATTCCATCAAAAAAATTTTAAAACTTAGGGCTGTTAAGATAATATATGGAGATGATATTTTGAAAGTTGAATTGGAAATATGTATTTGGGAGGAAAACTTTTGAAAAAGTTATGTGGTTTAGAAAATAGTATAAAAATTTGAATATGTTCAGAAAAAAATATGTAAAATAGATATTATTTTATTCGTTTCGTCGTTACGAGCATTTTAATATAAAAATCATCTTATTCTGATTTGAAATGAAAAAATTACGAATTTTAAAAATTTAAATTTTTTAAAAATAAAAAAAATTTAAAATTCAGATCACAAAATATCATTCTCCATGATACCTCGGCCCTTATTTAAAAAAAAAAAAATTTAAATCTAGAATCAAAACAAAAAATAAACGAAAATTAAAAAATCTGGGGGATCGAATGGCGTATTGGACTTGGAGTGATACGAAGGAAAAGGAAACGCCAAGCGCCACGTGGGCAAAGAATATCACAGGCTCACGCCTCTCTCTCTCTCTCTCTCCTCCCAAGCAAAACATCGTCGTTGTCAAGCCCCATCTCTCTCTTCTTTCTCTCTCTATTTCATCACTCACTCTCTCCCCTCTCTCATAAACTTCCAAACCCTAACCCTAATTCACATGAAATCGTGGCCCCAAATCATCGTCGACGACGGGGTTTCCGACGACCCAGACCTGATTTGATGGTCAGCTTTTCCCCCTCCCTCAAACTCTAGCGGACCGGACAGTCTTCGCGCTTCCTTTACCAAAAAGCTTGCGAATTTGGCCATGGAGGGCTCTGCGGCGGAGGATCTCGGAGCTCCCGAGTCGTGGGAGGTCGCCGATATGGACGAGTCCATGAGCCGATTGATGCTCGCCTCCTCTTCCAAGAAGGACTCCTCCACAAGGCCTTACGACGCCTCCGATTCTTCCTCTGCTTTGTTGTCCGCCGTGGATCCTCCTTCTCCTTCTTCTTCACCTGCTCTTCCTGACGAGAAGTCTTCTTCTGAGGATGTCGTCGGTCAGGTCGATCAGTTCCTTCGCGAGGCCTTGCAAAACCCTAGGGAGCGCTTGTCGAGTAAGCCATTCGAATTTGATTCGCAAACACCATATGTTCATAACTTATATAACGTCTTTGTGTTTAATTCGAACTTGAGGACTGTTTTGTGTTTTTTTTTTAATTATTAATTTTTGTATTTATTATGTTAGTTTTCAGTAGGAATGAAATTCTAGTTTGTCAAAAAAAAAAAAAAAAATGAAATGAAATTCTAGCAAAAAAAAAAACAAAAAAAAAACAAAAATCGGGGATGGTTATTGACGTTGTGTGTTCTAGAGAGAGAGAGATGGGGTTTGGGGAATAAGAGTCTTATGTTTACATTAAAATTTGAAGTCCTTCACAACCATGCTGTGAATAACTTAATGATCGACATTCGTCCCCATAAATTTTCGAGCGTGTTGACCACCATGATCAACACTGTAGCCATCAGTGCATTGGGTAATATTATCACACTGCCATGGAAAAAAAAAAAAAAGAAGTCCATATCGCTGTGACTATTTTACTTGTCACTACCTACATTATCACCATTATCACAATCTGACGCCGCTTTCAATATAGTTTTTATCTCCTTTTATTTTTCTTTTAACGAATTAGTTATGTTGATCGTGGTTGTATAGTAGTTTTTATTTTTTATTTTTTTTATAAGAGCATCTTAATTATGTAGTTTATATGTATTCTTTGCAGTTTTAAGGATGGAGCAAGATGTTGAGAAGTTTATTCGTGATCCTACTCAGCAGCAACTAGAATTTCAGCAGTTGCCGACTTCTTACTTGCGATTGGCTGCACACCGTGTGGCACAACATTACTCACTTCAGTCAATGGTTTTGCTGGACAATAACTTGCCTGATAGCTCTGGTTCCAGAATTATTGTTCGCAAAACAGCCGAGTGTCGACTTCCTGTGATTCGCCTTGCAGACATCCCTGCAAATTTACCATCAGAAGACACTGGTGTTGTTAAGGTTGCAATTAAACAGAGGCCGCAGAAGAGGTCTCAGAATGTCAACAATGCAGATCCAAATTCACTGAAGTCAAACAGTTCTAAAAGTGTTGAAGAAAGGAAAGAGGAGTATAACAAGGCTCGTGCTCGAATATTTTCTGGTAATCCTGCAAGTGTTGGTGCTAGTGGGAGATTAGAAAGTGAACTAAGGCTGCAGGATAATTCACAGCATGGTTCCTTGGGGATTCCAAAGATGGAAGAGAAACCTGGATTGGGCGCTGATATGAGTTCTGGTAGGGGTCTAATTGATTCTTCTACAACTAGTGGTAGAACAGCTAGAAATAGGACAGAGAAGGAGCCAATTGGTAGGTACAGACTGAATAATAGGGTAGCTATATTTCGAGACCGGGAAGTTGACCGCAAAGATCCTGATTATGACAGGAACTATGACAGGTATTGCTATACAATACACATTTTACTTCTCTTTTGGGTGATTGTGATGGGAGTGGGGATGATATGGAGACCTGTTTGCACCCCAAAAGTACTTAAAGGAATTTATTTATTTATTTATTTTACTTGATAAGCACATGATGTCTTTTTTCTCGTTGGCATGTTTAGAGAGGAAAAATCGTCTTAGAACTATCTTCCTATCCTTGTTAGCTTCCTTTAAATTGAATTATTAAACATGATTATTACTTTTTCTCCTTATCTGTCAATTACCCATTGTTTTCGCCGTCTCTTATCAGTCATGTGGCTACATGAATTTGATATTGATTAAATTGTTTCAAGAATTCTGTATGATTATGATGCTTATTAGCTTCATTCATTAGTACTATTAAGTTGTTGCTCGCAGTTTGGTTTTACAGTGTATGTGTGTGTGTGTGTGTGTGTGTGTGTGTATTTCCAGGTATATGCAAAGATTTGATCCTGGGTTTGGGTTTAATGGAGGACCGTACACCATCCAGCCTATGTACACGCCTGCAATAAACTACAACACTGAATTTCCACAGCTTGGCTCGACTCATAGACCTCAGATTTCTGCTGAACCTCAGCCTTGTCCACTTCCTCAACATATACCTGGGCCATGGGCTGCTCCATCAGCCCCTGCAGGGATTGGATATGCTCATCCGGAGGCGATGATTCCACCGTTCAATCCAAATCATGTTGGTGCACGTTCCACATCTGGCATGTATCTGCATACCTCACAATATCCTTGTCAGCGCCCTGGAATACCTTTCATGCATCCTCATGAACATATTCATCAACCTTTTTCTCAGGTATGCAAATGCTCTGTTCTCGTATTAAGCAATAGTAAATTAGCCCATTAATGATGAGCACTTTATTCCTGCTTCTGTTTCGAAGAGGAGATCCTATTCCTCATTTAAGGAATTTTTTTAACTCTTGTATCTGCTCCCAATACCAGCATTCAGTGAACGGATGATGTTATGCTGTGCAAATATACTTTATTCTTTTACGGAAATCCTAATGAGGATCCTTCTTGGCATAGAAGATAAATATACATACCTAAGATTTTGATGGACTCATGGACTCCGTCTTTTCTTTCTTCTTGATCGATTCTATACTGTCTTTTCTTTCTTCTTGAGCCTCATAAACTCTTCCCCTTCGTGATTGCCAGAGGATAACCAATCAACAAAGTATGAAGTGAAATTGCAAATAATCATGTAAAGAGAGAAAACATAATCAGGGATAGTTATGAATAAACCATTAGATTCTCTTGAGTAGAGCTGTCAACTCACTGGGTTTCATTAGCACAGCTGCACTGCTGAGAAATGTGCTTGACATCTCTATACATGAAGATGAATATTGCTTACCGTTTGTTGTCTCTCATAAGCCTAGATACCTAACAGAATTATCAAAGGCTTTCATTTCTAGGGTCAACCATTTGAATTTTGATTTTTTAACTCGTGTGTTTTACAGTCTCATCAACAACAACCTGATGCGAGTTTTGGATTAGCCCGGCCCCGATGAGGGGCAGGGGCCATGCCTGCACCCTGCCAGCTGGAAATCGAACTTGAATTATCTGTTGTGGGGGCTCCCCATTTCTTAATTGGCAGGCGTGCAGGCATAGATAACCGAGGTGGACTGGAATGGATGGTTTAATCTTGTGAAAACTTTTATTAGCCCATTCCACCATTCTCGGTTTCAGTAGATGCTTCTTGCATCTGAGGAATGATGAAGAAGCACACTGGGTTTGGCAAAACAAATTTCTGGGTCTAATCTCAAATAGTTTTGTTTTGCCACTGGTTATGACGAGCGAAATATTCCAGCTCCAGTAAGCATGTGCTCAGCCTGGACAAAGGTATGCCCTTCTTTTTTTAATTTGTTCTCCTTGATAAGAAACCGATTGATATTTGATGAAAATATCAACTACTTTAGGCTTGATCTTTATTTATTATTGGTTTACATCAAGCAATATTCTTCTGTATATTTCAGACCTTTTCTGATGCATGATTCTTTAGTTTTGATCCACAGCACCCGGAGCCAAGGGAGCGCATTGGATGGAAGACATCGCCACAAGCCATTTGCATGGCTGTTAGTAAGTTGGCGTGTGCATCCGGGATTGACAAGAAGCTTTTGACAGTCACCTGCATTTGCTGCTGCAATAGAATTGATGCTTTGATTGCAGTAACAGAACAGGCAAACCATATTCTGTGTCATATGCGTCTGTTTATGTTCAGTAACTGTACTTTGATCGTCATCTGAATTTATTACTTTGACTGTATACCTATTTAAGAAAATCTAGTGCTATTTATTTTTTCCACGTTTTCCACTTTTCTGACGAGAATTTACGAAAAAAGGGTAAGTACCTAAACCTCCTTTATGTGTTTTTGAAATGCCGTCTATTACCGTGTGTTTTCAAGAACGTCATAATCATCCCATGTCTTTACTTTCATGGTATAAAATCTCTTTTGGTAACTTTGGTCAAACTGAGGGTAAAAAGACCATTTTAACCAAGAGATCGATCAAATTTGTGAAACTTTAAGGTGTTTTAAGGTCAGTTAAAATGGTCTTTTGGTTCAAATTTGTTAGGAGACTTTTGACTTAAAATTAAAAATACAGAGATCGTTGTGGCATTCTTGAAAACACAAGGTATAATATGTCCTTGCGATGAAAACAAGGAAGGTTTATGTACTTACTCCTATTGAAAGTGACCTCTTAAAAGGTTAAATGAATGCCCCAGGTCTACAACTTGGTTGGAAGGGATAATTTGTTGGGTTCTGTCAAACTCATGGGTTTGCCCGTTAATTGGTCAACAGTTTTCACGTTAAATTAAAAACAAAAACGTCCTATTAAAAAAAGGAGAGTGAGAGGTTTAAAAAAAAAAAAAAGAAAAAAAAGAGAGAGAGAGAGAGAGCAAAGAGAAAAGGAAAACTCTCATCTTTGTTGGCTCCTATTCTTATGCTTTAACGCGTTATACATTTTACATAGCTTTTCATTTTAGTTTTGAAACTTAAAAAAGCAATGTTCTAATTTTAAAATAATTTAGATAATTTAAAAAGACAATATTGTAACTTTAAAGTAAAAACTAACACATCAATTGTTTAAACCAAATGTTAAAATTTGACAATTTTGTAAATGGCTCTGATTTTACATTCAATGATTGACAATGACCTGGTTAGGATCTATCTAAATCAAGCCCAATATGTTTATGATTCAACATGTCCATTATTAAACAATTCATTAGTAACACAAGTAAGCCAATTAAAATGTCGTCAGTAATGAGGAACATGTACTAAAAGTGTATCCACTATTCATTCCAAAACAATGGAATTGGAGACTGGTAACCCAAGTACAAAAATTTGGCAATAACCATAGAAATTTTGCATTGCACGAGAGATGCTCCAATAAGCGAACACCTTATTCAAAGAAAATTATTGAGTGGTAATAAGTGCACGAGCATTATGGGGAATATGAGAAAAAGTCCCACTAGTTTTTTGATGCCTCACATGAACCCTCTATTTTTTTTTTTTTTAATTATTTCCCCTACCGCAAGTTTGATGCCCACAAACACGAGTGTTGTGTTGTGCCTCTTTTGGTCACCAAATTGTGTCTTTCATCTCCCCATTTTGAGAATAAACTCTCTCAACTTTGGGCTTTAAAACTTTTTCTTCCCTTACCTTCTATTCTTGTTCCCCAAGCAAACTCTTTTTTGTCTCCTTGTTCACAAATCACAAAACTAGTCACTCCCTACATGCAATCCTCTCACCACTTTTACGTGCGCCTCTACAAGTCTTCAACAAATTTCACTCAAAAAGTGATTTCTTTTCTAGAAATGCTAATGATGAGAACCTCTCCTTGTAACGGTTAAAGTAAAGAAAATGGCTCTTGTACGGAAAAAGGGCAGACAAGGAGGCTTTTTGCAAATGGGTTAGCGTTGTTTGCGAGTAGATCATGTGGTTTTAGGGTGTTCTTTTGTTTCCTATATATTGAACCATGGTCTTATGTTTCAAGTCAAAATTATTAATTACCTTCCCTTAATTGCCTCTTTCCGGCTCTCCATCAAAAGACAGGTTAGTTTTGCATCAAACTTTTATGTCATATATATATACACACACACATATACACATAAACACATCTAAATTTGCATAAACACGATTTCCAATTTTTCAGGATTGATGTAATATGCGATCTGTCATTATTTATTCATAAGAGTTTAAAATTTGTCACTGTCCATTAATATTGGAAGATAATAATAGTAATAATAATAATAACTCATTATCAATTGAATTAATACAGAAAAGTTCACATCTTAGCACGGGTGCCCGTGCTCAGAGAGCTGAGGATGAGGAAACTAATGATAATAACTCACTGTCACTCGAATTAATATAGAAAAGTTCACATCTTAGCACGACCCGTGCTCAGAGAGCTGAGGAAGCCATGTATATTAATCTCATGTTAGCTTTTCTCTCATTCTTGTTTCCTCGAGGCTCTATTTTATTTATTTATTTTTTTCAGCTTTGTTTCGGAGAATGAATAAAATATGTGAAAGTAAAAGTGATATTATTTGTTTATGCCTAAAATAAATTCTACAGTATCATAGTTTCATGACAGCAACAAATGATTTTCAACTTGAGAGCATTATTCTGTTTCAAAATTTCAGGTGTAACACAAAGTAGTCTGAGATGGAGAAGCTGAACTCGGAGCTATATTTGCAGAACTGCTGCATTATCAAACAAAATGAAAAGTTAAGGAAGAAAGCGCAAAGACTCAACAAGGAGAATCAAGCTTTGCTGACTGAGCTGAAGCAGAAACTCTCCAGAGCAAATTCCAATCAGAATCCTAGCACTGAAAGTGATGTTAGCTCCACTTCCTCCTCGGGTTCGATCAATTTGAGCAAACCATGATCATCCAAGTGTATTTTGTCTCCCAGAAAAACCACATTCCTTGAGTGAGAACTGTCTTGATGCGAAATAATTGCTTGTATCTAAGCTTCAACTTGAGATTTTATTACCTAGCCAGCCATAAGTGTTATTTTGGAGGTAAAAAATAATGTGTTGAAAAGTAGAATTATTTGATGGAAATATGGAAAAGCGCTCACTATATACCCATTATCTTCCTCTCTCGTGATAAACTCTCAAATTTCTCGAAATGCCAAATATTTGGATGAAAGAAAGAGAATGAAAACATAGAATAAATCTCAGAAAGGCTGAATAGCAACTTACGAGTCCACATTTAACTTCTTGTCGATGCTGGAGAAAGTTCTGTAGAATGCCTTGAAATGCTGGTAAGCAATGTCGATATCTTCCTTCCCGCATATCTCTCTTACACTGCAGTTTAAGATGGAAGAAAACTATAGTATCAACGATCTAACAATACAGATCCAAGCTAACACAATAATATTCTTCTATCTCGATGAGTCAAGAATGCAACGTTCTTTTCTTTTTCCCCATGCTAATTCAAGCCACAAATTCCGCAATAGGTTTCTCCAAAAAAAGTTGATAAATTAAGTACATATTAAGAAACACTATACGATTGTCCACGTACTTTATGCGGAACTTAATGCAGTCCACTAAGATTAACCAAAAAAATTAGACTAAATTCCATAACCGATTGTTCCCATACAAGGGACTGATATCTATCTACCTGTGCATGGAAAGTTGAGGAATGCCACAATCAACAGTGCGGATGCCAACCCCTGAAGCAAGAATAGGGCCTATTGTAGATCCACATCCCATATCATTTCTCACCACAAATTCCTACACAAACGTGATAAAAGTAAGAAATTATTGCTCATTGTCGTGTGAAAAACTTAAAAGCATTTAAATTAGAAACGACGAAGGCACTCAATACACCTCATTCAAAATGCTTCAAAATAAATTAATACGAAAAATGACTAAATTTGCATTATTATTCGCTTTATGTTAACATCATCTGAGGAACGATAAATCTGCAACCAAGTGCAAACTGATCATTGTAGATGCTGGGGATCTACTGTCAAATTTTAACCAGAGTTAGAAAAAATGAAATGAATAATCAATGGGGTCCTTGGATATCGCTTATGAAATTCAAAAAACATCATGGACACAAAATAATCAAGTCAAAAAGAAATGAAAGAAATTAAAACAACAATACCGAAATTTAGAAAGGTTCGCCAGAAATGTGCTACGTCCTCTGTGCGTGTCGTTTCATCACTATATATGAATATTTATGAACACAGTGATTTATAATTTCTGAGTATATTCAGACAGCGTCAGAGTAGGACAGGATCAGAAGAGAGAAAAAAGGTCCCTGTATGAAGGGGGTCTTCTTCTATTTATAGAGGAAGAGTAGTGGGTTTGAACCCGTAGTTCGCGGTGAGCGGTTTTCGCTTGATGTCTATTAGAACACATGTAAGAACGCAAGTTATGACGTGGACTTGGCGGTTACCAGAGTGGATTTGATCATCGATCGTGGGTTTGGCAGTTATCAGAGTAGATCTGATGTGATGTCATCGTCAATCGTGGGCTTGTCAGTTATCAGAGTAGATCTGATATGACGTCATCATAGATCGTGAGCTTGACGATTATGGAGATTAGCCCTTGTAGTATTCGTTAAGAACGAGCGACGAACGATGAAACGAATAGTCAAAAGTCCAGGGGTTTATCTGCCGTTCGTGGCTTACGCTAGACTCAAACGTTTACCCGATCCATGTTTGAACCGACTGGTCTGCCGTTTGAGTGCGAACAATCATTGTTCATGATGGAACGAACTGAGATAATAGGTTGGGTCTGGCCCAACTACATGAAAATATCAAATAGGTTGGGTCAGGAGTTCATTGTTCGTTCGACGAGCAATCGAAGGCTAACGGTGTTATGGGAAGGCAAAGTCTAATCTCAACAATCACTTGAAAAGCGAAGTTACAGTAATTACAATGATTTCTTTATCCGTTATGGGTTAAATCTCTAACTTCTTCTACATCTTTCTTGGATCACACACGCAGTACTCTTTGATCATAATTTCCAGTACGAGTACTGCATCCAACACATAACTCGTGGCTGGTCGAAAACATTGATTCTCCTGTTGAGATCTAATGTTTTCTTCATATATTTCCAAAGATATTTTTCTTGCGATAGTTTTGTATAGGATCTATAACTTGCAATGGTTTAGGTGGACATCCTGGCAAAATGGCCCAAAAAAGGATCGACTTTCCTAATCAAGCATTTAACTTTTTTTGGATGAAAGAGGGAATGACAGTTAACATGATATTACGAAAAGAATGAGTAGGGAAAAGTAGTTATTCAAATACACTAGGTCAGCTCCAGTGAGTGGGCCACTTGTTCAAGGACTCGATTCAATTTAGGACAACTAAAAAGAATAACCAAAATGGGCAGCCTAATAAGAAAAATTAATGTACCTGAGTAGGAAGATTATGAATTCTTCCGACTTCTTTGAAGAGAAAAGATGTGACTCCACTAGTAGCATACCGCTGGTTAGCATTGTGCTTGACAACAAGTCCCTTTTGCATCACAGGTCGGTGGTGTTCTTCATGCTTATCCACAAAATTCGGGTGAACTCCATGAGCCATATCTGCAGAAACTATAGAAAAAGCATCCAATTCCAGTTTAGAAACTTCTTTGGCAACATTGGAATCATGGCTAGAAACTAAATATCAGAAAAGCTGCAAACAAGACACCTGTATTCGTATAGGTTCCTATGTTTGGCAAATCAACTGGAGTTGAAAAACTCCAACTTAGTTTTTGTCCAATTCTAAAAAGTCAACTCAGTTTCATTATTCACATTTCCAACTATAACTTACAAACTCAAACTTTAGAAGTCCATAACTTTGCTCTCCAAATGAGATTATTTTTTCTTTTAAATTGAGTAGAATTTCGTGATGAACAAAACAAGATCCATATTGCTATTTTTTTTTTTTTTTTTTGCCTGAAAGCGATTCAAGTATTTACACTTTTTAACTCCAAACAGCCAATTGCACAGCCAAACACCCAACTCAGCTCCAACTCAAAATTTTCAACTCAAGCGGACACCCCAAACGCAGGCTAAAAGTTTCAATGTGAAAGACCTTGCAATTTTGGATCAGTCCCATATTGATTAGACGTAGTGAAGACTACTAAGTTCGTTTCTCTCTCTCTTTCTCTTTTTTTTTTTATATCTTTACATTTCTGTTTCAAGGAAGTCTGATGTCCATGTGTTCATATTCTAATGTAAATAATCTTGTTTTTGTACAAAAGTTCAAACGGTGTCAGTATGGAAAGAAGTACCCTAGAATTTCTCTTTTCATAACATAGAACTCATCTTTCCTTTTGATATTGATAAAATCATCCATGCGACTAAAATGATATTTGTATAGTGTGCATATGATCTCACCTACGAAATCTACATAAATGCACAACCAAAATAATGAGACCAAAAAAAAAAAAAAAAAAAAAAAAAAAAAAACTAAGGAGGGCTCATCAACGCCAAATTTAAAGGGTGCAAACAAAATTATACCAAGAAATGACTGGCGAATAGCTCGCTCATAAGCACCTTCACCAGCATACTTATCGGCTAGGCAACTGCTTATGCGCCTTATGGCCTGAAACATGGTTGGCGCACCAGCACCCTGAACTGAGCCTGAACCGACCTACACGAATAAGATTTAGAAATGTGCTAATATAACATCTCTGCACATATGTTTTAATCTGACAGAGACAAAAGAGAGGTTGGTTCGAGCAGGAGAGAATAATATCTTTAAAGCCTATGAACAATACCACATGAAGGAAAGTTAAATTATGTTGTGAGAAGTAAAATTTACTCAACAAAAAGTTAGACCAATTACCTCCTCATTATCAAATAAAGCAACCATCCGGATAGCATGTTCACTTGATAAATCGTTATTAGATTTAGAAGAGTCGACGAGAGCCCTTAATGCACAATAACTTGAAGCAAGATTATCTAGTCTTCCCGAAAAAATAAATTCATTGTTTCCACCTCCTAAGCAGCTGGGTTGAGTATCGCAAACATTCAACTCAATGTCCACTATGTCCTCAAAGTCACAACCGAGCTCATCTGACAAAACCTGGTCGAGAAAATCAGTGACAGCGTCAATACTCTTATTATTTATTTATTTATTTTTTTAATAATAAAAAGTCACTTTATTGATAAAAGTCAACATAAGGAAGGGGGACAAGATGTCAATAAAGAAACAGAAGTTATGAGATGAAAAAGAAGAACAAAACACGGTACATCGAAAGAAATAATAGGAACTAAAACAAAAAATCAAAATTCAGTGGTTTGCAATCACATTATATATCTTTATATAATTTTGTTGTGAAACAGATATTGCAAGAGCAAAATTTATCAATCAACAACAGAAGTATTGTTCTTCATACAGTAAAGAACCTAGAGTAGAAAAGGAAGGAGATTATAGGCACAAAAATCGGATAATATGCATCAGATAAAGATTTTAAACCCAAAAATTGTATCAAATCATAAGTGGTACCTGCATAAGCAATGGATGGTGGGCATCTTTACTTTTGTCTTTTGACTCGAGAGATGTTTCCTCCAATTTTGATGCAAGTAATGGAATGAGATGAGTCTCTAGATTTGGTTTAAATCCATCCTTGTTCACCGTGCTACAAAATGAAATGAAAATGGAAGCCAACGGTAACAGAATGAGAAAAGCAGTAAACAGATTTGTTTGATAGCATCTAAGACCAGTAACAAACTACTTGTGGTTAATTATTAGCAAAATTAGTCCTCCTGTATAAATAGCTTTTCTACTCTAGCAACATGGAGAAAAAAGGCTTCCTCAAATAGACTAGAAAAGGACATTGGTTTGGCGTGAGAGAGCAGACCATGTGGACCAACATATTTAGAACTCTATATTTTCAGTCTTAAAATCCTAGCATCTAGAAATATTTAACCAACGAATACCATCAAAATTAATATAAAGACTTTCATAAAAGAATCATTAATCTAGATAGAACTTAGAAGCTACAAAATGAGTAATCTGAAAATAAAATAAGTCAAAAGAACCAGTGGCAAACCGGTCAAGATGAATGGCAAGCGTTGGTATTCGCAACAGAGGCTTCTTGACTTTCACAAGCTTGTGCAAAAAGGAACCATTTTTGCTTCTCACTATAACTCTTCCTGCCACGGTTAAATCTCGGTCGTACCAAGTATACCATAAACCACCTCCATAGGTTTGCACATTGACCATGAGATAGCCAGCCTTTGATGATGCGGATTTGGGTTTCAATTTTAGGCATGGACTATCTGTGTGTGCAGCAATCACGTGAAAGCCATTGCCAACTGCATATCTGAGAAACTAGGAGAAACCTTTGATTGATAATTGCTACTAATATTATTGAAGAGGCCCACTATAGCGAGGGGGATAAAAAGTTAAATAAATAAACAACTGTATAACTATGAAAAACCTAGAGAGATTAACATGTAAATTTAAAACCAACAAATACCCTAGAGACGAACACGAATCATGTCCATTTCCTAATTCAAGTGTAAAGTTTTTAAATGCCCATAGCTACAGTTCTACTCACTGTTCTCCCACAGCAAATGCAACCAAAGAAGACATGTTCCGTGTAAAGAAATAGCGGCCACCAGGTTTTAGGTTCCATTCATCATTCTCCTTCAACAGATGAAAACCAGCAGCAATTAGTTGTCGTTTTGCTTCAGCTACAGAAAAGACAAAAGCAAAACATTAAAACAAAAAGGTAAACAAATAAACTTATACTTGAAAATAACCAGAAGTGCATGCACCATTTCCTTGTTCAAGCAAGAATCTGAGAAATAAATATTATAAACAATGCATAATTAGAACTGAAGACGCTTTTCTTTTAAAAGTTACTACAATACAAAATTGCAGGGAGAATACTCTCATGTAGCCTAGAAAAGCTCAATTACATGTGCCCTTATTTGTGAGAGAGAGAGAGAGAGAGAACTATACGGTTTTTCACTAAGTTAGAAGGAGACAAGATGGATTAAAATTACACTCAAGAGAATTAGCAATGATAGCATAGTAGTCCATGTCCGTATAATTCATATATAACTACCCATTAACAGTTGAACCCGAAGCAATGCTAAAACAAATGCTACCGGTAATGTTATGATACCATGATCTCAGTACTACAGGTCACAAGTATATGCTATAATTTTAGATGAAAACACCTTGTTTTGGTGGTACGATTTTCAATGAATCTCACTATCATACGTGTCTTTAAATTTTATCAAAAATTGCATAGTGTTTTGGATCATTATATTCTTGTCTGAGTCTCCGCATGGGTCTTGAAAGAAATCCCATTACCACATAGTTCTTCTTCACATGGGCTTGGCATGTGAAACTAGAAAATTTGTCAAGACCCATGTGAAGACCCAGTGATAGACTAATCCAATACAATACTCAACAATACTAACAAAAGTAATGCAACGAAAAAGGAATCTCAACAAATATCTAAAGACCAATATGATCTCAATATTCACCTCATCCAAAATAGTACGAGCAAATTAGTGCACCAATTATTATTCCGTTATAGTGAATAGCAGAGACTTGTCACCTATAGCACTAGCATAGTTCATTTTGAAGTTCTATAAATAGATCCCCAAAAATGTATACGAGGCACCACGTTTCTTCAAACGAGCTCTTGTATAGTCTCTGATAGAAAGCCTACCTCTCTTAGTTCCCTTGTATCCCTTCTTCCTTATCTCCCCCATTCTCTCAAAACACTTGTAAGCCTCCACCAAGAGCTCCCAAAATATTCTGAAGTTTTAAACTTTCAACGAAATTCTATATTCAAAAATTTTCTTATATAATATATGCGTTTGGTTTTTAATGTATGGAGTAATTTTCTTTTGATCCAGTCCTATCCACTATATCATGCTTGAATGTGAACAATTATCTAGGTAGCATACATATAGATGTAGTCTCATATCCAGTAAGGATAATGTTACATATATTGACTCCAATTTTCATATGTGCCAGATATCTCCGACACTTGTACTTATGATAGTGCTGGCCTAGAGACCATTAATAAATGCAAAGTAATATTCTCCATTAAGGTCCTACATGTTACATGACATCCATTCGATATAAATAATGACTTTGAAAACGCATAACAACAAAGAATACACTTATTCATGTGTAACGTGTTACATCTTTTTTTATCATTCCACATACAATAATTACACTTTTATTTCCGTATTTAAATTAGAATTAAAAAGCAACGACTTAAAAAAAGAAAAAGAAAAAAGAGCAATGTACTTTGGGTGTACCAGTGGCGTGAAACTGAGTCCATGACTCGTTGAGATAGTCCAGTAAATCCCCAACAATCGACGCAGTACTCGCTCCGATCCCAGAGCTCTAAATCACAATCGCAAATTTCATTTCAAAACTTCCACATTAGTATCATATATTGTGTGTATATATATATATATGTATGTATTTTAGAGAGAGAGAGAGAGAAGGAGGAGGAGAAGAGAGAGAACCTCGGGGACATGATCGGAGACGGAGCAGAGGAGAGGAGTGGCGGAGAAATAGCGAGTTGAGTTGAATTTGAAGGAAGAGGAAGCCAACGGTGAGCGAGTAAGCTTGGGTAAGAGAAGGGAGGGTTTGAGGGTCGCCGGAGACTGGAGGAGCTGCAGTCGAAGTTGCAGCCCAGTTATCGTCGCCATTTTCCCCTCTCTCTCTCTCTCTCTCTCTCTCTCTATGGCTGTGCTGATGGTCTTGAGAGTGCCTTGCGAGGAGTGGAAAAATTAAGGATAGGATTTCTTGCAACTCTGCCCCCTAAGTTTGTTTATTTTTTACCAAAAAAAATTTTTTGGTTTTTTTTTTTTTTGGACAAATTTACCCTAAAATTCTAATTTTAATAATTTATCCTCAAATTTTCTGATTTGTTGTATATGTTCTATTTTACTATTTTTTTTTTAATGAATCAAAGACTTAAGTTTAGAGAATTTGCATTTAGGGTTTTAATTAGATTTGAAAATTTTTAATCGAATATAAGATTTTTCTATCTTTAAATGAGACACAATGGGCTTTTTATTATTAATTTATTAGGAAGTTAAGTAAAAGAGAAAATTGTCTAAACAACTACATTTTTTTCATTTATTTATCAACATGACGCAAAATCCTTCCTCTTTACTTTTTCATCACAAATGTATGTTTTACTACTTTTTGTCTGATCAGAGTTTATCGTTGATTATATGGTGTGTTTGGAACTCAGATTCCAACTCAAAATTTTCATATCAGTTTTTGTCTTTTTTCTGAAAATTCAACAAAAATTATAATTAGTTTTTGAAAAGTTAACCAACTCCAACTTAAAAATTTCATCTCCAACTAATGTACTAAACGGAGGCTTAGTTTTTCCCTCCTCTGTTTTCACGTATGTTATATTCTCTCTCTATAAAGTTTTTGTTTTTTCCCCAATCTCTCTCTAAAAGCTTTTAGTTTTTCTTAGATTTGTTTGTCTAAAAAGGTTTGTTTTTTTCTCTTGAATTGTCATCTTCTTTGTATGTTGTGTTTCTTTTTTCTTTTTTCTTTTTTCTTTTTTCTTTTTTCGTCATTTTCTGTATGTGTTTATTGTTGTATTTATCTCAGTTTTTTATTTTTTTATTTTTTGAATTTTTTTAGGGTTTTTTGATGGCCATGTCCCGGCCCGAAGACGGGGATAGTGACATGGAAGGGTTTAATTAAAAGTAAATACGTTAATAAAATCATCGAACAAATAAAACACATAATATTTCAAAATTCACCAACAGTTTTAAATAGAATTCTCATTTTAAGCTTTTTTAGAAAACAAATCAGAGTTGGACTAGAAAAGAATTGTCCATTAAGTCTACCAATTTATTTATAGAAAA
This sequence comes from Ficus carica, assembly GCA_009761775.1. Lineage (NCBI taxonomy): Eukaryota > Viridiplantae > Streptophyta > Magnoliopsida > Rosales > Moraceae > Ficus > Ficus carica. The sequence continues at coordinate 3,980,477 of CM019740.1, read as the reverse complement.
CCGTCAAAGTTTTTCTTGAGAAAATAGGTTTCGAAAATCCAACCTCCGGTATCATCTCACAAACAAACAAAACAGAAAATAAGGCACAAGCATCCAAACCCAGTCCACAGAGAGAGTATTTAAGTTTACAGACTTTGAAAATAAAAGACTAAATATAGAATATAAATAAATAACTACTGGACTGCAGTGGCCTTATAGTACTCCTAATTAATTGGCGCCACTCCCAACACCTCCTCTGGGGGGGTCAAAATAATAAAATGTGAGCAATTAGCACAATAGGATACACTTGACTTATTTAAAATAATTATTTCAAAAAGAGTTAGTCTAGGATATGATAAAAAGAATAAGGCCAAATCAATGCAAAATAAATAAATGCATAAATAACAATAATTGAAAATGCTAACCTGACAACAGCCAATCGACAACAAGACACACGCTGGGTGTCTGAACAAGGCTTACAAGCAAAATTATCAACCGTCAGTGTCTAATCGGACAGCGTTTGAAATTTCATTCCACAAACTCAGACGAAAACATTGTAGGAAAAATCAGATCCGATATCAGAGTTACGGCGCAGCGGAAGTTTTAAAATTTTTATGCCGTTTCCGGAAAAGAAACTCATGATGCATATAACAATAAATTAAATTCATGATCAAGCGTACCTTATTTCTTGGATTCCGGAATTACTAGAACGTTTGACCAACGTGTCTTCTCTACTACTCTCGAGTTCCACATTTCAGAGTGTGTGTGGGCATACGTTCTATGAATCCAAGCGACCGGTAATGTTTTCTGAAGTCTAGATCCTTCCTTCTCAATTCCGATGTTCCTCGTTGAGAATATTATCCAGCTTCTTTCTTCAAAACTACAAAACAGGAACCGGTTAACCTCCTATGAAAATTATCACTCGGTTTAACCTTCCTCACAGTTTTGATTCAATAGAATTTTCTCTCTTTCTCTCTCTCACAAGATAGCCGAATTTTATGATGTAGAAAAAAAAACTTAATTGTTTTTCTCTCTACTCTAAAAAACGTTTTTCCTCTTATGAATAAGCAAAGGGTTAGTTTTTCAAGAATTTCTAGCCTTTATATAGAAGTCCAATCATTTTCCAAAATTTATCTCATTCTTGAAAAATAATTAATAATTATTTTTCTGGATAAATTTTGAACCAAAAGATGATACAACTTTAGGGCTAGATTCATTGAACCTAAAAACGTTTTTCTAAGGGGAGATTATCCCTCAAAAAATTTGGCCACAAGGAGAATTGAATCTTGATTGGTGGTTCAAATCTTTAATCAAGAATCTAGACTAGTCAAAAGATCCTAGTCCTATCTAGATTCAAATTTCTTTTAAACCTTTTTGAATTTAAATAAGATTCACTTAATTGAATAAATATTTTCTACAAACATCAACTATATTAATTAATTTAAATCAATGGAATATTTCAAATTTTCTTTCCTCACAAAAAACCGTGCACCTCTTTTAAGGAAAGAAAAATCCATCAAATAATCTTCATTATTTAAATCAATTAATAATTTAATGTTAGGAATATATTTGAACAATTTTGAAACAAAATTTTCTTCCCTCCACTCATTAAAAACCGTGCACCTCTTTTAATTAGGAGAGAAAAATTTTGTTTTCCAAAATTAAATAATTCAAACACAATCTTATTTCCAAAATTCCATTAACCAATCACATGTTGACAAATCATTTGTCTACAAATTTCACATGTCCAATCCTTTCTGGATTGCATGTTAGAGAGTACCATGTCTTAATAGGCATTACTAAATTCCATTTAGATTTACCGATCTCATTAGGAATAAATCCAGAGACGCTATATGGAACTATATGAGCTAATAGAGGGACCCGATGGAATTATGTAAAGAGGCTCCTATGATTGTAAAAAATTAATTCCAAATTAATTATTCATCAATTATCAACTTCAAAACTATTCCACTAAAAGTTTGAAGCTGAACTCTTGTTTACATACCGTATTACGAAAGCTCTCTCACATAGTGCTTCTTTTATGATTTATTCATCGCTTACTTAATCCCCATATGTTATCCATGATTGAATTAAGGACTCTTTCCGTTTTACCTTTTTAATCATTTTAACTTAAAGTTCCATTATTCTCTATTGAAAGAACCACCAATTGTAAAACCATACAATTGGTAAACCACCAGAGAACACAAAGTAAATCGATGGCCAAGATCTTATTATATTATCTTTCAACCCCCGAATAATGCCTTTAAGTATATAACATTTATTATCATTAAGATAACTATGGATTCCATATCTATGAATCTTGATTTCTCCATCCATAAGTCATGCACCCAAAACACAAGTATATTGACCATGAATTAACAGTGTCTCACCTGTAGTGCATTAAAGTACATAAGTCATGGATACGAATTTAAGTGATCATTTCAGGATTAAGATTAATACAGGATTATAATCAAAGCGTCATTGATTCTTATAAACGAAATTATTAAACCGAATCAATTAACACTTTAGGTCCAGTCCAATGTCATACCTCAATACTGGTATACATTAAAGTTTCTACTCGGAACCTATCCGATGGTCAAGACAAACCATCCCTCCAAGGAAGTAGACAACATTTACAATCTTATCATAAATAAGATCCCTAAATCTTATTCCATCGATTGCAGACTATTTATTTAGATTGTTATTAAATTACCACGTCTTCTACGTATACCCCGTATACATATGGTAATTCGATATATTACCAACAGCCTATGAGTATTTTATGTTTACTCAAAATAATCATACAATCAACAAATGAAAGTAAATAGGACACAACTTATTAAACATGAATAACTTCCTCTTATTAATATCAAAAATGTCATATTTACAGAAAATCCAAAATATTGATTTTCTATCCTTAAGGCACATATAAATCCCAACAAACATCCCAAGTCTCAAACACCTCACTTGAGTCTATCGAAAATAATGTATCTACATATATATACTTTTGACCCAAAACGTTTGATACATATATATATTCTCCATTTAAAAAAGTTTTATAAATCATTTGATTTCCAAAATGATTTTCAAAATCAAGAATTCATAGCAGCAGTTACAAAAGTGAGTTTGGGTATCCTACCTCGAAAGCAAATAAAATCTACCGATAACTTCATGAATACCGAGGCTCCTCGCTCCGTTCACCAAAACCTTAAATCAAACCACACGTTACAAGACAAATCTTAATCAAACTAAATATGATGTCTAATTAGTGTGCTTAACTTAATTTTAATTAATTTACTAAAATCTCGTAAAAACGTGCAAATTTTCAAAATCTTGTTTAAAATTTTTTTTGTTTTTTTATGCAAGAAAATTCATTATCAAAACATTTGAAGTGTAGTTCAATCAATTTTAAAATCATAGGAACAAAAATCGGAAAGTCGGAAGGTCGAAAACAGGTTCGAGGCTAGCTGGCCCTGCAGACATGGCAGCCTGCCATGGCATGTCTGATTGATCGGACTTGCTCACTTGCCAACCTAGCCACAGCAGCTCCGGTTGACCGGAAACCACCATCTGGTTGACCGAACGTTACATTTTCAGAAAATTCCTAGATTCGGACCTGCTCGAACCGAACCAAAAAAATTTTGTTTTCTCCTGCCAATTTCCATTAAAATGCATAGAAAAGTTAGAAACACTTATATAAACCACTAGATCATCCTTCTAGCTCGAATTTAACTAAGAATTACATATGCAGAAATATAAATTTTAAACAAATCAAAACACGAAATCAGTTGGCTCATTAAGGGGAGGCGACGGCTCATTGGTTGAAGCTTCAGAGGGGCAAGTTCAATGCAGGGGGACTCTGGCACGACGATTCCAGATCTGGCGAAAAGAGCTCCGATTAGGGGGATGGAGGACCTGCAACGACCCTTTCTTGCTTTTTCCCGCTTCATGTTTTTTACTTTTTTTTTCCCTTCTTAATTGGCTTAAAAAAATAAATGGCTAAACCAATTATTAAAAAAAAAATGAATGGTTATGATTTACTTTGGTGAAATCAATGATTTATGATTTATTAGTGTATTTTAGTCATTTTGAATTCAAATCTAACAAAGTTAAGGATATGGGTGTTTGTGTTATTAGTTTTAATTAAGAGGATGTTTCTGCAATATTGAGAAAACATAGGGCATGCCAGTGTACTTCACTCTAAATCTAGGACACCCATGAAAAAGGAATCAACATCCTCTGTCTAATTTCGATGTCCCAAATGGTATCTAATTAATTAAGTTTTGACAAATTATTGCAAGAAGTTAGTTTTTAAGGTAAAAAAAATAAGTTATAAAATATTTTAAATTTTTTAACGTAATGTGACTTAATGTTACTGATTAGATATTATTTAAGATATAAAAAATTAGACAAAAAATGTGAATCCATGTAAAAGAGCCTAAATCCATGGGCTGTTCGGGTATTTTACCTCCGCGTTTCAACATAACGTGTCAAATTTTCGTCTTACGAGCCAACGAGAAAATACCCGTTTGTTTTATTTCTGCAGAGTGCAGGGTCACACTTTTTCATCAATGGCGGGAACAATCCAAACCCTCATTCTCACACCTTCACCCACCAAATCCCTTCTATTTTCTCATCGGAACCTACATTTTCCGGCCAAATACGCCATCTCACGCCCTCGCTCCATTTCTCCTTATCGCCGCCGCTCGTCTTGGAGCCCCATAAGAGCCCGCGACTCGTCCAATCTGGTCCCGCTCTGCCTCTAATTCTGTCATCTTGCACTTTTGTTTGGCTACTGAGAAAACGCGAAAAAATAATAGCCGAACAATCGAGTTAGAATTTTGGAACCATTACTGCCCTTTCGTCTGACATGAATGTTGCTTAATAGTAGTTCGATTTCTTTCCTTACATCGTTGAATCTGAAATTGAATTCTGCTTCAGATAGAAGGTAATGGAGAAAATCTTGGTCAGGAATCGGATTCAGCTGAGGGATTACCTTGGGCGAGACCATTATTGAATTTCGCGTCGAGTAATTTTCTACCATTAGGTAATATACTAATTGTGTATATGTATATATAGTTATATGTATGTATATTTGTGTGTATAAATTTAATATGCTGTATATTCTTGATTAAGATTTTCTTCTCATTTGTATATTATGTGCAGCGCTTTTGGGTGGAGTAGCATTAGGGCTTGCAAATCCTAGCATAGGTTGTCTTGCTGATAAATTTTCTCTGTCAAAATTTAGCACATTTGGGATATTCATTGTCTCAGGTTTGAACTTTTTAGTTCACGGTACTCAAGTTTCAATTTTCTTGAGTTATATATGATTTTCCTACATATATATACACATATAGTTATGGGTTTGAGTTTTTTTGGTGTTTGCATAGGATTGACATTGCGCAGTGGAGATATTGGGGACGCTGCAGAAGCATGGCCTGTGGCAATTCTTGGTCTAGTATGACATTTAACTTTCTTACATGCCTTTAAGCTTTTCGTAGGTTCGTTCTTCATGATTTTGTTTTTCTCTCCAGATATTTATTTGGAATCAAAAAAATTTGTTAGATAGGCAGTTTTTGGACATTTATTTAGAGAAAATGGCCAAACTTTTTTTTTTTTCCAGGAAAATAGATGGTGTCCGTTAAAATGTTGACTCACCAGAGTCAATCATAATTGACCAAAGTCAATCATGATAGACCATAGTCAATCGGTGATCGACCGGTTAAATCATGGTTATCCATTGGTTGACCATTTTAAAACAAACGGCCATTTTACAAAACTCGGGACACATTTAAAAAAAAAGCACACACATACACATTAAAAAAGGCCATTTACCCACGTATCCCTTTTCCATCTCCTTTTAAAACAACTTTTCCAAATGCACATGGGCTATTAGGGAAAAAAAAAAATGGAAGGAGGGAGAGAAGTGCGAGGTTCAGATGGTTAGTAATTGAATTATGGAATCTAAGGTTTGTTTGGTGGGGGGTTAAGATAGGGAAGAGATTGGGCTTGAAATTCAAATTCATCTTTTAGAGTATGATTCTGACCTGTCCAAAGTTGGAGGGAATTTTTCTTTTACCCCCATTGAAGATCCTAGGTATTATTTATCCCATTTATAATCGTACTTATTACACAGGTCTCCATTCTATTATTTACTCCATACTTTTCAAGGATAATACTTAATCTTCGGCTCCAACCACAAGAATTTGTCACAGGTTTGCTTATTGATGATAGTTTTATTTATAGATTGGTTGAGAGAAGTATTATATATCACTTTTCTGTTTCATACAGGACTGGCTATATTTTGTTGTATGCCAACTACATTATCAAGTGGTGTGGCACTTACGCAGGTATGCTTTTCCCTAAGGTCTTAATTTCTAGCGAGTTTCTCTTTTTAATTCTTAACATAAGTGTGATATGTATGGGGAGTTGAGAAAAGGTTTGTGATTCTTATATGCAGCTTGCCGGAGGAAATTCTGCACTTGCTCTTGCAATGACAGTGATCTCTAATCTGTTGGGAATTTTGATTGTGAGTTTGATACTCACTTTGTTCAGATTTTATCTACGTCTTTGCATACTATTACTACTGTAAGGTTTTCAAACAAGATAGAGAAAATTACCTAAATAACCACCTTTTTTTCATATATTGACCAACATGACACAAATTTCCCATTCTTCACCAACATGACACAAATTTGAGTTTAGTTTAATTTTGTGTTATATTGGTACAGTGTTAATATTTTGTATCATGTTGGTGCAATGGCCTCTAAATTTGTGTCATTCAGGTGCTTTCCCCTTTCAGATAATTAATGAGCTTCTTTATTCATTGAATATTATTATGAATGCTTACTAGCGGTAAACTGATGTTTAAGGAATAGTTGAACAAATCTAGGGACACTAGGGATTGGTGCTCATTTGAATAATGTCTTTTCGTTCATTCTGCAGGATCTTTTGTTTTAGTTTTTTTTTTTTTTTTTTTTTTTTTTTTTCCTTTTCCTTTTCCTTTTCCTTTTTTCCTTATAAAATCTGTATCAATCCTTAAATTAAAGTAGACTGAGCATTAATTTTATGTGTGGAAACTGTTGAAAAAAAACAAAGATCCAATTGATTTACAGAATTAGTTTTTCTTTTTATAGATTATTATGTAGCTGTACAAATCTTGTATAATTAGCTGTGTAATGTAATAGGAAATAGCTGTAACCAATTAGTTAGTTTCCTTATTTAGTAGGTAGTATTCCTATAAGAAGATGTACCGTGTAAAGAATAATATAGAAGAAAGTATTTTTCCTCTCTTTGTTTCTGTTTTATGGTATCAGAGCAGGAATAAAATTCCTGGGAAACCCTAGCTTTCCCCTTGTCCAGCCGTGAGAAAACACAAACCCTACTTAGCCTTCTCTTTCTTCTATCATGTCTGAAAATACAAATGATTCCGCCACCTCTACTCAGCCTCCTACCCTGCCATCTGCTTCCACACCACTCTCCTCTAGAACTACCGAAAATCATCCAGTCCAGATCACCACAATCCGTCTCAATGGTGACAATTTTCTACGCTGGTCACAATCGGTGAGGATGTACATTAGAGGAAGAGGGAAGATAGGCTACCTAACAGGGGAAGTCCGTGAGCCAGCCACCACAGATCCATCCCACGCAACCTGGGATGCAGAGAATTCCATGATAATGACATGGTTAGTGAACTCTATGGAAGAGGAAATATGCGCAAACTACATGTGTTACTCTACTGCCAAAGAACTCTGGGAGAATGTGACCCAAATGTATTCGGATTTGGGTAACCAATCTCAGGTTTATGAACTTTCCTTGAAACTTGGTGATATTCGTCAAGGTAATGATTCTGTCACAAAATATTTTAATTCTTTGAAGAGAATATGGCAAGACCTAGACCTGTTTAATGATCAAGAATGGAAGTGTCCTGATGATGCTAGTAGGTATAAGACTATTGTTGATGCAAATAGGATTTTTAAATTTCTTGCTGGTCTTAATGAGGATTTTGACGAGGTTAGGGGTAGAATTATTGGGAGAAGTCCCCTGCCTTCAATCCATGAGGCTTTCTCGGAAGTCCGCCGTGAAGAAACTCGAAGAGGAGTGATGCTCAACAAGAAATCCACTTCTACCAGCACACCTGAAAGCTCGGCATTCAATTCTGAGGCTCATATCAGCAAGCGGAATATTCCACAGAAGAATGAAGAGAAACCCCGGGTGTGGTGTGATCATTGTAACAGGCCACGGCACACTAGAGAAACCTGCTGGTATCTCCATGGTAAGCCTGCAGATTGGAAGCCGAGGAACAAGCGCCAGCCACCTACTGCAAATGCCGCTGCTGAACAGACCAGCCCATTTAGCAAGGAGCAAATCGATCAACTCCTGAATCTGCTGAGCCCCAATTCGGCTACTGGTACTCCAAATTGTTCTATGGTACATGCAGGTAGAAAATTAAACCCTTGGATTATTGATTCTGGAGCTTCTGATCATATGACAAATTTACACCACTTATTTTGTTCATATAACCCATGTTCTGGCCATGAAAAGGTTCGTATTGCTGACGGTAGTTTCTCTTCTATTGCTGGAAGAGGAAACATTAACCTGTCCAAGAGTATAGGTCTTAAATCTGTACTCCATGTTCCAAAACTCACATGTAACCTTCTATCCGTCAGCAAACTCTCAAAAGATTCTAACTGCCGTGTAATTTTTTGTGAATCTTCTTGTGTTTTTCAGGACCAGAAGTCGGGGATGATGATTGGGAGAGCTAAAGAGATAGGAGGACTTTACTACTTTACGGACACTATTCCTAGTAATAAAGAGGTTCAAGCGTACAGCAGTATGAGTTCGAACCCTGCATTAGAAAAAATAATGGAATGGCATCTTAGACTAGGCCATCTAAGTTTTGCTTATTTAAGACATCTATTTCCTCAGTTATTTAAGGGTGTTAATTGTGCTTTACTTCAATGTGAAACGTGTTATTTGGCAAAAAGTCATCGCATAAATTTTGCTCCAAAACCATACTATCCTTCAAAACCTTTTTACATAATCCATAGTGATGTTTGGGGACCTTCAAAATCAAAACATTATCTGGAAAAAAGGGTTTTGTGACTTTTATTGATGATCACACCAGAATATGTTGGGTTTATCTTATAAGCAAGAAATCAGAAGTTGAAAAACTTTTTAAAGATTTTTACAACATGATTGAAACTCAATTTCAAACAAAAATATGCATCCTTAGATCAGACAATGGAACTGAATATTTTAATGAGTGTTTAGGGGATTTTCTAATAAACAAAGGCATAATTCATCAATCTACATGTCGTGACACTCCACAACAAAATGGAATTGCTGAAAGAAAAAATAGACATTTACTTGAGGTTGCTCGGGCTATTATGCTTTCAATGAACGTTCCTAAATATTTATGGGGGGACGCAGTTTTAACAGCATCCTATTTAATAAATCGAATGCCCACTCGAGTTTTACAATATACAACTCCTCTAAACAAGCTGAAAAAAAGTTTTTTTCTACGAATGTTTTCAGATATTCCTTTAAAAATCTTTGGATGCACTTGTTTCGTTCATATTCCGAACAAATTTCGATCAAAATTGGATCCAAAATCTGAAAAATGTATTTTCCTTGGATATGCTTCAAACAAAAAGGGTTACAAATGTTTTAATCCTGTCACAAAAAAAACCTACATTAGTATGGATGTGATCTTCATGGAAAAAATTCCTTTCTTTCACAAAAATCCTCTTCAGGGGGAGTATGGTACAAATGGAGAAGATGATTTTTGGCAAGTTTCTGAACCATTACCAAAAGTTGTTCTAACACCAAGTACACCAGAAGTTCTTGATAAAAAAGAACCAGAAATAGTTGTTGAAAATAATACAAACGAGGAGAATCCTAGCCAAAAGACACCAGAAATTATCTTGTCTAATACAGGGGGAGAAATATTGCAGAATACAACAGCAACAGAACCTCTAGTTTATTCCAGGAAGAAGCTCCATAAAAGGAAAAATGTTCAAATTGAATCTTTAGTTCCCTCCCAATCTGAAGAACCGAATGATGGTCCTCAAGAAACACAGGTAATTTCTAATCCTGACCTTATTTTTTCTTCAACAGAAGCTCAAGATTCAGAAGTTGTGGATCTGGATCTTCCTATAGCCATTAGAAAAGGAATACGTTCTTGTACTACCAAACATCCCATTGCAAAATATCTATCCTACAAAAAAATCTCACAGAAACATCAAGCTTTTTTGTCAAAAATTTCTAATTTGTCTGAACCTAGAACAATACAGGAAGCACTTAGTAATCCGAATTGGAGAATAGCAGTGAAGGAAGAGATGGATGCTCTTTTGAAAAATGGAACCTGGGAAGTTGTCACTTTGCCAAGAGACAAGTCTACTGTTGGATGTAAATGGGTCTTCACTGTTAAAGTCAAAGCTGATGGGAATGTCGAAAGATATAAAGCACGACTAGTAGCGAAAGGATTCACTCAGACTCACGGAATTGACTATCAGGAGACATTTGCTCCGGTAGCCAAGATCAATTCTATTCGGGTTCTACTGTCCTTAGCAGCAAACCATGATTGGTCCTTGCATCAGCTAGACGTTAAAAACGCTTTTCTAAACGGTGAATTAGAGGATGAGGTATTCATGGATCTTCCACCAGGATTTGAGAAGAAGTTTGGAGAAGACAAGGTGTGTAGATTGAAGAAATCCTTGTATGGGCTCAAGCAATCTCCTCGCGCCTGGTTTGAGAGGTTTGGAAAGGTGATTAAAAAATATGGATATACTCAGAGTCAAGCTGATCATACTATGTTCTACAAACATTCAGAGACTGGTAAACTTGCTATACTTATTGTCTATGTCGATGATATTATCCTTACAGGAGATGATGCTAGGGAAATTGAGACATTGAAAGGAAGATTGGCCACAGAATTCGAGATTAAAAATCTGGGGGCTGTAAAGTACTTTCTCGGTATTGAGTTTGCCAGATCAAAGGAGGGGATTTTTATTAATCAGCGAAAGTATGTACTCGACTTGCTCAGTGAAACCGGAATGCTTGGATGCAAAGCAGCTGAAACCCCGATTGAACCAAATAAAAAGTTACAAGTGACATGTGAAACAGATGGTGTTAATAAGGAACAATACCAGAGACTGGTAGGAAGGTTAATCTACCTTTCACACACTCGTCCTGATATAGCGTTTGCTGTTAGTGTGGTAAGTCAGTTTATGCACTCTCCAAAGGCTCATCATTTGGAGGCTGTGTATCGAATCCTTAGGTATCTGAAAGGAACGCCTGGAAGAGGACTGCTGTTCAAGAAAAATGAGCACTTGCAGATAGAAGCATTTACAGATGCAGATTGGGCTGGGAGTGTTACAGATAGAAGGTCAACCTCAGGGTACTGTACTTTTCTAGGAGGAAACTTGGTAACCTGGAGGAGTAAGAAACAAAGTGTAGTGGCAAGGAGCAGTGCTGAAGCTGAATTCAGGTCTGTGGCTCATGGGATATGTGAAGTTCTATGGATTAGAAGAATTCTTAAGGAGTTAAAAATTCATAGTCCACCACCAATGAAGGTGTACTGTGATAATAAGTCTGCAATCGCCATCGCCCACAATCCTGTCCTTCATGATCGAACAAAGCACGTAGAGATAGACAAGCACTTCATCAAGGAAAAGATTGACAGAGGAGATATCTGCATGGTGTACGTTCCTTCCCACAACCAAGCAGCGGATATTCTAACGAAAGGTCTTCACAAAAGACAGTTCGACAGTTTAGTGTGCAAGCTGGCTCTGAAAGATATTTTCATGCCAACTTGAGGGGGAGTGTTGAAAAAAAACAAAGATCCAATTGATTTACAGAATTAGTTTTTCTTTTTATAGATTATTATGTAGCTGTACAAATCTTGTATAATTAGCTGTGTAATGTAATAGGAAATAGCTGTAACCAATTAGTTAGTTTCCTTATTTAGTAGGTAGTATTCCTATAAGAAGATGTACCGTGTAAAGAATAATATAGAAGAAAGTATTTTTCCTCTCTTTGTTTCTGTTTTAGAAACTATATATTTTAAGATAGTTGGTCACACACACAAACTCACATGACGTATGTATGTGTGTAGTTATGTATGTCCTAGCAAACTCATATTTCTTCTTAATATGTTTGCTCATTCAATTTTTTAACATGTTTGATTAATGTATGGATGGCAGCAAAAAGCATTCATTTTCAGGAACACAAAGCATTTATTATATATTTCTTTTCTTGTTGCAGAACTGTGTAACTTTGTTAGCCTCCATAATCAACCTGGTCTCCAAGTGCATTTAGTTTCCGGAACATAATTGCATATAAAATATCTTTCTTTTTCTAGCTACAGAACTATTACCCTTTGTTAGCTCTGCTTAATCATTATCAGCATGGTCTCTTGTAGAACCTGTCTCTTCGTAATGCTTGTTTCCATGCTCTTTTCTGTAACCATTATGTTTGCCTCTGCATGTATTTCGATGATAAATTCACTTTTATAGTTGAACATTACAAGTATATGCTAATATTTAGCATTTATAGATTCCATTTTCTATCTCGAGATATATAGCTTCAGGAGTTGGTGTATCTGTTCCAACTAAGCAACTGTTGAAAAGTCTTGTGGTCACATTATTGATCCCGTTGGTCTTGGGAAAGGTAATTAATCTAACACAATGTTTTATATCAATGCTTCTTCCTTTTTTTTTTTTTTTTCCCTTGTGAATCCTATCCCTTTTAACATGTTTTCAGCCAGTACTAATTTTACTTATTTTAATTTTTATTTTTTACAATAGGTCTTGCGAGAATCCTTCAAAGGTGAGTGTCATTTGCCTTTCATTGCTTTACAATATTAGTAATTAAGCATGTGAATCTTGTGGTAATCGAGAATGAAAATGACACTGCAAGGTGTACAGCAACCTTATCAGCTTACCAGAATGCAAAGCTAGCACATTTACAATCCTCTTATTGCAAGTCAGATTTCTAATTCAGTGTAGGCTTAGAGCCTGTATTTAGTTTGGTCTCCTGTTACATATAAAATGTTAGGTATTAAACCCTAATCTCTAATATTCAAGAGCTATAAGAAGCACCCAAAGATTTATAGTGGTTCACTCCCACTGTGAGAACTAGAACTATGTCCATTTCGCCACTACTTATATACTCTATAATTAAAGAAGTGCAAGATGATCACAAACGTTATAACTCATCTCACAAGATGTCTCACTTCTCTCACAGTCACTCTAAAAACCAGCTGCCCTAAAAGTTCCTTTATAATGTAGAAAGACTAGCATAGACAATTTCTTAATGCAAAGGTTGAACTGTGGTCAGCGGAAAAAAATATACAAGATGATTTGGCTTTACACAACTCAACACAAAAAGATTAGCAGAATATGCTGTTAAAATTTGGCTGAATCAAACATGTAAATTGCATTAGGTCAGACACCATTGTTAGGGTCAAATGGGAAGGTGAACAAACCATGCGTAGACAAGCTTGAATAAGATACTATTCTTGTCACCATTTGAATGCCCAGTCACAAAATCTTTAATTCTAACCACAAAATGTATTGCAGGTATTGCAGACTTTGTTGATCAGAATCGGAAATTTTTTTCCAAGATCAGTGCAATACTACTAAGTTTAGTAAGACCTATGTCCTGTCTTGTCATTCTATGTGGATTATGTAAAATAGTTATATTGAATCATAAATTTAAGTGGCTGCCGTTACTATGATAGCAAATTTATTAATTTATTTCCATGGTTTCCCTGGTTTTGTTTTGTTTTTCTTGCTTGTTCGTTCCAAGTTATACTTTATTTGTGATATTTGATAAGATTAATTGAAGTTTATGTTCAATTTTATAGTATATATATGATCTCAAAGTATGTATAGTTTATCTGTTGGTGTATATGTTTGCTGGATGCTTTGTTCTTATTTTCTCAAGTTTTATATTGAGATGCATGTCTGGTTTGTTTATTATTTTTTATCGCTCATACTTCTAGTCGTCCAATTTTTCCAATGTTCTTGTCCCTTCGACGTGGAACACTAGTTCCAAACTGCAGATATTTAGTGTACTAGCCCTGTCAGAAATAGATGTTTAATTCTGGCAAATATATCTGGTCCTTATATATGGTTCTTGTATGGGCAAATGAAATTAAATCATATATTATGTTTGACAGATGACTATTTGCCTACGGCCATAAAGCTAGAATTACTTATGTTTCAAATTATAATGCTTATTCAGGTGCCATGGATACAAGTTAGCAGGTCCAGGTCACTGCTATTGATGGTTAAGCCCACCGTTTTTCTTGTGGCTATTGGAGCAGGAGCGTGAGTTCTTCACCTATTTGTTCCTTGTACTACTTTGGTCCCTGTTATCCCATGATTTGTTACCATGTATTTGTCTTTTCCTTCTCTTTCTCCCTCTCTTCAAATGTTATATGTATACACACACACACACACACACACACACACACACACACATATATATATATTTTCCCAGAAATCCTTAATAGTTTCTTCTGTATTTATAAAAATTGATTTTGTGTTTTCTTCACCTATATGTTCCTTGTACTCCTTTGGTCCCGTTATCCCACGATTTATTACTATGTATACATTTTCATTACGTCCCATTTAATAATTAGCGTGTGTATCTAAACAAAAACAAAAACAAAAAGAAAAACTTTATAAAAAACTGCATCATGTATTTGTTCTCAAAAATTTGATTGCTAGACATTATACTTGGACTTTATAAATTTCTTTCATGGAACTGGCATGAAGAAACCATATAATTTCTTGGCAACTTCTTTAACATCAAGCGGTTAAAAGTATCAAGTATTTTTCATGTCATTCCTTGTCATGAATCTCACTAATATTCGTATCTTTAGCTGAGGGTTTTAGAAGTCACAAATAATAGTTCCAAATCAGTTAAAGTTGTTAGGATAACGTGATGCCACTTCGAAATGTGCTCAAATACGTGGAACTCTGTTATTGTATTGCAGATTGCTGCATCTCATCTTATTAGCCTTCAACTTTCTGGTTATAAAGAGCGTTTCAGCTCTTTCTGGTGGTGGTCAATCTGTCTTTACAAGGAAAGAAAATTCAAATGCTTTTGTGCTTGTTGCAAGCCAGGTGATATACAGTTTGTTTTATGTTAGGTAACATTTTACCAGCGAGCTATCTTGGATTTTTTTTAACTTTTTCCAAGTGATTTCACCGGCTAGGCTACTTTTAACTTTGAATTTCATTATTTTAATCTGAAAAGGAACGAGATTTCTTGAGTTTCTTTTCCTTTTAGTCAATTTCAGTAAGATTGACACACTCCGAATGCTTTTTGTAGAAAACTTTGCCTGTAATGGTGGCTGTGGTGGAGAAGCTTGGTGGTGCGTTTGGTGAATCTGGTTTGCTGGTTCTTCCTTGTGTTGCAGCACATTTGAACCAGGTTATCTATGCTCGTCTTCTTTTTCCTCTTTTTCACTCCGTTTGGTAAGAAGGAAAGAAAAAAGGAGGGACAAAAAACGTGAAAGGGATGGTAAATATGACAGGGAAGATAAAAATGAGTGATTAAGTAAATGACTTTCTCATCAATTAATCAATGTTCTTTTGGGTTAATAGTGAGGTTTAAGAATAATTGGAGTCTTGACGCAAGTTGTATCAACTGGCAAGTTTTCTCTCTAAAAATCACTCTACTTTTGAATGGTTAAAAATGACGAAAACCACAGATCCTTTTGCCCCCCTCACTTTTCTCCTCTTCAAAAATCTTTCACTCTTTTTGTTTGTTCCACTTTTCATCTCGACCTAAGGCAGGGTTGACTTGGTTATAACTGACACAAATATTCACCTATGCAGATAATCTTGGATTCTTTTCTTGTTAATTTCTGGCTTCAGAAGGAAGCCTCCAACAAATCAAAAGTTTCTTGATGCAACTGAAAATGCCGGTCATAAATCTCACTTCTTTCGATTCATATGGTTTGTTGACCCACTGTTCTGTTCTTGGGCTGTTTTGTTTCATGGTTGAAAGAGGGAAAATAGTTTATTGCATCATAAGGTTTCACTCACATTTTACTCCGTTTTTGTTGTATAATTACATCTTTCAGCTTTGTTGCCTATCTTGTAATCTCAAAAGGAAAAAAAAAAAAAAAGGCCAAATAAAAATATGAATATAGTTAAATTTTGATCTTGTTGTCCCTTTTTTCTTTTAGTTTTTTTCTCGGTATTTTTGGTTTTATTTCTTCAGGTTTGTCGGGTTGAATGTTGATTCTCTCGTTAACAGAGATTCCGGGCATGTTTACTAGCTTATGATGGGATGTGATGAGAAAGGAAAAGTTGGAAAATAAAACAAAAAAAATAGTGTTCATTTACTTTTTAAAGAATGGAATTATAAACTAACAATTTCATTTCATTTCCTTTCTTGGGTTTCGAAAATTTAGGAATTAAAATCCTATATTTTAAGTTAAAAACTGCCGTGCTTATGATCAGTTAAATTTAGTAAAGACTTTCAAAGTAATTTTGTGATCAATTTGAATTGAAAAGGAAATAATTTCGTGCAGTAACTTAGGATTGACTTGTATTTGTACAAGTATTATCCACAATCAAATTATTAGCTCAGTTTTGAAATCTATTTGAGAGTATAACCAGGCAATTCTCGTGATCACCTACTTGAACATCAATTTGGTATCAGCCTGAGTTCCATCGCATTATATTTTAGCTCAAATCAGAAAGCAAGCATGTCACTGTCGCACTAAACCTTAGGCTTTATTGCGTTTTTAGTCCCCAAACTCTAGGCCAAATTACATTTTGGTCCCTAACTTCAACAAGGCTGAACGAATCTCGATCTACCAAGTTATCTTAAATTAGTCTTTTTGTCCATGTTGTGACTTATAAAATATAAATTTTTCTTTCTTACCGTTGCTTCCTAACACGTAACAATTACAAAATTAGTTCCCACTATATCACAAATGCTACTCAAATGCCTTTTTTTCATGTAGATTTTAACAGCCGAATGTGCAAAAAGACTAGGTTTATTTGTATGGATGCCTCCTGAACTTTTCAATTGTGACAATTTTGTTCTTAAACTTTTTTTTCCTGGCCATCATACCCTATAACTTCTAATTTTTGGCAATATAATTATTTTATCTTAAATCCATTAAAATTAGGACGGTTCTTCTTCTTCTTCTTCTTCTTTTTTCCCCACAATACTTACACATTATAGTCCAAGAGGGATCATGCTGATCATTTTTGCTTAATTTCAATACAAATTTCTTTTAAAGTTTAGGTTTAAGTTTGAGTATAAATAAATTAGGTTCAAAATTTCAAAAGAAATTGTATTAAAGTTAAACAAAAATGATCAACGATACTCTTCTTGGACTATAATGTGCAAGTTATGTGTAATGAACCGCTCAAATTTTAACGAATTTAAGCAAAAAGGACTAAATTGCCAAAATCATAAATTCAAAGGATTAATTGTCAGGAAAAAAAGTTTAAGGACTAAATTATCAAATTGAAAAAGTTCAGGGGACTTCTATACAAATAAGTCAAAAGACTAATATAACCTCCGTTTGATATTCAAGTTTAACTCGAACTAAACTGTACTTTTTTATCTCAATTTTTTTTTTTTTTTTGAGAAGTCAATAAAATTTATAACTAATTTTTGAAAAATCAACCAACTGCAACTTAAAAAATTTATTTCCAACTAACATACCAAACACAGGAGAGATCGGGGTTTCATTTTTGAACTTTTTATAAGTCAATTAATAGTTGGGCGTATTCAGTTGCTGAAAGATAGTAGAATATTCATACGGTATTTTCTCAAATTTTACATGTGTGATACATGTTCCTTCTATTTCTCCAAGCAAAGCTCTTCTCATTTTAATGCCTATTGTATCGGCTTGTCCTCTCATAAGGGAGCCAGCATAAAATGTCTATAATAAAGATGTTTATTATCTGCTCTTGATTTAACACATTTCCACTGTAGTGGTCCGAGTGAGTTTAACAGGTCCACTGGGCTAGAAGCTTTTTAAGCTCAAGCATTTACTTTTTCTAGTCAGAGATCAACGTCTTGGAGCTAACGTGGGATCCGTTCAAAGTGGGATCCGCTCAAAGACCTACCGGATAGTAACTTCAAGGTGACAAATCTAAAAAAAATAAATAAAAAAATAAAGATATAATTATTAAAAAAAAAAAAAAAAAAGGAGAGTCGATCAATAAAGAATTTGGTCAATAATTTGTGAACTCGATACGTAATTAAGCCCACATAATAATTGTCAACTCCAAAACCCAACACCTTATAAGTAAAGCTATACAAGTATCCAATATCCTTCCCAGGGTTTAACATAAAAATCGAGAACCGAGCGGGTCCGACTACAACTGCCCGAGAAAACGATACGACGGCACCGACACTTGGTGGGCAGTTAACCGAACCGCGAGTTGCACTTCAGCCGGTGTTCGTTTTCACTTTTATTTGGTCGGTCGATAACCGAAACCGCCCTAAGTCATGAACTTAAATAAAATAAAAAAATAAAAAAAGACCTTTGAACCAGCTGATAGCGTCAGTCTTCTTTCCGGCCAAATGCTTTCTCTTCTCCTCTCTTCCTTGTTCTTCTTCTTCTTCTTCTTCTTCTCCGGTGCCTCTTTCCCATCGCCGCTGCTGCAAGTTCGGCACTGCAACCATTTCCCTCTCCATTTTCCTATAGGCTATAGCATTAACGTTTTACCGAAATATTTGCAAAAGGCCCAACCAAGTTCCTCCGCCCAGCTTTTTTTTTTTTTAAAAAAAAAGGATATATTGAAAGTGGAACGGTGTCGTTCCACTAAAGCAATAAATGGAACGACACGTCAACACGGTTCCACTTCCATTACCTAAGATTAAAAAAAAAAAAAAAAAAAAAAAATTTGCTTACTCTTGTCCCTCGCAGCGTGGCTTCTTCTTTTTCGTCGTCGTCTTCTTCTTTCTTTCTTAGCAGCATTCGTCGCCGGGAAGCAGAATCCCTCACCGCCGCCTTCACTTTTGCTTCTTGCCTGGAACCGAGCTCCACTGACAGAAGAAAATCGACTATTTTCCGGCGGTGATCGGCCGGTTTCCAATTTCGTCAGGCAGTGCTCGGTTTCCAATTTTTCAAAAACCGACGGTGTCGGTCGTTGACTGAACCAGCGATAATCGTCGGTAACCGACCGATGAACAGTCCTAATTTCCTCTCAATTCCATTAAGCTAATTTTTTCCCACTGACATGTGACAACATCAATAAAACAAAATAAACAAACAAGAAAGAAGTAAGTAATTTTTTATTTTTATTTTATGTGAATAGTAGGTGGGAGTCTATGGTAGCCACCCGAAAACCAAAACTTCAACATTGATGACAAATGAAACAACAGAACTAGCTGAACCCGGATCGTAAAAAATGTCTATCTAAATATCTAGTAATGAAGAACAACAAAATATAAATAGCGCCAAACAAAAATCCAGATGGAACCAACAACCGCACACAGCCATGTTTCGAAACACAACCTATTTAAAAGACTTTTATGAAGCAATTGAAGAAAGTTCAATTAAAAATACAAGTTCAATCAAAGCAAATGAACACAACCTAAAGTACGGTTTGGAACAATCATTGAAGACTGAATTTTGTTTATTCAATTTCAAAACTCTATAATCTATATATCACTTTTTTTTTTAAATTTAATTTTTATGAAATTCAAACTTTAAAGTACATAATTTTTTTTTTTTGTTTCAAATCGAAAGAAGATAATTTTTGTGTCTAAATTCTCATGACGAAAGGAACTATTTTAATTTACATTTTAACCGAATACATATTTCATTTCAATAGATTACAAAACTCCAACTCCAATCATTGTTCCAAACGAGCCCCAAACACTTTTTAGGTGAATAATGATGTTAAGGCATCTCCAATGCAATGCTAGTGTGAAAAATGGTAATTTTGACATTTGGATAAAAAAAATGTTTTCTAAAATGAAGTGCTACCTTTGATGTTAAATTTATTATATATAAAAATTTTGTGACAAATTTACCACAAGGTATATTTAGGGTTAGTTTGGTAATACTTTTGGAGACACCAAAAATCATTTACACAAATTATGATGTAAATATTGTATTTGGTAAAACTACTCAAAAGTTAGTTGTAAAAAAATCATTTAATTTTAATTGTTATTTGAAGAAGTTAGGATTTATAACTTTTATTTATAACTTTTACTTCACCTTTTACTATAATCAAAAGTAAAAATTATGTCAAAAACGCATCAATTCTAATCAAATCTTTAATATCAAATTTAACATTTGATTATATTTAATTAATTTTTTCATTAATCATTACAAGATTATTCTTTTTAAATTACTTAACTATTGAAAATTAAGGGCCTGTTTGGTGAATTAGTTTGAGTTAAAATTTTTAGTTTCAATAGTAAATGTTTTTGAATTTTTAGAAAAGATAAAAAAAATTTTGGGAAAAGAAAAACTTTTTGAAAAAAGATAAAAACTGAGTGAAAATATTTTAATTTGGGTGAAGTCACCAAACAAACTCTAATTTTTACAAATTCCAAAACATAATGACCAGCATTCATGTAGTCACATTTTTCAATTTTCATTCGAAGTCACGAGCTTTCCAACTAATCCCAACATCAACAATTTGGTTACTTTATTTCACATTTCAACTTAACTATAATTAAATTATATATATTTTATTTTAATTTTAATTTTATTTTAAAAAAATTAATAAAAATTATAATTAATTTTTAAAAAATCAATAAATTTTAATTTAAAAATTTCGACCAAACGAAATAGAACAAAACATAAACTCACTGGTGATAGTGATACTAACCTCTTTGGCTTTGCACTTTTCACTTCTCAGTTCTCAGGTTTTTTGTTTTTTGTTTTTTTTTTCCTTCACTTCTCAGTTCTGACAGTTCTCAGCATTCGAAACCCTAGATTGCCCCGAGAGCTCCGGTTTCTCTCTCCTCTTTGAATCGGTGACGAAATACTCAGGTATGCTTCCGATTTCCTAATTAAACTTCGAATTTCTAATGCTCTTTCCAGAAATTCCTCAGTTATGGAAAAATGAGGATGAATCAGGAATATGACCCCAAAAAAAAAAAAAAAAAAAAAAAAATGGAACCAAATAGTTTCGGACAATGTCGAATGCAGTAATGCTTCATTATAGGTTGCATAGAAAATTCATGTTTGAATTTCACTTGCTCCATGTTGTATTCTAACTATTCACTCCTTTTTTTTAACCTGCAAAAACTGAACTCCAAGATTAACAGAAAATTTGTCTACTTGCACTTTTTCACTCCGATCTCCTAGTCCTAGTTATAATTTGTGCAAAAATTTTCTTTTTGTGCGCGTGTCTTTTTTTTTTGTTTTTTTTTTTTTGGGATTTTCTATGTTTATTATGGAATTGAAAGTTGGACTATTGACCTCTGTGTGTGTATTGATTTTCATCTTCAAGGTACGGTTGATTAAAGTTAATTATGTGTTTTTTTAGCTGAAGAAGACCACCTGATCATTTGTTGTTTTGGGTCTTCTTTTCCTCTGATTTTGGTTATGGTGTTGGTCTTATATTTTTATGTATTTATTTATTTATTTTGAAAACGGAAACAATGAAATTTGAGCCAAAATATTTTTTTTTCCTGCTTTGAATCACTTATTACACTATATTCAAACACAATGACTGTTTTCTTTGTTAGATATATACTTTTGGAGAGTTTCATAACTTATAATGACACGTTTTGCTCCAAACTGCAAAAATCGTGCTACATTTACATCTTTTATATGATATTGTTATACAATCAAATTATTGTTTTGTTACTCTTATATAAAATGATCGCTAGAGTGGGAAATTGTGGTGTCTCAATAAGATGATGTAGTTTTGCAAATTTAGTCCCCTTTTCCTAATTGATGTTTTTTTATTTATGTTATTTTCGTTCATTCTGTGGCACTTGTTTCTTATGAAGGCTCCTTTCTTGCATTTATTCGGTGATGCCATGAATCAATCTGATGTGCATTGAAACAAGGCATTCATTGATCGGTGCTGTACTGAAATCATATGATTGCGTTGTACGTGCTGCATCCACATAATACTTTCAATAAGTGAGTGCAACTATAACTGTAGGATTGGCAAGAAGAGAACAAGCTGCTACTTCAGCAAATCAAATCCTTTGAAGCTAGCAGAAAAGTGAGCTTCTAAAATATTTATGTTATTCTCTCTCTCTTGCTCTCTCTCTCTAGCAGATTTTAAAACGACATGTATGCCTCAAAATTTTTTTGTTCTCTCTGTCTCTCTGACCTCTTGGCTTCCTAAAGGCCATGCAAATACACATTTGTTTATCTTTTTTGGCATTGGAGTGTATTTTTGCACAGCACATTATTTTTATATCTTTTAAGACTCTTTGATATGCTAACGTTATTATTTTATTGATAACTTTTTTATACTCTGGTTGAAATTTCCTTGCTGGAAAAAAAGAAAAGTACGCATATTGTAAGATACGGTTTACCCTTCCTAAAGAGAAAATTAGATGGAGAGCCATGTTTTGGGTACCTTGTTATAATTTTTCCCACTCTAACATAAAAGTTGAAAATTTTAGTGTTATGAAATGGCAAAATTATCAACTTTAATGTTATGATGGGTATAAATATAAGGAGGTGCCAAATTTATGGCATTCTTGCATATAACCGTACCCTTAAAATGTAATTAAACTTGCTTCTTGCTTTCATTGTGTTCATGTATTATAATATGTCCTTATTAGAGTTCTCATGCAAAACCATGAGCGATGATATTAAAGGTGAAAGATTATCACGATCATCTACGTTAAGTTTAAGGGCTAAGATGTTGTTCTATTGTATACTTTTTCTCTAAAAAGTGTATAGAATTGATCTTGGGACTCTAGTGTTTCTTGTGATCTTTAGGAGTTCTTTTGTTGTTTTTCAAGCATCGTCTTTGCTTTGTTGTAACTTGTTTGTGTTTCTTTTTTCTTTCCTTTTCAATATTCATTAAAAAAATTGACACCTTTAATTGTTTAATGAATCTAACGTCAAACTATGTGATTTCTTTTTAACTGTGTTTTTCTTTTTTTAGGAATAAAAAATGTTGAAGGGAATTGCTCCAGTTATGTCAGTTAGACCGCTATCAAAGGCGTATCATGTCATACGTCCTCCACCTCCTAAAATCTGTGGCTCCCCTGGCGGTCCACCCATTACTGCACCAAGAATAAAGTTGAGGGATGGAAGGAATTTGGCCTACAAGGAGTATGGAATGCCGAGAGAAGAGGCCAAATATAAGATTATCTTTATTCATGGCTTTTCTTCCTGCAGACATGATGCAGTGATTGCTACAACACTCTCTCCGGTACTTAGAATTGATTGTGCTTATGCATAAAATACTAAAACTATATTACTTTGAACTATCATTATATTTGTTTTTCTTTTTCGTTGCTTTTGAATCTTGATATGGTTGAGATTTAGAAACATTTACTTTTGGTACAGATTCTCTACCATGATGGCCAGCCTTTAATATGTGTATATTCTCTACCGTAATTTCTAACTTTTGATATATATGTATATATATATTTATATATATGTGTTTCTGAAAAATAAATCAGGAATATGTAACTCCATTTAGGTTTGTTTGTTGATGTTTCTCGTGTTTAGAATTTGAATATAGTTTCCTAGAACTGGTGAGCTGGTTTTACATTCTTTTTTTAATGTGTTAGAATTTGTACTGCTTTTGTTTTGAATTCTTCGTCAATTCTTTGTTTGGTTGCAAAATTGCAAATAGAGTTTAAATGAGTAAGCAAAAAACATTTATTTTGGTATTTTGTCCAAAGAGAAAGATCATCTTTTGTTGAAATATAAAACTATTGTTGGCCCACCTCCTAATAGCTTAAGCTTTTGGGAGAATTGGTAAACTAACATGGTATCAGAGCAGGAGGTTTTGAGTTCGAACCCCTGTAATTGCACTATTTAACCCCCTTTATTATCATTGTGTGTTGGGCCTTTAATATGTTTCGGGCTTCTTATAATTTGTGTTGGACTTTCAAATTAATATTTGTTCGCACGTTTGCCCATTGTCTGGCCTGCACGTGAGGGGGAGTGTTGAAATATAAAACTATTGTTGGCCCACCTCCTAATAGCTTAAGCTTTTGGGAGAATTGGTAAACTAACATCTTTTTTGAAGTTGTTTCCCTCTTTTGACCATTTTTTGGTTAATAATCTTTAGATTCAGTACAAACTAATTGAGGTGGAGTGGGAAGGCATGCAAGTCTTTTATCTAAGAATTATCATGATGAGCTCATTCCACCACGATGATAGTGTTATATCAGCATGCTCACATAGCAGAATGGCACTCTCTTCTAATATGTAGGAACATAAAAATATGCTACTAATCTAAGATATGAAGATACCCTGACAATACTAAAAATGCATGATCAGGCTTGCTAAATATACAAAGTATTTAAAATGTAAATTACCTGCATATATGAACAATTGTATGTACGTTCATAAATGCATGCATATTTATATATAAATATATATGTATTTATTTGCTTTCGTTCTAAGGGTTGCCTTTCAAGGAGGACATGATCTTCTCAGGAGTTTATTCAAGAACTAGGGGTTTATGTGGTGGGATTTGACAAACCAGGCTATGGAGAAAGTGATCCAGATCCCGATCGAACCGTGAAGAGTTTGGCTTTGGATATAGAAGATCTTGGTGATCAGTTGGAACTTGGATCCAGATTCTATGTAGTTGGAAATTCCATGGGTGGCCAGGCTGTTTGGGGTTGTCTAAAGTATATCCCCAATCGGTAAGCAGTAGCCAAATTATCCATTATAGTTATCCATTTTGGAAATATTGCAATTGTGGGGTCTTCCCACAACCCAAAATGATATGTTGTGAAATTAATTAGGATCATAATTATAACATACTTTTCGGAATTCGAAGCGTTTATTGTCAATATACGAGCAAGAATGGTGCAAAGTATTTTGAAAAAAATTCATTGCACACTTTGGTGATATGAACATGAAGAAACAAACAAAAAAGAAAAAGAATGTAGGTTTTTGGATATAAATGACTTTATGATACCAACGAACGGTTCTAACATTTAAGGTTAGGTGAACGAGAAAACTATGGGCCATAAAGCTAGATAGAATGATTACGGGACTGAACTGGATAAAACTGCAACAACCTACTCGACTTGGGTTGATTCAGTTTCCTCATCTTTCTAGAATTACTGTTATCTATTACCTTTTAGTATTGTTTCTATTAGGAAAACTTGGGAAACAAAACTTTTCTTGAAACTTACGTGATTTTATTTTATTTCCTGTATTATTACTTTCTTCAAGTACTTGTGGAGTTTGTTTCAAATTGGATGCCTGGGATGCTAACAGGCTTGCAGGGGCAGGATTACTTGCTCCGGTAATCAACTATTGGTGGCCATCTTTTCCAGCCGACTTGTCCAGAGCAGCCTATAACCGACAACCACTAGAGGATCAATGGACGCTTCGAGTTGCTCACTTCATGCCATGGCTAACCTACTGGTGGAACACTCAGAAATTGTTTCCAGCATCCAGTGTTATAGCTCGAAATCCTGAAATTTACTCTGCTCAAGATCTAGAAATAGTCAAGAATAAGCTTTCGATTGATCCAGAGAGAGAAAAACGAAAGGTACACAATTCATACCTCTATAATTCTTGTGAGTTGAAAATTTTCTGTTGGTGAAATGCACCATTTGGGATAGAATAATGCTAAGGACACTAATTCTAATCCCAACTTTCAAGTATCGACCTACGTGGTATATAAGTTATTATTATTTTATTGGTAGATGTATAAAAGAGTGCCACATCAATTGAAATTAAAAGATCTTTTCTATCAATAAAAATATGACAACTCATCTTCACATGAGTTGAAACTCAAGTAGAATTGGTGTCCCTAACACTTGTAATGACTGAGCTGATGTGGCCGTTATTTTACTTAAACCGCTTAACTTAAAAGGATTTAAAATTTGTGGAACAATTATTATTATTTTTAATTACTGTTTAATATGCCCATATATCTTGTAATGGGGTCTAATTAACAAAAAATTTTTATTGTTTAATTTAATAAGTGAATATTTACTTACTACCATAGGTCTTAAACGTACTTATCTTACGAAGATAATAAAAATTTAAACAATACTATGATCATAACATAATATTCAAAATAGCGGAATTGACTACACAGCCTGCCAAGTCGATCTTTTAAACTACGGAATTGATGCCGTCCTCATGATCTCCAGCCTTTCTCCTCGCTGGGAATCATTTATGAGATTATTGTGGTTATTTTGTTGTTTTATTTTATTTTTGAAGATATTTTGTTGAAATATTATTACGTGGTTCTGATTTGTCTTTCCTCTCTTCATTTTTTTTTTGGGCTTTCTTGATTCTATTGAATTCTTGTGATTTTCTTTTAGTCGTCCAGTGAGAAAATCTGGAAAATCCGAGGGATTTGACAGTTACTAGTTGGTAACCAGTCGGTATCCTACCTGTTGAGGTGGTTATTGACTGGTAACTAACCGGTTTCTTGCCAGAGGTGGTTACCAACTGGTATACTGATGGCAGAGGTGGTTATGGTCAGTAGCCATCTGGTATCCCGCTGTTGGAGGTGGTTATCGGTCGAAAACCATCTAGTATCCTATTGGTACCAGTCAATAACCATCTGTTATTCCGCCGTATGAGATGGTAACCATCAGGTATCCAACCAAAAGTAGTGGTTATCAGTCGGTATCATAGTGGATACCGGATGGTAACCAACCAGGTAACTTACATTTTATATGGGCATAATTGGTATTTTAACTTAATAAATAAATAAATAAACAAATAAATAAATGTTATATGATGACATGCCATCACATTTTTTTCAATAGTTTTTGTTATGTGACAAAAATCAATCCAAGACATGAATCAATGACATTTTTCTAAAGTTCCTCGAGTTTCATTTTTGATGGCCTTTTTGAAGGACTTACGTTTAAAACATTCCACTTACGTTTAAAACATTTTGGGAACTTTAGAGAAATTCCACAAAATCATGCCTTGGATTGATTTTTGCTATAAAAAAAAACTCTTGCAAAAAATTTCATAACATGACATCATAAATATTCATTTATTTATTTGTTTTAAAGTACCAATTATAATTACTATCAGTATATCTCAAAGAGCAATCCTGTTACGGCAGGCTTGTCATTACAGGACTGCACTTTGAGATTTGTTGTATTTATTGTTTTCGCTTATTAGTATTCAACATTACAATTTACGGAGAATGAGTGTTATTTTGTTTTATTTTAATTTAATATTTTACAATGACATGCTTGGGTTTCCTCTTCCCTATTTTCCTCCGTGCAGCAGTATGTCACACAACAAGGAGCATTTGAGTCGCTACATCGAGCTTTGAAAATAGGATTTGGGAAATGGGAGTTTGATCCAATGGATCTCAAGAACCCTTTTCCTAATAATGAAGGATCTGTCCATTTATGGCAGGGTGACGACGATAGGCTTGTCCCAGTTACTCTGCAGCGCTACATCGTTAGCAAACTTCCATGGATTCGGTACCATGAGTTACCCGGTGCTGGACACCTTTTCCCGCATGCTGATGGTATGGGCGAAGCTATCATGAAGGAATTACTAACAGGGGAGAAGTAGCCTACTGCTACAAGATGTCCTCTCTTTATTTTTTCTTAGCCCTTTTTCTCTCTTTTGGCTATATTTTGGAGTTTGAATTTTTTATGGAAAAACAAACAGAAGGAATAATTATTATTGGTGTATTAGTTTGTGGTGGGATTTCCAGTTAATAACAATGATTTCTAATATTGACAAAGAAATTATCTCAATTTTTTCTACATCAAAGGCTTGTTAATGAATAATTGCGTTTAATCTTTTTCTTGAGTTTTAATTTGAAGAAAACGGAGGTAAGAAATAAGATTTCAGCTGCATGATATTGGCTTTATCCTTGATAAATGAAGACAGTTATATCTCTCTCTCTCTCTCTCTTCCTCTTTTTTTTTTTTTTTTAGGAGATAGTAGTCGTGAAGATTTGATTCTTATTTGTTTCATCAACTCAAATCATTCAACTCAAAATTTTTTTTGTCTTTTTCTCAAAATTTTTTTGTCTTTTTCCCAAAAAGTTTTTTTGTCTTTTCTGAAAATTTAAAAAAAATTACTATTAAAACTTAAAAATCCTAACTCAAACTACTCCACCAAATAAACCCTTAGTTTTTGTCTAAACCCTTAGTTTTTGTCTAAGAAAACGCGTCTCTCTTTTTTCTGGTTCTCTTTAGACTTTGGGGCCTTTTTGCCATAGAAAGTGGCCTAGTGCTGCTGGCAGTGGCCATGGCTTCTGAGTGGTGGCCACTGATTTTCGTAATTGCTTATATAATTATATCATGTTTTTTTAATAATTTTTTTTTACTCTTTTATAATTATATCATATCATGGTGGTGCAGGCGCACCAACTTTTTTTTGGATAGGTGCAAGAGCACCAAGTTGCCCACACATTAGTTCAACTCTCTCCCTCTCTCTCTATATATATATATATATATGCATCTATAATAATAAATAAATGATTTAGTACAACATCGGACAGAAGTAATGTCCTCCCAAACCCAAATCCCTCACTATCCTATCCTATCCTATCCTTTGGACCTAACGTTTAGGAAATTTTATCACTTTTTGGTCCCGGATAACCATAGTTAATAATAATTTTCTCTCATTATTTATTTATTAATTTTTTTTTAGGGTTTTTCTCTCAGCTCTCAACCAACCAAGTGGGGACGACACAATTGTAAGGTTGTTTGCTTGTTAGGCTAAAGATAAGGAAAAATTAGAAGATCCTTAGAACTTGTTCTTACGCGACAAATACATGTGCCATGGTTGTAGTAGGTGAACAAATATTATTGTCTCCCCTTTGCCTAAGGTCTTAACGTCACACTCGTTGGAGTAGGATAAAAGCAACATATGATATTTATCTATTGGGGTTCGTTGTGGTATGGGGTGGGGCTCAAAGTTGAGTGTCGTAGATGGAAATATGAACTCCACCTTTAGCTTTACCTAAATTTCTATTTTTTTAGAGATAGAATTGCTTATTTGGTCCTAATCTTTTTATAGAATTTCGATTTGGAATTCAATTTTTTTTTTTTTTTTTTTTTTTTTTGTAACTAAAAAGTCTTAAACTTTTTTTTTTTTATTAAAAAAAAAAAATAGATGTGTAGTATGTGCTTCTTGCATGCGGAATAGATAAACAAAAAAAAGGTAAAAAAAAGCCACATGATGGTGTTGATTGGGTCACCATGTAGGCAGTCACGTGGTGATGAAGTAGCTGCCACGTGACAACTACTGAAGGTGTGACGAAAAAACACATTCATGCTTTTGTATAATAGTGTAGATATCACGTAAATAACATATGATTTACTATTTAAGGTCAATTAAAAAAGATATTACATGAGTCAACTAACATGTATTATACACATGATCAACTTTATCTAATTTTTAATTCTTTCTATTTTATTTTATTTTTTATAGTAAAACGGACCAACTTGCGCTTTTAAAGAGTTTAAAACTTGTTAGTAAAAAAAAAAAAAAAAAATTTTTTAGGGAATTAATTCCTAAATTCCTAAAAAGGTTAAGACCAATCGAGCAATATAACCTTTTTTTAAGAATAAAGTTTGGATGAAAATATTATACATGCACGTTTCCTTGGTAATGACTCACCAACAACCCCGCACTAGTGTCAAACTATTTGCATGTACCAATGGAGACGGTCACTTTCAAAATATATATATATATATATATATATATGGGCCTATTAAAAAAAAAAAAAAAAAAAAAAACCATTCCTTTCAAAATATGCCTTCATTGCAAATTACAAATGGCCGTCTCTTGCAGTTTGGATGTAGAAAAATGAAGAAAAGGGCTACTAGACAATCATAGTCAAAAGACGTGTTGAAGGTGCAAGTTATATCTTTTTTTTTTTTTTTTTGCCCTTTTCTTTTAATTGTATATGTGTATATAAATATGTATCACTGGTGTTATATTTTTCATTTTATTTTCAGGGGGATCACTTGAAGTAATATAATTTAAAATGTCAATGACAATTGCTCTAGCTTTGGTAATTGGGTTGGTGTCTTGGGGATACAAGGCCATACTACGCCCTCCGCCTCCTCGAATCTGCGGTTCACCTGGCGGACCACCCATCACCGGTCCACGAATAAAGCTCAGGGATGGAAGGCATTTGGCCTACAAGGAGTATGGTGTCCCAAGAGAAGAGGCCAACTACAAGATTGTCTATGTTCATGGCTTTTCTTCCTGCAGACTTGATGTTGTTGTGGCATCAACCCTCTCTCCGGTACGGAAAACTGACATATATATATATATATATGTATATGCATTTTGTAAATACTGAAAACTGATTTTTGTTACCATGCCCCCCGTTAACTTTTTTTGAAATTTTTATATAGTGGGGGGTTTTTTTTTTAATTTTAAAAAAATTGATACGTGTATAAACTAATCTCAACCACCCATAAATTAAGAGTTATCTATATTTTATTGGTCAAACAATTTAGATTTTAAAAAATAAAACATTTTTTTTAAATCTATATACATTAGTAGGTTTAGTGGCTTGATTTAAAATCTAAATCTGAACTACAATTTTAATAGTCCAGTAGTTTAAAAAAACTGACTCATTATACTAAATAATATTTTGTCTACACATAAACTAAAAGCTTCCAAAGGAAGCCAACACTTTACTTTCCTATTCCATCATTTCCAAACAAATTTGAAAATTTGCTCTGTTGTTCAATGTGTGATTTTTAGTTTTCTTCGGTTTATTGTACTGAATTTCTTTCCAACTTGAAATAATTTTGTCTTAGTCTATCAATTCATTATTCTTCAACTTCTTATTTCCGTTTTAGGTTTGTATTTTTTTTTTCTCGTTTCTTGTTCTGATTCATTTCTTCCTTTTTTTAAATTTAATTGTGATTATTCTATTTGTCTTAATGTGGAATTGGTGGGTCATGGTGCAACTATTTTTTCTAAATTTTTTTTATTTGTTCTTATAAATTGGTGATAATATGCTAATTCTGATTAGAAAATTAGAAATATCTCACTAGAAATTAGTAATTTTTAGTTTTTATTGTGGATTTAAGCTGAGAAAATTAGAAATAACATTGTTTAATATTCTAGATTTAAATACAATTTTTTGTTTTTTCAATTTACTCTGTGATAAACTTAGACATGCCTTTTTTTTTTTTTTTTTTTGGTTGAAGAATTTTGGGCTCATGGGTCGTAATGGTATTGGTACCATATACGGAAGATAATGTTTTGAATGACTGCTTGATTGTCTCCATTGAGAAGGAAATTACTGCAAAATTAATAGTGAATAAGAAAAGAAAATAATATTTTCAGGTATATGAATTTAACAGAGCTGCTCTTTATTAAGAGAAAAATGTTATTTACAAGTGTGTAAAATATAAATATTTTTTCGTTTTTACTAGTGATATATTAAACTTGGAGCTTTAAGATGTGAAACTTAAATGACTATGGTACTATGAAGTTATTAAGATCAACACTTCAATTTCATATTCTTTCTTGTATTGTTTTTATTTTTAATTACATATAACTGACAGTGACATGTTATCTTATTTAAATATAATATTGATGTTTTTATGTGTTAATATATCATGAATTTAATAAATAAAAACTATTATATATGTTAGCATAATCTTGATGAAAAAAATTTTGGTCCCCCTGCAATAAAGCTTAGCTCCGTTACTGTTACTCTCTTGTGTGTGTGTCTATATATATATATATATATATTATAGTTGTACTAGACTATTACATTGGAGGTTGGGGTTTGTTTAGGATTCAGTTAAGAATCTATTTCAGCCGAGAAAATGAGGTTAGGATTCCAATGCGGTAATATTATTTTGGCTAGAAAATGGCCATGGATTGAAGCGAAAATACATGAAAATGTTCTGTGCTGCTGAGGAGCGCTCCCGTATATATATATGTGTGTGTGTATATATATATATAGTTTATGTTTGTAGTGATGTATGAATGTGTGTGTGTGTTTGAATGCATGTATTCATGATGTATGAATATTTGTTTTGAAGGGAGTCTCTTCATTGTGTAAATGATGATATTCTCAGGAATTTGTTGAAGAATTAGGGGTATACATAGTGGGATTTGACAAACCAGGGTATGGAGAAAGTGACCCAGATCCTAAACGGACGGTGAAGAGTTTGGCTTTAGATGTAGAAGATCTTGCTGATCAATTGGGACTTGGATCCAAATTCTACATAATTGGGAATTCCATGGGGGGTCAGGCTGTCTGGGGTTGTCTCAAGTATATCCCACATAGGTAAGACTGTCAACTAATATTTTTTTTGCCTAAGTTCTAGTTAATCTTCCATTATCTAAATTAATTGATATGCATAATCTTTAGAAGCGAGAATAAGAGAATGACTTTTGCACTTCAACCTAGCTGAAAACTTTGTCTGTCAAAATCTTAGCTCAGTTTTAATTTTTATTTTTAATTTTTAATTTTTTAATTTTTTTGTTTTGATGAGTAAATCTAAGCTCAGTCTATCAACAAGTGCATTTCGTATTTTGGTAAAATATCAACTAGTGCATTTGTCTTTGTATCTAAACTTAAAAAAAAAAAAGTAACAGTTCACAATGAAAAGGTCCACAGAGCAAAATTTCTCAAAATAATTATATTAACAGTAAAAGTACATTAAGAATAGTAATAGTAATAATAACAATAATAGTACACACTTAAAAAAAAAAAGTAATAATACACAATGAAAAGATCCACATAGCAAAATTTCTCAAAATAATTATAATAATAGTAAAAGTACAATAAGAATAGTAATAATAATAATAACAATAATAGTACATACTTAAAAAAAATAACAATACATAATGAAAAGGTCCACATAGCAAAATTTCTCAAAATAATTATAGTAACAGTAAAAGTACAGCAAGAATAGTAATAATAATAATAACAATAATAATACATATTAAAAAAAAAAGGTAACAATACACAATAAAAAGGTACACAGAGCAAAATTTCTCAAAATAATTATAGTAACAATAAAAATACAATAAGAATATTAATAATAATAATAACAAAAATCTTACATATTAAAAAAAAAAAAGGAAAAATACACAATGAAAAGGTTCACAGAGCAAAATTTCTCAAAATAATTATAGTAACAGTAAAAATACAGTAAGAATAGTAATAATAATAATAACAATAATAGTACATACTTAAAAAGAAAAAAGTAACAATACACAATGAAAAAGTTCACACAACAAAATTTCTCAAAATAATTATAGTAACAGTAAAAGTCCAGTAAGAATAATAATAATAATAATAATAATAATAATACATACTTTAAAAAAAAAAGTAACTGTACACACTAAAAAGTCCACATAGCAACATTTCTCAAAATAATTATAGTAACAGTAAAAGTACAATAAGAATAGTAATAATAATAATAACAATAATAGTTCATACTTTAAAAAAAAAATAATAACAGACACAATGAAAATATTCATAGAGTAAAATTTCTCAAAATAATTATAGTGACAGTAAAAGTACAGTAAAAATAGTAATAATAATAATAACAATAATAGTACATACTTAAAAATAAAAAAAGGAACAGTACACAATGAAAAGGTTCACAGAATAAAATTTCTCAAAATAATTATAATAATAATAAAAGTACAATAAAAATAGTAATAGTAATAATGACAATAACAATAATAGTACATACTTAAAAAAAATAATAATAAATAACAATACACAATGAAAATCTCAAAATAATTATAATAACAGTAAAAGTACAATAAGAATAGTAATAATATTAATAACAATAATAGTTTATAAAAAGGTCCACAGAGCAAAATTTCTCAAAATAATTATAGTAACAGTAAAAGTACAATAAAAATCATAACAGTAATAATAACAAGAATAGTACATAAAAAAAATAACAGTACACAATGAAAAGATTCACATAGCAAAATTTCTCAAAATAATTCTAATAACAGTTAAAATACAGTAAGAATAGTAATAATAATAATAAATAAACAATAATAGTACATACTTAAAAGAAAAAGTAACTGTACACAATGAAAATGTTCACAGAGCAAAATTTTGTCATAATAATTATAGCAACAGTAGAAGTACAGTGAAAATAGTAATAATAATAATAACAATAATAATAAATACTTAAAAAAAATAGTACACAATGAAAAGATCCACAGAGTAAATTTTCTCAAAATAATTATAGTAATAATAAAAGTACAATAAGAATAGTAATAGTAATAATAACAATAATAGTACATACTTAAAAAAAAAAAAAGAAAAAAAAGAAGTAACAATACACAATGAAAAGGGTTAAGTGGCATAGTTAAAAAAATTTTATTGAGAAAGATTGTGGTAGAGTTTTTTATTTTTTTTATTATATCGGTATAGGTCAATCTAATGTCATTTAAATTTAATCGAATGGATAAAAAATTAAAAGATATACACAAAAAAAAAAAAAAAAAAAAAAAAAACTTGAACCTCTGAATGTTGTTCTTCGTCGGTCAAGGGAGGGGGCACCGTGGAAGGTCATTGGAGGAGACTCGGGTTGGCTATTTCACACTCACTGAGCGCCAGGGGGAAATTCGTAGTTGCCGAACATGTGGGGGTGTTTTGCAAGTCTGGTTTTCACGTGAACGTGGTTTTTGGGGGGGGGGGGGGGGGCTGGGTTTTCGCAGATTGGGGGCTGTCGCTGACGGGGGGTTTCACAGATTTGGATTTTCGAGGGGGTGGATGGGTTTCGCAGAGCAGGTTTTGGGGTGGCCTTGCACCGGTGAACAACAGAAGGTCGTCGGAATAAGGACGATCTCTCTAGTAGGGGCCGCCGGTTGTCCGGGGTAGTTTTCCAATCCATTGGGTTTTATATTTATCTATATATATATTTATTTATTTATTTTTTTGCTTTGAAGTTTTATTTTTCTTTAATTTAGTGGGAGTTTGGCATCTTAATTTAAACTCAAATTTTTCAACTCAGTTTTTGTCTATTTTCTGAAAAGTTTTTTTTGTCTTTTCTATAAATTCAAAAAAAAAAAATAACTATTTAAACTTAAAATTTCAACTCAAACTCATTCACCAAACACCCCCTTAAATTTATTAGATTAGAATCCAATGAAGTAAGATGGCATGTTAAAGATTAACATGCATCTTAACCGTTGAAATATATTAATAGACTATAAAATGAACTCTACCGATAAAGTATATAAAAAGGGATTCTACCGTAGTCTTTCTCTTTTTTTAATAGGAGGAACTAAAAAAATATTTCAATGAATGAAGATGTAATTATATAAAATATTAGTGTTCATTGTTTTACGACGGTTGGAGTTGAAATTTTTAAATAATACCACATTATACATTACGTAGAGAGTACTCGTAGGAAAACTTGGACAATCAATAAATATAGCAAATAATTGTACATGGTTGGCATATGTTTGACAGGCTAGTAGGAGCAGCATTAATTGCACCTGTAATAAACTACTGGTGGCCATCTCTCCCAGCCAAGATGAGCAAAGCAGCCTACAAACAACAACCTCTTGGGGATCAATGGTCACTCCGAGTTGCTCACTATCTGCCATGGCTGACCTACTGGTGGAACACCCAGAAACTTTTTCCTTCTTCTAATGTTATTGCTCGTAATCCTGTTATCTACTCGGCTCCCGATCTGCATATTTTCAAGACTAAGCTTTTGAATGATCACGAGCGGGAAAAAATCAAGGTACTTATTTGCAACTCGAAGTTTTCTTTCTTTCTTTCTTTTCTTTTCTTTTTTTTTTTTTGACCCCTTAAATTTTAGTTCTCAATGACGTGACTATTGATTCAACAACTGTCACGCAGTAAGTTCATTGGATAAAGGTGACAATTAAAATGAATTTTTTTTTTTTAAGATAAGGTAAAATTGCAATTTACTTAAAGGATTTAATTTTTTTTATTGATTTAATTTTTGGTCATTAATAATTTAGACTCAATCCTATATTAGTCCTTAAATAAAACGTCTTAGAACCGATGCTTGAACTATCAATTTGTTACATAATAGTTTTAAAAAAAAAAAAAAAAACTAGTAAAATTGGATTGTGATATTACCGTCGTCAAGACTTATAGATTTTTATTTTGGAAGCTATGTATTCTCAAGACACTTATACCCTAATATTCAATGATAAAATTAACCTTGTTTAAAGGTCACTCCTAGTTTTTAACAGGGTTTGGGAGTGAAAGACTATTACGTGGGAACTTTATAGTTCAGAAACTGATTCCGTGGTGTTTTAAAGTTTTAAGAATAAAATGATATTGGACCTATAATTCGGAGATTAAAAAAAAAAAAAAAGAAATTATCCCTCTTTTTCTATTATTATTATTATTTTTTTAATTTTCAAATTCATCAAGATCAATATTGGAGCTTCCTTCAAAAATTTCTGTACGCAGCAATATGTCACACAACAAGGAGTATTCGAATCACAACATAGAGAGATGAAGATAGGATTTGGGAAATGGGAATTTGATCCAATGGAGCTCAAGAACCCTTTCCCCAACAACGAAGGCTCTGTCCATTTATGGCAAGGTGAAGAAGATAGGCTTGTACCGGTGACCCTTCAACGCTACGTTGCCAATAAACTTGCATGGATTCACTACCATGAAGTACCTGGTGAGGGACACCTTCTTGCACGTAACAAGGGAATGGGAGAAGCTATCATTAAGGAACTTCTTGTAATTAGGGACTAGTCCTAGCCACCTTTTGGAACATATTACTTTTTTTTTTTTTTTTTCCCCTCTGAGTTTCTTTTTTATTTATTTTACTTTTTATGCATTTCAGTTTGTAAAATTCAAATTCTCGAAGGTGTGTCTTAGTTAATTTGAAATATGATCACTGAACTTGTCGCGTCACTCAAAATCTGAAAAAAAAATCCCCTCCTGAACTTATCTTAAGTTGCAATCCCATTTAGAGAGGATGGGAAAAAATTGTCACTGTTTAAACAGTTTTTATCATGTGTTCTTGTCGGGTCATCAACACGTGATTGAAAATGTTGGAAAAAATTATCCCTTACCAGTCTATCACGTAACTCATATGTGATTAATACCAATAAAAATTGATGTTTTGTTGAAGAAATTATTAAATTTGTAACAAATGATAAGCTGAGGAACTTGTTTTGATCCATTTGACTTATTAAGTGAGATCAAATTTAACCCTCTTCTTATGCATGTATATAGCATGAATTAAGTGTGTGTGTGTGTGCCTGTACAAATATTGTACATAAACCCTATTGCACCAATTTCATCTCTCTCTCGCAAGATGACATAATTATTTGTTATTTTGGGGGAATTTTTGTATAAATTTTATGGTTACTAGTCAGTAAATACTGCAGTCATCAACCGATATCACACCGATTACCAGTCTCTATTTTCACTTTTTTTAGAGTATGTACGGTGTTATAAATATGATAGCATGACCTAGCACTCACTGTAAATACTTTTTTTTTTCTTGTATGGTATAAGTCATTATTTGATTCTATAGCTTAAAAAGCAAAATCTAGAAGTTTTTTAGGTGGAAAAATGTCACAAATTCCCCTTTAATTATGTCGTTAATATTAATATGTCCCCTCTAAACTATTAAATGCACATATTTTGTCCCCTGAATTTTAACATTTATGCGAAGTTACCATCTCCATTAATTCTTGTTAAAATTTTAAAAAATACTAAGAAATATCAGTGATATTTAATATCACACTAATAAACTAATAAACATATCGTGGAACTCACCTTTTATTAATAAGTGACGTTAAACATCATTAATATTACCTAGGATTGCTATAAAATTTTAGACAGAAGTGCTGACATGGCTGCTCACGTGGATGTAATCTAGGTAGCATTATGAGTTTTTTATTCTATTGGGACCCACATTTCTTTTTACATCTTTTCTCTCAATCCCAGATATGGGAAAACAAAATACAAAAAAACCGTGCCTCCCTCCTCCTTGATCCCAACGCTTGCGACCATCTTTGAACTGTGGTGATAGAGAATCTTAACTATGGAACCGTGCATATTACCCATGGATGACTTCTAGAATTTCTCTCCCTCTGATTATTTTCTGACAAAAAAATTAGATTTTTTTTTTTTTTTGGGGTTTGGTTGCCGAGAAAACAGTAGGAATATTTGTACACGGAGATAGCAGGGTAGCCTTTGCGCGGCGGAGAGGCTCTAGCTATCTCCGTCGGTGACTGAGAAGGTGGTGGAGGTGGTTGGCGCCGGCGATTGAGAAGAGGAGAGAGAAAATTTTTCAGATCTAGATGTAGCAGACCCGAACTTAAACAAAGTAGAGTGAGAGGATGAGTGAGGAAGATGAGTTGGAGGTCTAAGCAGATTGTTTTTTCTGATGGAGATGACACTCATGTAGTTCGTCGGAGGGTCGCCGGAGTCGGAAGTTTGACGGATCTGAACTAGAGTGTTTGGTTCGGTGCTGAAAGTGGGAGGCAAGAATCAAAGGGCCTAAAATGAAAAAAAGAATTTCATTTATTCATTTTTGAAGCAATTGAAACCCATGTTTCTTACTTGTTTTGCCACATAATATGCCACTTCAAGTGGTGAGGAGTACTAGTCAGCAATTCTAATTAAAATTTTGACGGAAACAATCAGAAAAAGCATGTTGACACATTTATTAAATTTCAAGAGATATAATAAATAATTTTTATAATTTATGAGACATATTAATATTAGTAATATAATTCAGTAGGAATTTATGAAAATTTTTCTTTTTCAGGCCAACAAAGCATGATCAATATTTATTAAAAAAATTAGATTAAATGACCTTTTTTTATTTAAAAAAATAACCGTTTGTCATTTTTTAGATTTGATCAGTCACTATAAAAATTAATGATTGATTAGTAATTAATCAATAATTAATTATGAAATTTACGTTAAGATTAATCAGTGATTGATTATAAGTCAAATCATTAATTGACTATTATATGATCAATAATTGATTGATTATTTAAAAAAAAATTGATTAATCATTAAAAAAAAAATCTTACTTATTTTTAAAAACTTATATCATTTATTAAAAAATTTCTTAAAAAAAAAAAAAACTATTTAACTATAAATCCATATTTATTATCATTTATCATGTTAATTAAAAAAAAAAAAAAGAAAAAAGAACGTACACAAGATGCAGAGGACATTAGAGAGAGTCAAAAAGATTTCTACAAAACATGATTTTCTCTCTCTTGTGAAGCTACATGCACACCGATTAAAAAAAATACATATATTTTTGTTCGTTAGGCAGAACTTTCTAATTTTAAACCCCTCACAGTATGTGTGTATACGTGCGCGAACGCGTCCGTGTGTTATAGCTCTTTGAGAATTGAACTGTAAATTTTACATAAGAGACAGATTAAAAAAGAGAGGAAGAAAAGAAAAGACTAAGAAAATTTCTTCGGTATCTTCACAACCATTACTCATTTCATAAAAACGAAACCATTTATAGCTGGTTTTACAAATTATCAAACAAACAATTTTCTTTTAGGAAAGCTTGT
Source organism: Ficus carica (assembly GCA_009761775.1). Classification (NCBI taxonomy): domain Eukaryota; kingdom Viridiplantae; phylum Streptophyta; class Magnoliopsida; order Rosales; family Moraceae; genus Ficus; species Ficus carica. Next base: position 3,940,858 of record CM019740.1, on the reverse strand, counting down.
GTGCCTCGATACAGATGTATTGCTGTGTTTTTTTTCCAAATGTGATTTCCCATGAAATTGCACATTTTAAGGTCTAGAAGAAAAAAAAAGCCTGCTCTTTATGGGTAAAATTATTTGTAGTATCACTCCATTTTCCATGAATTTGCAGCAATGGCATGTGATATGTCCACATACTAAAAATAAAGCTCACTTCACGAAGCTTTCATTACCTTTCGCTTTCCCTTCGGAAATTCCCTACCGCATCCATCTTCCCAGGGCTTACATGGCTTCAAATAGAAACCGGTGCTCCAGTAGCTCCGACAGAACGTTCCTCATTTTGTCGATAGAAACTGGTTTAAGAATAACTCCATCCAGACCAAATCTGATGCAGTTCTCCGTTGTTGACTTGTCTGTATTCCCAGTGAGTGCTACCACCAGTGGTCTTTCATGACGTTTTCCAAATCTTTCACGTATGTGGCTGGCAAATTCATAACCATCCGTAAACACATCCATGAATATCACCTTGTGTTCCTGAGAAACAACGCGTAAGCACTCATCACTGGAGCTCACGGTCGTAACGTCAAATCCAAGATGCACAAGAAGTCCCTTTGTCACTGACCTGCTTACCCTGCATCGTACGGAAAACAAATTCTGCATAAGATTTCAACTAGCTACACCAAACACACTATGAAAAAAAAAAAGATAAAAACATGGTTCGAACATATCTTTAGAAATAAGATGAATACATTTAAAAAGTAACCAAATGCTAATTTGATTGCTTTATAACATTCACCTTTAATAATACATCATTAGTATAATTCAAATGGAAATAAATAATATTAGCCTAGATGCCCAATGTTTAAAATGCTGATTAACAAATTAAGAGCAGTACTAGTTAAAAATTTGATTCCACTCTGTACTCTAAAGAATTACAGGTGCCAAGAGAAAACGATAATCCATAAACACAAATTCAAAAGGGGCATAGAACCAAGTAAACTCTGCAAAAACCATTTTTCATTCGCTCGTGAAAAACTGGTTCTCTCTTTTTTTTTTTTTTTTTTTCGAAACTATGAAGAACATTCATATTATTCTTAGGGGGTGTTTGGTGAATGAGTTGAGTTTGAGTTGAGTTGAAATTTTTAAGTTTGAATAGTAATTTTTATTGACTTTTTCAGAAAAGACAAAAAACTTTTTCAGAAAAAGACAAAAAACAAGATGAAAAAAATACAGTTTAGTTTAAAATGAGTCTAAATGCCAAACAAGCCATTAGACTCGAGCCCACTTCCATATTCGCACTTCCAATTGTCTCTCCGTACCAGCTCTCCTAAAAAGATAGAGAAATACTATAGTATTTATGACAATTGGTGATGCAATCACAACAAATATGAGTCTATGACAATGCACCAGAACTACCACAGCAGTAGTGCAGGACGAATTGTTTTATCTTTTGTCATGTGATAGCTTTGTTTTTCAGTCACATCGTGTGCTGGCACATCATTGACAGTGATAAATCGCAATAATAAAAAAAGAAAGCATCAGTTTTCTAAAAAGAAATGAAATTTAGAATTTTGCTGTATTACTAACCCATTCTCATCCATAACAAGAACTTTCAGCCCTGTGAAATTTGTCTGAACATGATTAGCTTGCACCTTAGGCACAAAATGGAGCTTCGATTCATTGGGTCGATCTGGAAATCCAAGTTTGACAATGAAACTGGCAGTACATCCTTTGCCAAGACCTTCACTTTCAATCCATATATGGCCGTCCATAAGATTTACGAACCTGATCACATCAAATAAAGCATAAAGAGATTTTAACTGCATTCTAGAAAACCTCTTGGGAAAAGAATTTAACCCCAAACCCAAATAGTTCAAATGCAAGTAGTGACTGAATGAAAAATTCAAATTCTCACTGCTTTTACAATAGAACTGAAGATAAAACCGCACCAGATTGCAAAACCACATAGATAGGTACCTCTTGCAGATTGCAAGGCCAAGTCCACTGCCACCAGAATTTCGGGTTGCTAACGGTTGAGTTTGTGTGAATTTGGTGAAAATCTTAGGAATATCCTGGGGGCTAATTCCTGCTCCTGTATCTTTTACCTATAATACAGAAGAAAATATGAACCACAAAGCCAAATTGAAATGCGTAAGGATAAGCACCTTAAGGAAGAAGGGTTTCAAAAAGAACTGAAGAAACAAACCTGTACACACAAATAAAAGTGATTATCACTTGGTAGTGGAAAAAATTCAGCAGTTCGATACTCTCTTAAAGACTCTGATTTAACGACAAAAGCTGACATTGAGATGGTGCCCTCTTTTGAGAACTTCACAGCATTACCAGAAACATTCAAAATCGTTTGCATAAGGCGTTTTTCATCACCAACAGCATATACCGACAAATCTGAAGCTATATATAAGGTGACTGTCAACTTTTTGACAGATGCAACAGGTTTAATCAAATTAAGGACCTGCAAGCAAAAATTCAAATTTATCAAATAATCCATCAATAGTCTCATAGAACAATTGAGGTGAAGTAACTCATAACTCCAAGAACATCTAAATCTTACCTCTCTAAATACAGAATGAAGGTTAAAAGTTCCTTTTTCAAGTTGAAGGCTACCATCCTCAAGCCTTGAAAGATCTAAAACATCATTTATAAGAGTGGCCAAAAGGTTACTACTCTTCAATATTGTTTCAACCATCAGCCGCTGCTCAGGAGTCAGCCCAGTTTCCTGCAGCAAGGAGGAAAGTGCAATAATTGCATGCATGGGAGTTCTCATCTCATGATTCATTACAGCCAAGAAATCATTGCGAGCACGAATTGCAGTTTCTGCCTCCCTCCTGGCCAGATCAAGTGCAACGTTCTGCTCTATTAGAAGATCCCTTGCTCTCATCGACTCTTCTAGAATAGCAGCATGTGAAAGAGCAACTGCCACCTGGGTCCACATTAGGGAGTGAGAAACAAATTCTTTTTTCTAAGCAGGATGGCAGAAATAGTTGTAGACTCAATCCCAATGAGATAAGGTCTAATATGGTTACTAGAGGTTCCACACACATAGGCGCACATGTGCGACACAAATAAGAAATTATCTAAGTAGACATCCTAAAATAACTCAGATCTTAAAGCGCGTCTTCATCCCAAAACTTCCTACTAGAGTTCCTGGACGTCGATATTACAAAGTATTTCTTCTTTCACTTGCACGACTAAACAGGTTAAAATAGAGGAACAGAAATGTTTGGAGGGGAAACAGAATTGTTTCTTCAATCATCAAGGTTTTCTTTAATTCATAATGAACTCATTCAGGATCTTTGAATTTAGAGTATATATTACTCTGTAGTTTTTGTTTTGTATTTTCCCTTCTATTTCCTCATCATAAAAATAAAAAATAAAAATAAAAATAAAAAAGAAGAAAAAGACTTTAGACAAAAATAAACCAACCAGTTTAACAAATAAATCTTTCTCTTGACACTAAATTTAGCAAATGAAAGTTAAAATCACTGGACTAGTTGTGTATCACATTTAACATAGGCACCGATGATTATCAAAAAAAAAAAAAAACACAAAAAAGCAAAACAAAACAAAGCAAAAGAACAGAGCATTCTACTTCCAATTAAAGCCCTTGGAATCAATGTGGATAAATAATAACAGAAATAAGGTTTCTAGAACAACAAGATCTCAACCTACAATCTCCAATAATGATAATGATGATGATGATGATAACAATTCAATAAAATAAAACAAAATCCACGGTACTCCATAAGACTTGAACCATAGTTCAAGGCATTAGACCAGAAATAAAAGGAATAAGCCTTCTAGAGGAAAATATGCTCACTGTGTTTCTAGTATTATGCCGTGATTGCCATCTAGAAAAAATGGTAATTAACATCTGATCGTCAAAATACCATAAGCGGGAGTTAATGTTATGGCTTGAATGCTTGAATGATATTTTTGGGGATGGAAGACAAGTCTTTGTATCAGCAATAAAAGGTCAATTTGCAAAAAGAAATAAGTTTTCCCGAAACCAATTTCCAAAATTTTTTTTTCAGAACAGATCTCGTAGTAAGCAATTTACAAGTTTAAAGTAGTAATGTAACTACATTCTTTAGGAATAACTGATGACATCAATATCAAGATGGTAAAGAGGAAACTCTCTACCTGATCAGCGACTACTTGAACCAGCTCTAACTCATGGACATGCCACTGCCTTGCACTATCAGCGGGAAGCATCAAGACCATTAAGGCATAGCGCTTCGTTGAAAGCTCCGGCCAGTCATTGATTTGGAAGTTTGAAAGATGTAGAAGCGGGACTCGAACAGCAACAACGTCCCCATAAGCATACTTTCCACCATGAGGCCTTAGTCTTGCCACCGGAGAGTTTGGTGATATTTTCACTGGACAGTTGTTATTGAAGGCTCGGTTGATATCAGGAAGATGAATGGGCACGGTATATCCAACTGGATTCGGCTGCCGAAGTGTGTAAGAGAGTCGAAGCTCCAACCCCGTACGCATTGGCATCCATAGAGCACACTCTTCCAAAGCCAAAGTTCTCCCCAATTCAACTAGAGTGGTTTTTAGTATAGTATGTCTGTCAAGAGTACTCCGAATCTCATGGGTCAACATCCTGACATGCCGACCCGTCTCCTCTTGCGTTCGGATCAGGCCCATCTCTCTATCAAGCTCTGCAGCCTTGTTTTTTAAGAAGAGCTCTCTGGTCTTAACACTCAATAGGTCAGGAATTATATGTACAAGCATAAGGGCAGTTACACAAGACACCGCAGCTGTTAGAACCTTGGCCGTGGTCATTACGATTGCCACAGTCCTCGTATGCATATTAAAAGTCCACAAATTAATTAGATGAGTAGCTCCACACAATACGATGAAAGCGCCAAACTGGACAAGGACCCATCTATATGGAAACACCGCGGATTTCTTCACGAAGTAAATGAGCTCGAGAGGAATGGAGAAATAGGCGAGCGCAATAAAGAAATCTGAAATGTACTGATACTTCATCAACAGTTCATCAGCTGGCCATTGTGGCTCAATGCAGTTGCAGGACTCCATGATGACTTGATGATCAAGCCACAGCAAGCTCAACCAATGTACTTTCTCCTCCACATGCCTAACAACTTAATTACATATTCACAACAAAATTCCAAAGTCAAGCATGATATATATTTTTATTACATACATACGTCTATATAGCTATAATTCCAAGTTAAATTGTATAGGTTCTAACAATAATTAGATACAGAAACTTTTGCAATTACAACGAAACGGCAGAGAAATGAAAGGAGTCTAAAGAAATCCATACATTATTAAGGAATTCACATGAACTTTGTACTGACAAGAAAAAGGCAAAGCTCTGAAAATCATAACCAGAGAGAAGATCTGAAGCTACACAAAATCCAGAATCTAGGGATACTACGAAATGGAATAATCCGATTTTCTCAGCAACCAAACAAACGATAAGGTCAAGAGAGAGAGAGAGAGAGAGAGAGAGAGAAAGAGAGTGAGCTCTGAGGGCATGGCATCTAACCGGAGAAGGGGATAAGGACGACGACGGCGGCAGCGATGGAGACTGCAGGAGTAGGAGGAGACGACGATCGGAGGAGGAAGACCGGACAGCGTTGCGAGGTTGAGATGGAGAGGGATTTGGGGGTGATTGGGTTTAGGGCAGAATGTTTGGAATAGGAACGGCCGTATACTCCCAAGTTTCTCTTTTTCTTTTTGACTAAATTATATATATATATATATATATATATTATTTTAAGTGAAAATAAAATGTGTGTTCACTTTCCGAGTAGGCGGAGTTTTGGTGGCCTGGGCGGCGACTGCTTTCTTCTTCCCACTCGGACAAGGCTACTAGTCGCGTGTTTACTAGTAAGTAGTAAGAACAGAACCCGAGAGTGGAAGTTAATTCGAAAATTATAATTACTTGAAATTTTAGGAAAATAAAATGGAGGAGAATCTACCATGGAGTAAGCATGTTTTATTCTCTCAATGGAAAAAAATATTTGTAATCCTTCGAACATTTTTAGATGGTCAAGATTTAAAAGATGTACCAAATTAATAGTAGAATATTTACATAATATCACATGAAAAATAGCAAATTAATAAATAAGAAGAAGAAAATGGACGTGACCCGTCGGTTCCCACGTCGTTGCGCTACTCCTGCTGCTACGCGCTAACCTAGTGTAAGTGCGAATCGCTCACTTCTGTTATCGTCGCCGACATCACGAGCTCTCTCCGTGGTGTGAAGGAAGTGAGGAGTTGTCCACTGTAATCCTTCCACCTTTTGCTGATTGTCGAATCAGATTCAACAAAAGATCTTCCACCTATGGGGGACTTTTATCACCCCCACCCCCCCATTGCGATTTCTTCGTGGCCTTCGTCAGAATCTCTTGCGACCTTCATCGGAATCCCTTGCGGCCTCCGTCACGATTTTGTTGTGGCCATCATCCACCGAGAATAGGTCTTGCCTACTTCTCCGTTAAAAAGTAATCAAAAGTAAGCGTCTCACTCACCTTATACTTACGTGAAAACCAGGAAAATAAGAATTGAAAATAAATTGAAATCTATTGAATACTAAAATTTCTCAAAATTCTTGAATAAGAAATACAAAAGACAGTGCCGTCTACTTTAAGTATTTTAGAGACTCAATTAAACAGAGAAACAAAGCAAAATGAGAAACTAAAAATTACAAATAAAATATTAAAATAAAATAGATCAAAAGAGAAAAGGCTTAGGGTGCGTTTGGACCACAGGTCCAAACCCATGGATTTTAACTCAATTTTTGTCTTTTTCCCCAAAAATTTTTTGTCTTTTCTGAAAAAGTACACATCAATTACTATTTAAATTTATCAATTTCAACTCAAACTCATACACCAAACAAACCCTTAACTTAATTGACTTGTCGAGGTAAATTACTGATCCTGTAGATGTCAAACTGGCTTGATTGGAGCACAAAAATGGAATAGGCTGACGAGGACTTCGGAAATAGAAATTTCATCGCAAAGATCTGCCACGTGTCACTCAGGAATTTGCTAGGGCGTGGCACGGGTTGAGTGGAAGAAGTGCTGCGCAGCTGGTGTAGTGGAGCTGACGCAAGCATGGAGGGAGTGCTGGAAATGCGCACGATTAGACGGTTGGGAGCGCCCGTGTGGAAGGCATGCACTTGGGCGCTGAAGATCTGAGGCCTATGTCTGTGCTGGGCTGTTGTGGACACCGCATGTCATGCGGTGATTGGCGGAAATGAGCCGCGGCTCAGCTTGGTGGCTTGGCTCCGGCTTGGGCTCGCGTGGATTGTCTTGTGACACAATTTAATAGCTTCTATGACTCAATTACATGGCTCTTTGTGCATGATTTTTACACTTCTTTTAATATATGTAAATATTCAAGCTAAAACTAGGCATTTTTTAATTAACATATTTTCCATAAAAATCAAGAAAATGTTTGATTAAAACTCAAATATTTAGCAATTATTCAATAGTAATTATCGAATAAAGTTTACTTTCATATGCTAATCAGTGATCAAAAACTCATAAAAAAAATAGACACTCTCTTTTATATTTTATATCACATAATTAGTGAGCATGAAAAGGTTAAATTCAATATTTCTAACGTTATAAATTTAATCCATCAAATACACTTACTCATTAACATTACAAAGATGATTCGGGGAACTATGGACCTATGATTTTAAGTTCCAATGATTTTGATAATTAATCAAATTTTCTATTAATTTCAAAATTATTCCACTAAAAACTTGGAGGTGCATTTTTAAATTACATATACTAATATAAAAAAAGAGTTATCCATTTGATATAATCATTGCGTATAAATTAATCCTCCATAAAGTATTCATACTTAGAGCTAGGTATGAATTTGTAAACTTTACTAATTACATCTTTATTCTCGAGTATCATTGATTCTCTAGTAAGTGATAAATTTATGAAACTAATCCCAAATTTGAACGCTCCTATCATTCAAGCCCAAATCAACACTATAGAAAATTATTTATCTAGCTTCTTTATTAAAAAGGAATGGATTACATCTCGTGGAATGGATTACATCTCGTGATGTTAACATTCTCGACTGTTTACTTTATTATATGTCCAAAATACAAGAAATGAGATCAGACAATTCAAATCTGTACAGAGGAAATCAAAAGACATGGTTGCATAAACAAGTTACTATTTCATGTATGACTATCTGTTGACGTGAGTAGAATCTACTATATTCAACAAAAATTATCAGCAATTTATATTACGTCATCTCCCTATGCTACATAATGATATTTATACAGTGCACTTATCTAATGATTCGTTATATAATGATTATGATAAGACCGTTTCATTCTCAATGATAATGACATACACTTGTAATTTTTAGTAAAAGATTTCAGACTTCAATTGTTTAGTTAATTAAATTATTAAATATTTATTGCAGACCATTTTAACTATCATATTTCAATATTATCTTCTTCTCTATTACTATTATATATTGTTAAAGTCATGTAGATAATTATGAAATTTTAATGATATTCATAAACTATTCTAAATATATGTACATAATTATAATACAATATTCAACTTTATTTATCCAAAACAAACAATATCCATAACATCATATGCTTTTAGGGCATTTATCTTAAAAAATTTGGGAGAAATGCTTTCAATAGGGGTAAAAATAGAAAATGATACAAACAACAGAGAGCAAAAAAAAAAAAAAAAGTAAAAGTAACGTTATGGTTACTACTATTATTATGTTTTAAAGAAAATGTGAGAATGTTTAAACAAAATTAAGGAACGTCAGTTAAAAAAGAAGGGGGAAAAAATTATTACAAAGTTCCAATGGCATCTATCAAGTAGGAAATAGAAGAAAGGAAAAACCAAAAACAAAAACAAAATGAAGAGACAAAGATAAAGTAACACGTGGAAGGTTATCAGAAAAGTATGAGAATAAAAGTTGACTCTATTATATATATTAAGATCGAGATTAATATAAGATTAAGATCAATAAAAGAGTTTATTAAAAAAAAAAAAAAACAGGTTTTGTCCCCTTTTAAGACAAGATAAAAGAAGATAAATTTTGATCTAGAGTGACAATTGAAAAGTTATGGGATCCGTGAGTAGAATCACCTTTATAAATGTCTCACGGGTTCAACGTGCTTTACTGACAAGTTTTGACGAGTAATGCTTCTAATAACCTGAAGTTTATATGCTTACAAATTGAATGGTGGAAATCTCCAAATTAAAGTCTTAAAAGTAGATCAGCCGGAGACCTCTACTAAAAAGCTCTACTTTAGCGGAACAACTAGCTCCACATTTTTTAACACACCAAAAAAAAAAAAAAAAAGGCTAGCTCCATATTTTTCTGAGGTAATTCTCTCTCTCTCTCTCTCTCTCTCTCTATATATATATATATATATATATGAAATTCTGTTTATTTCTCATGTGAATGTGTCACTGTCAGACTTAAGGTTGATCGATGCTTGTTTAAATGCAATAAATGATTATGGTGATGTGATTATTCAACTGAAATTGGTGGATACATTTCTACACTGTAAAGTTAGGCCACCACTTGAGAGGTCTATAATTTAAATACCAACAAAAAAAAGAAAGATGGATGTTTACTTCAATTCTTTTTGTGCACATCCTACTTGACTCCTAATTTTGAACGTTAAAAGAAGACTTTAATGAGGTCATGAATATGTTGAAATTTGGAATCAATAATAACTTCCACTAACGAATCAAAGGACTAAAATTAAGGATCCGATTTATGCATACACCAAAAACTCAAACTCATCGATTTATGCATATCCCACTTTACCGTCTAGGAGATGAAATTGGATTTTAATCACCCGTTTGTAGGGTAATAGTTTTAGGATAATCAGTGTTTGCACTCCACGCAATATACAAATTTACATATATATATGTATATGTGTGTGTGTGTGTATATGTCTAATAAGATGTAATCAATAATGTACATATTATGACAATATCTCTTGACATAAATAGTCTGATAGTGCTACAGTAATTTGTTTCTTCTGTTGTACAATTAATTAAATTTGGTGGGAATTTACTTAATGGGAAGAACATAAGAAAAGGAATCATTTTGTGAGATTTCTTACCTAAGGAAATAGTAGGAAAGCAGCAAAGCTTTTCTCTATTCTGCCTATGGATTTATTTGGTGTATTTTCTGTAACAAGCCTCGAAAAAAAAAAAAAAAAAAAAAAAAAGTTTTTTGAACTCTGGTATGTCTTCTTCTTTCCAGCAGTTACTCTGTGCTAGGATTTGCCTCTGATTTATCTTCTATCTTAAATCTCAACAAAATTTGTTTTAAAAACATAGGCCGATCAAAGTGTTCGATCTAATGCCTAATAATGTTGTTATTGTCATTTCTTGCTTCATTGATTTCCATGTTGGTTTCCGGATCAGGAATGTTCATAAAGAGAATTGCTCTAGTTCTTTTCATTGTTTTTCTGTCGTGGGCATACTGAGCAACACGCCCTCCACCTCCTAAAATATGCGGGTCTCCGGGGGACCTCCCATTACTGTACCTATAATAAGGCTTAGGGATGGAAGGCATTTGGCATTCAAGGAATATGGTGTCCCAAGAGAAGTGGCCAAATATAAGATCATCTTTGTTCATGGCTTTTCTTCCTGCAGACACGACGCCATGGTTGCAACAACACTCACTCCGGTACTCTTCATATGTATATATATGTAAGGATATTGTGAAGGCTACCCTTTACGGTAGACATGATCATAAAATATGTGTGTTTTATGTTTGCGCTTGTGTGTTTAAGATTTGCTTTTCATGTTGGACATGAACTTGTCAGGAGGTTATTGAAGAGCTACAGCTTTATGTAATGGGATTCGATAGACCAGGATATGGAGAAAGTGACCCGGATCCTAACAGAACAGTGAATAGTTTGGCTTTGGATATAGAAGATCTTGCGGATTGGTTGGCACTTGGAACCAAATTCCATGTGATCGGCTATTCCATGGGCACCCAGGTTGTATGGAGTTGCCTTAAGTATATCCCCAACAGGTAAGGCAGGGGCATGGCTATTTATGTACTGTAGTTATCATCAATTTTTATGTCTATGTTTGGAACTTTATGATAAAGCCAATATGAGCGAGAAGAGCAATCTAAATACAGATATCGGGGACAAAATTTGCGTTTGGCATGTGAGATTGGAGGGGAAAAAAAGTGGAATGAAGCCTTTAGATAGAAATCATTCGCAAAACAAATGATGAGAAGCTCGCACATGTGTTGTTTCTGATATGAATAAGTTTACTCATATTTTGTTCATCGTTATAATTTTCAATGCTATACAAATGTAAATGTTCTAGTTTGAAAATTTTGTGAAATTTGATGTTCGGGACACCTCCAGGCTTGCAGAAGCTGGGCTAATCGCTCCTGCGATCAACTACTGGTGGCCATCTTTTCCTACAAACTTGTCCACAGAGGCCTATTACCAACAAGCTCCACAGGATCAATGGACCCTCCGAGTTGCTCACTACAAACCGTGGCTGACCTACTGGTGGTATACTCAGAAGCTATTCCCGGCGTGCAGCATTATAGTTGGAAAACCTTGCATATTTCTCTCCTAAAGATTTAGAAATCATCAAGGAAATCCATTCAGTTTCTGGTCCTGAGAGGGGAAAAATCCAGGTATTTAATTACAACATGAAGAATCATCGGTTTGAACCCATGCTCCAAACAGAATCGTTATGGTTGATTTTTGAAATGGCAAATGTTGGTAGTTGTATTCTCTCCTAAAGTTGATGTTTTCTTCATTTTCCTTTGTGCAGCAGTATGTCAAGCAGCAAGGAGAGCTGAAGTCATTCCATCGAGACTTGATGATTGAATTCGGGAAATGGGAATTCAATCCTGTCAATATTAAGAACCCTTTTCCTAATAACGAAGGCTCTGTCCATCTATGGCAAGGTGACGAAGATTGGCTTTCCCCGGCTATTCTGCCACGCTTTATTGTGAATAAACTTCCGTGGATTCAATACCATGAGTTATCGGGTGAAGGACACTTATTTCCATATGTCAAGGGAATGAGTGAAGCTATGATGAAAGAATTTCTGATTGAGGAGAAATAGCATGATTTTGCTACAGGAAAAAAAAAAAAAAAAAGTTCATCTCCTTTTGATTTGTGAAATAATTTATCATTATTTGCTACACTTGAGTTTATCAAAGCAAATTTGGATACGATGTTGCAGTAATATGGAATCTGCATTAATGCAGAAGCAGTATGACTGGTCTTTTCTCTTTTCTTGACAACACAAGCACCAAATAAAATAAAATAAAATAAAATAAAAACAAACAATTTGTAGACAATTTGCCAAAATTTTTTATCTTAGATTTAACCCAAAAGATAATTAAATGTCTACATATACATGTAAAGTACGTAGACTCGATATACAATATACCTATATATTCTTTTTTAAGATTGAATGGCCAACAAAATCGGAGTGATAATCCTTTGTTGCATGGTTCTCCTTTGCTGTTGTTGTATTCTTTTTAACTTGGTATATTAGCAATATCTTTTATTGCCATATAAGAAGATAGAAAGATCCAAAATCAAAATAACGGATGGTGGATAACAAGTACTAACCTACATGAAATATGAGCTGTCATTTTTTTTATTAGTAGGTCTTTAGATAATTGTCCTGTCAATTAAAACGTAAAAGATTGCATCTATCTACTAATGCAAGCCAAGCTCTTCTTAACCCGGATTTACATGGTTGCCTAAATAAGTTTGGAAAAATTATTTCCATGTGTTTGATCTACTCTTCCTTGAGCAACCAAAAGCGTTACCTTGAGTGTGAAGTAGATCATGTTGGGAAAACTACCAATCAAACTTTTCCTTCTCTGTGTGATAAAATGGGTTCTCCAAAAGCAAGTTTCAACAAAGCCAAACAAATCAACCAAAGCAATGAAAAATCAAAATAATCAACCGCACAAGAGACATCGATTTTTACGTGGAAAACCCTCCATGTGAAGGAAAAAACCATGAGACCGTAGTACGATATCAACTTCAATTATATCAACAATAATGAGATTACAAAGTTCTCTCTAGATGTAACTAGAGGCTCACAACCATGAAGATAAAACACAATCTTGGCTAAACAACAAGGTTCATCATCAACATGATGGATTTCAACACATAGCATCAATAGAAATCAATTCTAGGTCTCAAGTGAGAATTTGGGAGAAGCACCTTAGAGACACCAATTCTTCAATTGGAACCAGTAGATAAGAAGAGCAAGTCACAATGATTCACCACATCAAATTTGAGCACCAACGGACACCATTTGACCACTCAATCATCTTGCACAGACCCAAAAACTCCACCTTTTCTCTCTCCTTCCTTTCTCCCTCATGCTATCTGTTTTTCACATGCACCCACACGACTGCCCCTTTTTTCTTTTTGTTGCTGATTATGCAAGGCTTGGCCAACAAGCCATTAACCTTTTTTTTTTTTTTTTTTTTTTTAAATTTCAAAAAATGTTGGTCTTAGCCCAGCCCAATGCGTGGGGCAAACTCAACAATTCTCCCCCTCCGCCTCATGTAGTGGGCTTGACCAAGCCTGCTTTATGCCTACATGTTTCAAGTTTCTCCTTGGGCAAGATTTTGTCAATATATCTGATCCATTCTCACTTGTATGAACTTTCTCCAAGTGCAATTGTTTTGTTTCAAGCACATCACGAATCCAGTGATACCTAACATCAATATGCTTGGATCTTGAATGAAATGTTGAATTCTTGGAGAGGTGGATGACACTTTGACTATCAGTGTAGACAATATACTTCTCTTGTTGCAAACTCAATTCTTCAAGAAACTTTTTCATCCATAAAACTTCTTTGCAGGCTTTAGAAATTGCAATGTACTCAGCTTATGTACTAGAATAAAGAGACTGCTCCCCATATAAAGGTCATCAAGAACCCCAAAGTGGACTTCCTGGAATCAACATCACCTACCATGTTTGAATCTGTTTACCCATCTAAAATAGGCTCACAACTGCCAAAGCATAAACACACCCTAGAAGTACCTCTCAGATGTCTCAATATCCATTTTACTGCTGGCCAATGTTCTTTTCCAAGATTATAAAGAAATCTACTAACAACTCCAACAGCATAAACAATATTTGGTCTTGTGCAAACCATGGCATACATCAAACTGCCAACTACAGATGCATAGGGAACTTTACTCATTTCTCCTTTCTCTCTCTCACTTGTCAGACATTGTTTAGAAGTGAGCTTGAAGTGCCCTGCAAGTGGAAAACAAACTGATTTTGCCTTGCTCATATTGAACCTTCCAATAACTTTTTCAATGTAGCCTTCTTGAGATAGACAAAGTTTTCCATTCTTCCTATCGCGGGAGATCTTTATGCCGAGTATTTATTTTGCCAATCCCAAGTCTTTCATTGCAAAAGACTTACTTAACTTCTTTTTAAGCTTCTCAATCCTACTAGCATCATGGCCAACAATCAGAGGATAATGAAATAATCACTGGAGTGTTTCTTTATAAACACACAATGGTCAAATGAAGTTCTAGAGTACCCATGACTCACCATAAGAGAATCAAGCTTCTTGTACCACTGTCTTGGTGCTTGTTTGAGCCTATATAAACTCTTTCTAAGCTTGCACACAAGATTCTCTTTTCCCTTGACTTTGAACCCTTCCGGTTGCTCCATATAAATTTCTTCTTCTAAATCACGTTGAAGAAATGCAATTTTCACATCAAGTTGCTCAATCTCTAAATTCAAGTGGGTAGCTAGACCAAGAACAACTCTGATGGATGACATCTTCACTATCAGAGAAAATATCTCTTCAAAGTCAAAACCTTTCTTCTGACCAAATCCTTTCACAACCAACCTAGCTTTGTACCTTAGTTGTGAGCTATTGTTTTCAGTCTTCAACTTGTAAACCCATTTATTCTTACGCACTTTCTTGCCTTTTGGTAACTTCACCAAGTCGTAGGTGTGGTTCTCACACAAGGATTTCGTCTCTTCATGCAAGGCTTTATACCACTCTTTCTTTTGCTCATGAGAAATGGCTTCTTGGTAAGTTTCAGGCTTTCTTCCATCTGTAAGCATCACATACTCACTTGAATTGTATCTTGAAGTAGGTTGGCGCTCTCTAGTAGATCTTTTCAATGAAGGCTCAACTGGTGGCGGTGGTGGTGCTTGCTCAACTGGCTCAACATCATCAATTGAAGGGACAACATCATCAACAGGAGAGGCCTCATCATCAACAATATCTCTACTATCTTCTTGCACACCTCCCCCATAATTAGTATTTATTACAGGTGGAGGAACTGAATTCAAACTGACAGGAATCTCAACAGAGGAACTGGCCTTTTCAACTTTATTAGCATCATCACCAAGTTGATCTTCAAGGAACACAACGTCTCTGCTTTTGACAATTTTCATGTTCACTGGATCCCATAATCTGTACCCAAACTCCTCATGACTATATCCCAAGAAAATACACAATTTTGTCTTATTGTCAAGCTTGGACCTTTCATCTTTAGGAACATGAACAAAAATGCCCTGCAGCCAAAAATTCTCAAATAACCATAAGAGACATCTTTCCCAGTCCAAAATTTGTTAGGAACATCACCATCCAAGGCAGCTACTGGAGAAAGATTAATCAAGTCGACTACAGTCCTCATAGTTTCCCCCAAAAAGAATTAGGAAGCTTAGCATGAGAAAGCATACATCTTATCCTTTCTTTAATAGTCCTGTTCATTATTTCTGCCACACCATTAAGCTGAGGTGTCTTTGCTGAAGTTTTCTCAAGCTTGATTCCATGGCTTTGTAATAGCTTTCAAATGGCCCCCTGTACTTACTACCATTATCAGCTCGAGCTGACTTCAACTGCTTTCCTGTCTCTCTTTCAATCTTGGCATAAAATTCTTTAAAGACATCGAACACCTAGTCTTTAGTTTTCAAAGTAGTAGCCCAAACTTTTCTTGAGTGGTCATCAATAAAATTCACAAAATAAAGTGCACCTCCAAGAGTTTTAGTTTGCATAGAGCAAACATTAGTATGAATCAAATCAAAAATATTTTATCTTCTAGATGAAGGGTGTGAATGAAATGCAACTCTATGTGTTTTTCCAGCTAAACAATCACCTTGCAAACTAGGGAGGAGTTGCTTTCTAGCAAGAATTTGTAGTCCTTTCTCGTTAATGTGACCAAGCCTCTTGTGCCAAAGATCAATACTTGTATCCTTCTAAATAGCATTTATCTCTCCTTTCTTGAGCTTTGCTTGCGTGACATAGAGCGTATTCATCTTCTTTCCTCTTGCAATCACTGGAGAACCTATGGTGAGCTTCCATTTACTTTCACTAAATAATTAATGATGTCGTCAAGTCTACCTGTAGAGATCAAGTTGAGGCATATATCCGGTACATGTCTGACATCCTTGAGTATTAATTTGCTTCCAAGATTGGTCTCCAAGCAAATATCACCAATACCCACAGTTTTAGAGGCATCATTGTTTCCCATCTTGACATTGCCAAAATCACCGACAGAGTAAGAAGTGAAGAAATCACCATGAGCAATAACATGAATTAAAGCACCAGAATCAATCACCCAATCACTCTCCTGTCATGCGAGGCTAACATAATTATCATCACAAACAATGACAACATCATTCTCAGTGGCTACTGTATTAGTCTCTTTCTCATCTTTCTTTCCTTCACCCTACTCTCTTTTCCAAAGCCTGCACGCTTTCTTCATGTGACCTGGCTTGTTGTAGTGGTAACACTAGAAACTTTTTCTGTTTTGAGATTTTCCTCTAGATGTATCCTTTTTGCCATGACCTTGAGGATGCCTGCTTTTACTTCTTCCAAGCCATTCATGTTTTTCAGAAACAAGTACCTCAGAAGAAGATTCACCCTTTTCCTTTCTTTTGGCTACTTCGTTGAGCAAACTTGTAACACCCGAATTTCTTCGGTTCATATTTTATAGAAATTTCATGTAAATATTTACCGTAATCGGTATTTCATGAGGAAGTTCGTTTTAGAACTTAATTTTGTAAAACGAGTTCTTAAGATTTATTAAGACTCAAAAAATAAATGTCTTTTTGTTAAGGCTCCAATGGCTCCAATGGCCTTTGTTTTTAAGAAAAACCGAGAACTGGTCAGGGTGACCAAGTTCCAACGATTCACGTGTGTTCAAACAAAAACTGGTATCAATTGAGCCAGAATCAGAAAATGTTCAAAACATAAAAGTTTTAGATCTTTTTGTTAGCTACAACTTTCGTGAAGAAAGCATTTCCAAATTCGTTTTATATTTTAAGTTATGAATTTTCAAACAAAAGCCGTGCAGTGAGCAAAATCTCATGCACGGGATTTTCTAGACCAATGACTAGGAAAAACGTTTTTCTAACTTTCAAACATCATTTTCAAACCCGAAAACCGTTTCAAAGGCGGTTTTCGATCCCCAAATGTTTTATAGAAATATTTTCAAGTGTTTTGTAATCTTCAAGACAAGTTTGGGTGCTATTCACCAAACTTACTTAAATAAACAAGAAAATGATATTTTTAAGCAAGTTCAAGGTTTTCAATATTAAAATGAATAAGATACTGCGTTAGTAGCCGGAAAATTATTCCGAGTTACTAGGGCCTTGCCCAAGCCCAGAGTTAACCTTGCGGATTGAGGGTTAAGTTAAGATTATGATTCTCTACATGAACCCTTAATTAATAATTCCGTTATGGGTTACGCCGTGTGACCCCTTCACATGTGTTAGTAGAGGGACATATAACCGAAAAATATATATGTTGGTTTAATCCGACATTAAACGATCTTAGAATAGAGACCTCACGTGTAAACGTCCATGGGCAGGAGGTGACCTGCGAGCGTGCTCGGGAAAGGAAATTCGATCACGCGAACAACGAAGACAAGGTAAGTACAACGCCGCCTACAGCATAGGCTAAAGTTGTATGTTTACCTAACATGTTTGCTTTACACTGTTTAAGTGTTATTTGATGATTTGCTCGATGGTTGCAATATGCTTACTGTATGATGAATGTTTCAAATGCTAATGCCATGCTTTAAAAGTATGTTTCAAGTATTGTTATTATGCTTACATGAAAAAGTACGCCTGTCCATGCATTGATAGAACATGAGATTAGGAGACATCATATAAGTATGCTCACTAATCTATCAAGTGGAAAGATGTCAAGAAAGATATACAAACAGAACGTTTGAGAAAAGGCCACAAGAGCCAGTGTCGTGCCCCCTGATGACGATCGGGTCAAAAGCTTGGGTAATCTCCTCAAGCTGCGCGCCGGGTACGTGCACATCAAGTTAACGGGCCCACAAGTAAAATCAACAAGATAAAGTGTGATACAAGAAAGCAAGCATAACTGGACATAAACGGTTCATGCATTTCACGATAGTATGTCATGTTTAAGATGAAGAAATCGATGATATGATGTCATGTTTATGCTTTCATGTTTAAGATGTTATGTAAAAGGTTATGTATGTTTCATGTAATTGGTTCGCGGTATAGGAGTTGTACTTGCTGAGCTTTCGCTCATTGTTTGAAGTTTATACTGTAGGTAAACAACCTGTTTTGAATTAATCGCATGGTGGAGGGTGAAGCCGGTGGCTGTGAAATGATGAACGGGTTGGGGTTCGCAACTCAGAAGGATTTTATCAATATATCTATTTTGAGAAACAGACAGTTATTTTATTTGCGTATGAGTGTATGTAAATATTTTCTAAGTATAATGCTTCCGCTATTAAAAAAAAAAAAAAAAAATCCCCACTATTTTCATGATTAAAAATGGGATAAAACAAGTTTAAGTTCAAGTAAGTTAAGTCAAGTGACGGCCTGTGCAAGGCGGGTCGTCACAGATTGGTATCAGAGCGGTTCCCTGCGACATCATTTCACGGTCTGCCTGCCATCGCCGCCACCATATGTAAGTTTAGATTTACTTTCTGTTTTATATATGTATGCTTATAGTTAAGTATTGCGTGTTAGATACGGTACGATGGACCCCATGATGACCGAAGAGGATAGAGACGCCGTTACGGTTTTCTTCCGCGCACACCCCCTATCCTTTAACAGCACGAGGCTTACAGTGCACGTCGAGGCGTGGCTCCACGATATGGAGCAAACATTCTTGATGTGTCACATCCCGGACTATCTGGAAATCATGCTCGCTGCTAAATGTCTTTACGGAGATGCGCGGCTATGGTGGATCGACACTGGTGAGCATCAGGTGCCTAGTCGCACCTGGGCGCAGTTTCGTGCGGTGATGTTAAAGCGCTACGGACCACTCCCACCCAGAGATGAGGGTGCACCTGCTAGAGATCCGGATATTTACCGTGATATGCGTCATACACGGTACCAGATGTTATCCCAGGCCTGGCACGCATACCCGGGCGAGACGATGAGCCACTACTGGTGGAGGTTTGAGGAGATGATGCATCCCCATATATCCCAGGATCTTCCAGAGCCCCAGTTGGAGGCAGTGACTCTACTAGTGAACGGAACGCCGCCTCACATCAGACAGCATGTTCCGCAGCCTACCCTCCACTCGACCGTCGCTGGGACCCTCGACGATATCTTAGCGGCAGAGATCATTGCTCAAGATGCCGGGAATGATGCTCCAGCGAACCCTGAGCAGCCCCCAGTCGATGATGCTGATGAGCCCGAGCCACAGTATGAGGTGGGGCCGCTTGCCGGCGAGGACGAAGATCCTCAGTATGAGGTCGGACCACTTGAGGATGAGATGGAGCACGCCCAGATTCCACTCATCATCATATCCAGTGATGATGAAGATGAGGAGGACGACGATGAAGACATGGAAGATCCCGAGAAGATCCCGGACGACGAGGAGGATCCCGAAGAGTTTCCCCTCGAGGACGAGCCACATCACATCGTTCAAGATGATGGGGACTGGGAAGACGATTTAGGGGACGACACGGATTCCGATATATCCGCGCTTGAGATCGAGGTCATCCGTTAGATTAGGACCGTTTTGTTTTGTACCCTCTTTCTTTTGTACTAGAATTTTATTTATATTGTGTTATGTACATTCGGACGTTAGGATGTACCTTATGTACGATGGAAAGTGTTAGATCACTTCTATCTTGTTGTTTTAACCATGTGTATTTTTGGTAAAGTGACAAGTATTTTTGAAAATATGTATATATATATCAGTACCCGGCACCTTTTTGAAAAATGCCGAGGGAATCATGTATTTTGAAAAGCCTTGTATTTTGATTATGTACAAAGAGACCGTGCAGACACGGGTTAAATGAAATCAAATGATATTTTCATTTCTCTTTACGAGTTTCTTTTTACAAGTAAATATGTCATTAAATATCTGCCTTTGAGTTATGGCAAGATACAGGTATATTATGATGTTACATGCATGTTGTGATGTTTTATGATGTAATGATAATAATTATATGAAAGAAGAGATGTGATTAATATCTTTTCTTGCTATAGAGGTTACAAGATGGTACGTCCAAGGAGAACAATGCCGGTAAATCCTCCAGCACAGGATTTGACCGCCATATTAGCAAATATACAACGCCAGCTGCAAGAGCAGCAACAAGAGATGACTCTTATTCGGGAGCAGCTAGCTCAGCAGAATCAGGGACCCAGAGTCCAAGAGGTTCCACCACCGGCACAGCCAGTCCCTCCGGCAGTGCCGCCAGTGCAACCTATTCCTTCCGTAGCACCCCAAGTGCCGAATATTCCTCCGGTAGCCCAACCAGAGGTCAGGTAGGAAATTCCGCGGAACGCTGAGGTTCCAGTAGCCCCGGCTGAAGTACAGATGCGGCCACAGCCGGTGAGAGATGACCTTCTGTATGAAAGGTTTAGAAGGATGAAGGCGCCCGAGTTCGAGGGGCCAATTGATCCGATTGCAGCCGACAACTGGCTGATCGACATGCAAGTCATTCTGGACTTTATGCGCCTGACCGAGCAAGAGAAAGTACTCTGTGCATCCTTTGCGCTGAAAAAGGACGCGAGGCACTGGTGGATAAAGTGCAGATGAGAAGAAATGTGCTGACTATGTCCTGGCAAGACTTCGTGGACGAGTTCAGGGCTATGTACTACAACAAAGAAGTCCTGGCTGCCCAACAGGACGAACTCACCAGCTTCACTCAAGGATCCATGACAGTGATGGAAGCTGTCAAGAAGTTCGAGCAATTGGCCCGGTTGTGCCCGAACTTAATTACCAGTGAAACTGAGAAAGTGCGGTTGATGATGAAGATGTTCCGCACGGATATTGCCCGCCAAGTGAGCGCCGGAAACAGTCCCCCTGTAACAGTGTCGGACTGTATTGAGAGAGCCCTGAGAGCCGAGTATTGGACCAACAGGGATAAGGAGGCCAGAGCCCAATTTTACAAGTCCAAGAAAGAAGAGAAAGCTCTAGCCAAGACGAACCAATCCTGTCAATCCACGAAAGCTAAGCCACAAGCCCAGGCCAGCAACCCCAATGCACAAGGTCCCCGACAACCCGGAAAGAACAAGCGGAAGGGGAATTTCACAACCAGGGACAGCAGAGAAATTTCCCCCAGAAGAGAAACAACCAAGGCAACGAGAGGAACAAGAATAGTTACCCCCAGTGCAACAATTGTGGTAAGAAGCATCCGGGTGTCTGTCGTCAGGGGACCAACACTTGCTATGTCTGCGGCAAGGAAGGGCACTACGCGAGAAGCTGTCCTCAGAACACACAGCAGCAGTACCAGCCCTATTCGAACAGAAACCCCCAACACCAGCAATTACATGCAGTCCAGACTACACTCGAAGGTCCATCGATTGCCCAGGGTAGATTGGAGGCACCCGAGCCACAGGCCAGGATCTACGCTTATACAAGGGGAGATGCAGAAGCGGGCACCTCCAACGTGGTGACAGGTCAGCTTTCTATCGCCATCTATGATGTAATTGCCCTATTTGATTCGGGCGCTGCCCACTCGTTCATATCGATGGAGTTCGCTCAGAAGTTAGGCAGAGTCGGGAGTAAAGTAGAGCATACCTTTTCGGCATCTTTGCCATCGGGAGAAGTTTTGTGGTCCAACTTTTGGATCCAAAATGTTCCTATTAGGATCAATGACAGAGAATTACTCGCAGATCTCATTGCAATCAGGCTACACGATTTCGATGTGATCTTGGGGATGGACTTCTTAGGCCGTCACAATGCAAAGATCGACTGCCGAAAGCGTAACGTCACGTTCAGCCCCTGCGACGATGAGGATTTCAGTTTTCAAGGACAGTCCCGACGTTCCACCACAAAGCTCATCTCCACAATGAAAGCCTGGAAAATGTTAGCCAATGGATGCCAGGGATATTTGGCTAATTTGGTGGACAAGGAGCAAGAAGAAGAATTGGCACCAGAAGGAGTTCCTATTATTAGGGAATATCTGGACATCTTTCCACAGGATCTACCCGGACTTCCACCGGAGCGTGAGATTTCCTTCGAGATCGAGTTGCTACCCGGAGCTGCACCAGTGTCAAAGGCGCCGTACAGAATGGTACCGGCCGAGCTAAGAGAACTCCAAGTACAGTTGCAGGAGTTACTCGACAGAGGATTCATCCGACCAAGCCACTCTCCATGGGGAGCACCTGTCCTGTTCGTGAAAAAGAAGGACGGATCGTTGCGCATGTGCATTGACTACAGAGAATTGAACAAGCTGACGATCAAGAACAAGTACCCACTGCCCAGGATCGAAGATTTGTTCGAGCAGCTTAGAGGAGCAGAAGTGTTCTCCAAAGTGGACTTGCGATCAGGTTATCACCAACTTCGAATCAAGGAGTCTGATGTGTTCAAGACGGCTTTCAGGACACGTTATGGACATTACGAGTTTTTAGTAATGCCATTCGGATTAACGAACGCCCCAGCTGCATTCATGGATCTCATGAACCGAATTTTCAAGGAATACTTAGACAAATTTGTCATCGTTTTCATCGATGACATTTTGATCTACTCGAGATCCAAAGAGGAGCACGAACAGCACCTCAGGCTGGTAATGGAAATGTTGAGGCGACATCAGCTATACGCCAAATTCACGAAGTGTGAATTTTGGCTGGAGAAGGTTCACTTTTTGGGGCATGTAGTATCAAAAGAGGGAGTTTCCGTAGATCCAGCGAAGATAAGAAGCGGTTAGCTCATGGCCGACCCCTAGGAACGTTACCGAGAAAGAACATGACGTACCAGAGTTCAAAAACCAAACTTTTGTTACAGATAAAAAACAAATAACAACTTAAGCTCAATAGAGAAAAGAAGGGATGATCACGAATCAGATTACATGTATTAGGCTTCAATCCGGTGGGATAATCTGTTACAAATTCGTTGAGCAAATTAAAGGATTTGGTGAACACCCGAGAGAAAGCTTTTATTGCTCGACTACAATAGGCAAGGAACCTCACAAAAAAATATTCCTTTTTTCTAACGTTCTTCCAATCAAGGAAAATCCCACCAAATTTAATTGATTCTACCAACAGCAGTAACAAATTACCATAAACCTAAAAAAAAAGAGGGAAAAAAAAAAAAAGCAAATTACAATATTTTTATCCGACCATTTATTGCAATATATATGACACAACCATTTATTGCAATAATTAACATCGTAAAGATTATTTTTTTTTTTAAGGAAAAAAAAAACACAATTTTTGCGTTGTTATAAATTACATCTCACTAACCAAATATCAGTAATGATTATACAATCATGATTTTATGCTTACAAAAATTAATATGGATAGGCATTATGCATATAATGTATGTTTTATTGAAATGATTATGATTTTGTGTTGAATGTATAAATATTCGAATTGATAATTAATCATCTAAAAAAAGTTAGGGACTGATATTTTCCAAAAGAAAAAGAAATTTTAAAAAAATAATAATAGTTCATAAAAAAGGAAGCACCAAAACATAATTATTAAAAAAAAAAAAAAAAACAAAAAAGACAATCTACAATTTACTTTTAAGATTAAGAGGTACTAAAAAACTTAAAAGAAGAAGAAGAAGAAGAAAAATAAGCTAACATGAGAAATTAAGGAGGGTGTTTGGCGGATTCGTTTCACTCAAATGAAATTGTACTTTTTTTTATCTTTTTCTGAAAATTTTTTTTATATTTTCTGAAAAGTCAACAAAAAATACTATTAAAACTAAAATATTTCAACTCAAACTTACACACCAAAATAAGCTAAGACATTTTTTAAACTAATAATAATAGCTGGGACTTTTTAGATTTGAGATTGAGCCTCCGTTTGATATTTAAGTTTAACTCCCATTAAATTGTATTTTTTTATCTTAATTTTTTTTAAAAAAAATTAATAAAATTTATAACTAATTTTTAAAAAATTAACAGCTCTAATTTAAAATTTTTATCTCTAATAAATTTATCAAACGGAGACAAAATAAGTAATTTGAATAAAAAGGGTTTAGTTTAACTTGGACCAAGTGAATATCAAATTATCAATATGATGGTTGCTTTCCTATCAATATGCCTGCAAAAAGTTGTTGCCACTTGTCGTGCATTGACTGAACAAGAACTGCGTGTGTGTGTGTATATATATATATATATATATATATATTTGTACCAATTTCTTGGAGAATACGGAAAGCAAAAGAGAAAGAGATAAAAAAAAAAAAAAAAAAAAAAAAAGGCCAAGCAACTTTTCACGAAGGAGAGTACAAGAAAAGAATAAGAAAAAAATAAAATAAAATAAAGCATCAAAACGGTATATATTTGACAACCATGGATGAACAATAACAACATCTACTTTTTTAATATAGGAAAGACTGTGGTGTAACCCTATTTTTATATATTCTATCAGTAAAGTTTATTTTATAAATCGTTCTGACATATATCAGTGGCTAAGATCTTGCTTGTCTATGATAACTACAATACACTGGGACGTCCTAGAAATTCATAAACTTGATTTCATGAATTGTTATCATGGATTCCTTTATTAATATACTTCTAATGAATTATATTGATGAATATCAAATTTCAAGATCATGATTGATTGTATTTCAAGATCATGAATGATTGTATATATATCATCAGTATGATGATGCCGATGATTTAACAATGTTGAGTTTCTCTATTTAAATGAGAAATTATAGATACATGGAAGATGAGTTGAACAACATATAAATTTATACGAAAAATTTATTATGTTGTATTAGAGGAATAAATGTTAATTTTTGGAAAAGAAATTCGATTTTTTATTAGTAGGTCAATTTGATGACCTTAGTATTTATTTTGATCATATCAATAGTTAAGTTTTGAGAGTATGATTGAGAAAATTAATGTGTCACATAGATAAAAGATGAATAATTAGGATTTACTATTAGAAAATCCAAAGGTGGAAGAATGATCAAGAATTGTGCGTAGATTTGAAATCAATGATATATATTTTATGTTAAAGGATCTTAGGCAAATCAATGGTCAAGCTTTGGATTGTAAGTGACCAATGAGAGTTTAAGGTAAGGATTGGTGTGATGAAAGATCCAATGAATGTGATTAAGGATGATAACATTTGATCAATGGTGGAAAAATTGGAAGAAAGAAAAACAATATAAAAATGAGAAAACCAAAAGGGGATCCGGATTTTGTGGTCAAAAGCAATAAGAAATTTGAACAAATGAGGCGGAAAAAAAAAAAGAAAAAGAAAGTGGTGCATGCATGCAACCTCATGTAAGATACTGCATGACTTGTTTTAGCAATATGACACAAAGAAGAGACAAGTGAAAGTGACCCCTTGTCTCCACTTTATTGAACAAAATTTTCATGCCAACTCCCTCTCTTAAGTGGTGGCAATGCAAGGGGAGAATCAATCAAAATTTTTTCATATTTACCCCCTCAAAATACAGCTCCTTTAAAGCAAATGTTGACTGAAAACAAGCCTCCAACATCTCATTTTATTCTCACACAAGTTAAGCTCAAAAACCCTAGCTTCTCTAGCCACCACCAAGCTCAAAATAATAATAATAATAATAAAAAATCACCAACACTATTCTCCATCCCCAACACCCTTCTAGCACCCTCTACCCTCCATTTTCAAGTTCTAAGCAACCCCGTTACTAAGTTCAAAGAAGTGTGAAGCAGAGTTAGAATACGTGTTACTAGAGGTAACATAATAGTTTTCTTTGTGTTTTAGTCATTTTTGGAGTACTAAAGCATGTTGTTTAGTTAGAATCTTAATATTAGACTTCTTCTTACCCAGGAAAAGGTCTTGAGAAGAACTTTGGAGGTCCAAGATTTTAAAGGATCCACAGAGCATTTTGATAAGATCTATGAACTTTGTTAGAGCTAATGATTGTTGTGGTAATATGGCATGCATTAGAAACTTTGGTATGAAAAATAAATATGATAAGATTCTGTAGGGGATAAGCTTCATTTTAGGCATTGGAATCACTTGGTTTGCTTTTATATGTCTAAAGTTATAAGCATTTGAATTTGTGACACAAAATTAGAGAGAAAATGAACCTCTAGGGTACAATCTAGCCAGTTTATGTACTCTGAACCCTTTAGTTTCAAAATTTTGGATTATAAGTTATAGATCTGAAAACTAGATACTTTAAGCTTTCCAACAAGGTATCATGCGCCTCACACGGATAAATATGTAGTTTTTGGTGTATTTTACAAGTTTTGACTACAAACAAAGAGTTTTTACTGAAACCCTGTATCAGCCACGAGTTTTGTATATTTTGAGTTAGTAAAATATAATTTTTTATAAAAATACTCTTGCTATATGCACTAGACACCATAAGCTTTTCAATGACATATCTTTTGCCTTATATGGACTTGTAAGTGAATTGTTCTGATTTTTCTAAATTTATCCATAAATCTGGACATATGGTACATACGTGGAACCAACAATAACAAAACCTAAGTTTATGGTATGAAACACTCAAACACTAAAAGCAATAACTTTATGGCTACAAAATAGACATCTCAAGTTTCGAATGAGTTATCATACATTTAAAACGGATATGTACATAAATATAAATAAATCACATAATATTGTATTATAATCTGGTAAACTGAGATTTTACTATAAGATACTTAGAAAAACGTTCATATTAATGTTTGAAACACTTGAAATCTTGGAAAAAAAATTACAAAGACAGAAACTAGATACTTCAAGCTTTCCAACGAGTTATCAAGTGTCTAAAATGGGATTATACATAAATTTAAATAAATCTTACAAGTTAAATTCTCACACCGACTAAACGATTAAACATTAAAATGTGACATAAGGGTAAGTCAAAACATATGGACATATTTTTTTATGAAACGTGTTGGTATTAAGTGTATGATCAAATAATCTGAAAACTCTAACTTTATAAAGTTGAATAATGAGTTTTTAAATAGACTAAGATAAAGTACACTAGCGGATTATTGGGCATATACCAAGAGACTACTGTAGCCGAACTAAATAATCATGACTAATCGGATTAGGCCTTACAAGTCCAATACTAGATGGAAGATATACACTTAGGTGACTTCTTGTCATTTTGATTGATTAATTAGTTAAGTAATAAATAAATAAATAAATAAACTAATAAATATATTTAAAAAAATGTAATTATGCAAATAAAGTTAATTAGTAATTAATAAATAATTAATTAATATAAGAGTTAGTAAGTGATAATTAATTGTGTAAGTAAGATTATTATGTTGAGTAACTACATAATTATAATACATGACTAATTAGAGATTAATTAATCATTAATCATTAATATAATTGTTAACAAACTATAGATGATTAATTAGAGATTAATCAAATATTAATTATTAGAATAATCTAATTATTAATTATTAATATGATAATTAATAATTGATAAGTATTATATGAAAAATAATATTTAAGTAACATAATTAAATTATTAACGATATAATTATTAATAAGTCAATTAAAATTATGTAATTTAATTATAATTACTCAATAAAATAAAGTAATGATTAACTACTACCTAATTAATTAATTAAATTAAATTAAATTAAATAATAATTAGTAGAAATTTATTTAACACTTAATAATTATTTTGAATTAATTATTAAAGTTAATTATTAAATAAGTAAATTAAGTTCACTTTAATTTATAAAATAAATAAATATATAAATAAAGTAATATAATTATGATTCTATCTAATAATAAGATATTGTTAAATCATGACAATTACTCAAACTTGCGTAGTACAAGGTGCAACTCCGGAAGTTTAACCACATAATGCAAGTAAGTACAAACCTCATCTACACCATGAAACAAAATATTTTTCTTTGTTGATGTTTTATTTTTGCTATGATTTGCCTTGATGATGTGATGAGTATATAAGTTATATGTATTGCTTTGATTAAGCATTTGATGTGCATAATTTCTTTTATACTGACATGATCAACATGCTTCACAGATATTAATGCCATAATGATAGATGTATAGTAACATGTAAATCTACACATTACCACAATTAATAAGAATGAGGCTAACGAAAGATATGATTAAGTATCGTACTAACCTCCAATTAGTGAGGGGATATGATAAGAATGAAAGTTATAAGTTATGACCTTTGAGGTTATTGGAGGGTCGTTCCCTCAACTCCCCATTGGTTGCGTGTATATGAGTACGACATAGGTGCCCTTAAGTAGACAAGATATGTATATAACGAAGCATAATTGAACATACATAGATCACATGCAATTTAAACATTCATGATGTTACGTGTGATGATATGATTTTATGAAAATATTTTGTGCGATAGTATTTGTACTTGCTGAGCTAAAGCTCATACATGTATGTTCGTGATGTAGGTAACGCGGGTAAGCAGCCAGCTATTTAGATGTTTTCTGGAATGGCGAAGTTGTGCGAAGGCTATTAAGGAAGGGAGTTGGATACTACCACGAATTTCATTTTTGCATTTAGACTTCTTAAATTATTTTGGATCGACTATATTTGTAACTATGTTTTCAATATTTTTGTACTACTAAATTAATAGGAGTACTTTACGAGAAAAAGACTTTAGAGTCTTCCTTTTAACTCACATGACGTTATAACTTTTTAAATATTATTTAAGTACGAATTTGAATAGGATATTTATTATCTAGAGATTTTCAATTTCCTCAGTAAAAAATTTTAGTAAGTTTAACTATTGTGGTACGAATATGGTTTATTTAAAAAAAAAAATCTGTATTTTTGGAACTTAACATAAATAAGTGTTAAGACTAAATGAATTAAGAATAAATAAGTTAGTTAACGGTCCCAAAAGTCGGGTTGTTACAGTTAGTATTAGAGAAGTATTCTTTCATCCTACCTTATATCGTTTCCACATTAGTTTCAGCCTGTTCAAGTAAGTTAGAACTCTTTTTACAATTAGTGGTAGTTATTGACCTTAATTTTATAAGTTAGTATCCATGTATTATCATTATCCCACCGATTAGAGGATCAGTATCTGAAAACACACTTCTTAGTGAACTCGGTACCAAAATAACGACTATATTTCGGAGAGCTAGACCAGAGCACTACTATGGAGGAACTTATCCGAGAGATTGGCTACATCACATAGAGTCTTTATGCAACTCGTGTGGCATAACACGGGAGGCATGGTCAAGAATAACAGTAATCCAGCTGAGGGGTGCTGCTAGGCGCTGGTGGGAGTCTATTGGGCAAGACTTGAACCTCATATGTTGTAGGGATTTCCGTCGCAATATTATGGAGCACTTTTAGGTCCTTTCCTTTACAGAAAGAGGATGGCTGAGTCGATGTATACACAAGGACGTCGCTTCTTCACTCGCGTAGCAGGATGGGCACCTGTACAGGTTGAGAGCATGCGGGAGTACAAACATCGATTCGAGGAGGATTCCCTAGCGAAGTGCCTTTACAAACTGCGCCAAGAGGACGCATGTAAGTTGTTTTAACAGGGAGTTCCCCACGAGATACGAGCACTTGTCTAGTTTCCCCGACCCTATCTGGATTATGATCACTTATGTTCAGAGGTCATTTACGCCGAAATGCATCTGAAAGCGGGAAAGGTGGACACTCCTCCAATAAGGGGATTGGAGGATGCTGAGGACGCCAGTAGCCATGTTGTGGCACCAGCCCCACACCAATCAGAAGCTGTAGGAGATGATGATGCCCACATTGATCCAGAAGAGGAAGACCCCACCGAGGTTTTCACTGAAGGAGAAAGATGGCGAGATGGACGGTCCATGAGTATTGATAGAAGGTCAAGTGTAGTAGTTTACTATCGGATAGTTTACCTATTGTTTGTGGATAGGGTCGGGAAAAGTAGACAAGTGCTCGTATCTCGTGGGGAACTCCCTACCAAAATAGCTCACATGCGTCCTCTTGGCGCAGTTCATAAGGGCACTTGGCTAGGAGATCCTCCTCGAATCGGTGTTTGTACTCCTGCATGCTCTCACCCTATACAGTTGCCCATCCCGCCTCCCGAGTGAAGAAATGACGTCCTTGTGCATATGTTGAGTCAGCCATCATCTCTCTGTAAAGGAAAAGATCTACAAAGTGCTCCGTAATGTTGCGATGAAGATCCCTCCAATGTACGAGGTTCAAGTATTGCCCAATAGACTCCCACCAATGCCTAACAGCACCCCTCAGCTGGATTATTGCTAGTCTTGACTATGCCTCCCGTGTTTTGCCACACGAGTTGTATAAGGATTTTATGTGATGTAGCCGATCTCCCGAATAAGTTCCTCCATAGTAGCGTTCTGGTCTGGCTCTCCGAAATACAGTCATTATTTTGGTACCGAGTTCACTAAGAGGTGTGTCTTCGGATAATGATCCTCTAATTAGTGGTATAATGATAGTATATGGATACCTACTTATAAAATAAAGGTCAATAACTACCACTAATTGTAAAAAGAGTTCTAACTTACTTGGACAGACTGAAACTGATGTGAAAACGATGTAAGGTAGGATGATAGAATACCTCTCTGATACCAATTGTAACGATCTAACTTTTCAGACCGTTCACTAACTTACTTATTCTTAATTTACTTAGTTTTAACACTTATTTATCTTATGTTCCAAAAATACATAATTTTTTTTTAAATAAACCATATTCGTACTACAAAAGTTAAATTTACTAAAATTTTTAACTGAGTAAATTGAAAATCTCTAGATAATAAATATCATATTCAAATTCGTACTTAGATAATTTAAAAGTTATAACGTCATGTGAGTTAAAAGGAAAGACTCTAAAGTCTTTTTCTCGTAAAGTACTCCAACTAGTTTAGTAGTATCAAAATATTGAAAATATAGTTATAAATATAGTCGATACAAAATAATTTAAGAAGTCTAAATGCGGAAATTAAATTCGTGGTGGTATCTCATTCCTTTCCTTCATCGCCTCCGCACAACTTCGTCAATCCAGAAAACATCTAAGTAGCGGGCTGCTTACCCGCGTTACCTACAACACAAACACACACGTATGAGTTTTTGCTCAGCAAGAATAAATAATATCTCACAAAATATTTTCATAAAATCATATCATCACACATAACATCATGAATGTTCAAAAATGCATGTGATCTATGTGTGTTCAATTATGCTTCGTTATATACATGTCTTGTCTACTTAAGGATCCCTATGTCGTACTTATATGCACGCAACCAATGGGGAGTTGGGGGAACGACCCTCCAACAATCTCGAAGGTCATAACTTATAACTTTTGTTCTTATCATATTCTCTCACTAATTGGATGTTGGTACGACACTTAATTATATCTTTCGTTAGTTTTATTCTTATTAATTGTGATAATTTGTAGATTTACATGTCATTATACATCTATCATTATGACATAAATATCTGTGAAACATATCGATCATGTCAGTGCAAGAGAAATTATGCACATCAAATGTTTAATCAAAGCAATACATATAGCTCATATACTCACCACATCATCAATGCAAATCATAGCAAACATAGAACATCAACAAATATAAACATTTTGTTCCATAGTGTAAGTGAGGTTTGTACTTACTTGTCTTATGTGTTCAAACTTCCGGAGTTATACCTTGTATTACGCAAGTTTGAAAAATTATCCTGAGTTAATAATATTTCATTATTAGATATAATCATAGTTATATTACTTTATTCATTCATTTATTTATTTTATAAATTAAAGTCAGCTTAATTTACTTATATCATAATTAACCTTAACAATTAATTCAATTTAATTATTAAGTGTTAAATAAATTTTTACTAATTATTATTTAATTTAATTTAATTGTTTAATTAATTAATTAGGTAGTAGTTAATTATTACTTTATTTTATTGAGTAATTATAATTAAATTATATAATTTTAATTGACTAATTAATAATTATATCGTTAATAATTTAATTATGTTACTTAAATATTATTTCTCATATAATCTTATCAATTATTAATTATCATATTTATAATTAATAATTAGATTATTTTAATAATTAATGTTTGATTAATCTCGAATTAATCATCCATAGTTATATTAATAATTATATCAATGATTAATGATTAATTAATCTCTAATTAATCATGTATTATAATTATGTAGTTACTCAACATAATAATCTTACTTACACAACTATTTATCACTTACTAACTCTTATAATTAATTAATTACTTTATTAATTACTAATTAACTTTATTAGCATTATTACATTTTGTTTTATATTTATTAGTTTATTTATTTCTTAATTAATTAATCAATCAAGATGACAAGGAGTCACCTAAGTATAAACTTTTCATTTAGCATTGGAGTTGTAAGGCCCAATCACATTAGTTATGATCATTTAGTTAGGCTTAGGTAGTCTCTTGGTATATGCCCAATAATCCTCTAGTGTACTTTATCTTAGTCAATTAAAACTTGTGATTCACCTTTATAAAGTTAGAGTTTTCACATTATTTGATCATACACTTAATACCAACTCATTTCATCATACACTTAATACCAACTCATTTCATAAATAAATATGTCCATATGTTATGACTTACTCTTATTTCACATTTTAATATTGATCAAAGGTTGTCATCCTTATTCTCATCAATTGGATCTTCTATCATACCAATCCTTACCTTAGGCTCTCATTGTCCACTTATCAGCCAAAACTTGACCATTGATTTGCCTAGGATCCTTTAACATAAAATCTACACCATTAATTTCAAATCTAAGCACAATTATTAATAATTCTTCCATCTTTGGATTTTCTAAGAGTAAATCCTAATTATTCATCTTTTATCTATGTGACACATTAATTTTCCCAATCATATTCTCAAAACTTAACTATTGATATGACCAAAATAAATACTAAGGTCATCAAATTGACCTACTAGTAAAAATCAGGGTTATTTCCCAAAAAATAACATTTATTCATCTAACACGACATAATAAATTTTTCGTATAAATTTATATGTCGTTTAACTCATCTTGCATAAATATATAATTTCTCATTTAAATAGAGGAACTCAACATTGTTAGATCATCGACATCATCATACTGATGATACATATATAATCATTCATGATCTTGAAATTTGATATTTATCAAAATAATTCATTAGAAGAATATTTATGAAGGAAATCCTTGATAACAATTCATGAAATCAAGTTTATAAATTTCTAGGACGTCACAGACGGGAACCCCCCCACACCCCCTTGCCCCCTCCCCGATGGACGCCGGCCCGTCTAGAAACCAATGGCGAGGCCCCCCTCCTTCGACGTTGTGCCCTCAGAAGGGTAGTTTATTTTTTTTTTTCTAATTTTTTTTAATTATTTTTACCGGAGTCTTTCCCTTTTAATATTGTTATTAATCTTGTGTTTGGTTCGCCGGTTGGAGATGGAATTTTTAAGTTGGTGTTGGTTGACTTTTCAAACTAATTATAAATTTTGTTAACCTTTTAGAAGAATACAAAAATTAAGATGAAAAAGTACAGTTTAGTTGGAGTTAAACTTGAATGCCAAACAAAGTCTTAAGATTAAGCTTGCGCTTGGAACAAAAGTTTGGATTTAAGTTTTTTATTTCAGTTTTAGTCTATTTCCGAAAAGTTCAATAAGAATTATAATTAGTTTTTGAAAAGCCAACTAACTCCGATCTCAAAATTTCATTTCAAATATTTTTTAAAAAACGCAAGCTAAGATTACGGGTTCATTGGGCTTTAATTTATTGCTACCTCTTTTAACAGATTATTAGTTTTTTCAAGTCTTAGTTACCATCAATATTTGGACCTAGAAAGGAGGATGAAGAAATCTATTTCACACTAGAAAAGAACAGAGAAAACAGAAAAGACAAGACATATTTATTTCTGCATCAGTTAACACATTCTGTACTCTTGCAACAACCTATCAGAATTTGCTCTAATAAACTCGAGTGTGGCAAATAATGATGCATTATTTTATGACTCAACATGAGAAGAAAAAAGAAGGGGGATTTTTTTTGGTAGCAAAAGCAGGCTACTTCTTCCCTATCAGAAATGTCTTCATCAAAGCTTCAGTCGTTCCCTTGACAAATGGAAATAAGTGTCCTTCGCCCGGGAACTCATGGTACTGAATCCATGAAAGTTTATTCGCAATAAAGCGTTGCAGAATAACCGGGGAAAGCCTATCTTCATCACCTTGCCATAGATGGACAGAACCTTCATTGTTTGGAAAAGGGTTCTTGATATCCATTGGATCGAATTCCCATTTCCCGAACGCAACCATCAGGTCTCGATGGAAGGACTCGAATTCTCCTTGCTGTGTGACGTATTGCTGCACAGAGCAAAAGGAAACAAATATCAACTTGATGACTTTAAACATGAATGAAATAAGCCAAAAAATAAAAATGATTCTACCATTTTAAAAATGAAATAGCATATCTAGTATATTCCTAGTGTAGCATAACATGTTACGGTTCCTATGGAAGTTGGAATTTTGAGTCCTATGATTCTTCGGATTGAAATATTATACCTTGAGTTTCATCCTCTCCGGGTCCGGAACCGAAAGCATTTCCATGATGATTTCCAAATCTTTAGGAGAAAATATATGAGGCTTTAGTGCAATAACACTGGATGCAGGAAACAGCTTCTGAGTATTCCACCAGTAGGTTAGCCATGGTATGTAATGAGCAACTCGGAGCGTCCATTGATCCTGACGCGGTTGTTGGTAATAGGCCTCTGTGGACAAGTTAGCTGGGAAAGACTTCCACCAATAGTTGATCACAGGAGCAATTAGTCCAGCTCCGGCAAGCCTGGCCAGGTCACAAACATCAAATTTTGATTGAATTTGAAAACTCGACTAATCGTTGATGTATAGCATTCAAAAAAACAAAAAAAACAAAAAAAAAAAAAAAAAAAAAACATCAGAAAAGTTTTGTGGAAATAATTTGGTTGTTCCCTGAATTTTTCATATTAGCAACAATACATGAGAACAAAGCAAAATCCAATAATGTTTCCCCATTCCAAGATAAAAGAAAGTCCTTTTAAACAGCAAAAACACATATCTCACATGCGACATGCAAATTTAAATGTCTTAAAAAACAGATTTCAACTTTCAGAGGCCCTTCAGTTCCAAACACAAATATATACCGAGTTTCATACACATAAACAAGAACGACAACCGAATAGAACTATCGTCCCCGCCTTACCTGTTGGGAATATACTTAAGACAACCCCATATGATCTGGCCACCCATGGAATAGCCGAGCACATAGAATTTGGTTCCAAGGCCCAACTGATCAGCAAGCTCTTCTATATCCAAAGCCAAACTCTTCATTGTTCTGTTAGGATCATGGTCACTTTCTCCATAGCCTGGTCTATCAAACGCCACTACATAGATCCCTAGCTCTTCAATAAACTCCTGAGAAATTCATGTCCAACATGAAAAGTCAAATCTCAAAAACACAAACACAAACACAAACACATTTATGACCATACATACGTTTATGTATATATGTATATATAAAACAGTACCCCAGAGAGTGTCGTTGCAATGAAGGCGTCATGCCTGCAGGAAGAAAAGCCATGAGAGTAGATGATCTTATATTTAGCCTCTTCTCTGGGGACACCATATTCCTTGTATGCCAGATGCCTTCCATCTCTAAGCCTTATTCTTGGAGCAGTGATGGAAGGTCCACCCGGAGACCCGCATATTTTCGGAGGTGGAGGGCGTGTTGCCTGGTATGCCCACGACAGCAGAACAATGAAAAGAACTAGAGCAATTCTCTTTATGAACATCCCTGAATTTCTGAAATCAATTGGAAATTTAAAATGAAACCTTAGTAGAAAGCAGGGAAATCAGTGAAGTGATAAGATATTTTTTTTTTTTTTTAACCCAAATAAATGTTGGAAAGAACAAGATGAACTAGAGTTCCAAAAACAACATTTTATCCGGTTTGTTATGGATAATAGAACAAATAACTTCTTAAGCAGAATAGTGAAAACCAGGGGTGTTCCCAGATCAAATTACATGTATTGGGCTTCAATCCGAACAACAATCCGTAACCTTTGGATTTGTTTAAACCATTACCAATCCATTAGTTGGATTGAACGGATTAAGCAGATTAACAGATTTGGTAAACACCAGAAAGAAAAGCTTTATCCTTGACTACCATTACTAGGAAATTAACCTTACAAAAATAATCACCTATATGTTCTTCTCATTACGGAAGATCCCACCAAATTTAAGTAGTTGTATCAACAGCAGAGCCAAATTAATATATAATTATCAGGCTATTTAATGCAATATGTATGACACAATCTTTATGTAGTAAATCACAACTCATTAACCAAATTTCAGTAAGTAAAAATTAGGGGAAAAAAAAAAAAGTTAAAAAAAAAAGTGTGGACATACGTGGCAAACACTAAAACATCTGAACACAATTAATTACCTCCATTAGTGGTTGACTAAACTCAAACAATTTCATGACATTTACATTAAGTGGGGTGTGTACCACCAATTGATGTAAAATATATAGTTCCTGGTGTGTTAATAAAATCAAGGATTACAACCACCAAAACAGTAAAATGACCACAATATATCTTCATTTGTTGCTCAAACAAGCACCACTCAAATAAAGAAGAGAGAGAGAGATATATATATATAGATATATATATATAGAGAGAGAGAGAGCGAGAGAGAGTTACCACAGAAAATATGGAGTTAGTTGTTCTCTGCTGAAGCAAAGCTTTTCAATGGAGCTCTCCTTCAGTTGTAAACAACCGCTTTTAATAGCCACTCCTTTTGTACTAGTCAATTTATAAGCATATATACACACACACACATTTATATATAAACTTCAAATAATTACAAGTAGACTGGTCAAAACTTGTCAGCAGAGCATGTTCAACGCAGGAGATAATAAAAAAAAAAAAAAATGTTGTGTTCAATGGTTTCGTTTTTCTTTCCAAAAGATATTTTGACGTTATTTATATGTTAAATCTTTTAGGTCAAACTATTATTATTATTATTATTTTTGTAAAACAAACTGATATCGATTGATAAGTTTGGAATTAAAAATAGTAATTT
Organism: Ficus carica; assembly: GCA_009761775.1. Taxonomy (NCBI): domain Eukaryota; kingdom Viridiplantae; phylum Streptophyta; class Magnoliopsida; order Rosales; family Moraceae; genus Ficus; species Ficus carica. The sequence goes on along the minus strand of CM019740.1, from coordinate 3,903,373 downwards.
GAAATTTACATAACAGTCTCTTTTATTTCCTGACGTTTGTTTTTCCATATATTATTTTTCGTGGGTCCGCCGGCGTTGGAAATTTCAACTTAATTTTTTTTAATTCACGAAAGTCCATTAATTTCGTTAACAAAATTTGCGGAAGTCCATTTGTCTAAAATGAATAACAAATGAAAGTAAAAAACTGAAAGATGTGGACGTCAAGCAAGTGTGTAAAAGTTATCGAAAAAGACAAAGTGATAAAGTGAATTAAAAACCCCTTCAAAAAAAAAAAAAAAAAAAAGATAAAGTGAATTAAAAAGTATAAAACACAAGGGTTTTTTTTTTTTTTTTTTTTTTTTTTTCCTGGAAGAAAAGAGCTAATTACACGCGTTTGTGTTATGTCCTTTCATCTCTTTAATAAAGGAAAAAAAAAAAGGTAAAAGTTAAAATTAAGGACATTTTTTTTTTTTTGCTTTTTGTTTTGGATGAATTAAAAGAGATAATTACATGTGTTTGTGTTGTGTTTTTTTATTTCATTTGGAATAATTAGTGGACAAGTGTAGAATACACAATTAAAACAAATTAAAAAAAAAAAGTCATGTGGTGATTAAATCCATCATGTGGCTGGTAACGAGACTGTCATATGACAGCCACGGATCAAAATATGAAATTATGTAGAATAATGATTCATCCTTTTATATATGCTTAAGAAATTTAAGCAAATTTATGGTGGATACACCTTAATTTGTTGTTTAGGGATTTTCTTCATTGTTGGCTCTTCTTAGTCATATACTGTTTATTAATGATTTTTTTTTTTTTTTTTTTTTTTGTTAAACTTGGGAATGAGGTGATTCGAACTATGCACTTTTAGATATGATCAGATATAATATTACCTCTAAGTTATACATGTAACAACATAATATCTTATTTTTTGTCAAGGAAATGCAAAGAAACATGAACGTTTAAAAGATATTCTGCTTTGGTATGAATCTGGACAAAATCTTCCATGATTTGTAATGCAGATCTTAATATTAACATCTAAAGGTATTTTAAACCATAGAGCAGGTCAAAGCCACGACAAGTACTCGGGTATGCCTACATTAGTTGGAAAAACAAAATATGGACCCTCAAGAGCATCAAGGAGAAAGTGTGGAAAAATATTCAATGGGGAAAGTCCTAGCTGTTTTTAATGGGGAGACAAAGTAATTCTCATTGAAGCAATATGGTCCAAGCTGTACTTACTTTTGCTTTGAGTTTTTATTTTTTTATTTTTTTTTCTCCTCCTCCTCCTCCTCTTCGGATAAAGGGTTGTGTAGCTAGCGACCTCTAGAATTTGGCAGTATCCTTTGGTAGGGCACTTGTTGCTAAATAGGCTTGGACACTTCACAAAAACTTAAGAGGTCGTATGTGGGGATAATTAAAGGAGGAGTTTTTGAGATATTTTTATTAAAATTAAGTTTTGAAAATATACGTTTGGTTAAAAAATATATATTTTGGGTGAAAAAATTGTAAAATTTTGAAATGTGTTTGGGAAAAAAATAATATGAATCTTGTTTGATTACTCTTAAAATTCTATACCATTAAAATAAATAAACAACTCAGTTCGATTTAAAATAATAAAGTTATGGAAATCCTCAATGCATGCTCCTTGACCTTTTGATCTTTCGTTGCTATTCACTTCTAAGGTTCACCGGTGAATGGGCATCGTGATCATTGCGCGTCGTCTCCTAAACTTTTTGTTTTTTTTTTTTTTGTTTTTTTTTTTTTTTTTTGGATATGGCTTCCGTTCTCTAAAGTGGAGAGAGCCATAAACCTAGAAGAAGGCTGGAAAAGGTTGTACCCCAGCAAAGACCGCCGAAGGTCCATTTTATGTACAAGGATTTGGTTTGACATGAGTGGAAAAATTCCCACCACACGCTTATTGATGAAAATCACCACAGAGTGGGCGCGGACTACTTCCTCTAGGGTGAAGATGTCACGTGTCATCTTTTAATTACCTAGTATGTTTTCCTTCAAATATTGTCCACCAGTTGGACTGTCAAGATTCAATGAAATCATAATTAATCTAAATAATATACATCGCATATTATTATTATACTATATACTAAAGGAGAGGTGGTTTTCACTGTTCCTTTTTCAGTAAAGCACAGTACCTTCCCTTTTTTCCCCTCTCATTTCGCAGTTGATGCTACAGTATTGCACAGTGAATTACAGTGTGATTACGCTTTTGGCCTTCTGTTTTCTTCTTTTTTTTGGACCCGCACAGTGAAATGCCCATTTTACCCCTCCTAGGCTGCTCTGCCACTGTCCCCAACTGTGTCATTCACTGTTCAATGAACAGTTTTTTTTTTTTTTTTTTTTTTTTTTTTTACACGTTTGCTGCTGTGTTTTTTTTTCCCTTTTTTTTTACTTTTGTTGTTGTTGTATTTATTTATTTTTTTTTTTTTTTTACTTTTGGTGCTTTGTTATGTTTTTTTTTTTTTAAAACTTTTACTGCTTTGTTTTATTGCTCAGTAAAATTTTTTTTTTTTAATTTTTGTTGCTTTGCTACAGTTGTTTTTTTTTTTTTTTTTTAAATTTTTGTTGTTTTGCTATAGTAAAAAGATGTAATATTTCACTGTTTAATAAACAGTGATTTTTGTTTTTTTTTTTTAAATTTTTGTTGCTTTTGCTGTATGGTTCTTTTTTTCTTACAGTAATGCACAGAAGCTGTTTTTTCTACATTAAACTGTCGATTTTGCCCCTATCCTATGTATTGATTTTGGCTTATCTATAATGGAAGGACGGTTTTTTCCTCACTTATTTTGCCTTTTTTTACGTTAAATTTTAGACATTAGATTCCGATCTATTGTTGTATTGTGTTTTTGCTCACTTTACCCTTTTTTTTTTTTAAACAATTTTTTACTTTAAATTTTTTATCTTTATTTCGGATTTTTTTTTTTTGTCTTTTTTGTTTTATTTTGTTCTATTTTTTAAAGACCCTTTTTTTTAAGGATTCTGCATGCAATTTTTTTCTTTTTTGTTTGTTTTGTTTTATATTTTAGAAATCATTTTTTTTTAGTTTTTGCATGTATATAACCTAATAAAAAATATTTTATTTTTTTTAAAACAGTAAAAAAAGAAGAAAATTAGTTATATATTTTTTATTTTATTATAATGTTTTTGTTAAGATTAGTTTTTTCCGATTCTTTTGAGTTTAAAGATTTTTGTTCCTTTTTTTTTTTCTGCTTTATTTTTTGTATAATTTTTTTCTTTAAATGAGTATAACTACAGAATATTTTTTTCTTTTTGCTTTTGTTTTCATTTTTATTATTGTTAGTACTATTATCATTTTGATTTTGCATCTTCATTGTTCAAAGAGATCTTGAGAAGAATTATATTGATTATAATTATAATATTTATCTTAACCAACTGTTTTTATCATATAATATTCAGTTTTTTTATTTATTTTTTTCTTCATTCCCGTGCAACGTACGGGTATTAAACTCGTATATACTAAAGGAGTGTATATTTTCCCTGTTCAGTGAACAGTGATTTTTTATTTTTTTTTCTTTACTGTTTTGCTACAGTAAATTATTATTATTTTTTTCCTTTCCTTTTGCTGCTTGCTATAATAAATGGATTTCACTGTTCAGTGAATAGTGATATTTATTTTTTTTTTACTGTTGCTGCTTGTTACAGTAAATGGATGCAATATTTCACTATTTAATGAACAATGATTTTTTTCCCTACAGTAATGCACAGTAGTTGCTTTTTCTACATTAAACTGCCGATTTTGCCCCTATCCTATGTGCTAATTTTGGATTATCTACAGTGGAAGGACGGTTTTGTCTTACATATTTTACTGTTTTGTCTACAGTGCAGAGAATTTTTTGCCCATCTGATTTAGTTGGTTTTCCTTTATCTACAATGAGTTGACATTTTTACCCATATTATGTAGAAATTGCCGGCTGCCTACACAGTATAATTACCATTTTACGCTTCTTTTTTAGTTACTTTTCTTTTTCCTACAGTGTGTTGCCGGTTTTACCCCTATTTAGAGTTTGTTTTTTATTTTCTTAATATTATTTTTGCCTTTTTTTTTTACGCTAAATTTTAGACATTACATTCTGATTTATTATTATATTGTGTTTTTACTCACTTTGCCTTTTTTTGATTTTTAAACGATTTTTTACTTAAATTTTTTATCTTTATTTCGGATTTTTTTTCTGAGTTTTTTTTTGTGTGCCTTTTTTGTTTTCTTTTCTTTTTTTTTTTTTTGTTCTATTTTTTAAAGATCCTTTTTTTTTTTAAGGATTCTGCATAAATTTTTTTTTTTTTTTTTGGTCTTTGTTGTTTGTTTTATTTATATTTTAAATTTTTTTTTTTTAAGTTTTTACATGTATATAACGTGATAAAAAAAATTTATTTTTTTATAAACAGTAAAAAAAAAGGAGAAAATGGGATATATATTTTATTTTGTTATAATTTTTTGTTAGGGTTAGTTTTTTCCAGTTCTTTTGAGTCTAAAGATTTTGTTCTTTTTTTTTTTGTTTTCAGCTTTATTTTGTTTTAATTTTTTTCTTTAAATGAGTATGACTACAGAAATTTTTTTCTTTTTTGCTTTTGTTTACGTTTTTAATATTGTTAGTACTATTGTCATTTTGATTTTGCATCTTCACTGTTGGAAAAGATTTTGGGAAGAATTATACTTATTATAATTATAATATTTATCTTAACAAATTATTTTTATCATATAATACTCAGTTTATTTATTTATTTTTTTTCCTTCCCCGTGCAATGCACGGGTATTAAACTCATTATTAAATATACTAAAAGGACGTAGAGATTTACTGTTTTTTGTATAGTAAATTGACGGTTTTACCCCTTAATTCAGCATTTTCTACCCATCCTGCATAGTGAAATGCCAGTTTTACCCTCCTGTCATTGTGCAGACGCTTTTGCCCTTTTGATTGTGTCTACCGGTTGTGTTGTCTACAGTTGATTGACTTTTTTGACCTCCAAACCCTATCTTTGCCTTTCTCTTACTGTGTCCGCCGCTTCTCCCTCATTTTCCACTCTCTCTCTTTACTGTTCATTTTCCTCTTCCTCTCTCTCTGTTGTTCTCTCTCTTTCTTCTCATTTTTTGGGTTTTTGGTGTCCAAACCCTAGCTTTTGCTTCCTCTTGTTGTGTCCGCCGCTCCTCCCTCATTTTCACTCTCTCTCTTTACTGTTCACTCTCTTCTTATTCTTTTTTTTCTCTGCCTTTCTCTCACTCTCTTTTCATTTTTTGGATTTTTGGTTTTTCAAACCCTAGGTTTTGATTTTTAATTTTATTTTTATTGCCGTTGATCATTTTTCATTTTCCACTTTCTCCATCTACTGTTGATGTTCTCTGTTTTTTTTCCCCCCCATGTGTTTGTTTTTTCGGAACCCTAAGTTTTGATTTTGGGTTTTTTTTTTTTCGTTATTACTGATTTAGGTTGTGTATTATTTTCTTCTTTTTTATTGTTCATCGATTTTTGTTGTGTTGTTGGAATTTTTTTTCCCTCTTCTTTTGTTATTTTTTTGCTGATTTTTTGTTTTTGTTTTTTCCTTCTTTTTTTTTTTTTTTTCCATGTATGTATATAATCAAAAAAAGTAATTTCTATATTGTTTTTTTTAGTATTATTATTTTTTTTTGGTTTTGCATTTTTTCCTGCCAGGTCTCTTTGTCTTCTCGTTGTTTGGATTTTTGTTCTCAGAACCCTAGCTTTTGGTCTTTTTCCTTATCTCCATCGCTCATCCCTTTTTTTCATTGTCTCTCCATATTGTTCACACTCCTTTTTTTTTTTCCTTCCGTGTGTTTATTTTCTTTGAATTCTCAGTTTTGATTTTCGGTTTTTTTTCCTTATTACTCATTTAGGTTTTGTATGATTATCTTCTTTTTTGGTTGTTGTTCGATTTTTGTTTTGGAGCTTTAAATTTTGATTTTTATTGTTTTCTTTGAATTTTTTTTTCCCTCTTTTGTTATTTTTTGGCCGAATCTTATATTTCAAATTTTTGTTGTTGAGATTTAAAATTTAATTGCTTTTTGTTTATGTTCTTCTTAATTTGATTTTTTTTTTTTTTTTTGCTATTTATCTATGTAGATGATTAAATAGAAATTTTTTCTCTTAGTTTTTTTTTCCTCATTATTTTTTTTTTCTGTTTTTTAAACTTTTTACCGATTATTTTTGGTTTTTTTTTTGTTTGTTTTTTTTATTTTGTTCCCCGTGTATATATGTAATCAAATAAAAGGATTTTCCATTTTGTTTTTTTCTTTCATTTTTTTTTCTTATTATTATTATTTTTTACTTGCATTTATATGATTGAGGATACTATGGAAACAAATGCAAAGAACTAAATAAAAAAATGGGGTATGTTTTTGTTTTTGTTGTATTTATTTCAGTAGGTTTTTTTTTTTCCTTCTTTTTAGGTGTATATTAATTGATTTTGAGTTTTTGATTTTTGTTAATTTATTTCTATAGATTGCAGTGGCAATGGTATTAAGGTCGCCGATTGGGAGTATGAAGCAAGACATTGAAGACTTTTTCTCTGTGATGTTTATATTTGTTTATTTTTTTGGTTTTTCCCCCCGGGTAATACTTTCTTGATTTGCTGTTCGAAATTTTTTTTGTGTTTATAATTTTGTGTCATATTTGATGTCTATATTCTATCATTTGGTTAGATTTGAATGGATTGTTAGATTTTTCCATTATTCGAATTTCTGGATTGTTCATGTAGTTTCTGTGATTAGATATTTTACTGTTTGTGCTTATTTGTCCTAGGCATTTAATGCTTCTAAATTATTTTCCTTTGGTTGTAATTGTGCTATTTGTTATAACTTTGTGATTTACAGTGTGATGATTAGTTTGACTGAGATTTTTAACATATGTAAATCTATAATGAATGCTTCTAATTTGCTTTAATTTTGTAATCTGTTGTGAGTAAATGTGTTTTTGTCCACATACGTGTAGAAAATTTATTATTTCTCTCCTTTACCGACTTTTTAAAGAAACTTTTGTGAATTATTATTATTATTATTATTATTTGCAGATTTCCTCTTATAGATACCTTTTTTCTTCATTTATTACCTTATTCTCATATGTTACCATTATTGCCTCTATAAGACCTTCTTAACTGTTCTACTTTGAACCTTCCTTAATTGTTACTTAAGATCTTCTATTCTGCTCTTTCTTATATCCTGAAGATTAATCATTTTGACATCTTCATTTCTGTGCAAAACTGCTCTTTTTATTCAGGAACTATTCTTATTTATGTGTCTTAATTAGAATTGATTGTTGCTTTTATTATATTATAATGATCTGCCTTTTTTATTATTAATGTACTATTTTTATTATGATGATTGGTTTGTTTGTTGATTTTATATTCCTTCATTTTTTTTTATCTGTTTCTATAATATAGAGGATTTACTTTTATTATTGTGTTTGCTTTTTTTTATATATTATTTTTCCCCTGTTTCTGTTTTTTTTTTTTTTTTAGTAGCACGTAAATGATTTTTTTTTTTTTTTTTTTTTTTGGATGTTTTTTTGAATATTATTCTTATTATAAGTTAGATGATTATGTTATATGATTTGGCAATTTTTTTTAACTGGTGTGATTATTACTGTTGTTGTGATGAATTTATTTTTTTATTTTTTATTTTTGTCTTCTCTGTTGTTCTTTTCTTTTTCTGATATTGTAAATGCCTTTTAAGAAAACATTTGTAAAAAATTTTAAAATGCTATGATGATCTCTGTTTATATATATAATAATGCATACATCATATTACTTAATTTGGTATATGTTGCTGAATATAATATCATTGATAGTATATGTTGAATAACTATTATGTGTTATTTGACTGTCTTTATTGTTGCCGTGAATGCTTGAGAATTATAATATTTTTGTTCTTTTCACAATAAAACAATATTGAGTATGTTACTGTTTTGCTTACTTTGTGTACTATTTACTCTCTTCTCATTTTTTCTCTCTTGCCGTTCTCTGTCTCTTCTCATTTTTCGGATTTATGTTCTCCAAACTCCAGTTTTTGGTTCCCTTTCCTATCTCTGCCGGTTATCCCTCATTTTTCACTCCCTCTCTTTACTGTTTACTCTTTTTGCCGTTCTTTCCTTCTTCTTATTAATTTTTTTTTTGGGTACACGTTCCCAAACATTTCACTTGGTGGTAACTACTAAAGATGAGGTTGAATTACATTTTAGTTCTTCTTGACAAATATTCTTATGATACAAGAGATCTGAGTTTAGTCTAATAATTTTTTATTTTTGTTTTATTTTTGTAGAAAACATTTAGTACAAATTTTTATAATGTTTTTCATAATATGTATATATTAAATTATTTATTTAGATTATTTATATCTAGGTTCATATTTTTTTTTCCCATTATCTTGCTTTTTTTATTGTTATTTTTGCTCATTGTTTTCTTTTATAATTTGATATAATTTTTTTTTACCATTTTTATTGCCCGGGGTTTTTTTTTTCCTTTTATTAGATTGTTGAATGTTCAGATTTATTACAAGAATTTTTGTATATAAATGTGTTTACAATTACAAACATTTGTAATTTTCGTTGTATAAATTAATTTTTTATATTATGTAATGTTATAGTGGAACATCAAATTTTTACTTTATATGGATTTCTATTTTCTTTAAATTTATATTATAAAAAATAACATTTTATAAAGAATACAAATGAGTTAACATCTTCATCAATTATTATGAACTGTAAATAAATGAATTTAGATAAATAAAATTTCATATTTGTTTATATGCTTCTTTAAAATTTCCTAAATTTTTGGCTTCAATGATCCAATATGTGTAATACATTAAACTTAACAACAAATTTAGAAACAGAAATATCATACATGAATCACATAAAAATATATGAGTTCAGATTAAAACAATTTTTTATGTAAAAGCATGAATTCGTTAAACACATTTGAGAGGATGTATAATTTATAGTTTCACACTTAAAAAACTAAAATTATGTGAAAATGGTAATAACAGGAAAAAAAAAAAAAAAAAAAAAAAAAAAAACTCCTCTACTTATGGATCATTTATTATTGGAGTGTAAAATAAAGTATATGTATTTATTTTTTACTACTTTAGTGTTACTTTTATAGTAAAATTTGTAATTAATAAAGCTTTATAAATTTACAATAAAATTAAGAAAAAAAAAACAGAAACTAAAAAGTAGAAAACTATAATTCATTCAATTATTTCCAATTATAAAAATAAAATTGTATATATAAAACAATATGCGAAAATCATAAAATATTGAGCTCAAAAAAATTTAGTGGCAAAAAAACGAATTTATACAATTAAAAAATAAATTAATAGAATTAAATTATAATATTAAAAAATAAAGAGTAAGCAAAAAATTAAAATTTGAAAATATAAAAGCTCTATAAAATTATAATAAAATAAAAAATATATAAATTTTTTTCCTATTGTGATGAAACTTGATTATAAAAAATATATAATTATAATTGTAACTAAATTATTATTTATGTCATACATAATATTACTTTTTAGAATTAAAATTGTTTAAATATTTAATCCATTTCTAGCTTTATTTATTAATTTAATTAGTTTTTTTGTATTTTTTTAAGATTTATTTAGGTAATTGAATTTTTATAACTATTTGGAATTTAAGATTTTTACTTTTATTTATTATTTATAGTTTTTTAATTAGAATATCTTATTTTATTTTGTTGTAATGGAAAAAAAAATTTGTACTTAATATTTTATTTTAAAATTTGGTACTATTATCTTTTTATTGCCTGACTTCTTTTTTTTTTTTTTTTTTGTCCTTTTTTAACAAAATTCTTAATTAGGTTTTTTTTAAATATTTATATCTATAATTTCTATTTTCTAACAATATTTCATGTTGTTGTTTTTCTGTTTTATATTAAACAAAAAAAAAATGAATGAATGAAAAAAAAAAAAACTCACAAAGACGCTAATTATTTAAGGCAATTAAAGCGTCAAAAGAATCAAAATTATATTAATAATAATGAGGCATCTATATCAAAAAATCTATATTTTTCAAACAATCAGTTTGCAGAATTAAATACAGAATTTATTACCGGTTATCGAAATAAATTTATGCAATTATCTTCAATTTATAACACCAGTGAAGGAACATCAAATCCATTTTTGGAAAATTACAATTCGCCATCATTTCAAAAAAGTGATTTCTTTATCTTAAATCTTTTCTTTATTTTTCATATAATTATTAATTTGAATAAATGTTTTTACTAACATTTCCGAAATTTTTTCCCTTGATTTTTTTGACATAATTTTTTTTTTTTTAGATCTAAACGATGAATATATAAATATTGGAGATTGTAATTGTACATGTCAATATTGTGGAGTATTATTTTGGAAAAATATACAAACACGAAATATAAATTCACCGAAATATTTTTTATGTTGTCAAAACGAAAAAATTAACATATCTTTAAACAAAAAAAACACCATCAATTTTATATCACTATTAGATTATAATGGAGGACCTTTAAGTGCAAATTTTAGAAAAAAAAAATATTAGAATTTAGAATTCTATATTTGCTTTTACTTCATTTGGAGCAAATATTCAATCAGATATTAATAATTCGTTAGCACCATATATTTTTAAAATTACTGGCAACTACATCATCTAATTGGATCTTTACTTCCAATTAATAATAATCCTCCAAGATTTACACAATTATATATTTATAATACAGAAAATGAAATTCAAAATAGAATAGCTACGCTTCCAGATACTAATAATTTAAATGATACAATAATTAAAAATTAATTACAATGTTAGATGAAATAAATAGATTAGTACAACATTTTAGAATTGTTAGAGACACTTACAAAAATAATCACATACCATCAATGAAATTGAGATTACTAGGAAGGCGACAAAGAGATAGTACACAATACGATCTTCCAACTTCAACAGATACAGGTGCTTTAATTGTTGGAGATATTGGTCAATATAACGATGGAAGATATATTATTATTCATAGTCAAACTGGAGAATTACAAAAAATCAATAAACTTCGTATATCTTATATGGCATTACAATATCCATTATTTTTTCCTTATGGAGAATATGGATATATAATCGATATAAGCTGGAATCCAAATTTTGTTGGTAAACAACCACGTAGACATCGAATATCAATAAGATCATTTTATGTTTTTCAACTTCAACAATGAATACAACAAGGAGACATATTATTTATATCTGGTCGACTTTTTCAACAGTATATTATAGATATTTATGCTTCTATTGAAGAAGATTGTCTAAATTATATCAAACAAAATCAAAACAATTTAAGATCTGAAATATATAAAGGTATTCAAGATGCTTATAATTAGAGGTGATATAGATGCACAAGCAATTGGAAAAAGAATTATTTATATCATCATCTTATACATGAAGTCCAAGATATATGATTCAAAATTTTCAAGATTCAATAACAATTTGTAGACATTATGAAATCCTGATATATTTTGTAACATTTACATGTAATCCTAAATGGTCAGACAGAAATTAAAAGAAATTTATCAATAATTCCAAGACAAAAAACTGAAGATAAACCAGATATCGTAACCAGATATCGTAAGTAGAATATGTAAGATTAAATTAGACCGCCTATTAAATACATTAAAATCAGAAATAATTTTTGGGCCCATAATAACAGGTTAGTTAATTTAATTTTTATAACAAAAAAATAAATATATTATTATTTTAATGTTTTATTTGAAAAAATAAAAAACCAACATTATTTTTCCCCCCTTTTTTTTCAGATTTATATGTGGTAGAATTCCAAAAACGTGGTTTACCTCATTGTCATATGTTATTTTGGTTATATCCTGAATATAAATACCATGATCCATTCCATATATATAATTATTTATGCAGAAATTCCAAACCCAATAATAGATCATTTATGCTATAAAATTATAACTGAATATATGATACATGGACTATGTGGATATGAAAAAACATCTCCACTATGCATGAAAAATTCAAAATGTTCAAAAAATTTCTAAAACAAATAAAAAAATAATACAACTATAGAAGAAAATAGTTTTGTAAATTATCGTCGTAGAGATACAGATTTCAATGTTATTAAAGAATGAATAAAACTTGATAATAAATATGTTGTTCCCTATAATTGAACTTTATGTTTAAAATATTCTGCACATATTAATGTCGAAATATGTTCTCAATCTATGCTTATTAAATATTTATCTAAATACTTAACAAAAGGTCCAGATAGAATAAGAGCTGTAACATTATTATTGAAAATATTGAAACAATAAATTATAAAGAAGTTAATGAAATAAAAGCTTATCTTAATTGTCGATATATTACACCGTATGAAACAATTTGGAGAATATTCGAATATTCAATACATCATAGAAATCCAGCTATTTAACGCCTTTCTATTCATTTACCAAATATGTAAAATATTACATTTCATAAAAATCAACAGTTACATAATATAATACGACAATCATAAATTCAAAAAACAACATTAACCGAATGGATGGAAATAAATAAAACTAATGAAGATGCTCGGCAACTTACCTATATAGAATTTCCAACAAAAATTGTTTGAAATAATGAAGATAAGATATGGACTCATCGACAAAATGAATATACTATAGGACGAATATTTTATATTCATCCGAGTTTCGGTGAATTATACTATTTAAAATTATTATTAAATCATCAAAAAGTTCAACAAGTTATGAATCACTTCGAACAGTAAACAATATTATTAACCCTACAAATCAAACAGCCTGTCATGCATTAGGTTTATTGGGAGATGATAAAAAATGGGATGAATCAATAGAAGAAGCATCATTTTGGTCAACATCTATACAACTTCGTCAACATTTTATTACAATACTGTTATTTTGTAATATTTCTGATCCAATAAAATTTTTACAAAAACATCAGAAATTAATGTGCGACGATATTTTATACAAAATAAAAATTTTATTTAACAACCCAAAATTTTCAAAACCCAAAATTTCAAATTTTTGAAAATGAATTATATTATTTTGTATTGTATGAATTAGAAAAATTATTAAATTTAAATTAATCTTTTTTATCACATTAAAATCTCACACTTCCAACTGGATCATTAATTGAAGATTTAAATAATAATCTTTTAAGAGAAGAACTTAATTACGACAAATATAAATTGAAAGAAGAAAATTTTAACTTAGTACAAAATTTAAATCAAGAACAACAATTCATATATGGTTAATTTTGTGGAGTACGATCAATAAACGTCAAGAGTTGACATCAATGACCTTCTTTCAGGTGAATAATATATAATATCCATATTTATTAAATAAAAAAAATATAAATTTATAATATTAATATCAATAAATTATAACTTTGCATTTATAATGTTATGCTAGATGTCATTGGTCGTCTCATATCTGTAAAAGGCATTGAAGAATCCAATGTAGGTAATAGACTGGTGAAAAGGCGAAATCTGACAATTCAAAATATCAGGTAACTATAAATTATATATTATTACAAATATATTTTGAATAAATTGAAAATCAATTATTAATAATTTATTAATTTAAATTTATTATATTTTGCAGAGAATAATTACTAAACATAACTCTTTGGGGAGAAATTGGAGAGAATTTTTGATAAAAATACAGTTCAAAGAATGTCCAAACTAGTTGTGATCGCCTTTACAGCTATGGCAGCCAAACAAAATCTTGGTAAGTATAAATATAATATATTTTACAATTTTCTTAAAAACTTTACATTATTTAATATATTATCTATTTATAGGTTTAGTAATTCCATTCAAGGAATAGACTTTATTGCTCTGTCAACCCAAAAATCATTAACATTAGAAGAATAAAAAATTATGAATAAAGTGACGATAGCGGAGCTCCGAGCCTTAGATCCATATCAAAATCAGGTAAATATTTATTTATTACATCATAATTATAAAATATAATTTATTAAAAAAATTATTCAAATAACATGACAAAAAATTTACTACAAAGGCAAGCATCACTGAACTTGATGCACAATAAGGTTGGTTTTACAATGCATGTCCACGCTGCTACAGACGTGTCAAACAATCAGGAACTTCATAATGGTGCGATACTCATGCATATTTAACAACAATGCCAGTCAGCTGGTAATATTCTTCACTTTTATTATAAAAAATTAATAAACAACTCTCAAACAATAAAAAATTAAATAAATTTTCAATATCTATAACATGTACAAAATTAATGCTCGAATCGAGAATAACATTGGTGGAATGAATATTATCATGCTTGGAAAAACAGTCCAATCACTGGTAAATAAACATTGCTCCATACTAACAATTCAAGATGGATACACTGATCCAAACATCATTCCACCTCTCCTCGATCAACTTAAAGGCATGTCAAAAATAATTTCGATTCAATTTCATCCGAGAGGTGCTTTTAGTGATGCAACAGTTGTTAAAACTTTTGACAATGATGAATCACAAATGTTATTGCATGCACCACCAACTAAATCCCCAAAAGATATCCCCCCACCACCACCACCATCTTTGGATCCAAAAACACCACTACCAGAAACAAAAAAAAAATAACTCTATTTCACCCAACCCATAACAGAAGAAATTGAATCAAGGTACATTACTATTCATAATTTGTTTCAAATTTTTTTATTTCTTTACTACACATATATGTACATAAATTACAAACAATTATATAAGTATATTTATCATTATTTCAGCCCTCAGCTACATCATTCCTCAACAAAAATTCAAACATCTTCTGTTGACTCATCCAAAAAACGAAAAGAATCAATGTACAATTATCTTTTATATATAATTACATATTAAATAATCATACTTAATTCAATTTTATTTATAAATATAAAATATTTTTTTTCCATAGCAGATTGGAAGAAAAGCTGAAGAAAATTAAACATGGTTGATAACATTTCAGCAGAAAATGTTTCATTTGCAACAACTTTATTTGTAAACATATGTCTGTATATGTTTGTTTGTATATATAAGTCCGACATTTTAATATAAAATTGAATGTAAATACTCTAATATAATAATAGTAAATACTAAAAAAATATATTTATTATAATTATATTATTTAACTTAACTAACTACTTTTATTATATAGTATTCAATTTTTTTTTTCTTTTATTTTTTTCCTTCCTTCCCCGTGCTAACGCACGGGTATTAAACTCATATTTATTCTAATTAATTAAATTAACTATTTTTCAAATTTAATAAAGAAACTAAATAATTATTACACAATATTTATCTCAACAGTTAAAATTAAATATTTCATGTGTAATTGATATCTACATTATCACCCAAATTATATGTGACACAATCACTATCAGTTGCGCGACACTCCGAACCAGAATTGTACTTGATGTTTTTTTTTTTTTTTTTTTTTTTTTATACAGTGTCAAATAACGTTGATAATACATTCATAGTTAATATGTAGATCATCTAGAATGTAATGGTGCTAATAAGGGAAACAAATGAACCTACATAATTATTAGATTTCAAAATTGGGAGGGAACAAATGTTACATTTTGAAATTCGGAGAGCAAAGTATTACATTGTCTATAAATAGGGCGAATTTTTGTACCTATTCCAAAGGATAATTAATCCATTAGTTACGAACTATAATCATTTTTTCAGATATTTTGTTTTTGACAATTTAATCCTTTATTTTTGTTTCTTTAGCCATTTTGATTTTTTGACATTACAATTGATGAAATATTTTTGAAACTTACCAATGATAATTGCACCCTTTCTTATAATAACTAAAAACTTAAAGGAATTGTTATTGTTTTTAAGAGATTTTAACAGTAATAAAGATTACATTTTACAAACATTTTATTAGGGCGATTTTATTAACCAAACTGTAAAGGAATATAATAGAAAACGTAATCATATTAAAAAGTAAAGTAATAAGGAGGATTGTTGATTCTATTTCTAGTGTTTATTTATCTATTTGATAGTGTAAATGATATAGAATCACATTCACTTCCTAGTACTTACTAGACTTAATAATGGTAATTTGATTAATGTAATTACGAAAATATTCTTTTACACAATCATAAGACCATTAACACATAGAAACATATTAGGAATATATAAATAAATTTGATATTTATTCCTTTTGACAAGTAATCAATACATAGTGGATGAAAGAATTGACATTGCCCTTCTTCATTCATTCCTTCTATTATGTTGGACCCACTAAATTCTCATTTTCTGTTTTATAAAAAAATACATGATTAATTGAGAAAGGAAATGATTACTCAGTCTTCATTTTCCTTTGATGCAAAGTAAACAGACTCTTAGTATAATTATTTCTAAACTCTTGGTATAATTATTTCTAAATTTAACACGTTATATTTCCATTTAAGTTTTTTTTTTTAAAATCATTAATGTTATTGTTGGGGACCAAAAATATCAGAAACAAAAGTTTAGGAACTAATTTGTCAAGTTAAAAGTTCAAACACCACCCTAAATGATATATGAAAAGTATTTTGAACTTTAGTAGCATACCACTTTGATAAATCCTGGAAATTCGGAATAGAAAAGAAAATCTCAAAAGAGTACTAGTCACGAGTAATTTCCAGCATTGGTATGCTATATCAAGAACTTGAAATTTTCCCATAATATCAAAGAACTATACCACTAAATGGCCTCTTCTACACTGACCTTCTCACTTATTCAAAAGAGTTTAAGAAGCAATTAACAACTTATTCACCGGTTTGCCAAAGAAACTAGCACAAAATCCTAAATTCGAGCAGAATAGAGGACGGGGAAAGGAGAAAACATGTTATAAATAAAGGGAAAAAAAAAAAAAAGGAGCGCAAACTACTTTGGAGGAACTGAGACGATCGCTTCACAGCATTGTCAAGTCATCCGAATGATCTACTTCACACTCACAGTGACGTTTGCCTTGGCTCGAGAAAGAGTAGACAAAAAAAAGGGGGAAATAATTCTCCCATACTTATTTAGGCAACCCAGTTTCCGGGTTAAGAAGAGCTTGGCTTTCATCTGAAAGATAAACTGGACCTCTCCCGGGTCTGGTACAGATAAAATAACTAACGTCCCCTCTGTATTTCTGAGACAGAACTTTGTCCTTAATTTCTGGGGGTGGTGGCAAAGCTTCGACATCCTTTAATCCCTCGAGCCCAGCATCTCGTAGAATTGACTTATCACCATGAATGTAGCTGGAGAACAAGAAAAGAAAACCACAAAGGAGGAATTCATACCCACCATCACAAAATTCGTCCAGGAAGAATTATATAGGATAACAAGAAACTCTTAAAATGCTTAGAATATTCTAAAACTCCTAAATTGATAGACCTCGTAAGTGCTCAAAATAGCACCAGAAAACCATTATCAGAAGGGAAAAGAAGGACTATAATACATGGAGAAAATAGCCTCCAAGTATATTTACCCGTTCAGATCTGCATCGGAGTTTGGAGGGAAGTAGAAAAGCAGCCTCTGAAGCAAAAGAGAAGCAACTTTTCTGTTGCGAGCAATCAGGACTGCATTTGGCCCCGCATCGAAGGTATAAGCCACCTGCCAAGTCTATAAACATCAGTACTTATTCTTTTGACTACTGATCAATAAACACTTCGCAATAAAAACTCAAAAATTTGGAAGCCAAAATAGTATCTTATGGAGTTAGAGACATAATTTACGATATTGGAATTTACTATAGCGCACTTCTTTTCTATAAAAACAAGCCAACACAAACATATGCAACCTATGATAACAATTGAAAAACAGTTTCAGCTGCAAACACTTGAGTCTATGAGTCTTTTTGAGGACAAAGTCTAACTACATTCAAGTGGGAAGGAAACACGAAAAATGAAACCTGGGGTGTTTCTTCAGAACGATTCCACTTTTCAACAAGGCTGATTATCCTGAAAGAAAGTTGCTTGGTCAGTACAGAATTCAAGAGTTTAGTCTTGCACGTTGATGAACGAAAACAAAGAAAATGACTTGCCTGTGAGATGTGTCGTTCATGTAGAATATAGGGGGGGTAGTGTCTAGGCAAACTGCATGGAATTGGTTGCTGTCTGCACAAGTCAATTGTGCAAAAGAAGCAAAATCACGATTTTTAATGGCTTCTTCCATTTGCAATATACGTTTTGGTACTACTTCCTGAAATAGTTCAAAAGAAAAATGAAGAGTTCTGAAAGTTCAATCAAACTGAAAAGTTGCAGAAAGATAATAAATCTATGATATATACTAATCGATCGACATTAAAAAAATAGCATGACCAGTTGAAAAAATTTAATATCCACAAACAGAGTAGAGAGGCAAGAAAGGGAAAGAAGAACATGACATAAATCTTCATTTTGTAAAATAAAGTTTTCTTAAAAGAAAACCAACACTAGGTACGAAAAACAAAACCTGTAGTTAACATCAATGACTTGAGACAAAACCACTATTATCAGATAGATAAAAGAAACAGAGAAATACCTTTGCCCTGTGCTGTAAAAGCAAACTTGTTTCAATGGATTCACGCATTCCTGTAGTGCTACTTGTTTCCTTTTGGCGTGAACTTACCTGCAATCAACAAAGTCAATAATTGAATTACAGAAAGTACTGGAAGAATCACAAGATGATACTTAATCTGACTTTGAATACTAATTTAGCTCCCATGGAAGAAATCAAAAAACAAAAAAGGGCACCCTCTAACAAGCTACAACAATCCCGTTATGAATCCGTTTTAGCATAGAAATTTCAAATAATTAATGACACAGGAACACCAGAGTGGCAAAGCGTTACAATGTCATCTGAACTCATGAAACTTTTGTTGAAAGTCTCATAACTCACTAAAAACTTCCTTTTACTTCCATTGGTAAATTTATTGAGTTCTTTATGTACTTTCAACCTCTGAGCAGATAGATGACTTACAATTCCAAAAGTAATAGAAATACCAGGAATTGAAAATGTATATGCACAGAGCATCAGAATTTAAGGTGGATGGACAAAAGAGAAAAAGTTGACAAGCTGGGGTTCAAGGAATTACATCTCAGCTGAAAAACTCTTGCATACAAATGACAAGTTTGTTAGATTTAAAAAATCATAATAAGGTTCAAAATTATTATGTGCCTAGAACCCAATTAGGTAGTAAGGCAAAGGACAATAATCATAGGGTTGAGAGTAGATAGAAAAAACAGAGAATGCAAATAAACAAGCAACTAGACTCAAAACACTAGAAGTACATGAGCTAAATAATGAAGAGAAAGCCTTCTAGAATACCTATAATGGCATTGCTCAAATGACAAAAGTACCCCACTGACTAAGCACACGACTCATTCGAATAACCAAAAAAAGTTAAATACAGAAAGATGCATACCACAGCAACGAGAATAACAAGATCATCCCAGTGTTTCTCATCTGTAAGTTGGACTGCAAGACTGTCGCAGCCATTCTCGTCCTAAAAATATTTAGGACATAAGCAATCAGTATCAAGAACTCAAATCAAAAGAATGAATCGCTTTCAAAAACAGGAAGCTAAAAGGAAGCATGAAAAAATCAAACATACTTTTCCCATGATCCACTTGACAAAGCCACCAAATAAGCTACGACAAGCACTGCCTGAACCTTGCCTGTATTAATCAAGAGAATTCCACATTATTACTACAGATTACAAACAGCATTAATTTTATGTCTTCCACATCGAAACACAGAACTAGCTAATTTGTATGATTACCAAAATCTATTTAACAATTGAGTGAAAGCAGAAAGAGCACAGTAAAATGCATAATGCATATATGTCTAATGGTGTACAAACTTTGTAAGTACGAGCTACCAACCACCTATATGATTCATGCCATAGGTTGAAGACAACAGCAAATTAGGTCACTAAGAAAATAATTTTGGTGCCAGAAGATAACTTTAAGAACCTTGAAATGAAATTTATAACGGAGGAAAGGAATTAGAAGGACCTTGCAATAGCCGAAAGCTTGCTCTGATTTTCATTCACATTCATTAACTTTGCAAGGGAAAAAACTGCAAGCAATAAATTAGCTTTGGATTAAATCCTTGCAACCAACAAAAAAAGTTAAAGAAGCAGATCTATATCACAGAGGAAAAACTGGTTTCACATTGATTATGAAAAATTACAGAATCAAATATTCTTATTAGTATATGAGTCGTAAAAAAACGACATGGACAGAAACAACACCATCAATTTTATAAAGTATTATGACAAGAAAATAGGCGGCTTAAAATATTACCAAAGCAAGCAAAACCGGCTGCGGAGGAAGCTAATCCCGCAGCTGTGGGGAAATTGTTGTATGAAGCAATGTGGACATGCAATTTTCCCCAGTCCTCCTTTGAAATCTTGATACCCTTTTCCTTATCCTCAACATCGCCGGCCCGGCTGCGAATTTCCCGTAGACAACTCTGGAATCTCCCTCCGGAAAGAGAAATCTCCTACACTACCAGCAAAACTGCCATGAATCAGCAAAACATGAAATTGAACAAAGCACACTAAACAATGGTAAATCATAAGATTTTTTAAATACCACTTCCCTCTTTTCTTCTTCTACACAACAACAGAGAACAAAAGCAAAGATGAAACGCCAAGAAAATTATTGAAACATTTTCCGTCTATGTTGGAGTTAAAATCCAGTTAATTAATTGGCGAGCAATAAAAGCATGAATTTCCACGAATTATACAAAATTCATATGAATACAAAATTCATATGAATTTGCGTATGCTCCTTTGGACCGAAAGCAACAAACTTTTTTAACACTTCATGAACTAGAAATTGTCCCGGGAAACAAACAGACAAACCTACGATCAAGAAGATGAAGATAAAAATGAAAATGGACCTTGCCGTTAAGCCACATGCGGTCCTGATCGAAGGAAGGGCTGACGGCGACGGTGGTGGTGGTGCAGAGGTGATCGGGATCGAGAGTGACGCTGATACTGTCATTTACAGGCAAGATCAGCTTCTCGTCCCTCTTTCCCCAGTACTTGATGACGGCGATGTTGGTGGGCGCGCGAGCAGTCACCATCAGCACCCAGTTCTGCGACTCGCTCGCCATGGTTTGGGCGAGAGGATTGGAGATGGGATTTTCCGGGGATGTGAGTTGGAAAATGAGGGAAAAGGGATCTGAGAGAGAGCTGAGTGGAAGAGTTGGGGCTGGTGTTAGTTATATAATATAGAGAGAAACCAGAGAGAGAGCGAGAGAGAGAGAGAGGAAAAAGAAGACAAATGGTGGGATCGTATATGCATACACGTTGTTGTGCTGTTTTTCAAAGTTTATAACTTCTCAGTGAGGAAGATGGTCCCACTTTCAAGTGCTTTTTTGCATAATTTTAATCAATTTTCTTTTAAATTTTTAGTTTAAATTGTGTAGTTGTCCCTTAATTTTAATTTTATATAATTTTGGTCTTTCAATTTTTTTTATAACTAAAATACCCCTAACTTATTAAAATATTATTACGATAGTCCTTTACATTAATTTTTTGGACGGAATCCGTTAGTTAGCATTATTTTTTGACTAAATTACTTATGGATTTCATCTAAAAATTAACAAAAATAACTATTATAACAACATTTTAATAGTTTAGGAGCATTCACTGTTCATTATTTCGTAGCTGGAATAATCATAAACTATTAAAAACGTTACTATAGTAGTTATTTCTGTTAATTTTTGGACAAAATCTGTAGTTAGCACCATTTTTGATCAAATTAGTAATAAATTATGTCCAAAAAGTAACATGAATGACTATTCTAGCAACATTTAAATATGTCATGGGCATTACAGTTATGAAAAAAAATTTAGAAATCAAAGTTGCACAGTGTCAAATTTGTTGGTGTTATGTTGTTTGAATTTAGACTTTTTAATGTTTGTATTTGGATTTGTGGACTTTATTAAGATGTTTGTAATAGGACTTTGCCTAACTATGATTATAAACTTTACACTTGGGTTGGAAATTTAATTTTATGATTTTCTATTTAAAATCAATCCTTAAAACTTATTATTTTGTCAATGATATGTTTTTGTTGAAGGTAAATTATTATTCTTCTAGATTTTTTATGAATTTGGGATATAATTTGCTTAAATTGAATTGGTTTTTGTGTCAAATTCAAATTAGTTGCAAGCTCAATTTGGGTCAAATTCGAGTTGCGGGTTCAATTCGGATCAAATTCGTATCGCGGGTCAAATTCGTGTCGCGGGTCAATTTCGTGTCGCGGGTCAAGTTCGGTTTGTGTCGTGTCAACCCGTTACGGGTTCGTATCGCGGTTTCGAGTCATTTTTGTGTCACGGGTCGTGTTCGGGTTGGAGAAGAAAAAATTCGACACGGCTCTAACACGACACGAATCCAACACGTGACACGAATTGCCATCCTTAAACATAAGTTCCTAAACTGTGTTAGTTTTTTGATCAAAATATAATATTTTACTTTCTATTTTCGGGAATGTCATATCCATCTTCTATATTTTTTGTTTCATGTTAAAATTTTCCCCTTGACAAAATTTGATCAAACTTAAATTTGAAAAAACCAATTTATTTGTCTAATAGCACGTTATATTTGATTAATCTCGTGGTTAAAAATTAATTTCAAATCTTAAAATACAATAAAATTCTGGGGACCTTCTTCAGTCCGACAGGTCCCTTTGGAAGTTGGAACCTCCAAGAACTTTTTAACCACTGACCTTGATCTGTACGGTCGAGAGAGGATGAGAGTTAGTTGAAATTTTTATGACCTGTGTCAGATGTAAACCGGTGGAATAGCTTCTTTTCTTTTTTATTTTATTTTTTTAATTTGAAGGTTGTAACTTCAGTGAGGTACTGAAATAACTTGCCTTTTTAATTTCAAAAAAAGAAATAATACTAACTTGCCCATTAGCAGGTATCTATTATCTGTGCCAAGGGGAGGTTAACATCATTTATGTTGTAATGAAAATGATGAATATATAGTTCCAATATTCTCTTTGATTTCAATACTAGTTTCTCTGAATATGTCGACGGCTAGGATCTTTATTATTATTCATGTTAATATATTAACTAATGTAGTTGTTGCTATTTTTTATTAGCATCTTATAATAATCCACGTTTTCTCGTTTCCAAGGGCCTATTTGCAACATAGATTGGAGTTGGACTTTTAGAATCGTCTTAATTATAAATAAATAAATGTTTGAAAATATGTGTAGAGTTGAAATTTGAATTAAAAATAAATTATGATACATATTTGATTAGTGTAAAAATCTTAAATGTATTTGGATTTCGATGATAGTGTACAACTTGTTTTGTTCTTTTCATCGTTGTGAGCGTATAGTAAAAATAATCATCTCATTTCTACTTGTATAAAGAAAGTTATCTATAAACTTTGGAAGTTTTGGGTTTTATGAAAATGAGAGAGAGACAAAGACAGAGAATTGCGTGTTTTTTTAGTTCAGTTGTCTTTCCAAACAAGTGATCGGAGGTTGGAGTTGGTTGTCTGAAACCAGTAGCTAAATTTGAGGTTGGAGTTCGTTGTTTGAACGACCCCCAAATTCTTGCAAATCACCACTCCTTTATTTTTTTATTTATTTTTAAACTAGTGTGAGTATTATGTATTCATTTTGGTTAAATTTTGAAGTCTATGAATTAAAAAATAATAATCTCATATCGACTTGAAATAATAAAATTATAAACTTTTGTCGCCTGAATTTTTAAGTTAAGATTGGATATGTGAGTAGTGAAATTGAGGTTACTTCGAAAAAAGAATATTAAAAAAAATTTAAATTTATTGATTAGAATGAACCAACCAAACACGTGCTAAATGTATGTCTAGATAAATTTTTGTTAAAGAAAACACTTAAATAATATAAAGGTAAAAAAAATAAATGTGATATGAATTTTTAAAAAGTGAAAATTTAAATTTAGATTGGAAATAAATTAAATTGTGTGAGAAAATAAAACATTTAAATAAATTACTGTAATACAATAATTATTCAACCAAAAACATATTATACTCAATAATCGCTTTTACAATGATTCATTCAAACAGGCAAGATATGTATATAGATATAAAATAGATATGAATACCGATTTTTAATATTACCTTTTTCACTCAAGTTGTTACTTGTCCTACTGAACATAGTTATCCTAATGACGAATGAAATTATTGTTGTCAATTTTGCTCCATCTATTTTTAATTTTTTTTCTCTTTGTCATCTTCCTTTTTGCCCTGCAAAGTTTGCTATATTTTCACAAAAACCATACATGCTTTCCCTCCTTACCGGTTACAGCAGGTTTCCGTTTCCCACCCCGTTTATGCCCTCCAACTCATCGCTACAACCGCTATACTGAAGCTGACCCCTAAAATTTTATCAAAAGAAAGATTTTTAACATGAAATGAAATAATCATCACTGAAATACATGATAAAATAAAATTTGGTTACTGTTAATTGATGTTTTGACTATTTAGTTCAATAATTTTATATTTTCATTTTCGAATTATTTAAGAATCATAAGTGTTTTTTTTTTTTTGTTGCTAAAATTAAGATTTATAAGTTTGCTTCTATTTGTTTCAAACTTAAAATTTATGATCGAAAGATATTATATTTAAACTGTCATTATGCATAGCACAAAATTAAACAACATATAAAATATCATTTTTCAAAAAAATTTTTAATCTCAATATTATGATTGATATTTATATTGCAGAAAGTCTTGCGTCCCTTTTTTTTTTTTTGGTTACTATATTCATTGCAGGTATTCTTATTTGAAAAAAAAAGAAAAAAGAAAAAAAGGATAATGCTCTATTCTATTTCTACATAATTTTACATAAGGGTATATTTGATAGGTAGGACATCAAGTAGGATGGATAAATAGACTAGAAGAGGATGGATGATAGTCGATGGTCTAATTACTATCAATCATTTAAATATTGTTTTTAAAAATTGATGTTAAAATATTCCCTTTTTAACTTGAATTTGATAGATTTCTTGATGTCAAGATAAAGTTAAATGGATGAACGAGAGTTAACTGTTTAATTATCATCGTCTATGGTTAGTAATTATTTTTTGTAAGGTAAAGTAATATATATTTTTAAGTTTGAATTTGATGGATTCTTGATTTACTGGCTAGTAAGTAAACCGTCCCTCTCATTCTTTTTAAAAGGAGAAAATAATGTATTTTTGAAACTTAAAAGAGCAATTCTATAAAAAGGAAAGCACGACATAAAGACTATTCCATTAGTATAACATATAAAATTAATACTAGACTAATATGATATAAATTAAATTAAAATTATCTAAAATTTGTGTTATGTACGTTAAAAATGAAGAATTTGTATTATGTTAATTAATAGATAAAAAAAAGGTGATTATTTAAGTAATTTTCTCATTAAAAAATAAAAATAAAAAACATAAATCAATGGTTTGGTTTGACTTAATGCATGACGGCAAAAAAGAGTATTTGACATAGTACCATAACTTGTCATACAACTACATTTATAGTACCATTAAAGAAAAAAAGACACTACATTTATAATACTAAACATAATATTAAAAAATCCTCCGGTAATCGTCGGTATCCACAGTGATACTTTGCAGTCATTGATTTGTGATCGTCGATGTCTTCCGAAAACCACCATCACTAATGGTGGCCAGTCGCACTACCATCATTTTTCTCACCACTTAAAAAATCACCGAAAGTAAAAGTCAGAAAACTTAGATTAAAAAAAAAAAAAAACCCTACACAAATTAAAAAAAAAAAATGTAGGTGGTTGACGGCATACAACAGTCACGAGATGAGCGCATAGAAAGAGAATTGATGACGTGGAGGATATGACCACGTGGCTAGTTGTGACCAAGCTATGAGATCGTCACTAGCCCTCCAATGCTCGGAGTCAATGGCGGATGCAGGGGGTGTGAGCAGGGGTTGTACTCAAATTTTTTATTATTTTAATTTTGAAAATAAAATATTATCATACAGTTCTTATTTTATTCCTATTAAAATTAAAAAATTCTCTCATAATCCTCATTAATATTAATTCCTATAAAAAAATTATACTTTTATTACTTTGTACCTAATAAAATTAAAAATCATCACATAAACTCACTAAAATAAAAATTCTCACATAGTTCCCATTAAAATTTATTTTATCTTAAAAAAATTTAGTGTACGTCTCTACTAAAAAAAATTCCCGACTTCACCCATGCTTGGAGTACTTCAAGATCGGAAGGAGGGAGAGGGGTGGAGGGAGATATGCCCAATCTGTTGTTTGGTCGGGGTGAAGATAAGAGAAAAGAGAGGAAAGTGGACGAATGAAGTCTCTTCTGGATCCACTAAATTCAAACTGCAAAAGATTTTTTTGCCTTCCAAAAAATTTATTAACAAATTTTAATAGTGGACAATACAATTATCATACGTACCACCACAATCAATCATTAAAACTTTTTCACATAATTGAAATCCTTTTCATTTTTCTAAATTAAAAAAAAAATTCCTTTTCATCTATACATTGTCATCATCCAACCAAACAGAGCTTAAGTGTCTGTTCAGATCACACATTTGAACCTAAAAAATTTGGATTTGGATTGAGAACGTAAATTTAATGTGTGTTTGAGAGAGAAAAAATAAGTATGGTATAAATTTTCTTAAATAAAAAATTTTGAATTTGGATTGTGTCGAATTGATAGTTTTGGATTTATTTTTTAATTCATCCTTGAAGTTGAATACCTCATTCAAGAATTGTTTTTGATCCAATCTAGTGGAGTCAATAAAAATGGCAAATTCCTTATGATACATCATATCCGGCTTTGGTTATTGATCTAGTGAATGTATCTCTTATCTCTTACATATGTTTAATGGCTCTTTTGATTATGCATTCCCTTACTTGTTACGTAACAATCATGTGGTTATCACGTCATCGTCACGTGATAGTCACATCATTATCACGTTGATTTTTTTTTTGTGCTTTTACTTGTCTATTCTGCACTTGCGAAATGCATGCCATACAAATAATTTCTTGAAATATCTTTTCTGATTCAAAATCATGGTGCAATGTATATCCCTATCGTCGAATAGATGAAATAAATCAACCCCGAAAGAATTTGTCAACGTTGAATTAGGAAGTCACGGGAACTTGGAGCGTGAATGCTTATTATTATTATTTTTTTGGAATTCTCAAGTACTAAACGAGCAAACCTGTTGCCTGTTTTGTGGGAATCTCATTTATTATTATCTGACATCATTTCACATGATTAACTAATTAGTTTCTTAAAAAGTGATGTGTGAGGCTCCAAACAGAAGTCAATCAAGTGGTGGGAACACTAGCTAGTGCTTTCACTACAAATATATATACTTTCACTACATTTTCATGAAAAATATATATATTAATGTCATCAACGTATCAAAGTAAAGGTTTCATGAGGAAAAGAAAAACAAGGAAAAAGGACCCAACAAAAAGAGAAAAAAAAAAAAAAAAGTTTTAAAGTATATTTTGCAGCATCAACAAGCAAAGTTAAAAAAAAAAAAAAAAAAAAAAAAAACAACTTCATGGGGACTTCAGAATGGGTAGGTTATGAAAATTCACCCCACAGTACTTTTAGTCTAAAAGTTATAAATCATTTAACTCGCATAATTTTTACATTTTAATTTATGAGAAGGAGATGACCTTTTTTCATAGTTTTTTTTTTCCACTAATAGAAGTTTATTAATTTAGAAAAATAATGAATTGGTTTTTCTAATTAAATAAGAATCGGTGATATTCTCACACTTCCCAGTCTATTGATAAATAAATTTACTAAAATGGTCAATTACACTTATTGAACACTTAGTCATCAATTAATAATTGATCATAATTTAATCAATCAATAATTTTTTAGTCAATCAATTATTCACTATTGATAATTCATGATAAATCGGTGATTGGCAATTTGAAAAAACAAATAAAAATTATTCTAGGGTTTTATCTCCTTTCTCTTGGCTCTTTCCCTACCCTAGCCACCACAATTGTTCCCTTACGCCATAGTCAGCAAGTCACCCCCCCTCAAAGTGATCCTCGGTGAATGGCCGCACAGTCCCAACGATGACACACCTCCCCCTCCCCGCTTCATTTTCGACGGCCACGCTCCACAACCCTATCTCGACATTGTAAACATGGCACTAACCATTTAACTAAAAAACCAAAAAAATAAATAAAATAAAATAAAATCTGCCATTGGCCACCCCACCAAATTTTTCTTAAATTATTATCTTATAAATGAAGTTTGACATGTTTGATACGCTCTATTATCACTCCATATTATATTATTTAAAATAATACGATGTTTATTCATATCATTGCACTATATAATTTAATATGAAATAAAAAATTAATACAATATGAATTGTGATATCTAATACAACAAAAAATCTATGTCTGAAATATCACAGTCTGTATTGTATTAATTTTTGATTTCATAATAAATTATACAATCAAAGATATTGTCAAACATTATATTATTTCAAATAATATAATACGGAATCCTAATACGGTATACCAAATATGTCCTAAAAAGTAAATCAATCATTAACAAAATTCTTCTAAAAGATATTTAGATAATTAAATTGATCGCCTTCACGCCTAAATCTTCATATTCGCCCGAGTTATAAGCGCTCTTACCCTCTTTCTTTCTTTTTTTTTTTTCTTTCCCCCACTGTAATTACTGTATATATATATATATATATATGTCATAATTTTTTTTCAATATACATAAGTTTTTATAATAAACATAAATTCATGGAAAATGGTATGTTCATGTAAATATATCTTATATTCTAAATTTATTCAAAACCATTCATTTAAGACTTCTTCAATATGTATCAAGTTCATACCATGGAAGCTTATCAAAAAAAAAAAAAAAAAAAAAAAAAAAAAAAGGGAATAATACCGTGGACATGTCTATTCTCGAGTTTGACTAGTATATTGACAAAATTACCCTTAAAAATTTCCCCCAAAAAAAAAAAATCTATATTTATAGAAGATTTAAAAATAATATTGTAAGTTTCCTTATGTGGACCTTTAGCCGGGGATGGGTTTGTTTCCCCTTAATTTTTTGAATATTTCCACATTTTATGATTTTTTTAAAATAGTATTTTGATATTTATAATGGTCAAAATTGAGCATTGATCAGTCAAAGATATGAATTATGTTTATATAAATTTCTCTAGATTAATTAATCAAGTAATTCGCGTGGAAAACGAGGAAACTTGTAGCGTAGATTTGTACCCCTTTTTTTTTTTTTTTTTTCACGAGAACCCACACAATGAACGAGTGCATAAATTGACAAGCAAAAATAAAAAATAAAAAAACGAGTGCATAAATTGACAAGCAAAAAAAAAAAAAAAAAAAAAAAATGAGTGCATAAATTAGAAGTTGGTATTCTTCTTTGTTTTATATGTTTTTTTTTTTATTTAATTTTTTGGAGTGAAAGTTGGTACTGTTTTGGATCTCCTCCTAGGATTAACTCAACACACTTTTTTTTTTTTTTTTTTTTTTGGAGGAAAGCATTAGCAGTAATTATCATACTGACGCTTTCATATTTACCAAATTTTGTCATGGCATACGGCAGAACCATGCTAGATAGTCATCCATCACACGGCTCTAGTCAGTGAGACATAGGGAGACATGGATGATCCTTCCATTGGCATACTGTCAGCAAAATAATGTTACAGACACACCATGCACTGTGACAAATGCATCGCAATAAACATGCATCCAGATTTGTTAACCAGTCTCACAACCTCTCTCGCAAAGAGAACGGCGGACAAGGATGAGTTCGATCCATTAGGTTGAGTCTGTTTGAAAAGCCAACATGTATTAAAGAAAAAGGACCTTTTATGTGATTATGCATTAAAAAAAAATAGAATTGTGATTGTGTAGTGTTGAAAACGCCAATAATATCTCTATTAAAAAAAAAAGAAATGCTAATTATATATCATTACCGGTATAATCTATCAATAATATTATATTTAACTCACCGTAAAATAGACAGTTAACTAATGATTTTTGATAAGCATGTCATGTTACCTCGACATAATTTGGCCAAGAAATATGGACTATGGGAAAACAATGGCAAATTATAAATCAATTGAAACTGAAAGTCATAGAGAATACGCGCCACACATTTTACCAGTCTTTTCCCTATCTTTTTGTTCAATATATTTATTCTCCTTTTTTTTTTTTTTTTTTGTACAAACACGTGACTATTAGTCAATTATATATATGTACGTGAGTGAACAACTTGTCATAAAGAGAATTGCCAAACCACACTTTGTATGAGCTAATACGTGTCAATGTGTTTTTCTCAAAAAAAAAAAAAAAAAAAAAAAAAAAAAAAAAAAAGAGTCATTGTGTTTGGAAGAAATACGACTGAAAGTGAGACAATTGAAATTATTATATAAAAGAAAAGTGAGATAACTGAAACCAAAACAGTAGTTTGCCCATTAATGTTGAAATAAAACTACGACCAAAAAAATATATATATATAAATATATATATATATATATATATACATATATAGTTGGGTATAGAGTCATAGGAACTGATAATTAGGTTTGAGTTAAAATTTTTGTGTTGGAGTTATTTGACCTTTTAAAAACTAGTTAAAAAACTTATTGATTTATCAGAAAAGATAAAAATGAGTTGAAATTCTTTAACAAGAATTGGTAAACCAATTGGGAGCTAAATCTTTAAGAGAAATCCAAATTTCGTATGTAAGACCTAAACCCTCAAATCCATTCACTTGTTGTGCTAGTCCTAATAGGTTTCGGTTTTTTTTTTTCCCCTCAATTGTAGAACGTTTTTAGGGGACGTTTAGCTTAGAGCATAAACTTCGATTGGAGTTTTCCAAATGTTTTTTTTTTTGGGTCTTTTTTCCCCTAAAAGTAAATCAATTTTACTATTAAAATATTCAATTTTTTTATTTATTTTATTTTCAGAAAATTCAAATTTTAAAAGTCCATAATGTTCTTATTTTAAATCGAAATGAGTTAATTATTTTTTTTCTTTTTAAATTGCATAAATGGTGAGAGTAACAAAATGAGATACATATTGCTAATTTTTTTCCAAATACATTTTAATATTTTACACTTTTTAATATCATAGTTCATTTTTAACAAACACAACCCTAAACATTCACGTATTTTCAATAAATTTTTTTTCCAAAATTCCAATTAGAGTGTATATTGAGGAAAGATTATTTTTTTGGAGTTGAGAGGTTAAAGAATAAGCGGAACAATCTTGTATGTAAATCTCACTCTCTCAAAAGAAAGACTAGTGTTCAAGTCAAACGAATACAAATGAAGCTAAACCAATTGTTTTCTGAGTCAAAATATAGTAGCTCCTTCTCTCCAACGTTGCCTTTGTTTATTTAAATTTGACTTCTGCACCAAATCAAATTAGCCCAAATTTAGGTGCTAATAAACCAACATCCGACCAAGGAGTGCTATTAAACCCGTATCCTCAACCTTTGGGAGTTGGGGAGGAATAAATGATAGAGGTTTTTTTTTTTTTTTTTTTTTTTTTTTTTTTTTTTTTTTAAGAAAAACATATTTCAACGTATGGAAGGTAATATAATTAATAATTTACATACAAAACCTTTTTTAATTAAACAAAAAAAACTCAAGACCGACAGACAATCAATTTTATCAACAAACTCGAATGACGTGCAAGAAAAAAAATAAGGTGTATCGGACTTCACAAACAAATTACATCCAAAAAAGTACACCAAATATCAAGCACACACATAACTCTATACCAAATTGTTTACAACTTATGAAAGCATCAGAACAACTGGTGATAAGAAACCCATAGCACCAAAGCCACATAAAAACCCACGAAAAGAAACATGTACTAAATAAACAAGACAAACACCTAAACTAATTAGAATAAGAACCACCGTTATTATAAACAAGATTAAAGAAATCCGCGTAAGAAGAACAAAACAATAAGGAGAGGGAGAAAACGAAACAATAAGGAGAGGGAGAGCAGGGCCCCTTAACACCGGTGGAAGAAAATGGCAAAAAAAAAAAAAGAAAAAGAAACGATTGACAAACACAATGACTGACATGTGGACCACCATACGACTCGCCTCCTCTTTAAGACCAAAACCTCTAAAAGACAGGCCGAGATGTTGACCAACACGCTCAAAATATTTAACACGAACGACAACCCTATCCCATTTGCAACTTCAATTTTCCTCTTTTTTTTTTTTTTTTTTTCCTAAAGATTATCTAATTTAAAAGACTAGAACAACTCAAAAGCTATTTTGACACTTTTTGTTTCTTTACTTGTTAAGATTTCCTCCTTGGATACCCTATGTCAAGGTCAATTTACAGGATTTGGTGTTTGCTTGGTTATAGTTTGCTCATGTCGCTCCATTTTGCAATGAAATAGAGAAAATGCAATTTAATCTAAAGCCATCTAATAGTAGTCCACCCACAAAAGAGGAAAGACAAAAGATTAAACCTAGAAAATAAGTTCTTTCATTTATATTATAATTTGGCCAAGAATTCATGTACACAACTTCCTCAAAAATATTCTTTTCATATCCTCCTAGGTTACTTACCAAAATTGTTATCATTCTCAATCAGAATCTGGATCTGCATCCACAATATCAGGAAATGGTTCCATATCTGATTCATCAGCAAGTTCCGAAGTAAAATTTTCTCTTTTCTTAGGAATTGATGCTGCAGAAGTGTCAACAGATGTACCCTCGCTTTTAGCCGCTGGGACATCCTTGTCTGTGGCCAGATCATTCCCTGATTCTTTTAAAGAACCAATGTCAGAAGTAATCCTCTCTAGCACAATTTCAGCTCCTGTTGAACCTCTTGCAGGAACGGAGTCCTGATTTTGTCGCATGCGTTCAGGAAGTTGGTGAGACTCGGCCGTAATTTTATCCCCAACTCCTTCAATCTCCATATCTGGATTGGCTGCTTCTGGATTCCGCTTACTTTCTTCTAGAATCTCTTTATCGAAACCATCATCAGAAAGATTTATATCATGACAAACTGTTAAAGTTTCGGACGGAATCATCTCTATGTGCTTAATAGTCTCTCCACGGTCAGTCACAGTAGCTTCTGTTTCTGTGCCATTTTCCAGCCAACTGTCACAGAGGTCATCGTGATCCGAGTCAAGAACATTGTGTCCCGTTCCCTGCGTGCCGCTTGAAAATGGGGTAATGGAATTGGGTTTGCCAGCGCATAAGTTTTCTGGAAATCTATAAACTCCATTAGAATTACAATTTGCTGTTGGGAAATCCTCCACTGGAAGGGCCCTGGGATGTATAAGAACTTCCAAAGCCAACAAAGCATGGGCACAGAACTCAGCAAGTTTCGTACCAGTTTCTTGCTTGCCTGCAGAATTCAGTATCATGTTGTTAAAAATAAACAACATAAAAAAACATAATATAGTGGCAGAGTCCATAAAAAAATCTGAAGGGTTTGCAATATCGTAGAACAAACCATGATCATCTCAAGAGTAGGTGTGCAAGATTTTTCAACCTGGATTCTAAGTTATAAAATAATTCTCTATCCTTACGCCATGCAGCATATATAGTCAACATCATAACATAAATCTCATTTACAAATAGCAGTTTTACTGCCATTGTCAAGTCTACGCGATGCAAAAGACCAAACACACAAGACCATTACTTTTAAACCATTTATTTGAATATACTTTAGCTCCCACTTTTATGTCTTCATTTGTAAAATGTGTAATCTTGACTCTTACTCTCAGGCGTATCACCTATGACCCTGTTCATAATTGCCAACATTAAAAATTAAGAGAGAAATTACAGGATTAATTTTGTTTGTTGCACCCCAAAAATATTTTACAAGATGGCAGTTTATAAAAAGTGCACTTAATTCTTCAAAAGCATTTTTCTGTAAGTTCAATAGTTCATTCAGTGGTTTGTACTTGGTCATGCCACAAAATGATAAAAAATAAAAAAATAAAAATAAAAAAAAATAAAAAAGGACTTAATAGCGTCATATAAAATTACCTGTTCGGAAAAGTTCAAGACCTTGTGCTAAGTAGGGTGAGCGGACACGAGACGACAGAAAAGATGCCAAAAGTGCACGTAACGCTGCAAGCTGCATATTTGCCCAAATTTTGGTAGGCTCGCTATGCTGGAAAATGTTTATTTCCTCACTGGCCCATCCCCATTTCAAAGAATTTCTAACGATATTAATTAAAAGAAGATCAAGATTTGATCTCCAGCCATCAGATCTTAATGCACCACCCTGCAAGATTGCAAAATGTTTTCTTACTTGTTAGTGATTGTGTAAGGCCAGAAAGGAGACGAAGCCAAACTGTTAAGAGACACAAACAAATATGATTTTTAAACTAAAAATAAATAAAATTGGAGCACAATCATGCTGACAAACGAAAACATACTAGCATACTAAACCATATCTAAAACACGAGAATTAAAAGAAAAGAGTTGTATGCTAAAATTTTGACTTGACTGATAGGGTGATGACCAAAAATGAAAAACTAATATAGCCATCCAACTGAGGGTAGACTATTTATAGGCACAGTAAGATGTGTTGACCCAACATTTGACATTACGGGTTATATACATACCACGGTGAGCAGAGCTTCTAGTGCATCAAGTGCAGCAATTCTCAAGGAAATAAGAGTTCTGGAGGGGTTCTTCAGAGCTCCCATTTCAAGACTACTTCCATCATGACCCTCCTCAAGAGATCCAGTTGGTGTGCTGTGTTTCCTTTTTCTACGGTTTGGCTGTGGTAATGTTTCAGTAGATGGTTTTGGGTTCTCATTAGAAGATGTTCCACTAGTCTCAGAACCAATGGGATTCAAATCAACAAAAGCATTGTCTACAACTTCCTGTGCAAGACATGATGCCATTCCTGATAGATGGATGGGAAAATTTCAGCAAATGCAGTGTCCATGAAAAGATACTGACCGCTATAGGCAAAGCAAGTTTTATAAGTAGACACTATGATCAGACAAATCTGTACAATTGGAAAGTACTAAAAACTGATTCACAAAATATGGACTACTTAGCAGATTACTTTTGCAGATGTAGAAAATATTATTTGTTTGCCAACTTGATTCTCGCTCGCATGCAGTCAAATATAACAACGCAAATATGTAAAAGCTACTAGGCAATGTAATCCAGTGCCTCATTTCAACTTGCTACTAAAGTTTCTTCTCTCAAAACTTACTTACTAGATATTATTGTACAGATTTTGAGCTCTTTTTGCTAAATTAAGTACGCTCCTCTTCCCTAAAGAATCTAGGAACAGGTATACTGAATGACATCCTAAAAAAGAAAGAAAAACAAAAGAATACAGGCATTGTGTCCTTCGTACATAATTAAAGAAACGTAGTAAACTACTGTGTCTTCAATAATTCCACTTCCTTCAAGTAAATTAACATGATAAAGTTGTCGTTAAATAGTTATAGTTGATTCAGCGAAAAATAGTGAATTGTTGAATGCTAACACTTAGAGAACATTGAGTAAAATTAGAACTGGATGGGAAAATATGTAAAGAAACTACTACATACCAACACCCATTGATATCAACATTATCTTGGTGATTGTGTAGATCTTTATCCTCATTTCTGGTAATGCACATTTCTTAAAGTATACTGATATGAGGCGCACAATAGATGCAGCATGCGGTAAGAGTTGACTGTAAGGAAAATAAAATACGAAGGCAAAGTGAGCACCCTTTTTCCAAGAAGATACTGAGAAAGAGAAAACAAAGTGCTCGTCATTTCAAGAAATGTTAGTCAGCACTTTTGACCTATTATGCACACGTGCATGTGTAACTCCACCGCTTAGAGAAAAAGGATAGAGCCTATTGTCCGCCACGAGTTTTAATAAAGTACCAATCTTTGTAGTTGTTGTTTTTATATTATTTTATTATAATTCTAACAGGATAATAAGATGATAGGAATACAACACAGGCTTACCTTCGGACACCCTTTATGATTGCAGTAAGAAGTTCAAGACCATATAGGTGCAAAACTGGAAGTTCTGAAGAAAGATACTCTTGCTGCATGGCAGTCACAAAAGGCCGTAGAGAATGTGGCAAAGAAGCATCCATCATCAGGACTCTTTCAACAAGTGCTAACAGAGCGCGAACAGGTACAGTGACCTATTATCGATAAAAACATCATATTGCTGAACAATTTCATATTGACTTACAGAATCTATTAATATATATTACAGAAAATACTTAAAAAATAAATCATTGAATGGAAGCAAATATAAAACAAAAGCACACAGTGACAAGACAATCTGAACTCTCTCATTGAAAGCTTTTCGACATAGCTACAAAATCAAAGAGCACCTGAACAGGATATGAACTTGTAATCATTGAACAGCAGCAAAGCATCAGTGCAGAGACACTGGATGTTTGCAGATTCTCTGACCTCCTCCTTGAGTTCGATGACGGCTCTCCTGACAGTGCAAGTCCTCCAAGTGGAGGGAAATGTTTTCCTGCTGGTACCAATGACCTTATGGCTTCATGTGATCTAGTCTCTGCAGTATAACGAAGAAAATATGTCGTTCCCTTTCCTTAGAACAAGAATAAGAGTCGTTGTAAAAAAAACATACCTTCTTCAAAACCTTGGAAGGCGTCATTCAGGTGATTGTTTAACCATATCAAAATTTTTTGTATCATGAAAGACCAACTTTCCTCGTCTCCTTTTGATTTGGGCAGCAATGCTAGACAATGGGCAAGCTTCTGAAAGTTGAAGCCAAAAGAAGTTCACAAGCATGTCATGCTTTGTTGACGAGTACTGTGCCATATAAAGCTACAATAAGAAAACAGAAGCACTTTACCTTCATCATATTAAAACTGCAGTTATCCGACCAAATTTTCGAAGCAATAGCAGCTTCAGCCTGCAATCTCATCACAGCACAAGTGCATCAGCAAGCCAGATATAGTGCTTTCTATGACGGGGATCAAACCCGGTGAAATAAGAAATTTTCTAAGCTATATTCCAAAACCATTTGGATGTCTAATAATTAGAACAACAGATTGAACTATTTCATCCAAAAAATACTTTATGTCGATGCACTTTCTGTTACCATCTTTGTTAAAATTAAGCAAGCTTATGGAAGAATCATTTTAGTGAATGAAATTGAACTATTTCATCCAAAGAAAAACTTTATGCCGGTGCACTTTCTGTTACCATCTTTGCTACAATAAAGCAAGCTTATGGAAGAAGTTTCTCTACAAGTTAAGTGTTTTAACTACAGTGGAAATTTAACTGAGGCTTATCCTGACCCTTGAACGAGCTGAGCCTAACATGCTTACCTTTGCAGGGCAGCATGTATGCTCTAATGCATTGTGCAGCACACATGCTCTAGTGCATTGTGCAGCACACACATCGCGGCAACCTTTATACATAAGCTTGGAATATCTAATTGGAAATTTGGTTGTTATAGAAAGAACACAGTAGCTGAACCTTTCAGTGTCTCAATTAATTTGATTAGTCACACAAAATGTGTTCTCCTCTCTAGGAATAAATACCTACTCATGCACGTGTAGACTGCCATTTTTATAAAATATTTCTTTCAAATGTCTCAAGATATGACACAGAGGTAATGCACTTTTTGTTTTCCATTCACCATAAAAAAGTTAACTTACACTTTCATAATGACGACTGATGGAAAATGGAAAGGAAGTAATAATGGTGCATAACAAATGAAGTACTCCATCCTGCACGTAACAAAGAATCAAGATCAATAACTAAAAAAGAAAAAGAAATAAAGCAGACCCATCTCTTCCTTTCTCTGTGTTTTCAAATGGCATGACATACGTTTAAGCTAATGGACTTGATAGGACTTTGGAAGTTGGGAAGTGAAAAGAAAGATCAGTGAAGGACCAGGTTGCTAGACAGCAATAATACTGAAAGTTTCAGGGTTCCTCTGAAGCACTTGGAGAGGCTGAATGCTAACATTATGGATGATTTTACATAGTTTATTGCCAAAGAAAAGGAGAGACTATAGTTTATTGCCAAAGAAAAGGAGAGACTACTTAAGCAACAAAGAGGTGAAAACAAATAAACTCGGGAATTTTATTCTGTGATTCAAAGACAACACGCAAAAAGATAAGACACAGGGAATGGGAGAGACAATCGGAAACCTGCAACCACCCCAACAATCTGTCAACAAAGTTGAATTGTTTGAGCATAATGTAGAATAGAAAAGACTATTAAAAGTTAACATATGTCTTGTCTCAACTCAATTAATAGATAAAAATCTGTTCTTCAAATTTTACATCGTCATTAGCACATTTGAATGAACTTTGTAATAAATGGAACATTCAATTTGGAGACAAATTTAACCATAGACTTCTTGTGACATGATCTTTAAACCACATAACACTTCATATCATCGGCTGTTGCACATGTCCAACATTTTAAAGCAAAGTGCCGTTCACTGACAAAAGTTGGACTCTGGAAGAAATTTTAGCCTTAATCTCAACAGTAGTCGAAAATATATGATATACAGAATTGTTGTACAAGAACAGGGATGGAAAATTGCAAAAGATACACCAAGAATTGGCATCAAAGACATTGGTAATAGGCTCTAATTATGGACAAACAAGAGTTTATCTGATAATCTAAACAAAAAATGAAATCACCAAAAATAATCCATTTTCAGAAATTAGCTTAAATAGCGATGGCAAATGTTTGTGAACATAACCAACTCACCCAAATGGCCTCTGAATGATCATCATTTAACAGCTTCAAAAGTGGTTGAATGAGTTTTCCGGCAAGGGCAGTCCCATCTTTCTTTACATTTGGGAATCCTCCCAACCTACGTCACCAAAAAAAATAACTTCAATGGCCATAAAAGTAGAAACATTAATAACATATATGAGCTTCAAGTTTAAACACAATCATCAATACTTCACACAAGCACACTAAGCATTCCTATGACAAAGTTTAAGTTGTAAACCAATGAAACGGAAGTCCTTAAAAATTTGGAAGTAGAAGCCAGCACAAAATGGAAGTTAGAGTAATCATGATCAAAGGAGTAACCCTTACAATTCATGAAATTAGATTTTAAAAAAAGGGCAAACTACACTAACAACCCTTATTGTTTTCCGTATTTACAGAGACACCCCCTCGTTTGTCACTATTACCAGTCAATGTTTAACAAATTCTTGACATGGAAATGGCAAAACACATAAGTGCAGAAAAGGAATTTATGAAATAAACTCTAAACAAAATGGCAGTGGTGGTGTGGGGAAGGGGGTGTCTTCCGACACCTCTATGTTTGACATTGGCTAAATGCACATAAAATAGTGAGAGAATCTTGATATCTGGACAAGGGATCTGACTATAGAAAATAATAATTGGTCCCATGCACGCATATTGTTCTTTTTGCACAATTAAATATTGGTATAAAGATGTCCCATTAGGACCACAAGAAATATGAGATAACCTTGTGAGCAGATCTGATATCGAGGCACACGATGCTACCTTCAAAAAATGAGAAGCTTCTGCTGACTGTTTCAAGACCAAAACAAATTCCGCCATGCTAAATTATGAAACAATATACTCATATAGTTAAGATGCTCTCATAATTACTCATAAGAAAATTAAACTTGGGGCTTCAAGTAGAAATGAAACTTTGACATCTTTTGAAATTGAAACGAATGAAAAATTTTGACATAACAACTTTTTTAGCATTTTACATTTTGGGATCATAAAGAGACATTAAGTGCCACGTCTTAAAACAGACATTTTATACATCAGGAATTTCAGTAATTAAAGGAAATGAATATTAGAGTATGACTAACAGAAGTAGAAGAAAACAGGTCTAGTATAATATGCTGGCTTTGAAACTTTTGATATTTAATACTATTGAAAAGGAACTTTATAGATCAGAAAATCCTAGTTTATAACCAACATTATTCACACATCTTCACCAAACACCAGATATACTTTTGGTTATCGTGCAGGCTAATATATTTGTTACACCTGAATATGTGATAGAAGCTTCTGGAACCAAACTGAGTATGATGCCAAGAAACGGTCGGAGCTACATTCTTGAATAGTTACCCCAAGTAAACAAATTCCTGTCCAACATTTATCTGGCTAGAACAGAAACATGAAACTAAGTAAGAAATAAACATTTAAGGAAGATTTAAAGACACTACTACTAAAAACACAAAACAGATGATATTCCCTCCGCGGAATCAATTATGGAAAATCATTAAAGAGATTAGTCCCAAAAGAAATTTCATGTGATTTCGTTTCCCTACATTGTAAAATGTTGTACCTTTAACCGTAGAACTATGTTCTACTGGTAGGATATGAAAATATACAAGTTTAAAGAATTCTATGACAGGGTGTGAAAGGATACCCACGGATAGGACGTAATTTTGAACTATCAAAACCATATTAGATTAACAAAAGGAAGAGTAATTTAATGGAACTTTGATAAAAATATGATGGTTCAAAAGTATAAACTACCGCTTCATACTCTACCACAGGATGCTATTAAAAGTTCTGACAAACTAAAAGAGGTGCATTATACCACATCCAGTAGCAAGTGTATCCAGTACCACCAGCATAAGGAACGGATGGACGGAAAGCGCAGACCATTGGACTCCACCCCCCATAGTTTCCGAATTCCTTTTTATTTTTTTATTTTTCCCCTGGCTTGGCTAACTATTATCGTAAATTATCATAGGACCTCTCAGCAGATTTACTAAAGAAAGATCACAAGTGTCAGTGGACCGTGGAATGCCAAGAAGCAAGCCTAAGGCTTAACGAGATACTCAAGTGCTTGCAGGAGAAATAAGGAGAATCTCTCACTAGGATAAGGAGGAGATTAAGTTAACATATCCTTGGAATCTGGAATTCTCGCATCTACTTCCCTACTTTTCTTCTCATTGTCTTCAGCTTAAAAAATGTAAAGAACTCACTGATCTTTTAATCAAATGTCTTCTGTAAATTTAATGGGAAATTGTTGAGGCACATTTTAACAGCACAATTATCAAATTATTAAATAAATAAAAAAACCACAAATGCTTCAATGAAAATACCCAATATAATGTGTGTGTGTGTGTACTATATATATTCACGACAATCTAGCCTCCAGATTTCACGAGAAAGAACCAAAGCATAATTGAAGCATGTATATTCAAACTCGGGAAAAAAAAGTGTAAAAAAAATTCATGTCTCAAATAATAATCAGGAAAAAAAGGTAAATTCACCGAAAATTAATTTTATATTAATACACACCATAGCGTCGGAAACGAGCTGCGACAAGCGTTCGAGCCAAGAATCGACGGCGGATTTCCAATTATCGATGAGCTTCTGGTCCGTCGGAGCTCCGGAAGATTCGGAGAGGAGATGGTGGGTTTTGATGATGGAGATGACCTTGGAAAGCTGAGAGGGGTTCCCGAGTGGGTGTTTGTCGTCGGGGACGTGCTCTCTGATGAGGCTGCGGAGCAGACGAGGTCGCAGAGCGACGTCGTTCATGTCCTTGACAAGGTCGAAGGCCGCCATTGAAGTTCAGAGTCTGAGCTCTGAGCTATGAGCTCTGCAACTGCGAAATGAAAGTGTGGTGGGAAGGGTTTTGGGGGTTCAAGGGCTTTTCATTTCAGTTAAACCCTAGTAGCCGTTTTTTTTTTTTTTT
The DNA here is from genome assembly GCA_009761775.1 of Ficus carica. Lineage (NCBI taxonomy): Eukaryota > Viridiplantae > Streptophyta > Magnoliopsida > Rosales > Moraceae > Ficus > Ficus carica. The sequence continues at coordinate 3,861,677 of CM019740.1, read as the reverse complement.
AATTTAAGCGATATGTATATAAATGGCTTTTTTTTTTTCTTTCTTTTTGAGGAACGATTTTTCTGCAAAATTTGGAAGACGATTTAAATATATATATATATATATATATATATAAATATCAGAGTCAATTACTAATAACTTATTACAATTACATGGGTAAGAGTGAGTACATTTGCTAGCTTCTCCTTTTCATCTACCTGGGTTTGACTTCCGTTATCTTTCCCTTAGGCCTTGTTCCAGCTTTGGCGGTTGAAGTATTGGTTTAGTGATGGTAGGGTACACTCCGAATAGTCGACTAAGAGAACTTAGGTCTCGCTCCAGCTTCGGTTGTTGAAGCATTGGTTTAGTGATGACAGGGTAGACTCTAGATAACTGACTAAGAGGAACTATTATAAAGAAAACCTGAAAATAATGGGACCACTGTCAAAATTTTTTCAGAAACCAAAAAATTACTAATAACTGATTAATCAATATTTATCACTGAATCATTATTAGCTTTGGTTAATCAATGGCCATTGGCAATTTTATTGAATAAAAAAAATACTTGAGTCTTTTTTATGTAAATAAGTATTTAAACATTACTTGTTTACTTAATTTTTACTTTGTTTTATTTAAGGTGACGTGTATGCCATGTCTTAGATTCTGATTGGTTAGAAGGATAAAGAATAGGAAGGGTGAAGAGAGTTGGAGGAATGTATAATATTAAAGATGAAGTGTGCGTTTGGTTTGTCGGTTGAAGATGAAATTTTTAAGTTGGAGTTGATTAATATTTCAAAAATTAGTTATAAATTTTGTTGATTTTTCAGAAAAAAATCCAAAATTGAGATAAAAGAGTATAATTTAGTTGGAGTTAAACTTAAATGTCAAATAAAACATAAGATGATTATAAAAATCCTTCAAATTGATTGGTAAGAGATAATATGTTTGATTGAATGTAGAGATTGAAGGGACAAAGAGGCGGAGAGAGGGTAATGTCTCGTATAGGTTATTGCTAATTTTTCCCATAGTGAATGAGAGTAATTTAAAGGTGCCTAGATGGCGTTAGTAAAAGATAGGCGAGTAAATGAGAGATCTCAAACACAAATTCAAAGAATAATTAGTAGGAGTATCATGTTGGTATTAATTCATTTATTAATCGTTGTAAAAGACATCAATCAAAACCGATCAATTGATCAATTGTATCAATTCATATAACTCGTTTAGACTAAGATGTTAAATAAATAATTGATCCTATTACATTGATGGTTTTATATGAAAAATATTAGCACAAGCTGCAAAAATTGGCTTATGTTTATATATAAAATAATCATTATTATAAAAAGTCATTAAACCTTATCAACAATAATAATCTACTAGAAAGAAAAATATATAACAAGCAGCCGGCCCTAGGAAACAAGAAAAGGAGAGAGTAAATCGGCCAGGGTTCTAAGACAGTCTCCGAGCGCGACGTTAGACCCCCAGTCTTAAAAATTGATCACTGGACTTGTATCGTTGTGAGTTTTTAATGGCGGGTGGTTGTGTTTGATGGGGTGGCTTCATTGGAGCGGATTTGATGTCGTTTAGATGATGGTTTTTAGACAATTTGGAGGTGTGTTGTGACACTTTTTTCGTCTAGTGGTTGTACTCTTTTAGGGTTTTGTTCCAAACGGTGGTGAGCTTTTTGTAGAGATGGTGGTTCTGGCTCCAGATTTTGATAGTGGTAGCGCTTGCATTTCATATTCTACTATTTGAAGGCATCTCATCAGCTTCGCTGCTTGTTCCCCAAAGTGTTCATTCTACTCTGATGGTCTTCTTGTCAGCTGCACTTTCATTGAAGGTTTGTGACAGTCGTGTTTTAGTCTTTAGTTCTTTATGTTTTAGTTTAATAAATGCATTGATTTTTCGCCATATAATTTTAGTAGTTTCATTATACTAATGGATGAGGTTCTCCCACTATTTAAGTTTGTTTTTGGTCCACCAAATTTAGATTTTGGCGAGTTAGAAGTTCCGCTAGCTATGAGTCTTAGTGGAGATGTTTGTGGCATTGGCCTTGGTGCTACATGTTACATGCTCTCGATGGATCGAAAGTTTCCATTGATTGTAGTGGTTTCAAAAAGAGCCTTATGTGTGCTCAAATTGATGTGTCGACGAATTTCCTGATATCAGGTCTCGTCTTGCATCGTTTTCCCTATGCTTCATTAAATTTTACAGATGGAACCTGTTTTTTGTCGAGTGCTTTGTATCGTATACCAAAAGGTCATCCACATAATGTTTGATGTCTATAAGATCTTTTTATTGAATGAATTTTACCTTAAATAAAAAATAATCTACGTTCTCATTCTTTCGTCTTGACCCACGAATGCTCTTGCAAGTTCTTCGTCTGTTTAGCCTTATTTGGTATTGACCTTCTAAGTTCAGTGTGTGTGGGTACCGTGATTAATGGGATGTCTTCTCCTTCCAACTTTCTTGACTATGACTTTTTAATCTCTAAACCTATATGTTTGGTAAGAAGGAAAGAAAACACCAAGGAAAGGAATTATAAAAGTTAAAGAAAATAAGAGGGAGATAAAGATTTTTTTTATCCTTCATGTTGTTTGGTATCATGAAAAGAAAGAAAATAAAAAAGTTATGTAATTACTATTTTATATATATATTTATATTATTTTATGAGTAATTGGCCTCAATAGTCGTTGAACTCTTTAATTGATGATACTTTGGTTCCTGTTCTTTTTTTTTTTTTTTTTTTTACTGTGCTAATCCTAAACTCTCTAAAAAGGTGATGATTTGGTTTTTCTGTACAATTCCGTTAAATTTCTAACGGAATGAGTCATGTACATTGCATGTGATCTAATTTGAGAGGGCATTCCGGTAATTTAATAATAATTGCTATAAAAAATCATAAAAAATTAAAATTCTCTCTCTCTCTCTCTTCATTTCTCAAACTCAGATCGACACCGGCGGGGCCGGGAAATGGGGGTCTGGGTTTGGGTTCTCAGTCAGATCTAGGTTGTGTAGGATGAGGGGGAGTTCGCGTTCGTCTGCGAAGGTGAAGGCGGGGGCCCTACGATGGAGAAGATGAGGGTGATCTCCGGCATCGGTGTCAGATCTTGGGGGGGGGGGGGGGTTTCCGGCAACGGATCTGTTTGGGGCGCGGGAGGGGAGGGGAAGGAAGGGCAGAAGAGAGAGACAGTCTGTAACGCCCTAGAAATTCATAAACTTGATTATGAATTATTATCATGGATTTTCTTAATTAATATACTTCTAATGAATTATTTTGATGAATATCAAATTTCAAGATAATGAAAGATTGTATATGTATTATCAGTATGAGGATGTCGATGATCTAATAATATTGAGTTTATCTATTTAAATGAGAAATTATAGATACATAGACGATAAGTTGAACAACATATAAATTTATACGAAAAATTTGTTATGTCGTATTAGAGGAATAAATGTTAATTTTTGGGAAAGAACCCCGATTTTTATTAGTAGGTCAATTTGATGACCTTAGTTTTTATTTTGGTCATATCAATATTTAAGTTTTGAGAGTATGATTGGGAAAATTAATGTGTCACATAAATAGAAGATGAATAATTAGGATTTACTCTTAGAAAATCCAAAGGTGGAAGATTAGATTTGAAATCAATGGTGTCGATTTTATGTTAAAGGATCCTAGGCAAATCAATGGCCAAGCTTTGGATAATAAGTGACCAATGAGAGCTTAAGGTAATGATTGGTGTGATGGAAGATCCAATGGATGAGAATAATGATGACAACCTTAGATTAATGGTGGAAAAATTGGAAAAAAGAAAAACAAATTAAAAATGAGAAAACCAAAGGGGGGGATCCGGATTTTGTGGTCAAAAGCAAGAAGAAATTTAAATAAATGAGGAAAAAAAAAAAAGAAAGTGGTGCATGCATGCAACCTCATATAAGAGATGACATGACTTGTTTTGGCAACATGACACGAAGAGGAGACAAGTGAAAGTGACTTCTTGTCTCCACTTTGTTGAACAAATTTCACACCAACTCCCTCCCCTAAGTGGCGGCAATGCAAGGGGAGAATTAGTCAAAATTTTTCCATTTTATCCCTCAAATACATCTTCTTTGAAGCAAATGTTGACTAAAAACAAACCTCCAACCTCTTATTTTATTCAAAACCCTAGCTTGTTTAGCCACCACCAAGCTCAAAAAAAAAAAAAAAAAAAAAAAAAAAAAAAAAAGAAATAAGAAGAAACCACCAATACTATTCTCCTTCTCCAACACCCCTCTAGCACCCTTCTCCCTCCTTTTCAAGCTCCAAGCACCCCGTTGCTAAGTTCGAATAAGTGTGAAGCGGAGTTAGATGACGTGTTACTAGAGATAATCCAGTGGTATTATTTGTGTTTAGTCATTTTTTAACAACTAAAGCATGATGTTTAGTTATAATTTTAACGTTAGACTTCTTCTTACCTAGGAAAAGGTCTTGAAAAGAACTTTGGAGGTCTGAGATCTTAAAGGATCCATAGAGCATTTTGGTAAGATCTACGAACTTTTTTAGAGCTTGTAGTTGTTGTGGTAATATGACATGCGTTAGAAACTTTGGTATGAAAAATAAATTATATGATAAGATTATATAGAGGAAAAAATTCATTTTAGGCTTTGGAATCACTTAGTTTGCTTTTGTATATCTAAAGTTATATGCATTTGAAATTGTGACACAAAACTACAGAAAAAGGAACCTCTGGGGTACAGTCTAGCCACGAGATTTATATACTCCGAACCAATTAGTCTCAAAAATTTGGATTATAAGTTATAGATCTGAAAACTAGATTCTTTAGATTTCCAACAAGGTATCATGTGCCTCAAACGAATAAATGTGCAGTTTTTGGTGAATTTTACAATTTTATACCATGAGCCGAGAGTTTTTGTTGGAATCTTATACTAGTCACGAGTTTTGTATATTAGGATTAGTAAACCATAATGTTTTACAAAACTATTCCTAATGTATCAACTAGACATCGTAAAAATTTCCAATGACATATCTTTTGTCTTTTTTGGACTTGCAAGTGAATTGTTATGATTTTTTAATTTTACCCATAAATCTAGACATATGGTACATATGTGAGACCAACAGTAATAAAATTGAAGTTTACGGTATAAAACACTCAAACACTAAAGGAAAGAACTTTATGACTATAAAATAGATATCTCAAGCTTCGAAATGAGTTATCATGCATTTAAAATGGATATGTACATAAATTTTAATAAATAACATAATATTGTATTATAATCTGGTAAATTGAGATTTTCACCATAAGACACTTAGGAAAATGTCCATATTAATATTTGAAACGCTTGAAATCTTGGAAACAAATTATGAAGGCAGAAACTAGATACTTCAAGCTTTCCAACGAGTTATCAAGTGTCCAAAATGAGATTATACTTAAATTTAAATAAATCTTACAAGTTAAAACCTCATACCGACAAAACGATTAAACATTAAAATGTGACATTAGGGTAAGTCATAACATATGGAAATATTTATTTATGAAATGAGTTGGTATTAAATGTATGATCAAATAATGAGAAAAACTCTAACTTTATAAAGTTGAATCACAAGTTTTAAATGGACTAAGATAAAGTACACTAGAGGATTATTGGACATATACCAAGAGACTACTTAAGCAAACTAAATGACCATACTAATGGGATTAGGCCTTACAAGCCAATACTAGATGGAAGGTATACACTTAGATGACTACTTATCACCTTGATTGATTTAATTAATTAAGAAAGAAAGAAATATATAAATAAACTAATAAATGAATAACAAAATGAAATTATGCTAAAAAAGTTAATTAGTAATTGATAAAGTAATTAATTATAAGAGTTAATTAGTAATAATTAGCTGTATAAGTAAGATTATTATATTGAGTAACTACATAAGTTAATAAGTAATAATTAGCTGTATAAGTAGATTATTATGTTGAGTAACTACATAATTATAATACATAATTAATTAGAGATTAATTAATCATTAATCATGATATTATTGTTAATATAACTATGACAATTAATTAGAGATTAATCAAACATTAATTATTAGAATAATCTAATTATTAAGAATTATTAATTGATAATATTACATGAGAAAGAATATTTAAGTAATATAATTAAATTATTAACGATATAATTAATTAGTTAATTAAATTATGTAATTTAATTATAATTACTCAATTAAATAAAGTAATAATTAACTACTAACTAATTATTTAGTTAATTAAGTAATTAATCAATTGATTAATTAATCAATTAAATTAAGTAAAATTAAGTTAATTATATAATTATTAGTAGAAATTTATTTAACATTTAATAATTAATTTGAATTAATTGATAAGGTTAATTTTTATATAAGTAAATGAAGCTCACTTTAATCTGTAAAATAAATAAATAAATGAATACAATAATATATCTAATATGAAATATTGTTAAATCAGGACAATTTCTTAAACTTGCATAGTAGGAGGTACAACTCTGGAAGTTTAAGCACATAAAACAAGTAAGTACAAATCTCACATATAATATGGAACAAAATGTTTTCTTTGTTGATACTCTACGTTTGCTATGACTTGCCTTGATGAAGTGATGTGTATATGAGTTATATGTATTGCTTTGATTAAGCATTTGACATGCACATTTTCTTTTGCATTAATATGATCGACATGACTTACAGATATTTATGCCATAATGATAGATGTATAGTGACATGTAAATCTTCACATTGTCATAAATAATAAGAATGAGGCTAACGAAAGATATGATTAAGTGTCGTACCAACCTCCAATTAGTGAGAGAATATGATAAGAACGAAAGTTATAAGATATGACTTTGAAGGTTTTTGGAGGGTCGCTCCCCTAACTCCCCATTGGTTGTTCGCATATGGTACGACATAAGGGCCCTTATGTAGACAAGATATGTAAATAATATTGCATAATTGAACACACATAAATCACATGCATTTTTGAACATTCATGATGTTACATGTGATGATATGATTTTATGAAAATGATTTGTGAGATATTGTTTGTACTTGCTGAGCAAAAGCACATATGTGTGGTTGTGTTGTAGGTAACGCGGGTAAGTAGCCCGCTACATAGACTGGCAAAGCTGTGCGGAGGCAATGAAGGACGGGAGTGGGATACCACTACGAATTAAATTTTCGCATTTAGATTTCTTAAATTATTTTGTATCGACTATATTTATAACTATGTTCCAATGTTTCGGAACTACTAAACTAGTATGAGTACTTGAAGATTTTAAGGTTGTTCGTTTTAGCCCGTATGACATTATATTTTTTTAAATACTATCTAAGTACGAATTTGAATTTGAATGTGATATTTATTATTTAAAAATTTCAATTTCCTTAGTTATCTATTTTTTTGAAATCAAACATAAACAAGTACTAAGACTACATTAACTAAGAATAAGTAAGATAGTTAACGATCTGAAAAGTCGGGGTCGTTACATTGTCTCTTGGTCTCTGATGTTGGATTTTGGGGGGGGAGGGAGAGACGGCCGGCATCGGACCTGTGGGAGAGAGGGAGGGAGGGGAGGGGAGAAAAAGAGAGAGTTTGTTCTCTTTCTCTCTTTATTTTTTATTTTCATTTTTTTAGTATTTTTTAATTAATTTAAATTAGGATATTTTTATCTTTTTAGGGGTATTTTCCTTCAAAAAGCACAAATTGTGCTTCTCATGTGATCATTTTGTGAGTTTTTTAATGGAATCAGACTGAAAGAACCAAATTGTCACATTTTTAGAGAGTTTAGGGTCAATACGGCAAAAAAAAAAAAAAAAAAAACAAAAAACAAAAAACAAAAAAGAACAGGACCAAACTTCTTAAAGAGTTCGGGGACCATTTAAGCCAATTATTCTTATTTTATTTTAAAAACAGGGGCAAAAAACTAATTTTAATAGTTTTTAGGGGGATTTTAGTTTTCCTTCCACTTTAAGAGGGAATAAAAAAGTAGACCACATTACAATGTTTTTTCCATCATATTTTCCTTTCCATTCTCTTTTCATTCTTACCAAACAACCAATTTTATCAAATTCCCTCTACTTTACCCTTAACCCACTTCCTCCTTCCTCTTTTCCACCCTATCAAACATACTATACTAAAGGGGAGAGAGCAAGAAACCTTGATGGAGAAATAAAAAAAGTCTTGGAACTTGGCTTTATTCGAGGCACACTCACTTGTCAAATGCCCAGTGAAATTGGAAATTTATTTCACTTGAGGTACCTAGGAGTAGGACTCAAAGGTGCTAAGTTATTCAACTTGCCACAATCCATAGGCAACTTGCGGAATTTACACACTCTTGATCTTCATAACAATGAAGGTATCAGAATACCCAAGGCAATATCAAGGGTGACTGACACGCTTAAGACATTTTTTATTGCCTTTTGGTGGGGAGGATACTATTTCAAGCTGGACAAGAAGTTATTTCCGAATGGATAAACTAACAAACATTGAGACTCTAAAAGTACAAAGATTGCAAGGCTTTGTTTGAGCATGATGCACTCCAAAATTGTCAAATCTTTGAAATTTAGGAATACATTTCAAAACCGATGAGGACTTTACGCTGCTCCTTGAATCTCCGGTGGTGGAATCAGGTCGGCTGCAATCACTGGCCATGGTTTTGCCATTCGACAATGCATTTCCCAGTTTGGAATCACTTTCACGCTGTCATCTTCTCGTTAAGCTAGTTTTAAAGGGGAAGATACAAAATGATCTTCATTCTTCTCACCATATGCAATTTATGCCGCCAAGCCTTACCAAATTGGTCTTGAGTACATCGGAAATTAAGCAGGATGGATTAGTAGTCCTGGAGAAGCTACAAAATTTGAGGTTTCTTCAGTTGGGTGACTACTCATATGCCGAGTCTCAGATGGTTTTCTTTTTCCCATGAATTTGTTAAGCTGGAGACTCTCAAACGTATTGAATTACATGAAATACAAGAGTGGCAAGTGGAGAAAGGAACAATGCCTTGTTCTCAAGAGATTAGACATCTATCGTATTCCTAAATTGAGGATGATTCCAGATGGGTTGAAATTTATCACTTTTCTCCGAAAAATTCACGTACAAATGGATAGTTCATTTGTGGATAGGATTAGATTTGAAGATGAATTCGAAGGGGGAAGATTTCTATAAAGTGCGGCACATTCCTTCCGTCTCCATCTCATTGGTCCCGGTGGTCTGGTAGTTCATACTTGGCTGATGTACAAGAAAGAAGCTTGGTCAACCGCAGAGGTACATTCTACAGCAGAAAAGGGTGGGGGTAGAGGATATAACTCCAAGGAGTGGTGTAGCATCCTGTGTGATATATGGATCATTCTCGAAGTAGATTGTCCATATACCTTGACCTCGTCATGGTGAATGACCAACATTGTCATCCGACCTAGATTCACGGTTGTCTCTCCAGTTTGATCTTCTTACTTGTGTTCCACCGCCTTTTTCCTTATTTGGTTGCTATCGAGTATAATTCCAAATAGACACCAGACTATGCAGTTCTTATGAATTCTTTATTCTCTGTTATTAATATTTTTTTAAATATTGATTTGATCTCTTATTAAAGAAGTTTTTTTACTTTGTTTTTGTTTGTTTGCTTGTTTGTTTGTTTGTTTGTTTTTTTGTTTTTTTGTTTTTCCTCCCTCTGAATCTCTTACCAGAGAAGTTATAGAGAGTGAATAATGCTTGTTATGCTTCAGTTTACGTGTCTATGCTTTTTATAATGTAAAAGAGTTCCATGCTTAGTTTATGCTACTATTTTATTGTCCCCTAACAATTCCAACGTTTTTTCTTTCAACAAATTCACTATAGAATAAAACTCTGATTGGATCATAAGTTTAAATCTACAATTCACATGATGAATTTATTTATTTTAATGAAATAGTAGAGGACAAAAATGTCAATTATAATTTAAAACGGTGATCCAAACATGATTAAATTTTACTAGAGATTAGAATGATGATAGGAAACTCAAATCACTTTTTAATATGATAATTATAAGGATATAGTGTTTCCTCTTTCTAGCATGGCCCCGCAAATTAGCATTGCTGTGATAGACAGAGTGAAAAAGGTAATTAAAAAGGAAAAAAATTAAAAAAAAAAAAAAAAAAGCATTACATATCAAATAATCACCTCTATAACTTTTTGACATTTGAAAAACAAAGCCTATAATGTTCATGGCCTACAGAAAGACACCGCAAGTCACGGTGACCAAAAGTTCCTCTCTTTCAACTTTCAACAACCAAAGACCTTCCGTTCCCCACCCCCCCTTCCCAGGGCGGGCTATTTAAAAAGTTTTTTTAATAAATAACCGGAATTTTAAAAATTAATTAAAATGTTATTTTTTTAAATAGTTAATCAATTATTTTAAATGGTCAATCAGTAATTGACCGCATGATTGTCAATCAATGATTGACTTACAGTCAATCACAATCACTAATTAATCACAACCTAAATCATATAATTTCATAATCAATCACTGATTAACCAAATCAGAAAAATAATAAATGATCATTTTCTAAATAAAAAAAATTGGGTCATCTATTACATTAAGTTATTAAAAAATGTCTCTCAGCCTAATTTTTCTTTTATTTATTTATTTATTTAAAGATCGTTAACCAATAATTGATTGATCATAATTAATCAGTTATTCATTATAGCCATTCAGTAGAAAATATATATTAAAATTAATCAATTACTAATTAATATGATCAGTCACTTATTAATATTTTTGTAACAACGACAAAATTTTTTTAATTTACAAAACTTCCATCAATTATTAGAAAACTTAGGGGGTGTTTGGTGTTTGAGTTTGATTGTTAGAGTTAAGATTTATAAGTTTAAATAGTGATTTTAGTTGACTTTTTCAGAAAAGACAAAAACTTTTGGGAAAAAAGATAAAAAATTGAGTTGATGGTGGTGAGTTTAAACTCACCACCCAAACGGGCCCTTACTTTGTATATTTCAACTTTCAACTACCCATGACTCCCCGCGCGCTCTCTCTCTCTCTCTCTCACTTTCTCTCTCTTCTGTTGCACACATTCACCAGCAGAAGAATGTGGCAACGTGCCACCATAAAGAAAAAAGGAACACCGGACACATCAATTACCAGAAACAATGGCAATGACTGAGGCTAAAAAAAAAAAAAAAAGAAAAAAAAAAGAACATCGCGGGCCATAAAGTATGGCCCACATTTTACCGCAAGTCATGCCTTAACTCAACACGTCCTAGTAACAATAACCTTTATTTTTCCCACTTACAAAAATACTCCTCCTTCATTGGGACCCCTCCCAGTTTCACTCCAACAAAGAAAGAGCTAATCCAATGGCTAAGCGAAACTTCAACCTCTGGTATTGCTCTGCCTCTTGCTATGCTTTTCTCATGGCAAGTCGGCGGCGGAGTTTGCGGTCGGCGAAGACGAGTCGTTGCTTAGCGGGGAAGATGAAGTTGTTATGGTGCAAAGTGGGGCGAAACCAGCAAAAGAGATGCGATTTCTCAGCTGGGAAATGGGTTTTTGATCAGTCCTATCCTCTCTATGACTCCAACTGTTCGTACCTTAGTACCGCAGTCACGTGTCAGAAGAACGGGAGGCCTGATTCTGACTACCAGAAGTGGAGGTGGAAGCCAAATGGCTGCTCAGTTCCTAGGTAAAATATTCATATTTGGAGTACTCTTCTTTTTGTTCGAATATAGTGCATTAAATATGTTTGGCAATATTTGTACTCGTAAAGCTTCATTTTTTAGTATAAATTTTTTTTAAACAAAAATTTTAAATTCTTTAAAATATGTATATAAAGTTAGTTTTGTGAAGAGATATAGCAATTTACATAGTACATTATGGTGTAGCCATGGTACATTACTAGAGAGGCTGATTTGTTGTGGTAATCTGATTTTTTAATGGTAATAAATAGTTAAAGATAAATGTAGTAAAACATTTCACTGGATTTGATTTCTTTCACTGGATTTGTCACTTTCAAACAAGATAGCTATGGAACTGTGAACTTTCACCCTTTTCTCTTGGAGGGGAAAAAAATTCTTTACATTATTTGTTAGTATATTTCTTAGTTGGGTGTTTAAACACCTGTATTTCTATTTTTTTTTTTCTTTTTTTTTTCTTTTGAGGGATGCATTTCTTATAAATTACTTTCATACTGGTTGGGCCCGCCTCTGCATAATGCGAGCCCATAACGTTTTTGTAAACCAGAGGATGGTGCAATTATCGGTGCAATGAAAAACGCTAATTCACTTTTTTTTTTTGTTTGTTTGTGAGACAGGTTTAATGCACTGAAGTTTCTTGCAAAAATGAGGAAAAAGAGAGTAATGTTGGTGGGTGATTCCATAGCGAGAAATCAATGGGAATCTCTTGTCTGCCTCGTACAAGGAGTCGTTCCAACTGGCCGAAAGAAGCTAGCCTATAATGGTCCTTCTGTGGCATTCCATGCCATGGTAGTAATGCTAATTTATTAGTTATTGCATAACAATTTCTATATCAAAAGACAGTTATCATACAACGGTTTACATTATCCTGGACATGCCTGACATGATTCTTGTTTTTCCCGTACAGGATTACGAAACATCGATCGAGTTCACATGGGCTCCACTCCTAGTGGAATTGAAGAAAGGACCTGAAAATAAGAGGGTTCTACACTTGGATTCCATAGAAGAAAATGCAAAGTACTGGAGAGGAGTTGATGTTCTTGTGTTTGACTCTGCGCATTGGTGGACTCACTCTGATAAATATAGTTCGTAAGAAAATCGTTTCCTTTATAACTCCTTTTTGTTTGACATACATAACTTATTGAAGGACAAAAATGGAACAAGAAATGAAAATCCACATTACTTTCTTCCGATCATAACGTTCTGTTGGTATAATTTTCATGCCTAAGAACTCTATTTGATCCTAATTGAGATGTTTTAACTAAATGCAGGTGGGACTATTTCATGGAAGGACACACTGCCATAAAAACTATGAATCCGATGATTGCTTACCAAAAAGGACTCACAACATGGGCAAAATGGGTAGATCTAAATTTGGATCCACATAAAACTCGTGTCTTTTTCCGGAGCATGTCGCCTAGGCATAACAGGTATCACACCGAAATCTTATACGCCGCTGTAAACAAAAGCTTGTCGTTAAATTTTTCAGTATGGCGAAGTGCTTATGTTGTGATCTTCTGGCAGGCAAAATGGTTGGAAATGCTATAACCAAAAGCAGCCACTTACCGCTTTTAGTCACCCACATGTTCCCTCAGAATTGGTAGTACTACAAGGGGTGTTAAGAAAGATGAGATTTCCGGTATATCTACAAGACATAACCACAATGTCTGCCTTTAGAAGGGATGGCCATCCTTCAGTCTACAGACGGGCTCTGGGGCAGGAAGAGAGGCAGCACCTGAGAGACTTTCGTCCGACTGCAGCCACTGGTGCCTTCCTGGGGTGCCTGATATCTGGAATGAGATGTTGAGTGCCCTGCTCTAAAGTGTCAAATTGCATAAGAGAAATGTAGGTGAGTTGGTTAGAATAACTGTTATTTCATTTCTAAGTGTTTGTTTCTTCTGTGTGTTCGTAAAAACATGTCTTGCTATGTTGTTGTTTGCTCCAATTGTTTTATAACAATGTTGTGAGATACTGATGCCATCTTTTGAATGCGATTCTAATTATCAATACCAAAATACACAGTTTACTGTGCTGTTGTCCCATCACATGGCATTAAAAGGGATGTTATACATACGTACATACATATATATATATATATATATTAAAAGTAATTAAAAAAAGGATGAAAAGGTTAAAGAACATTCTCTTGTCATATTAAAAGTGGAAGAATCTGCGGCAAAGCCCCTATTTTTATATCCTATCGATAAGACTGATTTTAAACCTTTAAGATATAATCAAATGGCTAAGATGTTGTTTGTGTATCATAATTATCATACACCTTACCTCATATTAGTATAGATTAATAAATAAGAATAAAAAAACCCACCCCTTCCCCGACGCCGGCGATTTCCCGCTGACATCGGCGATCGACCAGATCTTCCCCCCCCCCCCCCCCCCCCCCCGACGCCGAAAAGCCCAGGTGCCCCCCCTCTGGTGAGCTTCTGCTGTTTGGGGACGGTGAAATCGCCTCCCCCCGGCGACCTTCCACCCACCGGCAAGAGAAGAGAGAGAGTTTTTTTTTTTTTTTTTTTTTTTTAAGGAAAAAGAAAGAGGAATATAATGCATTCAATCTCAAATTTGCATAAAATTATAGCCGTAGATTTAAAAAGCAATTCAATAATAGCCTTTGAATGAGTAACTATTGATAGTGTTTCTTAAATGAGCTCTACCGCAGATTCTCCTATTAAAAGTATCAAAATAAGAAGAAAAAGTTAAGAGTTATTTTAAATATTAAAATAAAAAGTACACGAGTAACAAAAAATTTGTGCGAGAACTCCTAAAAAAATACTAATTCTCTTATTGTTGCAATTTTGACCACTTTTTTATTTTTATTTTTTTGAACTCAAAGGGTAGGAGAATTTGAACTCAATATTTTGTGCTAGAATTAAATATGAAATTATTGTTGGGCATTGGGCAATCTTTGCAACCATATTCGGCCTTAAACTATTGTTTTAGACACAGCTAAAAAACTGCTTTTGAAATTTGTAATACTTGATAATTATATTTACCAAACACTCAATTACTTTGTCTTACAGTTTTTATCTATTTATTAATTATTTTATTGTTATGGGTCTTACTTGCACACGTTCTTTTAATTTGAAAGAAAACTTGCCAGATTTCGAATCTAGTACGTAAGATTCAGAGTCTCCTTCTCAGCCACCAAAGTAGTCCAACGGGTTACTAAATCTCACAATTGTTTCTTCAATCAGTACAGCTAAAGTGAATATTCTACTATGTAGTACAATGCCAAACTGATCCTAACTACATTAGTCCAATTGTGGGAGATAATGAGATTTAGACTAAACTATGTATTTGGTCATAGGATTCCAAGTCACACTTCCAACAACTAGAAAAAAGAAAGAAAGATGCTTCAGTGGTGAAGTTTTAGAGGATACCAAGATATATTCCTTTTATTTTGTCCCACCGTTCAAAGTATGACATGTAAGGCACTAGAAAATTATGTTTACTCATGAGTTTAAACCACCACGTTTTCTCATACTTTCCAAAAAAAAAAGAGAATGCTCTTTTACTTTCTCTTTTTTCCAACGACCTTATATGATAAAAAAAAAAAAAAAAATTAGTTACACCCACTTTAATTTAAAATTTTGAGTACAACTTACGTGATATGTGAGATGAATTAAAAGATTATATTTACCAGTAAAAATATGACAACTTACCGTTACATAATTTAGTACTTAAAAGTTGACATTAAAGTTAGTATCCCTAGCAATTCTCTATGTGATATCATTATGTCTGGTGTTAGAGGTGCTCTACTCATTAACTTTGAAGCAGAAGCAAAAGAAGGAATAAGAAAAGGGAAACAAAAAGTTAAAGAGTTGAAGAATATATTTATAATTATGTATATATTTTTTAGATCCATGAATATTGGCAATATTATTCATCTAGAGTACATGTTCTGTACTTCAAGAATTAAAATCCATAATGACAAAACTGCAATATTCTGTTTGGCTCAATGAAAAGCAAACCTTTTCTTCAACTTGGAAACCTCCTTAGAACTCAACCCAAAAGCCTTCTCCAAGAGCTCATCCTTAATCCCAGATCCAAACACCGCTGTCGGAATTCTCTGCAAGCCCGGATTTTGACTGTTAAAACTCCCAAGTATAGTGGCTGGAGTGTCTCCCACATTCATCTGAAAGTGCACCAATCCCTTTGGAAACACCATCACTTCACCTTTCTCGATCACTTTGGCAAAAATCTTGTTGTTCGTATCGACGAAACCCGAATAGACCTTCCCTTCAAGCACAAAGGCGATCTCAGTAGCTCTTGGATGGAAATGTGGCACATTAACCCCACCTACTTCGAAATCAGCTCTCACAAATGACATCCCTAGGGTGTTAAGCCCCGGGAATATGTTCGAGTTGACTGAGGTTGCCGAAAGCCCTGTCGGCCCGAATTTCCCGGCCAACTTGATTCCAGAGAACACAAAATCTTCTACTGTTGCGGTGGAGGAATTTTTGCAGTGATCGGTGTTTGCCGAAGAGTAACCTATGCTGGATATGCAGAAGTCCTGCACAGGATCTGGATCAGAAGCCAAGCTGACATACTTCTGGAGAAAGATGACAAAGAAAAATAATAATGTGCTAGGGAACATTGATTTTGAACTTTTGTGTCAGTGAAAATCTAGAATAGAAGAGAGGTGGTTGTTTCAAAGGACTGAAAGGAACTAAAATATGGCTGTAGTTTGCAACATTTTAATGCATAAATACAAGATGCTTAATAACAACTATGTGCATGCCTATTGAGACACAACCACTATGAAGATAGATTTTTTGGCACAAACTTTTCAGACTTTGACAACTTGGCCTCTGAACTTCTAATTTTTGAATTTGCCTTCTCAACTTGTTAAACTATTGCACTGTGGCCCATTTTATCAAATTTGCTCTGAATTTTTATATTGTCGGATTTTAGGGGATTGGGAGCTAATGAATTGAGAGATTTGTGCTTTGGTTTGGATTATAGGATTTAAGAATTTTTTGGTGGACATGCTTTTTCATGACCATTTAACACAACCATCGGCGAAATGAATCATATTGTAGCAATTTAATAAGTTGAGAAAGTAAATTGTCAAGATTAAAAGTTTAGAGGGCAAATTGCTAAAACCCCAAAAGTTCAGCGGGCAAAAATGTACAAGATACCCATGAAGATGTTTTGTATTTAGAAATGTACATGGGATATTATTTGTTGCTTTAAATATGGAGGAAAATTCCCTATCACGTTTTACTTTGCTTCGGAGAATCGGAAGTAAGAGAAGGTGGATTAGTTTGGTCCCCCACGACAGCCTTAACCAACTATAGTTTTGCTTTTATTTTATTTTATTAAATGTCTTATTTTGGCTACTTTTTTGTTTTTTTGTTTTTTTTTTTTTTTGGGATAATTTATTAGTATTTTTGGTTACTTTTCTTGTAGTGGAGAAGTGGTTGTAGACTTGTAGAGAAGTCATGAAAAAAGATGCATTTTCATCCTTGTTGATGGATTCCATTATTGCTATAAGCGTATAACTAAAGTATAAAATGCAGCCAATTGTCTCTAGTTAGCACATGAGCCCATAAGTTGTTGCAAAGTATGATGATTATTATTATTATTTTAACAGAATAATAACCTTTATTAGGTTGGGACCATAATTGGTGGATTTGGAAGACCACATGGTTGGAGATTGCAAATACATCTTGTAAACGATGCTGAGGGAGGTTTTCTACCACGGTAGATGAGGCTTCCTATTTGTTTGTTAAACTAAAGGTTAATTACTTAAGTATACTTTTTTACTTCAATTTTTTTTTTCTCAATATCCCTATGTCAAATAAAATACCAAGGTATCTTTCATACTTGAAAAAAAAAAAAAAAAAAGTTTCAATTTCATCATCACTCCCACAATTATTGGACCAAAAACAAGCAAAAGATAAAAACTAGAGATATAAATTATAAAAGGTATCTTTTAAGGCTAAGTTTTATAGCTCTCAACATGTTGCTGTTAGCACGACAGTCTGGAGTAAGGCCGACGAGGTGCAGAAGGTAGATCAAAACTCGGATTACGTTGGGGACTGAAGGCGAGCAACCAGGCCTGGACATGGTTTATTGAACTGAAGACAAGCTGCTGACTCCGAGTGGGCTGCGAGTCCAAAAGCAAGTCATTAAAGGAGAAGACGACGTAAGTTCGGCTCACAAAGACGAGGCTCAGCCTCTATTTGCGGGAGAAGCCTTGATCTTGACTGTGCGAGCAGCTCGACTTTGGAAAATGTGAAAATTTTTATTGGACGAAATTGCAAGGACAAAATTTTCAGAGCTTTCAAGAGGGTACTCAAAAGACTCAAAGAAGTGAATATTTGATAAACAACTTCTAAAATCTGCTGAGTGGTGTGCATTTATTTAATCTGTTACCACGACGAAATTATTTGCTGCCATGTTTTCATCCAAATCTGTTTTGTTCAAGCTTTTTATTTTTTAATTATAAAGAATTTTAGTTTTAGAATAAAGCTCTTGGACCAAAGTAAAACACTGAAGACAATTCCTCAACTTTTGGATGACAAATGAATTTCACAGAAGAATATAGCATAGGAGTTAAAATTTAAGGTCCAGCTAGCTTTTTCAACGCAAAAGCAACAAGAATATCAACCACATTAAATAATAAAATTGCACATAGAAATTTATTAAATCTAGAAAATATTCTTGATTTAGATTAAATGAAATGACATATTCGCATGAACCATAATGGTATTCTAGCTTATGAAATTAGTTGCTCACAAAATTAATCAAACATCAATAGGTTATTAGAAAAAACGCAGTAAATCACTCACAAATAGGCTGATGTTTGATCTCTAGATGAACCACAAACCGTGTGTGTGTGTGTGTGTGTGTGTATCTTGTGGCTTTAAAGATGTTAGCACCCGTGACAGAAATAGTTAGTGTAGTCCCTCTGTAGCTGAAATTAAACAAGTGAATGGAGTTTCAACACTTATAAATCAATGGTTGCATCCTTAGCTTAAGGAAACTTTACACGAGTTTTCTAGTTTTAAAAAACAAAGACTCTGCACACAAATTAGTAGAAGAAAACGCGTATACTATGAAACGCTACGCGAGTTTTCTGCTTTCGAAAATCTGGCTTGCTTCATGACCAAATTGAAATATGCTTTGCTCAGTTCACTGTAACATACTCTGATGCATCAGAAATAGAGAAAACTAAATCCAAGAGTATCTCAAGCGACATGCCTATAACATGCAGAGTGTCACCACATAATAACCTGCATCTGTTTTGTTCTGTCACTAGGTAAGAAATGAGTTCGATATAGGAAAAATGAGTTCGATCCAAAGATGGCCTAAATCATGTCCTTGGTAAAGTGTAGTCTAGGATTTCGCCTTAAGTGATAATCAAACAAGTTCTAGAATTCTATGATATCGAATAAATTAATTAATTCACATAAGCTTTCTCTAAGTAAACAAAATAGCTAAGTGAATAAGGCTTTGTGCACAAAGTGTTAAAAAGAATCGCAAGCAAGACAAAACTCGCATAAGAATCAAGCACACAAACAATACAATATTCATCATTTTTCAAGAGCTATAATTAGTTCAATCTATTCTTAATCATTGGCCTTTGACAATCAAACATTATCAATACTCAAAAAGTTTTTTTTTTTTTAATACTTCTACCCCGAAACTTAAAATGCACATTTTCCTCAATATGTAAGTAATTATGGAAATAAGAAGGGTTATTGGACACTTCCTTCGTTGGTGCTTGGCTTTACGAGTTAACTCCTTGCTCAAAAGCTTGTACCTAAAGAAGAAAAACAAAGAAGAAAGATTAAAATATCCTAAGAATTTAAAATTTACTGGAATTGAAATAAAGCAAGGAAAAAGATGTAGAAAGCTTGGGTTGCCTCCCAAGAAGCACTTGATTTTTAGTCATCGGCTTGACTATGGAGAAGAGCTCATCAAAGAGCGGATTTCGCCCATAATAGGTGTCAATAACACCACATACGGGTCTTGATTGTTGATGCCTTCAAGCTTGGTAAGATATGGTAGAATTCGGCACAAGACTCCAACAAGACTAGGTTTTGATGTATGTGCTCGGGGGCCATGAACAAATTATGGTAATGTAGGTGGTGGAGGTATTTACCACATCAGATCTTCATAGAGATGATCTTGGATGATTAATGTGGTCACAATCGGTAGGGCACTAAAGACTTCTTCTATGGCTAAATCTTGTACCCTTACTTCACTTAAAGAGTCATTGTCATGAAACAACTCCAAGTGCTCCTTTCTTTGTGTCGGCTCCTCAAGGTGGCAATCGTCAATGGTCTCAATCGGTGCATCAATGGTAGGAGTGGATGCTACCAATTCTTCATGTTGACAATCTCGATCGTTTCGAAAAATATTGATACGAACCACGCCAACTAAGTGACGAAACCCGTATTCAAAGAGGTCTCCAAGATCGTTTCTACGAACAGGTTCGAATGGAAGGAACCGCAACCCATTACCTAAGAGGTAAGAACCTTGGTATGGTGATGACACCACAATCAACTATGGAAGGGTTGATTGAAAAGTAGTTGGTGAATGCCACGGAAAATCCCGGTAAGTTCGAATAGTTCTTCAAAGAACCAAAGAGAAAGAATTCTCACATTTTTCTGATTAATGTTCTGATTTTTTACATTCCCTAGACGTTCTTTTAATAGCTACACATTACAAAGAAAATTTCCTAAAATAGCTAAAGAAGGCTAAAAATCTGGACTAAAAATAAAGGAAACAATCAGCCCCCTTAGTTGGCTGATTTCCACACCTAAGAAAAGGAAAGTCAAAGTCAAAGTCAAAGGCCTAAACAATATGAAGGAAACAATCAGCCCCCTCATTTGACTAATTACACACACCTAAGAAAAGGAAAGTAAAAGTCAAAGGACTAAACTAATAAAAGGAAAGTAAATATACAATCAGGCCATAGAATATACCTAAACATACCAATTTAACATGTTAAAATTAAGCTTAGTCATGGCCGGATTCTTCTAGAACTTGAATCACGCATTTGTTGGTCTGATTATCACATGCAATTCCCTCAATGGGCCTCCATGCAATAGCTTGAGACAAAGTTGCCTGAATCAGCCCAATAAGTGCATCTTTGAATTTCTTTGCGCGAACTCTCGTAACCGGACCAATGGGAACTTGAATTGGGTCTGAATATGTCTCATCCCACGTGTTCTTGCTTGTGCTACCGAAGTCCTCATCATTCCCCTCCTCTTGAGAATGATTTGTCCTCAAATCGTTGCCTGCATCAAAAAGACTGAGATCTGAAATATTAAAGGTGGCACTTACACCATACTCATCTGGCAAGTCTAACTTGTACGCATTATCATTGATCCTTTCAAGAATTTGAAAAGGACCATCCCCTCTAGGCAACACCTTGGATTTCCTTTGTTCCAGAAACCGTTCCTTGCGTAGGTGCAACCACACCCAATCGCCGGGCTCGAAGACGAGTTTGTGATGCCCTTTGTTGGCTTGTTTAACATATTGCTTGGTCCTTCGCTCAATGTTAAGTCTTGCCTTCTCGTGTATCTGGAAAATAAAGTAAGAAAACCCAGTTTGGAGGTGTCACAGGTCTCCTAAGCCTTCTCCTAAATTTTCTTTTCCCTCTCATCTTGATGATTCAAAGATAATCTCTCCCTAATTTTTTAGAAAATTAAAGCTAAAACTTAAATTTTTTTTTTCTTCTTTGGTTTTTGGCTTCTCCTATAGCCAAAGACCACTTTCATGGAGCCCTAGGCTCCTTTTTATAAGCCTCTAACTGCCCACTTCACAAGCCTCCAATTTCCCCATTTTTATTTATTTATTTCTTTCTTTTCTTTTCTCTTTTGCTTAAGCAAAAGATGATGCCAATCAACCCTAGCTAGGCCCATATAGATAAGTAGCGCACAACGGTTGGAGATGGGCTTAAGTTGGGATGCGTGGCGAGTTGGGTTTGGCTGGAGCTCGCAAGCTCACACGGAGTTGTGGAACTCGAAGCATCGGATCCGGCAATGCCCTTGGTTGCTGACACGAGCACTGAGATTCTCCGGATAGGGTGAATGAGATGTACTCGCCAATCTAGGCCTCCTCTTCGTAGATCTGAAGGCCAAAATGGGTGAGTGACCTTACGTGGATACTAGCACGAGTGGGTAACGTTGGCTCTGAATTTTCTTTTGCTATTTTAAATCCTTTTTAACACATTTTAGCTCCAAATTACTACTTTTAACCCTATTAACATAATTTACTCACACAGTTGGGACAACATAATAAATTTGGGGATAAATCAATATAAATTACTAAGATTATAACAAATATATAAGCTTAAAAATGTTAAAATAACTTTATTTTGTAAAGTTATCAGGGAGCACCAGTCCTGTTCATAAGAAAGAATGATGGTAAATTGAGGATATGTATCGACTACAGAAAGCTTAACAAGAGTACGATCAAGAACAAGTACCCATTACCACGGATCAACGGTATTTTCGACAACTTAAGGAAGCAACAATATTCTCGAATATTACTCTTCGTTCAAGATACCATCAACTCCGAATTAAAAATGAAGACATTCCTAAGACTCGTACAAGTAAGGGCACTACAAGTTCCTCATTATGCCATTTGGACAAACCAACATTATAGCAACATTCATGATATGATGACTCGAGTGTTCAAGGACTACCTAGATAAAGTTTTCATTGTCTTCATAGATGACATCGTGGTCTGTTCAAAGACAAAGGAGGAATGCGAATATCACCTGAAGATTGCCCTACAAGTTTTGAACGAGAAACAGTTGCATGCCAAGTTCATGAAGTGTGAATTTTGGTAGGAAAATGTTCACTTTTTAGGACACGTTGTATCAATAAATCTCGCTAAAGTTGAAGCAGTAAAATAATGTCCAGCTCCAAAAATGTTACTGAAGTACGTAGTTTTCTTGAACTAGCGGGCTATTATCAACGATTTGTTGAAAGATTCTCAAAAGTAAGAGCACCTCTTATGAAACTCACCTGGAAGGGAAAAAAGTATGGGTGGACTTAGAAATACAAGGAGAACTTTCAAGAACTGAAGAAGAGGCTAACAAGCGCTCTGATTCTTACAATCCCAGACACAGAAGAAGGAAACTTCATGATCTACAGTGATGTGTCCAAAACGGAATTAGGATTTGTTCTCATACATAATGGAAAAGTAATTGCTTTTGCTTCATGACAGCTTAAGGACCATGAGAGAAACTATCAATCTCACAATTTAGAGCTAGCGGTGGTAGTTTTCACACTAAAGATTGGGAGACACTACCTGTATGGAACTAAATGCGAGATCTATACTGATCACCAGTCTTAAGTACATTTTTCACACAGAAGGAGCTCAATATGAGACTAAGAAAATGGTTGGAGTTGGTAAAGGACTACGATCACGAGATCCTTTACACCCTGGAAAAGCAAACAAGTACCTGATGCTCTCGGCTGAAAGTCGTCTGTCGCTTAATGGTGATCAGTACAATGCCTGAAGCTCTGCATAAGGATGTTAACAATTTCGGGATCGAAATGATTATGGGAGAGATGTCAACATTGACCCTCAAACCAAACATTCTAGAGAATATGAAAAATAACCTAGAGCTTGACCTATCTTTGGTAAGGATTAGGAAAGAAGTTATTGATGAGAAAATTCAAAATCCAGCATTTCTAAAAAAGACATACTCCACTAAAGGGGTAGGAAATGCATTCCCAAGAACGAGAAATCAAGAAACAGATTCTATCAGAAGCTTATGAAATGCATTATAATGTACATCCTAGAGTGACCAAGATGTACAAAGACCTTAAACGAAGCTTTTGATAAAGAATGACGTTGCAGAATTCGTGTCTAATTGCCTTACTTGCCAAAAAATAAGGCAAAGAATCAACGTCCAACTAGAGAACTAATGTAGGAGTGACGCAACCATTCCTCCCAAAAGTTGCAATTAATGAGAGATGTGCAATCAACTGTTTTAAATACCACCCACTACAAGACTTGGGGATCCACCCCAAGCAGTAATCGTTTGGGCCCTTGCTTCAAGGAGTCCCTTACGAATTCGTAGGTGCACCTAACAGATGGACTCGGGCATTTCTTCGAGGCCCAAGCTATATAGGCCGCCTCCCAAGTTCAAGTATACTCCTGCATTATTCTTCCCTTCTTAGAAAAATGCCCCTTCCAGGGCGTAACCATGTGGACTTGAACTTGGGACCTCTTGCTCTGATACCAACTAATGTAGGAGTGACGCAACCATTCCTCCAAAAAGTTGTAACCGATGAGAGAGGCGCAATTAACTCCTTTAAATACCACCCACTACTAGACTCAGGAATTCACTCCAATCACTATTCATTTGGACCCTTACTTCAAGGAGTCCCTTTCGAATCTGTAGGTGTACCTAATGGATGGGCTCAAGCACTTCTTCAAGGTTCAAGCCACATAAGCCGCCTTCCAAGTTCAAGTATGCTCCTGCATCAAGAACTATTAAAGATCGAACTCCCAGGGTGGAAATGGGAACAAATAACCATGGATTTTGTGGTTGGATTGCCAAAGACATCTGACAACAATGATGCAATATGGGTAATAGTTGAGCAATTGACTAAATCTACTCACTTGTTGCTGATTAAGCTCAGTAACTCAGTCTACGTAGCTCGCATAGTAAAGTTGCATGAGATTCTTAAATCCATTATTTCAAACCGTGATGGCTGATTCACTTCAAAGTTTTGGAGAAGTGTGCACAATGCAATGGGTTCTAAATTGAAGAGCTTTTCACCCTCAAACTGACGGTCAATCAGATAGGACCATTTATACATTGAAAAATATGTTAAGATCATGTGTCTTAGACTTCAAAGGGAACTAGGATAAGAAACTGCATTTGATCAAGTTTTCGTACAACAATAGCTATCACATGTCAATTGATATGACACCGTATAAAGCTCTTTATCGATGAAGGTGCAGATCCTCGATTCACTATTAGGAAACTGGAGAAAAATAGCTACCACAAATTTCATCAGAAATACGACACGAGATGTGAAGCTGATCTGACAAAGGCTAGAGGCAGCTCCTAACAGGCGGAAGTGTTACATGGATAAGCATCGTAGACCTTTAGAATTTCAAGTCGGAGACTCAGTTTTCCTAAAAGTGGCACCAATGGCAGGTGTAATGAGATTCAGAAAGAAGGGATAACTAAGTCCCAAGTACATTAGACCTTTTGAGATACTCGAAAGGGTCGAAATGTTGCCTACAAGTTGGCTCTACCACCAAAATTAGCCTCAGTGCACAACGTTTTTCAAATCTTAATGCTAAAAAAGTATGTTCCAAATCTCTCCCATGTATTGAATCAATAACCTGTGGAAGCTCAATCAGATCTGTCTTATGAAGAAAAATCAGTTCGGATTTTGGATCGTTCATAGCCCACTTTAAAATGTTGTGGTGGAATCATAATGTAGAGGAAACGGCCTAGGAACATGAGGAGGACATGAAGAAACATTACCCAAAATTGTTCTAACTTTGGGGGACGGAAATTTTTAAGGGTAGGTTGTAATGTCCGAAAAAATTCCAGACTCAACCTCCTAGTTAGAAATGGGTTAAGTCCGGAAATTTCCTAGTCATCTCATGTATTGATGGAAAAATGAATTTTGTGGTAATAATTCCCAAATTTCATAATTTCCAATATTTTATGTTAGTATTAGCGTAGACAATGCAATTTAACACTGTTATAATTTTACTGGGCTGAGTTATATTTGAAAAACTTTAATTACTAAAGTAACATAAAATGTTTCCATTTGGATTATAACTGAAAAACTGATTCACGAAAATGTCCAATACAATCCAGAAAGCACATGGTATAAATGAAATACTTTGTCTAAAAACATCTCAAAGACCATGTTTTAATCCTATGTTTAAAACTGGGCAGCAGAAGTCTTTTTGACTGCCCAGCCACGGATTTTCATCCAAACGGGTATCTTAGAGGCTGAACTAGATTCTTGTCAAAACGTAAAAGTTTTAGATCTCATGAAAAACCAAAAGTTCATGAAGACAACTTTGTCTAAAAATATCCGTAAGATATAGTTTCAGGGCTAATAAGAAAGTAACCGATAAAAAAATATATATATATTGGTATCATTGGGGACCTTACAACCCTTAATCTCCCATTGATCGTGCGCATCCAGTATATACACTAGGGACCACATATAAGATAAGATAAGAAAATCCATAATCAAGAATAAATGGTTAATTCACAATCAAGCATAAATGGATCATGCATGTTTTGTGAAATGTTTTTAATTATTTTTACGATGATATGTTTGTACTTGTAAGAACCCGAAATTTCGATGAACTTATGATTTCCTCATATATAAGGAAAATTTAAGTCTGAACCATATATGTCGATATAAAGCTCATGATCTGAGTTAAATATCGGAATATATTTGAGTTCTCGTTTAATTAGCTACGAGACTCAATAATAAGAGTTGTACTTACCATAATAGGTTGTTTTGTCAAGAACGGGGCCTTTTGAGGAAAAAAGGACAAAATAGAAATTTATGATTTTCTTCGGGTCAACTTTGACCAAGTTGACTTTTGTTTTGCTTGGGCGCGTTTGAGTTGCATGTTTGTTCACGTGGGACGTTAGAATACGCTGCATGCTTGCTATCTAAGCTCCCACAAGCTCGGTTGGGGTAGTTTGAGCGAAATAGGACGTAAAATGAAAATAAGAACAAAACTGCCAGTTCGGATGTGAACTGCCCAGTTTTGTAAAAAGTGGAATTTGAGGCCTTTGGAGGCCGAATTGAGAAAAACGTAAAACATAAAAGTTGTAGAGAACGATTTTTCCTAGAGGGTAACACGGACGGATTTCCAAAATGAGGTCCCAATGACCTCCGTTTACCCCAAAACCCGTGGCTGATCCCCAGACCCAGTTTTCACTCAGTTTTTCGGGGTCAGCCAGTTTCAAACAAAAACTGGGACGAATCTAAGCCGAATTGGAATTTTTGCAAAACATGAAAGTTTTAACATTTTTCGAGAGCTACAACTTTCGTGAAGAAAACTTTTTCAAAATCGGAATGGATCATAAGGAGAATAAAAGAAACAACAAATATATATATATATATATATATATAAAGTGTGTGGTCAGGCCACACTTCACGTATAAAAAAAAAAAGAAAAGAAAAAGAAAAAGAAAAGAAAAAGAATTATATATGTATGTGTGGTGTGGTCAGTCCACGTACAGAGAATAGAAAAAAAAAAAAAGAGAGGATATTATCTTATCAGACCACTCTCTCTCTTTCTCTTCGGTCTCTCTCTCTCTCCTTCTCTCTCATTTTCATTCTTTTTCTTTCTCTTCCTCTCTATGTCGCACGGCTGCCATCACAAGGAGTCCCAACTCCGGTCAGCCACCTTGCACACGCGCCGGTGACCCTTGCAGCCCATCACCCGAGTGTCCAATAGTCGGAGTTTGGCCGCGTCACTCGCCGCCGTTCGCCGGAAAAATGCTAGGAAAGTTTTGGTACCATAAACTTCCAAGTAAGATTCCGGTGTAATCCGAGCTCTATTTTGCGAGCCGTTGGTTTCGTTGAGTTCCACTCGTCGAGAGGAACAAAGCCCAGTCCATCACTACTCCGATTGTTGCCGGAATTTTTCCCGGTCCGCCGCCGTCTTCTAGTTCATTTTCTTAATTTTTAGAGAAAACCGAACGTCGTTTGAAGAAGTGGACACCAGAAGTGGGTTCCTCTCGTCGAGATCTTCGAAGCGGTGCCCATCTTTGTTCCGTTTGCTGCCGGTCAACGCCGGTCAAAGTCGGTCAACGCCGGTCAACGCCGGTCAACGCCGGTCAAAGCTGGTCAATGCCGGTCAACGCTGGTCAACTGTCGCCGAATTTTGGAAGATCGCCTTTCCGACCTATTTTCGATGTTCCGGACATGTTTACAACCTCAGATTTGCGATATGAAATCTCGAAGGTTAAGAATGGCGATTAAAAGTTCAGTCGCTCGAAATTAAAAGGTGTTTGGAACGCCGACCAGGAATCGTTTTACTCACCCGAACGTCGTCGAACGATCTCGGTAGTAATCTTGACTACTTTAAGTCATTTATTGGATTGATAAGATTACATGCCTATTTATATGCTTTGAATTAAATATCAAAATATATATATATAAATATATATATATATATATTTGATATTCAAGTTAATTAAGTGAAGTTGAATTATATCGAAATACGTTATATGTTAATATAATGAATGTGTTATGGATGGCATATCTTGCAGTTATGGTGTGCCAAAACTTTCTATAAACTGGTTTTATTGCAGGTTTAAATTTTGGGTATTAAGGAAAATAAGCCGTTATGCTGTCGGATTTTTATTAAATCCAATCATAATTGGTGATTGAACTTATAATTAGTTTTATAAGTTCCACTCTCAAAATAATTTTATAATCGAGAGCTCATGTCTTGAGTCTTAAGTGGAAATGATCTATGAAGAAAGTTTTTCCCAGACTCTAAGCAGATTTTAAGTATAACCTATAATAACCGGTTAGGATACCGAGTTATCGGGTTGGGCCTTATCCTATAGTTACCGATAGTAATCTAGTAGATTGTTACTCTATAAGTAATAAGGCCTTAATAAGATTGGTAACCGAACGAGTTACTGTTTATGTCTGGTTGGGTTATGAGCCCTAAGGTTACGGTTAGTAACCGACCGAGTTTTCTAGATGTGGGGAACATATAATTATTTATAACTAGGATTACCCATGGTTGTTGGTTGGGATACCAACATTTAATAATTATGATTTATGATAATATATGACGATCCATATCTTACGTCCTGTTTAAAACAGGAATACGACATGTTATCGTGCCTCGATGGAACGATAGACCAAGAGCATAGGATGAGAGGTAAGTACAACTCCACCTACAGCATGGACAAAACGTTTTTGTTACATGTTATGTTTTTAAGAAATCATGTATTGATTTACATGATCTACCTATGATATGTTATGTTAAGTTTATGATGAGTTATGCTATGATTTTATGCTATGAAGGTTATGTTACGATAAGCTATGTTATGAAGTTATGTTATGAAGGTTAAGCTATGTTATGAAGTAATGTTATGAAGGTTAAGTTATGTTATGATGTATTATGATTGAGATTATTTTATGTTATATGTTTGCATATGTGACATCATGAAGCATGTTCACGAATATTAAATCACACGGTAAGAATAAATTAAGTCACGAGATAAATAAGACAAGTTAATGTTATGGTGTCGTACCGACTTGCCACGAGGGCAGGTTTAAATGGTTTTAGTCTATGGTTTGAATTGAATTGGACTGGCTGCCCCAATCACTCTATGTAAACGATTAGTTTCATGGTTTGATTTGGTTTGGACTGGCCGCCTCCAACCACTCTATGACTATGTACCACGGTATGTGCACATATGACCTGACATGTTAGATAAGATAATAGAACAAGGTTTTGTGGATTGAATATTGTACTTACTGGGCAATTAGCTCATTACTTACGTTCATGCTGTAGGTAATCAACCTAACGGCAGTACTTGATGCAATACTGTGGAGAGTTGGTACTGCGGATTGTGAAATGTGGAATGGACACCGCCACGAGTTTTGGAAAATATGTTTTTGTAAAATACGTTTGTTAAATGTGTTTTGTTATGTTTAAGAAAAGTTTCAAGTATGTATGGCAAGCAAGTTGCCTCGTGTTGTACCGATCCGCGTTAGGTCGGGTCTGGTCCACGATCTTGGTACTCAAGTGAGTATATATGAATATGTATGAAGATAAGTTAAGTTTTATGTACGAGAAAAAGTATAAGATTAAGTCAAGTTAAATTTCAAAGTAAAAGAGTTTTAAAATAAAGTTTTAAAGAAAAAAAAATTACACTGGAATTTTCAGCAAGCTTAAAACTTTTTAAGAATTAAGTTAAGTAAGTAAGTAAGGTGACGACCCGGCCCACGTCTGCGTAGTCGTTCCCCTACGTAGATGGTGTAAGTCGGGGCGTCACAGTTTGGTATCAGAGCAAAAGTTTTCCTGCCATCCAGTTTCACAGTTCTGCCACCAGCGCCACAGTTTTGTAAGTTTGTTTTCTTACTTTATTTTATGTTTAGAAATTACGTGAGGTTATAATATTACTATGATAGAGATATGAACCTGGTGTTAAACCCGGGTTAGATTAAAGAGGACCGCAAGGCTTCGTTGGCATTCCAAGGAATGGAGGAAGAGCTATGCATCTTCAATAGGACCCAAGAAGTGATTGCACGATATGGAGACTCTCTTCAGATTTTGTCATGTAGGGACGCACCTTCAAGATATGATTGCCAGCCGACGCCTAGTCAAGGAGGTTCGTGCTCGTGCAAGGTGCCTTGGTATAGGGTACCTTGAGAGGAGAATTCCTAAATTTTTATGACACCTAGGACCGCCTATGTATTAGAGCGATATCGAGATGTACTAGGATATGTATGTGAAATGATACGTCAGCTATGTTACAGCTTGGCGTGCTTATCCAGATGAGTCTAGGGGCTATGATTGCCAGTAAATCAGAGTTGCGCAGCGAAAGCGTGGAGGATAAGCTAAGTTTACGATATGATATGATGAGATCGTGAGAAATCTCTAGTATGATATGATAAGATATGATGATTTTATGATATGATATGCTAAGATATGAATGAAAGAATAGGTATTAAATATGTCGAGGATTAGAATTAGAAACTAGAAAATGGTTCGCCGCATGTACGACTGAACCAAATTTCGTAAGAACCTAATCTTGCAACTGTAATGGCTAAGTTGCAATGATAATTACTAGAGCAGCAATAAGAAATGAATATGCTTCAAGATTAGATAGCCTATCGCCTTACCGTAATAGGGTGATAATCAGGAATAAGTTTGACGATGAAAGTGATGACACGATCCCTCAGTAAGGGAAACTAAGTAATGATGGGGAATTTTAGATATTCCTAAGAATTATGATTATGCACCTTGTGCTATCAAGGAAATGTTAGAAGCAATAAAAGGAACTTTTACTATCTAGCAAGTGGCTAGTTTATTTAAGTATACCAGTTATTGCATCACTCGAATGATATTAAGATTTTTCAAGATTGGCTTTGAGAAGATTCAAAGAAAATATTTTATAAAAGATCTTATGTTTAATAGAACCCCCTTATTTTATCTAAGACGGCCAAATCCTTGAGGAGGAAATTCCAAGATAGGGGCTGTCATTAAAAGTAAAGGTTCCAAGATAGGAGCCATAGGCCAAATCCTTGAGGAAGTAAATTCCAAGATGGGGGCCATAGGCCGAATCCTTGAGGGATGAGTTTCGAGAAAGGGACGAGTTCCAAGAAAGGGGCCATTATGAAAAGTAAAGGGTTCTAATATTATAAAATTAAGTTTCAAGAAAGGAACTATTTTCAAAAAATGTTCTAAATGTATGATACGATATGCTTTCCAAGCATGGAAAATTATGTAATACGATAAACTTTTCAAGTATGAAAAAGTTATATGAAAAGATATGTTTTTTTAAACATAGCAAGTTATATGATATACTTGCTCAGTTTTCACATAAATAGTTCTTGTGATGCAATATGAAGGGACAATATGTATGAAAGTATGATAGTATGCAAGTATGTATGTATGCAAGTAAGTATGAATGTATGAAAGTATGATAAGATATGAAAGAAGATTATGGTTTTATATAAGAGACATAGTCCCATTAAAGGATTAAAATGGGAACCTGATCAAACCATTATGTATTAGTGGTGGATTTTAAGAAGAGTTACCTAGAAGTAACTGAATTTTCGAGGACGAAATTTTTTTAAGGAGGGTAGAATGTAAGAACCCGAAATTTCGATGAACTTATGATTTCCTCATATATAAGGAAAATTTAAGTCTGAACCATATATGTCGATATAAAGCTCATGATCTGAGTTAAATATCGGAATATATTTGAGTTCTCGTTTAATTAGCTACGAGACTCAATAATAAGAGTTGTACTTACCATAATAGGTTGTTTTGTCAAGAACGGGGCCTTTTGAGGAAAAAAGGACAAAATAGAAATTTATGATTTTCTTCGGGTCAACTTTGACCAAGTTGACTTTTGTTTTGCTTGGGCGCGTTTGAGTTGCATGTTTGTTCACGTGGGACGTTAGAATACGCTGCATGCTTGCTATCTAAGCTCCCACAAGCTCGGTTGGGGTAGTTTGAGCGAAATAGGACGTAAAATGAAAATAAGAACAAAACTGCCAGTTCGGATGTGAACTGCCCAGTTTTGTAAAAAGTGGAATTTGAGGCCTTTGGAGGCCGAATTGAGAAAAACGTAAAACATAAAAGTTGTAGAGAACGATTTTTCCTAGAGGGTAACACGGACGGATTTCCAAAATGAGGTCCCAATGACCTCCGTTTACCCCAAAACCCGTGGCTGATCCCCAGACCCAGTTTTCACTCAGTTTTTCGGGGTCAGCCAGTTTCAAACAAAAACTGGGACGAATCTAAGCCGAATTGGAATTTTTGCAAAACATGAAAGTTTTAACATTTTTCGAGAGCTACAACTTTCGTGAAGAAAACTTTTTCAAAATCGGAATGGATCATAAGGAGAATAAAAGAAACAACAAATATATATATATATATATATATAAAGTGTGTGGTCAGGCCACACTTCACGTATAAAAAAAAAAAGAAAAGAAAAAGAAAAAGAAAAGAAAAAGAATTATATATGTATGTGTGGTGTGGTCAGTCCACGTACAGAGAATAAAAAAAAAAAAAAAGAGAGGATATTATCTTATCAGACCACTCTCTCTCTTTCTCTTCGGTCTCTCTCTCTCTCCTTCTCTCTTCATTTTCATTCTTTTTCTTTCTCTTCCTCTCTATGTCGCACGGCTGCCATCACAAGGAGTCCCAACTCCGGTCAGCCACCTTGCACACGCGCCGGTGACCCTTGCAGCCCATCACCCGAGTGTCCAATAGTCGGAGTTTGGCCGCGTCACTCGCCGCCGTTCGCCGGAAAAATGCTAGGAAAGTTTTGGTACCATAAACTTCCAAGTAAGATTCCGGTGTAATCCGAGCTCTATTTGCGAGCCGTTGGTTTCGTTGAGTTCCACTCGTCGAGAGGAACAAAGCCCAGTCCATCACTACTCCGATTGTTGCCGGAATTTTTCCCGGTCCGCCGCCGTCTTCTAGTTCATTTTCTTAATTTTTAGAGAAAACCGAACGTCGTTTGAAGAAGTGGACACCAGAAGTGGGTTCCTCTCGTCGAGATCTTCGAAGCGGTGCCCATCTTTGTTCCGTTTGCTGCCGGTCAACGCCGGTCAACGTCGGTCAACGCCGGTCAACGCCGGTCAACGCCGGTCAAAGCTGGTCAATGCCGGTCAACGCTGGTCAACTGTCGCCGAATTTTGGAAGATCGCCTTTCCGACCTATTTTCGATGTTCCGGACATGTTTACAACCTCAGATTTGCGATATGAAATCTCGAAGGTTAAGAATGGCGATTAAAAGTTCAGTCGCTCGAAATTAAAAGGTGTTTGGAACGCCGACCAGGAATCGTTTTACTCACCCGAACGTCGTCGAACGATCTCGGTAGTAATCTTGACTACTTTAAGTCATTTATTGGATTGATAAGATTACATGCCTATTTATATGCTTTGAATTAAATATCAAAATATATATATATAAATATATATATATATATATTTGATATTCAAGTTAATTAAGTGAAGTTGAATTATATCGAAATACGTTATATGTTAATATAATGAATGTGTTATGGATGGCATATCTTGCAGTTATGGTGTGCCAAAACTTTCTATAAACTGGTTTTATTGCAGGTTTAAATTTTGGGTATTAAGGAAAATAAGCCGTTATGCTGTCGGATTTTTATTAAATCCAATCATAATTGGTGATTGAACTTATAATTAGTTTTATAAGTTCCACTCTCAAAATAATTTTATAATCGAGAGCTCATGTCTTGAGTCTTAAGTGGAAATGATCTATGAAGAAAGTTTTTCCCAGACTCTAAGCAGATTTTAAGTATAACCTATAATAACCGGTTAGGATACCGAGTTATCGGGTTGGGCCTTATCCTATAGTTACCGATAGTAATCTAGTAGATTGTTACTCTATAAGTAATAAGGCCTTAATAAGATTGGTAACCGAACGAGTTACTGTTTATGTCTGGTTGGGTTATGAGCCCTAAGGTTACGGTTAGTAACCGACCGAGTTTTCTAGATGTGGGGAACATATAATTATTTATAACTAGGATTACCCATGGTTGTTGGTTGGGATACCAACATTTAATAATTATGATTTATGATAATATATGACGATCCATATCTTACGTCCTGTTTAAAACAGGAATACGACATGTTATCGTGCCTCGATGGAACGATAGACCAAGAGCATAGGATGAGAGGTAAGTACAACTCCACCTACAGCATGGACAAAACGTTTTTGTTACATGTTATGTTTTTAAGAAATCATGTATTGATTTACATGATCTACCTATGATATGTTATGTTAAGTTTATGATGAGTTATGCTATGATTTTATGCTATGAAGGTTATGTTACGATAAGCTATGTTATGAAGTTATGTTATGAAGGTTAAGCTATGTTATGAAGTAATGTTATGAAGGTTAAGTTATGTTATGATGTATTATGATTGAGATTATTTATGTTATATGTTTGCATATGTGACATCATGAAGCATGTTCACGAATATTAAATCACACGGTAAGAATAAATTAAGTCACGAGATAAATAAGACAAGTTAATGTTATGGTGTCGTACCGACTTGCCACGAGGGCAGGTTTAAATGGTTTTAGTCTATGGTTTGAATTGAATTGGACTGGCTGCCCCAATCACTCTATGTAAACGATTAGTTTCATGGTTTGATTTGGTTTGGACTGGCCGCCTCCAACCACTCTATGACTATGTACCACGGTATGTGCACATATGACATGACATGTTAGATAAGATAATAGAACAATGTTTTGTGGATTGAATATTGTACTTACTGGGCAATTAGCTCATTACTTACGTTCATGCTGTAGGTAATCAACCTAACGGCAGTACTTGATGCAATACTGTGGAGAGTTGGTGCTGCGGACTGTGAAATGTGGAATGGACACCGCCACGAGTTTTGGAAAATATGTTTTTGTAAAATACGTTTGTTAAATGTGTTTTGTTATGTTTAAGAAAAGTTTCAAGTATGTATGGCAAGCAAGTTGCCTCGTGTTGTACCGATCCGCGTTAGGTCGGGTCTGGTCCACGATCTTGGTACTCAAGTGAGTATATATGAATATGTATGAAGATAAGTTAAGTTTTATGTACGAGAAAAAGTATAAGATTAAGTCAAGTTAAATTTCAAAGTAAAAGAGTTTTAAAATAAAGTTTTAAAGAAAAAAAAATTACACTGGAATTTTCAGCAAGCTTAAAACTTTTTAAGAATTAAGTTAAGTAAGTAAGTAAGGTGACGACCCGGCCCACGTCTGCGTAGTCGTTCCCCTACGTAGATGGTGTAAGTCGGGGCGTTACAGTACTTGTTGAGCGAAAGCTCATCAAAAAATATTCATAATGTAGGTAAGAAACCCGCAGTGTAACATATGGTCTAATCGGGCTGCATAGCAGATGTGATATACGGGATGGGATACCATTACGTAGAATTTCCGCAAATATTTTGAGTATTAAATTATGCTAATTAGTAATGTTTAAACATGTTTGCATATGTAAGGTACTTATTAGAAAGTAATTAATTAGTAACGACCAGTAAGTTTGTATGTTCAAATGTTAGACTTGTTTTATTAATCACAAGGATATGTATATATTAATTGTTTGTCCTTTGAGATATACAAATTAAAAAAAAAAAAAGTGTCCTCAAATTTCAAGTAATTAAGATAAGTAAATATAGTAAGTAAGGGTAGTAACAGCCATGTAAGTAGGGTTGTTACAGAAAGAAGGGGAATATTGTGAGCATAATGCAAAATATGTTGAGTAGGGGCGTCAATTGTGCTTTGGAAAAGTGTCTGAAAGGTCGCCGAAGCTTGTGGAGTAAGCCTCTATTTATAGGAGTTGATGGGCTGACTTGAGTTGTCCGATTCTCTTAGAATATGTCTTGAATACTGATTAGAAGTTGCCTCTTTCTGTATTAGTTGACTTTCTAATTCGGAAATGACTTGGAGATAAAGGAAAACTTCCGTTCTAATAGGATTTGTGCTTGCTAGCTAATATCCTTGCTTGATATGTTTGATGTAGTTTCCTTTTTGCTGATCTCAGAGTTAACTTTTCTCATTTGGCCTCTGGTGACTCATCAGTCGTTCGCCAGTCGCTCTGCTGTCTACCGAGACTCATTCTTGGATTCTGCGCATTGTTTGTTCATGAGTCATCTCATCTTATACGTGTATGGTAAAAGATAACGTACGAAATCTATCCTCAACAAATAGCTAAAATAACAATACCTACCAACTTGGCAAAACTACAGTTATTGTCATAAATTTTTACTTACTTTTATGCTAGGTGTCATTACTTTTAAATTCTCTATGATGAGCATATGAGTTGCCATTCTTCTATCTAGTTATATTTAAAATTTTGTTCTGCCAATTCAATTCTCTTGGTATCAACACTACTCTTTTACTTATTATTTTTCTTTAATTTTTTGTTTTTGTCTGTTAGAAATGCGATGGCTTGGTCAAGTCAGTGAAAGAGGTAGATACGCCACCTTTTTTTTTTTTTTTTTGTAAGTGCTGCACTTGAATATTCTATGAGCACAGAAGTTGTCATAGATGTGCTGAAAATTTAGTTTTCTTAGAAGCCAGATAAATTTGCTCAGTTAATTATAATACTCTTATGCATCATAAGAAACAAATATAACCGAACGACAACAACATATGTTAGGTTGAAGTTTTCGAGCAAAAATGAGTTTTTCCGTAGGAGCAAAGAAATTGATACATTGTGTACAACAATGAAATTGTGGAAGCCCAAGAAATTGCTGTCTAAAGTAAAAATTAAGAATAGGGAATCCAAATGTAGTAAAAAAGTGTCTCCGGAACTACTACATGTGTTCATGGTTTGGTTTGCGTAGTGACCAAATTGAAGTCTTGCTCAGTTCATTCTAACAAACTTTGATTTATCAGAAATAAAGAAAACCAAAGACAAAAGTATCTTTACGAGTTGAGTTAAAGTTAAATTAAGCAACATATATACCCTATAACATGTCGAGTATCACGACGTTTAAATTAGATGTTCCATTCATAGGAAATAAGTGAGTTTTATGTAGTAAAAATTCTTGAAGCAGAGAACATAAGACGCTGTAGATAATTCGAAACTTGGAACAAACAAAGGAATTGCCCAATGAGGTAGAAAACAGTGTATTAAAACCAAACAACTACCAGATAGAAAACATATTATAGTCTTGATCAATCACTAAAATCATAAAATAATCTTAGATTACATGACTCTAGAGTGAAGCACAAATACAATGAAATGGAAAAAAAAAGAAAGTTGCATCTGCCTTCTGCAAACCAGATTATTTCCATAGATTAAATGTTCTAGAGTGAGCTTTGACTTGGTGAAGAAAACTGCAATAAAGAGGCAATTAGAAGAGAACAAGTTACCATTCCTTGTACATTTTTTTTTTTTTTTTTTTAGGTCAAAACAAACTATAAGAACATATAATTATTAAATCACTTACTGGATGGAGATTGTTGTTGAATGATTAATTCAGTCACTGCATTCAAGAAATTCAAGGGTCAGAATAAAAACGGGGGAGATAGGAAAAAGAAAATAACAGGCCGAGTTGTCATAAAAATTAGTTGAAAAAATAGAAAAGCATAAACATATAAAATGGTACAAGATATAATCACTTGAAGAAATTAACAAAAGGTCTAGACTGCTAACATGACTACAATATCAACACAGAGAGTAATATTCCAAAAGGGGGGATTGAATTGAGAACCTTACCAGCCATATATCATGAACTTGACGAGTAATCGCTTGACCCAACCACATGTGTGGTGGCTCGGAGAAATCAACGTAAGGCTGAAGGAAAACTTTAGTTTCCGGATGTTTCCACTCCAGCAAATGCCACCAGTCTTTTTCTACATAGATTTTTCGAAGACATGGGTGAGGATGTGTTCCTTCCTGAACCAGAGTGATCCTTTTCAACTCCAAACAACCAGTTATACGTATTTCTTCTAGAGAATCAGACACTTTTATGCTACAGTTGCAGAAGCTCTTTAATTTTGGAAGGTCACGTAAATGCAAGTAGTTTAAGTTGGGGAGAGCAGATATGATTGTAGTTGTTGCCTCCTGAGCTTCGTCTCCGTCCAATGCCTCTCCTATTATTTCCACCAATCCTTCACAATTTAAGACTAACAACGTCTCGAGGTTTTGGAGCTGCAACAGCAGTTCGGGAGTAAACACTCTCTTCAATCCATCACACCGTTCTATTTCCAATTGTCTTAGAGAGGAAAAGGTCTTCGTTGGAAGCATCGATGATGATAATGGCGGCCTCTGTCTCTCGATTACATCAGTTAAAGGCAACTCACATAATATGAGTGTTTCAAGGCTTTGAAAAAAGGGAAAGCCGCAACAACAGGAGCAAATCAAGTGTCTCATTTTATCACAAAAAGATATTTTGCAGCTCCTCAGGTTAGTTGCCTTCCTCAGTGTTGAAATATGGCTTAAACGAGTTATGTCATGGCAATTATCAAGATTTAGCAACTGAATGCCTGCAGGTACTACTAATGCATCTTCTTCACCTTTGACATCACTCAGGTACACTTCTTTATCAAAAACTGGAGGTCCATGATAGCAAAAATCATGCCCGAGGAGGTACTTCTTCGGTTCTCTCTCTTCTCCCCATAATCTAACACATGTGGCCAAGTCATCAATGTGCCCGCGAAAATTTTCTAACTTTCTCCAACTCCCTATTTCATCTCCTCTCATGTATCTGAGTGTTCTAGATGAATGGAAGTATTCTACGTGAGAAAGTTCAGGCAAGACCCCATCGCGCACTTTCTCTAGATGCCTACACCCCTTAAGATTTATATATCTCAAGTTAATTAACCTTTCCATGCCTTCGGGCAATTCTCTAATTGCTGTCCATCTCAAGTCCAGCTTCTTCAGAGCCGTGAGATTTGCCAAAGATGGCAAGTGTCTCAAACCTTCACACCCTTTCAGCATCAAGGAGGTGAGACTTTTCAAGTTAGATATCGAAGTTGGAAGAACTTCAATGCTGATAAACGAGAGATCAAGAACGCTAAGCGAGAACATGTGCTTGAAAAAACCATTTGGGATGACTTTTAACGAGCTGTTGTGACATAACATTAACGTTAAAAGTCTAGGACATCTTGGAGATCCATTGAAAGGAACATATGGCGTAATATTCCCCATTAAAGAGACCCTTAAGAGATCCGCAGACCACTCTCCACAATCGAACATTCTAGGTAATTGTACCGAGTATCGGTGGGGGTTCTCGGTTGCAATCTTGATGGCCATATCCCTTACCAAGTCATGCATCTTCACACATTCTTCATGCTCTGTATCTAATGCAGCTTCCAACAAGCAAACATTTTCTAGCTTATTCAGTATGCTGTGACCCTTGTCAAATTGTGATTCCCTACTGTCCATTCCATCGATCAGTTTCTCATCGATGAAATACTGGATTAATTCTTCTCTTTTAATCAACCAATCCTCAGGAAATAAGGAACAGTACAAAAAGCATTCTTGCACTTTTGGATCTTTCAACTTGTCGTAGCTATATTTCAAGACACGAAATACCTCAAAAAATTCCATGTCCTCGTTTCTGTACTTTGCTTCTTTTATTTCTTTCAATGCATTTCTCCATTCACGGATATCATGGACTCCTCTCATACTTCCTGCCATTATAGTAATCCCTAGAGGCAAACCATCGCATTCTTTCACTAGAGACATTGCAAATCGTTCAGTTTGACTAGAAAGTAAAACATTTTTCCCCAGTGTCTTCATGAATAATTTCCAAGATTCTTCCTGAGAAAGAGGCACCACTTTGATCATCTTGTGGCAATCGATCATTTTACACACCTCAACAGAGCGGGTTGTTAAAACTAATTTACATTTTTTGCCAATACAAATTCCCACTTTCTGTAGGCAAATATTCTCCCACACATCATCTAAAATGAGTACAAACTTCTCCTTTCTTTTCAATTCTAGTTCCAGTTCCGCTGCCCTTTCGTTTTCACCATCTGTTTTGAAGTCCAAATGCACTGTTTTTGCAATATCCTGTTGCAATTTTCGAATGCTGTAATTCTGTGATACAGTCACCCAAGAAACAAAAATGCCTGATTGAACAAGAAGTTGGTTGTGAACATGCGAGAGCAGAGTTGTTTTTCCAACCCCGCCCATCCCACATACGCCAATGATCAAGTCCTCTTCACTCATTAAGCATTCCAAAATCAGCTCTTTGTTTTCTTCAAATTTTTCGCCTATTAGTTTGCCGGTTAGCAGTGCATCTCCTTTCTTTTCATATACTTCAAGTGTCAGCCCGTTTGGAAATTCACCCACTTCAGCATGTTCTGTTACTTCTGTCGTAAGTTTGTCGACACTTCTTATCAACGGTGCGCGTGTGAACAAATTACTTTCTGTAACTTCTTGCTCTGCTTGTTGGATTCGATTCTTTAAACTCTCAACTTGCTCTATCCAGGTTTTACTTGCTTTCTTCGTTTCTTCCGTGATGAGATCTCTGCGACTGCCAACTCTTCATCCATGTCCTCCGTTTTGCTTTCCAAATCTTCAAATTTTCTCTTCAGTGTTCGCATTTTTTCTTCAAGCACACGTGGGAATATAACACTCTGAACGTGTTGTTCCATACCTACCACAATAAGCACATGAAAATTAAATATCTTAGAAGCTTCAACAACATATAAACTCTAAATTTATTCCTTAGTTTTTATACACGATCAATACGTAAGTATAACACATTTAATTTATTTATTTATTTATTTATTTTTTGGGGAACAGCCTGGAATTACTTTCAACAAAATCCTTCCTTTATTCCAGAGAAATTAACAAACGAAAAAGGTTGTTCTTGTTTCATATTTGTTAAGAATATTCACTACATGAAAATACGCGAGAGCAATTTTTGTTGCCAAAGAGGCCAACTAACATTGTGCTACCCTAAGACATTGGAAACATGATGTTCTAACACCTATGAGATGATAATTTTATAAGCATGCAAGATCCTAATTGAAATAATGCTGTAATAGAAATTATAGCAAATTGCATTTTTACTAAGTTAGAGAAAATAACTTCATTTACCTGATAAATTTACTATTTAGTGGTATACTCCAAATAGTTTTAAAACTTATTATTTACTTAAACTATTTACAGTAAGCGTACCATTCAAAAATTGTAGTTGTACTTCTAATAATTTATAAGTTAACCACTTATATATCATATATTTTTTTTAATGGAATAGAATATTATTTTCAAAATGAACCAAGGGTATATACAATGTCAAGGTTTCAATCACATACAATATTATGCAATACATAACTAAAACATCAATAGATTTTTAATCACTTACAAACATCTCTCAAAGTCTTGATTGATCCAATCACCCATGAAAACCAGTTGTTGAGCATTGTTCTCGTCTTCTACTATTTGCTTCCAAGATCTGGGAGGACAAATAAAAGTGTGAACTCAATATCCCAATAACTAACCAAACAATTTTGCTAGTTGAATCAATCATATGTTAGTATAAAGTAAGGTTTTAATTTAATTTACTGTAATTTATCACTAATAAATCGTTCAAGAAATTAAAACTTTCTATTCAGATTCAATACTATCATAATCACGAAGCACTCCCCATTAATAAGCAATATAATAAAATAATATTTGACATGACAACCATTCTTGTAAAAGATCAATAAATCGAATATATGAATATATATATATATATATAAAAGGACAAAAAGATTAAAAGATGCTCACATTTCTTAACATTTTCAAGCGAGCGTGGCATAATTGAAATTGATAGTATAGGTCGGGTAGTCCAAGCTTAGAGTTACCTAAATACCTAATTAAGTCATTGTTTTTCCTATTGAAATATTCAACTTCTAGGGAATCCAAGGGAGTTCAAGGAAGCCAATAGAAGCAAAATCGTCATTTGGTTCACTCCAGGTATAAAGTTTATAATTTGAAGAAAAATAAACGTGATTTCAATGTCCTTTTAAACTTGATTTGAACTTTATGGCCTTGTGGTGTAAGATCCATGTTAGGACATGAAAAAATTTTGATATAACATGAAACTTTAAGGGCTAAAATGTAAAAAATTGACAATTCGGGTCAAAATGTTAAATCTGTAAAACTGCTGTAGAACAGAGTTTTTAAGAGTATGTAAACTGTATATAGAGTATACTACTATACTAGAAGAGATAATATATGGCCGTAAGCTCTAGATAAGCATAGAACATAGAAAGATTAAGTTCGTGACTACAATGCAAGAATTTTATTAAAAAAAGAGGGGGGGAACTATAGATGTTTTTCTAAAATCTTCTAAACCTGTAAACGGACTGCAATAAGCATATTAGAGCTTTATACAAAGTTTTAGAACCAAATAATAAGCCCCCGTTTAGTTCGTCAGTTGAAGATAAAATTTTTAAGTTAGAATTGGTTGACTTTTTAAAAACTAGTTATAATTTTGTTGATATTTTAGGGGAAAAAAAAAGACAAAAATTGAGTTCAAAAATTTGAGTTCCAATTGAAACACCAAACAAACCCGAGCATAGGAAAGTTTATTCAGTAACAAGGGACAAAATAATAATTTTACAAAATAATAGCCCATTTTTAAAAAATGAACTCGTGATCCAATTTGGGAATCTTTTTTTTTTAAATCTATTTTATACAGTAACTTTTTGATATTAGAAAATTTATCCCCTCATCTACTTAAAATTTGAAAATATTATAACTTTTTCATCTTTTTTTCCCCATAAAGACGATCCTTTTTTAATGTTTTCATGGTGAAGAGAGGAACAAATATGAATTCGTACCTTGTCTATATTTTATTAGATTTGTTACAAACCTATTTGTCAAATGAATGTTTTTAATATTTATCCAAACATGATTTTAGAAAATTATTTCATTTGTTTTTTAATATTTATCCAAACATCATTGTAGAAAATTATTTCATTTTCAGAATTACAGAAATATATCCAAACTTTATTTCAGATACAAATAAAAATGAATTATTATTTTAGAACAAGAATGATTTTAATTTGGAAACAACACCTACTAACCAAACAAGCCCTTATATAATCACTAATTGCCTACTATTATATCAGGATATGATCTAAGTAAAATCTGTCTAAGAGTCTACGTCTCTTTTAAAAATATATTTCCGCTTTGAATCTACTCTCTTTCCAGTGCTTGTGTGACTATACATTTTATACCAACTATGATTGATTTAAGTTATATGTTATAAAAAAAAATTCTCTGAAAATTTAGTGACCAAATTTAAGATCATATGCAAGAAATTAAGTTTAAATAAGTTAATTAACAGTCCAAAATTTAGAACAAGTCATTACAAGCTAAAGGAAAGTTGTGGCTAGTTGGAACAAGTCATATGGACCGAAAGTAAGCTTGGAGGTTTGGAGTACGTCAGTTGGACCGAAAGCAAATTATGTAATAATCATGAGGCCGGTAGATAGGGGGAGACTTCATGGC
This sequence comes from Ficus carica, assembly GCA_009761775.1. Classification (NCBI taxonomy): domain Eukaryota; kingdom Viridiplantae; phylum Streptophyta; class Magnoliopsida; order Rosales; family Moraceae; genus Ficus; species Ficus carica. Next base: position 3,818,299 of record CM019740.1, on the reverse strand, counting down.
TCCTAAGAGTGGTGGAGTGATTAATGATACTTATAATTCTATTTACCTTTGTAATTTTAATTCGAAATTAAAAAAAAAAAAATTCCTGCCTTTAAACTAGTTTGCTTGGCACGATTTTTTTCGAGTTGGGTTTTTAGCCACGCTAAATAATCACATCTAGTGTTTTCTTATTATTTTTTTTATTTTGTGATTATTTCATGTCGTGTTAACTGATATAATTTAATTTATTAGTATTAATAGGTTATTATTCACATCAGTTACATATACGTGTAAACATGTTCAGAAAATCCATCCATCAGAACGTAACAAACTCAATCCAAATTTTTTTCCAATCGCCGACCTTGGAACTCACGAAACAAATGAACCCTGAAACACAATTTTAAGCGAAAGAACAACCAGGGGAAAGAAAAAATAAAACAAGAATCACAGGGAAATGCGAAGCTAAGCATAATATATAGATATATATATATATATATATCTATATAAAGGGTCTTAAACAACCAAAAGGTCAAGTAGTGGATTTGGATTCAACTCAAACCCTGATAAACAAATTCACATGGGTAAAAGGCTGATCATAAAAAATAATATGAATAAAAAGAATTTAAAAATTTTACCTCTCTTAGTTTGCTATAAGGAATGATCTTTTAGCTTATTGTATTAGACGGAAGCATTCAGAGCACTGTTATCACCAGGAAGAAATAGAAGCAACTGATGATGATGCAAAACTAAATCAAAGATCCAATGCGACTTTAGATTCAAGTGAAGGTTTTAGGTCAACTCTTATCTGAGCGAGTTCTTGAGAAGAAAAGAGAAAAGAAAAGAATAGAAAGCAGATCGGACGGTGCACTTGACTCTAATCTCCTTACTCGTTAAGAGAAAATAAATAAATAAATAAGGGTTAATTTTACTTTGATCCCTTAACTATAAGTCTCTCAACTTTAAAACACCCTAAAATCAGTTATCGAACTAGTAATTTATCCCATAGCAATTAGTCCGTAGGTCCAAAAAATTATTTAAAAAAATGAACTATAATTACCATTTGAAGTTTAAAATTATATTTTAATCATAGATAATTTTATCATTTGCATGTCCCAGAACCTTATGTTATGATAATTACGGTTTATTTTTTAATAATATTTTAAACAAAATGGCTACTGTAAGACATAATGATAGTTTGAGAATTTATTCTTAGAAGTTTTAAAACTCAAAGTCTAAAGTAGACAAAGGTGGCCGACATTACATGTGTTTGTTGCTTGGCCTCATTATATCACGTATCTTTTTGAATCCTCCAACTTTTCATTTGTATATCCATCCCTACAAACTTTGAAAAGGTATTTCAACACTTGTGCCCCTTAACTTTATCATCTTTCAGTGGCTTATCCATCAAATTTTTAATTTTTTTTGACAATTTATCTCTTAAATTATCTAATTAATTGTTGTAATATATCTTACATGACTTAACTTTCCGCTAAATTGATCACGAAATGTCCAAATACGTCTCATGTAAGATGAAAAATCCTATTTTCAACAAAAAAAAAATTCCAAATCTAATATAAACTCTTATGCCAATATTCCAAATTCAAATTTTCAATTTAAAGTAAGATTAACTAAATAAGGGACATTGCAATAATTTATTAAATTCATGAGGTACATTGTCCAAATTTAAAGTTTTTAGGGGCAAGTTGCTAATTAGTAATAAGTTTGGGAGACAACAGTTTATTAACTAAACAGAGAACTAAAATACAGCTGTAGTTTCTCTATAAAAAAAAAAAAAAAAACAAAATACAGCTGTAGTTTGCAACATATAATCTATAAGTACAAGATGCTCGTCAAAATTTATTTATTAAATTTTTTTTTAATATGATGATAAGGGATTCGAACTTTACACTTTAAGGTGAAAAAACTATACCTTTAATCACAATAACTTTATGCAATGTCTGTCCAGTAAAATAAAAAGAAAAAATAAACTTTATGCATTGTCTATTCAAACACACCTACTACGGAGATAATATCATTATACTAATGGGATACTTCTTATCGAAACTTTATATATGTATTATATTAATAATGTACATGGGAAAATCTTATTGCTATATTTTATGGAGGAAAACTCCCTCTAATTACGAATACTTTGCTGGGGAAGTGAGTGAAAGAAGATTAGTTTGGTGCTCTACAACGGCCTTTGCCAACTAAGTTTGGTGCTCTACCACAATAAGCACATGAAAATTAAAATCTTAGAAGCTTCAACAATATATAAAAACTACAATTTATTCCTTATTTTTTTATACACGATCAATACGTCAAGTATAACACATTTTTTAATAGGAGTTTTTTTTGTTTGGGAACAGCCTGGAATTATTTTCAACAAAATCCTTCCTTTATTCCAGAGAATTTAACAAACGAAAAAGGTTGCTCTTATTACATATTTGTTAAGAATATTGACTATATGAAAATACTCGAGAGCAATTGTTGTTGCCAAAGAGGCCAACTAACATTGTGCTACCCTAAGACATTGGAAACATGATGTTCTAATACCTATGAGATGACAATTTTATGAGCATGCAAGATCTTAATCGAAATAAAATTGTAACAGAAATTATAGTAAATAGTATTTTTCCTAAGTTAGAGAAACTTAATAACTTTATTTACTTGATAAATTTACTATTTAGTGGTATACTCCAAATAGTTTTAAAACTTGTTATTTACTTAAACTATTTACTGTAAGCGTACCATTCAAAAATTGTAGTTGTACTTCTAATAATCTACAAGTTAACCACTAATATATCATAAATATTTTTTTTAATGGAATAGAATATTATTTTAAAAAATGAACCAAGTATCCAATGTCAAGGTTTCCATCACATACATTATTATTCAATACATAACTAAAACATCAATAGATTTTAAATCACTTGTGATCCAATCATCCATGAAAACCAATTGTTGAGCATTGTTCTCATCTTCTACTATTTGCTTCCAAGATCTGGGAGGACAAATAGAAGTGTGAACTCAACTAACCAAACAATTTTGCTAGCTGAATCAATCACATGTTAGTATAAAGTAAGGTTTCAATTTTATTTACTGCAATTTATCACTAATAAGTCCTTCAAGAAAATAAAACTTTCTATTCAGATTCAATAATATCATAATCACGAAGCACTCCCCCATTAATAAGCAATATAATAAAATAATATTTGACATGACAACCATTCCTGTAAAAGATCAGTAAAACAAATATAATGAATATATTTTAAAAAAAAAGGGAAAAAAAGATAAAAAGAAAAATAGAAGCAATAGAAGCAAAATCGTCATTTGGTTCACTCTAAAGTTTACCATTTTAAGAAAAATAAATGTATTTCGATGTACTTTTAAACTTGATTTGAACTTTATGGACTTGTGGCATAAGATCCATGTTATGACATGAAAAAAAAGTGTTGTTAAAACATGAAACTCTAAGGGCGAAAATGTAAAAAATTGACAAATCGGGTCAAAATGTTAAATCTGTAAAACTGCTGTAGAACAAAGTTTTTAAGAGTATGTAAACTGTATATTGAGTATACTAGAAGAGAGAATATATCGTCCTAAGCTCAAGATAAGCATAGAACTTAGAAAGATTAAGTTTGGGACTACAATGCAAGAATTTTATTAAAAAGGGGTCAAACTATAGATGTTTTTCTAAAATCTTCTAAACCTGTAAATGGACTGCAATAAGCATATTAGAGCTTTATACCAAGTTTTAGAACCAAATAATTAGAGTAAGAAAGTTTAGACCATAAATAGGGACAAAATAGTAATTTCATAAAGTTTAGTGAAAACGGTAATTAACACCTAGAGAACAGATTCATCACTGTAAGGCCACTGTAAAAATGAGTACATAAACCTACATTGAACCTTATGTTGACAATATATTATTATACATAGTAAAAAAATTGACTGAGAAAAACCAATAATATAATGACCGGATAATATTTAAATGAAAGGACATGATTAATATGGCAGTGTCTGATTTATTTTTATAGTAGATTATTGTAGAGTAATAAAATGACCGGATCAGTACTATATTGATCAAGAATATCAGAAAAGGGGAAGAACATCGTGAAAAATAAGAGAATATCACAATTATCGAATAGGAATTTAGTTATATATATATATATATATATATATATATATTCAAACACGTGAAAATCAGGGAATGTTATTTGAATTTTTTTCATTTTTTTCATTTTCTATTTTTAAATATTAAAATTGGGTTTATGAAATTAATGTGCATATTTTTTAAGAGGGAATCTAACTTTCTTTTTCTTCAATTAGATATATGGGTATTTCTATTAGCACAATATGGTCAATTTTGTTTTTCATTTGATTTTGTAAAAAAGTCTGTTTTCGGACATTTATTATGGTAAAATGAGAAAGACTAACTAAGTTTCACTAAGTAAAATAAAAGTGACTAAGAAAAAGATTAAATAATTAATTAAAGAATAAACAGTAATGATTATTTAATCAATAAAAATTTTAAAATTATTTAGCAAAAAAGGGACTGAGAATAAAAAATAATGATTATTCAATTATTTAGTTATTAATTAAGGAGGATCAAAGGAAATTAATAAGAAAAGCCTCGGTATATTAACTAAAATTATAATTCAGTCACAATCAGTGTAGAATTATTTATCAAACAATTTGAGTTTAACCCAAAACTTCACAGTAGGGTGTCAACAACTTAACTAGCACATGACACTAACTTTAATTACGAGCGAGGAATAGTCATCAAGACACGTGTAAATATGTTTCATAAGAATACTAGACTTATAACTAATTTTAGTTAAGTAAGACTAACATATTCCATGTTGTAAAACAATTAAGGCTTATTTGGTTCATAGATTTTGCTCATCCCATTTCAGAAATGAACTACAAACGGTGATTGGCCACCTTTTTAGAAGATGAAACGTTTGCTTGACTTTGGAAAAAGTGGCCCATTTTAGAAAATGAACTCCTCATTTTGAAAATCTTTTTCATTTCAAACCTATTTTACATAATAACATTTTCATGTTAAAAAATCTCTCTTATCTGCTTAAAATTTTAAAATATCATTAGCTATTTCATTTCGTTTCTGATAAAGACTATTCTTTTTTTTTTTAATATTTTCATAATAAAGAGAGGAACAAATATAGATTCATATCTCATTTGAATATTTTATTAGATTTGTTAGAAAACTATTTTTCAAATTAGAGTTTTTAATATCTATCCAAATACCATTTCAAAAAATTATTTCATTTTCAGAATTACAGATTACACATCCAAACGTTATTTCAAAACTAAATAAAAACGACTTATCATTTTAGAACAAGAATGATAATAATCTTAAAACAAAACCTACAAATCAAACAAGCCTTTATTCACTTATTGCCTACTAGTCTATCAGGATATGATCTAAGTAACAACTGTCTAAGAGTCTAGTCTCTTTTAAAAATATATTTCCGCTTTAAATCTTCTATTTAACTAGTGCTCGAATGACTATAAATTATACACCAACTATGATTGATTTAAGTTATATGTTTAAAAAAAAATTCTGAAAATTTTGTAAAAAATTTAAGATCATATGCAAGAAATTATGTTTAAACAAGTTTATTAATGGTCCAAAATTTAGGACAATAATCGTTTCAAGCTTAAGGCAAATTGTGACTGCTTGTAATAAGTCATTTGGACCGAAAAAAAACTATGTAATAAGCATGAGGCTTGTAGATTGGGGAGACTTTATGGCTCCTAAGAGTGGTGGAGTGATTAATGACACTCATAATTCTATAAAACCTTTGTAATTATAATTTGAAGATTAAAAGAATTCCGCCTTTAAACTGGTTTGCTTAGCATGGTTTTTTTTATTTATTTAAAAATTGGGGTTTTAAGCCATGTTAAATAATCACATCTAGTGTTTATTTTATTATTTTCTTATGTTTGCTATTATTTCATGTCATTTTAAACGATGTAATTCAATTTTTTTTATATGAACATATTAGTATTCACATCAGTACATATATGTGTAAACATGTACAGAAAATCCTTTTGTTAGGACATAACAAACTCAGTAATTTTTTTTTTTCATTCAACGTACTTGGAACTTACTAAACAAATGAACCCTGAAGCACAAATTTAAGCAAAAGCACAAATAGGAAAAAAAAAAAAAAAAGACGAAATGCAAAGCAAAGCTTATTTAAAACAGGTCTCTCTCTCACCTAAATATTGCAATCACCATCCTTTATTTGTTTGGCCCAAAACAAACAGAAAACCAAAATTAGAGAGAGAGAGAGAGCCAAAAAGGTCTCTTTTTTTTTTTTAGGTTCAGTTTTCGAGGAAGAGTGAGAGAGAGATGATGAGTTGAGAAAGAAGGAAAGGAGTATGAGAAACATGTGGGGTTCATAAAGTAAGAGAGAGAGAGAGAGAGAGAGAGAGAGAAAATTATTTTAATGCTTTTGTATTATCATTAAATAATATACATCACTTAGGATTCATAAGATTTATTTATTAAAAAGTAAGAAAAATAATTGGTAGAGATTTATAAGATTTAAACTGTAAAACCAATATGTAGAGGCCTATCTCTAACCCTCCCTCGAAATCAGAGGGAAATTCAAAGCAAAGCTTATTTATAAAAGCTCTCTCTCGCACCTAAATATTGCGATCACCATCCTTTGTTTGTTATTTTTGGTTTTCTGTTTCTTTTGGGTCAAAAATGTCAAAGGGGGAGATTGTGTTAGGTTTTTTGGTGTTGGTATTTTATGGCAATTTGTTTAGAAAAACTAAAAACAATGGTTTAGTTCGGTTTTACTCAGTGTCCCAGTCAGTGTTCCAACATATATTGCAACACCTGCAAGCAATCACGTGAAAATGCAGATTTGAAGTTTGAATTACTTGTAACAGTGGATTTCTTGAAGATAATTGTTGTTGAGAAGATCTTGTTGTAAATCATTATTAAAAATGTGGATAATATCTTGTGGATTTGAATTTTAAATGAAAATTTTAATTTAGATAGGATTTCTAATCCTATTAAAATTTGAATTTCAAAACTTTAATAGAAAATCTAATTTAGGTAGGTTTCTAATCCTATTCAAATTAGAATTTCATAATATCCAAAGATTTTCAAAAGATCCCGTTTCTAATCAAGGAGATATTCATTGAAAATATTTTGAAGATTATATGAGCAACCAAATTCTGATTTTGTGAGTACATTCTATTTTGGGGAAAATCTAGATATTTGAATTTCAAAGTGTTTCATGAAGTGTTGCAACAAATCATGAAAATAGTTTGAAATTTGAATTAATTATAATCTGAGATCTACTTGCAGATTGGCTATTGCTGCTATTTATATGGGGTATACACTATACCAGATATCTTGTTGTACTAGAAAGGTAAAATGATACAAATTGGATACCTGATATTAAATATTCTAAATCTACTAGTGGATATGTGTTCACACTAGTAGGAGTAGCTGTATTATGGAAATCCTTCAAACAAACAGTTATAGCCAGATCCACAATGGAGTCTGAGTTTATTGCATTGTACAAATGTAAAAAAGAGGCTGAATAGCTACACCATTTCTTAGAGGATATTTATAGGTGTCCAAAGCCTGTGCCAGTCATATGCATACATTGTGATAGCCAGTCAGCTATCGAAAGGGTATAGAGTAATATGTAAAATAGTAATTCTAGACATATACGTCATAGACATAATACCATCAGACAACTACTCTCAACTAGGGTTATCTCTGTTGACTGTGTGAAGTCAAAGGATAACATTGCGGATCCACTAACTAAAAGGTTGAATAAAGAGTTAGTTGATAAATCATCGAGGGGAATGGAACAAAAGCCCATGAAAGATTAGGCCGATGCAATGGAAACCCAACCTAGTTGACTGGAGGTCCCAAGATTTAGGTTCAAAGGGACAACCTAGTTGTAAAGACTGAGCTGGATCACTTTGGGGGTTACTCTTTGGTCCATTCATGTGATGAAAATAGTGATTACCGTACGAGATAGGTTAAGCTATGTTTTTAATGATTCTTAAGCATTGTTAGGGATCTAAGCGGAGTAATACGGGTTACTCTTGATTAAAAAATCAACTATGTGAGAGAAAAGTGGGGCGGCTGCTTCAAAGGAGAATTTTGTGGGGCTAAATTCTTTATAAACTCTCGCAGAACATGGCTACTTCAATGCAAGATGTCCATGGCCAAAAAGGACATAATAGGGAAAACTAAATTATGTCAGGAAGATTCATGTGAGGTATACCACGTTTACACAAATGAATTCAAAGACATCATATCTACTGGCCAATCAGTAAAGTAAATATACTATCACAAGGGAAGGTTCAAAGGGTAACACCTACCTATCCTTTGCAGGTTTAAACCATCGAACTCTATCACCAGATCAAATCTCTATGTCTGTCGTTAAGTTTTGTGTCCACCGTTAATTTCATTCGTGTGGGGGATTGCTGGAAATTGGCTTATTAAAACCATTTTAATAGTCATTTTGAGGCTTTTAATTTGAGCGGGACCCACTTCGTGTTAGTATTAGTTTAGGGTGGATTCGTGTTCTTCTTCACAAGGAGATCGAAATTGAATATTTATACATTCAAAATAATAACAGAGTGAATGAGAAATTGACTCTCAAAAGTACACCTATAAAGTTGAAAATTTTGGAAAGGGAAATGGAAAAAACTATTGTCCCACATAGGAAAGAGATTAAAGTTCCATTAGGTTTATAAGGATTTGCACATTTGATTATTGTTAACCAATTAAGCATAAAGCTAGGTGTAAGGGGATGCAAAGCTTCAACCGGAAAACCACAACAAGCCAAAGGACTTGTATGCGAGCGCGCATCTACGCGGTTTTGGTTTTGCGACACAATTTTCTTTTCCCAACATAAATATGATATTAACTACAGTTAATACATGAAGGTTACAGATTCATTGACAATTTCCGAATTTCATTTTCTTGTATATTTATGTAATTTTGTTGCTTACAAATTTCATGTTTGTTTAATTTCAATATTTATTTGTTGTTCTATTTTTTGATGATTTTATAATTGTAATTCGAGTTTTCGATGGGTTCCTCCATGTTTTAATTTTGTTTTGAACTTTTGAATGAGTTTTCGATGGGTTCCTCCATGTTTTAATTTTGTTTTGAACTTTTGAATGATTACGGTAGACCCGTATACCTACTATATCTGAGAAGAAGCGGAAATTGGTTCTTGCAATAAATCGCATTAGAGATACTCAGGTTATGGCACTATTGATACCAAGGATTTGACTTAAGTTGCAACACCAAAGGGAACCAATATCCTGGGGAAAAAAAAAATATATATATATATATATATATATATTAAAGCACACACTTTCATCTACCTAAAATAAAAACAAAGAACAACTCTTGGAATGATGATGAAAAACCCAAATTTGGATGGCACCCCAATGAGAACAAAAACGAACAATCAGATTTGTTGCAACCTAACGGTCTAAACGTGATCCGGGAAACTAGACCTGCCACCGCAATGTTGTCTCCTATCACACCACCACAGCCGCGATTGAGATCTAAGGCCGTAGCATGGTCCCCTGTTGCACCACCACAGCATCGAGTGAGATCTTCATGAAGCCATACCACGATGTTCCACATCTACGCGAATCCAACTTCCCCTCCTCACGACGGCTTGAGCTCCTCCGGCCTCCTTGACGAATTTCACAATCGACATAGAAGCATTAAAGCTTTCTATCTTTTTTTTTTCTATTTTTTTTAGGAGAGTTCTGCAATAAGACCCCTTACTTTCCCCATCAATGGGGTAAAAGTTTTTGACCACTAGATGACTTTTTGATGGTTTAGATCAAATAGACATACCAAACAATCACACAAAAAAAATAATAATAATAATTACACCTGATGATTTCAAAACCTTTCAAAAATATTCAAAAAAAAAAAAAAAAAAAACCTTTGGCGGCCGCCCCTCAACCGGCAGACCCAGCAAACCTTGGGCTGTGATCCAACCCATTGGCTACCGGCGTGATGACCAATGCGAACTCGCCGGCAAGGCACACTGTGGGTGGAAAAACAAGTGAGACAAGCAAGAATCTCGGAGATGGGCGTGGAGGGAAGCAAGTCTTCGACGGCGATAAGGGCGATGGAAGGCCGAGTGGCTATCCCCATAGGCGTCGGATCTGGAATCAAAACCAACTGTCGAATTAAATACAAAAAAAAAAAAAAAAAAAAATCACTACTGGTGAAAACGGATCTGGAAATCGGCGAGGCTCATGTAGGGGCTCCGAGCTCGTGAGATCCGAGCTCATGACGTGGGCGACCATGGCAAGGCTGGCAATGTGGGCGGTGGGTCACCCAGTCGCGACCTCGCAACCTCCGACAACCGGTGGCTCGACGATCAGCCCGACGACTGGGATCGCGGGCTCGCCGACATCCACAACATCGCGAGCTCGATCTCCGTCGCCGCCTGTCCCTCCCACAACCTCGCGAGCTTTTTCCGGTCCGGTGAACCAGTCCCTCCCACCTCCTCGCGAGCATTTTCCGGTCCGGTGAACCACCATGGCTGCTGGTTTTTTGGACGAAGGAGAAGGAGGATTATCCATTTTTTTAAGTGCGATCATGTGTAAAGGAACATCAAAATTACCTTTTCGATCTACACCATTCTAAACTGATTTAATGGTAAAAAAACTTTTACCCTGTAATAATGTAAAATAGGCTTACACATGGTAGAATCAGCCTTTTTTTTTTTTTTTTATGGGTGATTCAATGGTGGAGTACACCTACTTTACCTCAATGATGGGGTAAAAATTTTGACACCCTTAGAATTAAATCAAATGGTTAAAAAGAGTCAAGGAAAACCAAACTAAAATAGAATTATCTATAAATTTACTATTTTGTTTTGTTTGTTTTTTTTATTTTGAGAACATCAATGTCAGCCCAATGCAACGGCAACGTCAACCTCCACCACCATCAACGTGCTCCCACTGCAACCACAATTAGCACCCACCGCCACCACAATTAGCACCCACCACCCAGCCATGTTATTGACCATATTAGTTGGTCAAAACACATCTCTATGTGTGGGTCGGATGTCCTTGGTTTGGCCGATGAAACAGCTGGCGGAGACACCTGCGGCAAGGTCTCGGAGGCGGATCTCGCATTCCTAGGAGCCGGAGAGGGCAAACTGGAAGTCAGAAGAGAGGATGATATCCTCAAAGACGTGGGAGCGGTAGGGATGGCGCTGCCGTGAGCGGAAGGATGTCTTCGCGCCGTCGTCGGGGAGGGAGCTGGGTGCTAGGTTGTCCGTTGCTGCCGTGGGGAGGTGGGTTTGTCGTGGCACCGCCAGCATCGTAGTAGCTGGTGAGGGAGAACTGGAGAAGAAACAAATTGTTTGGTGAACGAGTTTGAGTTGAAATTTGTAAGTTTAAATAGTAATTTTTGTTGATTTCTTTAGAAAAGATAAAAAAATTTAAAAAAAAAAAAGATAAAAATTGAGTTAATAGTGATGAGTTTAAACTCATCACCCAAACACCCCCATAAACTTTACTTTTAAATTTCTTGTTTTGTTAGCTGTTTATGAAGTTTAGTTACAGAAGATGAAGATGAAAAATGAGTTTTTTTTTTTTTTTTCTTTTTTCTTTTTTCTAAAATGGTAAAGGAATAATTTGTTGTGTGGTCAATTACTACGAAGTAGATACGCATATAACATAGCCATTGAATTGCAAGCTATTGGCTTACAATTTTTACACCATCCATGGGAAATGTAGTTTTACCCAGGGTAGAAGTTCCCTTTTTTTTTTAATTTAATTGATTTTTTTAAAATTAATTTTACAATAAGATCTTCTCATTTTTCCCAAGAAAAAAAATTGTGACCGTTGGATTTACTTTCAATGGTCTAAATTAAAAAGAGACACTAAATTAAAAATAGAACACATACACATAATTAAATTTGAAAATAACGGAAAAAAAAGCTAAGAACATCTCATGGCCATTGGTCTCGTCGGCCACCCAACCCACGTCGTCTCCGGCCATCCCCACTGCCCAAACCACAACCTGCACTACGGTCGCCGACGTCGCGAGCTCCTGTCGTTGCCCAGATCACGGAGGTAGCAGAGGTTGCCGGTTTCTGGGCTGAGAAGATAGCTGCGACTTCTCCGTTAACGAGTTCCATCGAGAGCATGAGCCACCCAACGCCCACATCAAGAGCTCACCGGCCTCTGCAGCTGCGCCGCAGCCTGAGCCAGAACCACCCACCCACCATCACGTCACGACCTCGTCGTGGGTTTGTATAAGTCCCTTTTTTTTTTTGTTTTTTAATGCAAATACAATGGTAAATCATATATAAGATGCCTTATTTTAATTTGGTACTCTATGGCTATTTCTTATTGATGGGCCAAAAATACATCCCCCGCCATAGAGAAGTCCCCTTCCCCTTTTTCTCTAGGGATTGACAAATCGTTGTCTTGACCAATAAGTAACAGTAAAAGTACAAGAACAAGCAAAAACTTTGATTAAAATTAGTTATTTTAAAATTATTTTTAAAAAATAGAGCAGGGTAGAAAAGAAATAAAATGCTAGTGAAGGTCATAACTATGGTAAGCGTTTTTAAATAAGTTATTTTTTTATAAATAAAACTACTTATTGTTAAAATTTCTTTCAAAAAAATTTTTTTTTTTTCCGAAATGGAATTTTTTGAAGTTATCGTCAAACTTCCATCAACAAGATATGTTCCCCCTAAATTCTAAAATTTTGCAAAAATCCAATTTCATCAAACTTGTTCCGTCAAGTTTTTAGAAGCAACATGGAAAAATAAAAATAAAAATAAAAATAAAAAAGAACTTCATATGTGAGCATGTGAGATTATCTTTAATATATTTGTCTTATATCTATTATATTAAAAAAAAAAAGTGTGAGAAATAGTATATTTGATATTTCTGCTCTATTGTATCATGCTATTTTAATGTTATATATGTATTTTGCCATCATCATTCCAAAAAATACAGTTTAATTAATATAATTTGAAAATGACAAAAGTATAATTAGAGAAGAAAAAAGTTGACTAACTAATAGTAATCAAATGTCAAATTTAACATTTGTCATATTTTAGTGTTGGAAATTTATAACCAAGTTTACGATATAAAAAATTTGAGATCAAATATAACACTCCAATGAAGTGCATTTTTATTTTTAATTTCGAAATTTACTATTAACACACTAATTTAGGGGATTTATAGTTAAATGGCTAATTTTAAGGGTTTTTTTTAATTTATTGTTAAATTTAGGAAGTTTTCAAATAATTCAGATTTTTCTACAGTTAGAAAAAAAATATTTTATATACAAATTTGTGCATAATATATACTTCACTTCATTTCTCAAGATGGACCTAATCATTAGTTTTTTTTTTTAATTTGAATTTAGGGTGGGGATTCGAACTCCGCACTTTTTAGATGGAGTCAGGTGTGACATTATCACTAGACTATACCTGCAACCACGATCGACCTAATTTTAGTTCCTTGCCATACAAAAAAAATGCTTTTTTTTTTTTTTTTCAAGAGTTCCGCTTTCAGGAGAAAAGGGATGACTCACGACCAAGACATACGAAAATAACGGTCTTACATTTTTACTGGAAAATGCTAAAATAATGTACACAAAATGCTTACCAGATAGAAATCCAACCACGGTTCATGATATGTCACCCGATAACATGCAAATACATTTGACTTGTATGTATTCAAATATTGGTTTTCCCGGATAAATCAAGGAAGCCACCTAAAACTGTACAAAGAACATATCAGTAACTGTCTATATCTGTTTCCGGCCTCCGAAGGTAGTAACGCAGACAGTTTACTAGCACCTGCACATTCAAATAAATTGTTCAGAGAGGCTGGCATAATGTGATGAAGGTAAAACTAGAAAATAGGCCAATTTGAAAGTGGATTTTTGACTTGAAAGATTCTTTTTCGTTTTTCCTACACTTCTCGAGACAACCAAACCCCGGATTTATGACAAGGAAGATTCTCTGTTTTTCCTAACTTTTTGAAGACAACCAAACCTCACAGAAATTTAAACGAAACAGGTTCACTTTTTGCAATGCTACGCTATAAAAATTGAGTGTTGTTATGGTATAAAGGTGATCCACTACCTGAGACAAGGAGGTCGTTAATGCAGCCCCTCTGTAGCTTACATGAAATGTATCTTTAGCTACCAACCCCTGTTAGTTCATGGTGTAAAAGTTAGTATCAGCAAAAACAAGTGCGCGCGAGTGATAGGTAGAGAAATTGAAAGAGACGAGAAAGGCCAATACTTCAGTATCAATCTCAGCTGATTCCACATCGATGTTGACATCAGCAATGATTTTAATGATTTCAACAAGCAATCCTGATCTATCTGCTGTCTCTATATATAGCAAGCTGTGGTTCGCAAAATGTAATGCAAAATGTTAAAAAAATTATCAAGCTTGTGGATTGCAGGATATAATGCACAACTAAATTTGAATCATAAGTTGCAAGAACCTTCGCTTGGGTCCATCTTCCTTCACATGGATATGAGTTGCCACATCAACATCAAGCTGCAGTCAACCAAATTAAAAACGCAACTCAAAATCTAACATACCGGTTAAATATGTATCAAGCCAAGCAGCTTTAGCAAGAAAATTGGACCATAGCATAAGTCCAATTCATGTTATGGCTGTATACATCATTGGGTTGGAGCAACGATAAAGGCCTATGGGGGAAAAGGCAGAGCCTCATCATCGACCATTACTAGCCAAGCATCTTCACGTATGGTGGACCCCCATAACTTCTTCTCAATAGAGAACAGAGCAAATAGGTTACAAACCATGGACAATAATCTATTCCATCCAATGTTTCCATACCACTTAAACTAGCAAGACATTGCCAACCAAATTGACTACAAGGCAAAATAAATGTCTTATTCCAACAAAAATAGAACGATAAACATTCTAGCAGCAGGACACTTTTACTATCAGCATCTCAATATTTGAACAGGTCTGCGACATTATTGTTTACTTGTTCAATCAAACATTTTACCCTCAAAAGAGTGTTTGGGAGAAAACCAGAAACTCAAAGAATAAACAAAAACAATATAATGTGGCAACTTTGTAAGGCTAAAATAAACGTAAACACTCACTTTCTTCTCTGGAGCTTTGATCCCAAATGCCTCGCCCATTGCAAGTTGCTGACTAGATTCCTACAAAAATAGTAGAGTACAGATACTAAACAAACCAACCTCATCAAGAAGCAGTTTATTTTAGTTATAGTTCTCTCATTTTAACATCCTAAAAAAGCTAAAAGTCAAGGAGAAAAGTCAGGGTATAATTGGAATACGTACAGGATGATACTTCAACAGATTGTTGATGATGGTAAGTCGAATTCGCTCCAACATATCAGGATCCTCAACTTTGCGCCCACTATCTCTAGCATTACCTCATTAAGTTAAGTCATAAGATCAGATTTTGCATGCTTGGTATTTATTTGCAAAGTGCTTAGAGCAGTTTAACGTGCACAAACAAATACACACAAATTTCTAGGCCAAATGTGAGAAGCATGGAGAAAATGAAAGTTTAAGTATCAATAGTTATTGTTCTGCAGCTTCAAACATGGTATACAAACTGTCAAATTGAGGACCTTGAAAATGATTTGCACCGGAAAAGGTGTAGTTGGAGTAAGTAGTTTTTGGAATTGAATAAGTAAAAAGAAAAAAGAAATAGCATGGGAAAGTTTTATGCAGCTATAGATTCAGGTAAACAGAAGTTATTCCCTTTACTACATCTTGTGTCCTTGCAATTTTATATGATAATAAAAGAAAGATATGAATTGGAGTATCGTTAATAAGTAAAAGTGTTGAGATGGTAAAATCCTCCACTTTGCAAACAATCATAAAAACAAAAAAACAAAAAACAAAAAACATTAATTTGCCTTTAAAAAGCTGAGGCATTGGTTTCAAGAACTAGGATGAAGCATCCCGATTGTAATTTATATGTTTTCATTTAGAAACAACATATATACATGTGCATGTGTGTGTCCTTTTTCTTTTGTTCCGTTTAACTGGAGATATAATCAGCTAGGACAAGTGCAGAAATCCAAATAATGAGAGGATCGTGCATATGAAAAGTGTAGACCTCTATGTTTCTTATTCCAAAAAGAAAAGAAAATTCAGAAAGAGAAACCTCCAAACCACTCCAGAAAGCTTGGAGAAAAAAAAATCCTCAAATATCATTTGTTAAATGCATTTGACTTCTGGCCCAGAAAAGAGATATTTATGCTTAAATTATGTATATGATACTACTTACAATCGAGTTATAAATATTTTTGTTAGCTTAACTGTGCCCTCGGTGTTAACTGTTCCCTTTGACACATCCAATCCCAAATCCTTCAATGCTCTCATCTGCCCAAAACAAACCACGAAGAACAAAGAAATCATCATCAAGCATATGATCATCCAAGACAATAAATTTGAGAAAAATTCTCTGCGCAGGCCTTTCTGTAAAGCCACTATGCCGGTTATGTTTAAATCAATAAATAGATTAAAACAAATTATACCAGAATATATAACTACCACGTGTAACATTTGGATATCAAAATTTCACCTATCCTATAGTAGCATCATCAACACCTTCGATGGGTGTGCAACCTAGACAGACCACCAAATATCTTTGATGAACGTGGAATTGAGTTAGTTCATTCAAAAAAGAGGTTAATATCAGACTTAACTTTGATCTCTTTGACTGAACTTGAAGGAGACTTTATGACTCAATTCTAATTCATGGACTAGAATATTTTATGATATCAAACTGTGGAATTCCAAAGTATAAACAAGATTCGCTAACAACATAAAATGTGACACCTTAAGAATTTTTAATAAAGAAAAATATGCTCTTATACAGATAGATCCTTTTAGCTTTCCAACACAACTCAAATGGAATGCTGTACTGGAAGGAAATAAAAGGCTCCTTAAAGCCACTTCACCGTATCAATGAGAGCTCCAAGGCGATCCCCAAAGCTAAGTTGTACAATAGTAGCATCAGAATCTGAATCTTGATCTATCATCACAATTGGCATTGGAACATAATCAGCATCTTGCTCAGATTTCTGCAGTCAAAGCATCCCAACGATCAACTTGATATAGTTACAGATAGAAAACAAGCAAAACCCATGCACATACTCTTAATTAACAGCATCCAATATCCTAACAAAGATGCAACATCCAAAGATTATAAGAGGAAAAAAACAATAACAAAATCAATTATAACAAAAAAATGATCATGGACATAATAGTCATGAGCATAATAATTATGATAACGATGATTGGTGATTCAACTAATTTACCAATAGATTACAGTTACTCCAAGAAGAATTGCAAACGTACTTCAGATTTCACAATAACAATTAAATAAATTTAAATAAATTCAATAGAGAGTATACCCAATACCACAAATTTGTTTGCAAACTTCACCATGCTGAAAACAAGAGGAAGTGAACATCTATCATCGCAAAATCATGACATGAAATAATCTTCTATATGTAATACTTCAAAATGACAAGTTGTCGAAAGTCAATTGCCAACATTAAGCAATTATCTAAAAGAGAAAATTACCAACGTGAAAAGTGACTAGTTGACGATTAATACAAAAATAGACTAGTTCTCACATCTTTACTTTTATCCTAAAAGATACAAAAGCAAAGAGGAAGTGAGGAGAGAGCAAGGAGCAAAAGAGGAGAGATGATATGAGAAAACATTAGAAAAGAACGAGATAAGACTGTCATGCATCCAAGGACCACCAATTATCATTCAACTCGGCCACTCAAGGAGATCCAAAGTCAAATGAAGCAGTGAAGAATCAAATACCCAATTGCACACTTTTTCCAAACTGCTCACATCATTAAAGCTTTTATTGGATTGAAAAGCACACTATCGATGACATGAATGCCCAAAACTTATTGGGAACATGTGTTCACCTATTGAAATTCTTAGAACAAAACCAGTAGAGATTCTTCTTTTAAAACTCTAAGCTACAAGGCAACCAACGTGTGAAGCCACTCGACTCAACAGAGAGGCCAAAAGTCCACGAGAGGAATAGAAGGTTAGAAAGGAGAGGATAGTTCCGGTCTATGATCGACCAATGTTGGTGAAGTATCATCCATTCTCACAAAATAATTTGCTCGCAAAACTGCCTTTTGAAAAGCTCTAAAAACAATGGGAAGAAAATAATAATAATAACCTTTGTAGAAGAAACTAATCGTGGTCACAAGAAAGGCAGAAAATGAAACATTTATATGTTAGTTATCAACAAAGTTTTACGAAAATTAGAAAGAAAAGTTCACCGCCATAACCACTCATACCTCATAACCATATGAGCCATTCATGTCTACTAAGCATGTCACTTACCAATGGAGTTGAACCAACAGCATTCACACCATCGGAAGACACTTGCACAACAGTCCTGCACAACAAATCGGAGCAACTAAAATAACCAATATACGAAATCGAATCAAAAACGAACTTCAGATTTTGAATGTTCGAATTCCCGATTATTCAGGATTAGAACTAATTGATCAAGAAAAGTTTAATTTCACATCGAAATTTCCATTCCTTCAAACAAAATTAAAAGCAAAAGGCCACCAAATTGAAATTTTCCACTTAAATCGAACGGACGTTTAATTTCCCATACTTTCCGACACTTTCCCGAGAAACAAGCAGGATTAGACAGATTTTTACCTAAGTCTGGAGGAGGCTCGCGCGGGTAGAGAGCAACTCTGGTGAAACGGAAGGACATTGAAAGGCTCGCAAGGAGAGAGCTGAAGAGGAACGGAGACATCGGAGTCGGCGATTCTCGGCCGGCGAACGGCGGAGGAGGAAGCGAAAAAGGCCGTGCTTGCGAAGGCCATGGCTTTGGAGTTCAGATTTGGGGAAAATGAGGAGAGACAAGGTCGAAGCTCGTTGAAATTGATGATGAGAAAAATTCTGTATACTACTGAAGTTCAGAACTGTTCATCAATGGCGTTTTATGGGATTGTTTATTTATTTTTTAAGTTATTTTATTTGATATTAGGTGGGAATGATGGGAAATCGCGTCACTTTTGTGGGACCGTCCTTTTACTTTGCTTGATGCGATTGGATTGGAAGCCACGTTGGATTGCACGCAAAAAGGTTGACTTTGTTTTTTGTTCTCCATGAGAGATATTTATCATAAGAAATCACGGTAAATTATTTTATTGATTCCTAACTTTTAAGTATATCGAACTATTTTTGATACATTTTTTATGATAAAATATCTTTAAAATTTTTAAATAGGTAGGAGTTTGGTATCTTATAAAAATGATAATTTTTCATGTTAATATGCAAAGATCCGATTTAAATGAGATGGAAAAATCTGATGTAAATAAATTCAGGTAAAAACGGGTAAAAAGTTTAACACATTGCGCGTTACAGGACGGGGGCGAGGACAGTTTTAAAGACTCCATACCCTATTCCTTGTTTACCCGTCTTGTTTAGTTGTGTATTATTTTTATATTATAGATATTATACAAGATTTTTATAATATATGTGATTTTAAGTATTAAATTTTAACGTATTAAGCATACATGAAAAATTAAATACTATTGTTTTGATTTGTTTTAACTAAGCCTCGTATTTATCCATTTTTATTTTTCATTTATTTTCATACGATGGAAATAGATAATAGGGTTACTTAAGTTCCTTGCGGGTGCCTTTAACTCGCGACAAAGAAAATATGTATCATCACTGCTAATTTAAATTGATTACAGGACTAGTATTGGGAGTGTTTTTGTTCGTGGGATGGGTTGGCGAGAAGGCCGCCCTGCCAAACCTGCCTCATTGCCACCCTAGTCATGAGCTTGGCAAGTTCACTACTCTTCTAGCTGATCTCGAAGAAAAATTTTACCGTGACCCTCTATAAATAGCCCCTCCCACGCAAACCAAATTCGTTGAGATAACGGCCTCTTCTGCAAATCATAGTGACCTATATCTGTCCATCGCCATCCTCCGTGAGTCGATCGACTTCCCTCATTGCTATCACTCTCTTGTCATACCCGCATCCTTTGTTCAAATATAACATAAGGACCAAAACATACCCTTTTTTAAAGTTATGGGGTATTCTATTTTTTTTTAAAGGTGAATTTGTTTCGCTGGTCTCCAAGTTTTAAGTAAGTGAGAGTTTGGTCTCTAATATTTTATTTTTGGTTAAAATGCTTCCAAACTTTTTAAAATAGTAAGTTTTTGTCCTTTCCGTTAACTTTTGGATGGAACTGATTATGTGCTTTGCACATGTATATGACATTTAAGGGCATTGTGACAAATTTAATAACAATTAAAGGGTAAGTTTTGATCCTTTCTGTAAACTTTTAGATAGAATTGATTAAATGCTCAGCATATGTATATGACATTTAAGGGAATTTTGGTAAATTTAATAATAGTTTGTATTTAAATAAAACTAAAAATTAAAAAATAATTAAAAGAAAAAACATGTGCAGGGGCATCCGAAAGGGGGCTCATAATAGTGGAGGGGATGATCTCTACGCATCAGGCGGCCTGAGCTTACGATGTGATGAAGATGGCGACGACAGTGAGAGTTGTTAGGATTAGTGCCCTAAAGCGAAAATATGTTTGTTAATATTACATATTTATCTATCATTCGCGACTTGATTAAATAAAAGGGATCCCGATCATTTTGTAATTTGTTTACTGAGTGATTTTTTATTTATGAAGGATTTCACAAATAAGGTTTGATTAAGATAAAATGACGGAAACTTTAATGATAAAATAATTGAAAAGGCAAAACGGAATTTTTACCTTAATCTTAATTATGAATATCCTATGGGGATTCTATATTATAATATATGTCATGGATAAAGGCATTGTTTATGAGCTTTCATAATTCAGTATAAGATCAAAGAGTTCAGTTTCATACTTTTGATGGAGTAGTCATGGAGATTAATAATATGAATAAATTGATTTAGATTTATTAATTTATCTAATATTATTTTAGTTTAGATTTTATATGTCCATTGGATCCGCTTACTAGCTCACAAATTCCAAGAAATGCCATAGAATAATTTATGGGGACCAGGAACTATGTCAGAGCTGTCCTAGTGTAACGACTCAACTACGTAGGCTATTACCATACTTACTTAAAATAAATCTTAGTTTTAAATACTTAAATTTACTAAAAATACTTTGTAACGACTTAACTACGTAGACCATTAACATGCTTACTTAAATTAAATCTTAGTTTTGAATACTTAAACTTATTGAAAATTTTAGAATAATTTTTTATAAACACAACATAAATAGACTAATCTATATAGGTAAACTTTACTGTACACACACAATTACTTGTTTAACAAATTATAAAGTCATACATAACCCTTATATTTAACCAGAGTATTGAAACATTACATACGTAACATGATACAAATTATTTAAATATATATGTATATATTTATAGTTCAAAAGAGTTTGTGGAAAAGTCTGCATAGTGGTCTCTCACACCGCCCTTCACTTGCTGCATCGCTCACATGGCCCACGAAATTAAGCTGCAAGCTTCTAACCTACAATATGGAATATACTAATGAGCTTACGCTCAGCAAGTACAAACTTAATCTCACAAAAACATAACAAGCATAGTATAACTTATACATGAACCATTTTATTGTCGATTATGAGTATCTTATATTTCATTATGAACTTATTATCTTGCTTAACATGTGGGCTATTTGTATATGTACTAGATGCACGCAATCCACATAAAGTTAGAGTTTGCTAGATCCCTAACAATTATGGGAATCTTGAAACATACATAGTCCTCCATAATCTATAGAAGGTTGGTACGATACTCTACTTATCTTGAGTTGGTTTTAGTCTTGTTACTCAATTCTTGATGAGTATACTTAAAATCATATTTTTACATTAAGTCTTTAACAAAGGCTAGTTCTAAGACTAAGATTCTTAACTTGTGACCTTATTAGTCATGATACATATGATGCATGCATGACATAAAGATCAATGGCATAAAATAACTTGTAGCATATTTATAAAACACGACACTATTTTAAAACATGACAATGTCGTAAACTAGTGCATCATATTAAAGTATGGTATGGTTGAAATCATGATATTATTATAAACAGGGCAATATTGTAAAACATGACATAATTGAAAAGTGTCATAGTCATAAAGTGTGGCATATATATGATCATGGCATATTGGTAAAAACATGACATATAAATAAACATGGCATATCATGTAAATCATGACAAACATGTAAACATATCATACTTTAAAATAATATTTACTATTTTTTCATATTGTAGGCAATGTTTGTACTTATAAATTGTCATACGCTCTTGTTCTAGCGTACCAAAAAGCAAGACAACATGTTATATTCCTGTTTTCAGACAAGAATTACTCTGCATTACTAATTAACAAACCATAAGTTAAAATATCTATTATAACATATTAGTTAAATAATTAATCGGTCTCCCAACAGATTAATTATCTTCTTAGTCACTATTAGCTTGAGTCATGGAAATGTTACTATACTCTTAAATAACTTAACTTTGGTATAAAAAGAAGGTCAAATAAGTTGTCCTCTATTTAAAACTTAACTTGATTTTTAGTAATTTTGGCCTATTTTTGCTTTAGGTTGATATCCACCGGCTTGATTAAATTTCATAAGAGTTCTTCACATTGTATTTTTTTCCTTAAAAAATCCTAATTTACTTAGAAAATATCTTAACTTCTTAAATTAGGTATTTATTGATACAATACTTAAAATTGTATATTGTAATGTATAGTATGCATTTAAAATTTAAAAATCACTTATGAAATCTAAATGAATTTAAACCTTTTTAAAAATATTTTCATAAAACCATAGTTCCTTTTTAGAGAGGTCACAAAACCTTAAAAACTGATTTCAACACATCCTTTTAATTTGGTTGAATGTATGTGTGCATAGTATTGAAAATTCAATTATATCTTAAAATCAGTTTATAATTTTGTAAATTTTACTTCGCAGAAGTTATAGATCTTGTCTAAACCTACAACTTTTATGTTTGCCTAAAGTTTAAATCTATCTCTAACTTACTCATTTTTCCCTTTGAAAGTTTCTGGCCATATATAGTTTCCTAGACCGACCAGTTTTTGAAACTGATAAAAACAGAGGCCTTTGGGGACATTTTTTTTTTCAAAAAATGTTTGCGTTGTCCCATAGGATTTTATGTGTTCTACAATTTTGCAGTTATAGCTTTATTCAAATTCGGCCTCTAAGAGGCTCAAAATTGAGTTATCAGAAAACTGTCCAAATTATTTCGAAAACTGGTATTTTTTATATATATTTTAAAAGCCCGCACACACTACCTCGAATGATCTAAGCCGTTAGCCTAAATCATCATGCAGTGTGTTTGATTGATGCTTCATTCATAACCTAATTAACCATATTCTTATTCTTAAATTTAACCATTAATTTGTCTACTTTCTTGAAGAACACAATATTGATAGCACCCTAATTTACCAATTTGTGTTTTTATATTAATCTCTTAGCCAACTTGCGTAGTCACCAAACTTGAACATATAAGAGCATAATCACATGCACATAATCATCAAAACTAATCTTAAAGTATAAAATTGAACCTAAGCTTAAAACTAACAAATCAAGCTAACCAAGACATAAATCAAGCATTTGAAACTATAAAATAGAAAAATAATTGAACATGAGCTTATGCTCTTATATCCAATAGATTAAAATATACTTAAATTCCACAAAATCAAAATCAATTAAAACTTTAGTTAAGAGATCAAGAAATAAACATCTAAAACTTGAAGAAAGTAGGTTCTAGGTCTTAGATTTGAGAGAAGATTCTTGTCCTACTTCTCTATGAAAACCGGCCACCAAGGATGCTGTGTTCTTCTATCATTTTTTTTTTAGTCTAAGAACTAGAGAGAAAGGAGAGAAGATAGGAAATGGTCAAATTTCCACTACTTACACCTATTTATAGGTGGAATTTTTAAATTTTCTTATAATTAAATTTTTATCTTCTAATTTCCTTGGTTTACATAATGGGCCTTAAAATATAATTTTTTTTACTCCCTTGTCCCCAAGAAATCCAGCCATATGAGGTTTTTGAGCCAAAAAATCCTATCATATTTATCTTTTGAATCATTTCCACAATTACAATAAATCAAATAATTGTGTAATTATCCTCAATTACTTAGCCTCCAAGTAATGTCATGTTTAGCCTTACTTCCTAATAGGCAGTCTTTTTTTTTTAATGATTCCGATAATAC
Source organism: Ficus carica (assembly GCA_009761775.1). Taxonomy (NCBI): domain Eukaryota; kingdom Viridiplantae; phylum Streptophyta; class Magnoliopsida; order Rosales; family Moraceae; genus Ficus; species Ficus carica. The sequence continues at coordinate 3,793,968 of CM019740.1, read as the reverse complement.
AAATATCGTCCTAGCTACCAACAGTCTGATGATGTTAAATTACAATCCAAAATTTATCTACAAATAACTGAACGACATATATGTTTTTCTTAGGACTTGTTTGCCACTTAATTTTTATTGCTCCAAATATTATTTAAGACTATTCTAGAATGTTCCTAGTCCTTATTCCTAATTTTGTATCCACAAAATGATTAGTCACTGAATAATTTCAATACTGCTTAAAAAATTACAGTACTATCTTAATCATGTTATAAGCTATCATGGTCATTAATTGATTAGAACAACACCATAAATTATGATTTTGTCTTTTTTGCCATAAAGTCTCTTACTTGATTTGATGAACTGTCATCGAGTCTTACTATCAGTGCTCAAACATATTGTGATAATAAAATTATGAATTTCACATTGATATTCATAATTTTCATGAAACATCACATAAACACATATTACAGACTTAAATTTCTTTATATCTAAGGAAATCACTAGTCCGTCAAAAAGTTCGGTTATTACACCTAGATGGGACAAGATGAAGCAGAATAATTCCACCTCCTTCCTCTGGGTGTAGGCGCAAGTCATAGAGGCAGTCCTAGTCAGAGACTGCACATATGTGACAGATGATGCAATCTCAAGTTGTGTCGAATAATTTCGTTAGGAATTAATTTTGATGATAAAGGAATTTTAATTCTAGAAATTATTTGAAATGCAAATAATTATTATCTTGGATAAAATGGTAATATTTGAAATTTAAAATTGAATTAAATTTGTTATCTTTAGATAAAGATCACAATTTAATTTAAATTTAAAATGTGAATAATGATTAAATAATTTAAATTAAAGGTTGTTATCTTTGAATAAAGATCACAGTTTAATTTAAATTTAAAAAGTAAAAAAGATAATATCTTAAATTAGATATTCTCTATGAATTTGAATTTAAATGAATGGATAATTATCCATGAATATGGATAATCTTTTGTTTAAACTAAGGATATTGCTTGTGAAAAATTAATTAATTAAATATTTATTGGTTGCTATAAATATTTGATTGATGGAACAATTTTTGACAACCATTAACCATCGTATGCGTTTTTTTTTAGGGAATGGAGGGAGAAAATTTCAGTTTTTTTATTTCAGTGATTCTCCATAGAAACAATGGTTTTCATCATTGAGAACGGAGAGAAGGTGAAGAAAAGGAGTATTGTTTTGTGACTGGAAATTCTACCAAGTGTGCCTACTCACCCATATGTGGAAGTGTCATTCATAGCTTGGAAGATCAGGTGGTTGATGTTCATCATCTAGAAGCTATATTGACCAATCCGAATTGATTGCCAAACTGGTATGTATTAATGTAAATTAATTATTCATGAGTTTGTATGATCCTACAAGTATTGTTGATGCCATAAATCTTTAACACAACACCAGATGGAATCACCTGACGTGATCCGCCTTGTACCATCGTGCTCCGCCAAGTCGTTTGTAAAAAAGAAGACCTTCGAATAAGGGGGACATCAGTGAAATGTCTGCTAAGGGCACTCTGATGCTTAAGTCAATAAGGGGCATTGATGAGCAAGCGAAGAAGCAGAGTTTAGGCAAGGAAAATTAGACCATACCTGAGTGAGTGAGGCACTCCTCTATTTATAGGTATTTCCCATGGGTTCGGGTCCTCAGGTGACCCTGATGGGTTGTATTCCGAGCGGTCCCGATAGGTAGATATGCTTCGGGTGTACAGATACTTGATCTCCACTAGACGGATGTCACGTGCCCTACCATTCGGGTGATGGGGGGGACATGAGTGCATGTCGTTAGTACTGGCGCATGTGGCCAGTACTGTGTCAGTTCGGTTAGGTGGTAAAGGGTGGCGCTGGAGTAGGGATAAGGACAAGTACAATGATTGGTACTGGACGTCAGGTGTTTGGTGGTGCAGAGTAGTAGGTGTGGCATGCCTATCACAGTACGATTATTAGCCAGTATGAGATAGAGTGACAAAGGCAGCATGGGCCGACCATCTCGAAAGGGACTCAGTTGTGGTCGGGGAAGTGTTGCTTGGGCTAATACCTTGGAGCCTGATGGTGATCTGCCCGAGGTTCTTAAACGAAAGCTAATTCGGGGATCAACAGCCCAACGGAGGTGTTGGTAGGTCAACCGGGTGACCCAAAAATGGACTCCATTTACAACTGTGACCCGACTTCTCTGGTCTGTTGAGTCTCATCAGGTGGTCAGATGTTCTCCATTGAGCGGGCAAAAAAGTCTATTGGTTCTCGTGCATCTCATTCCCTGATGGATAGATGGTCTCCAGCACCGGAAATATTACACCATCAACAAGTATGGTAAAAAATTTTAAAAACCCATCATACTAAGTTTTTCGTTGCGTAGAATATGTTCTCCAATTTTTCCTTCAAGAACATGGTTGGACTCGCACAGATAAGGAGTTTAAAAAGGGAGGGCTCGCAATGGAAGTGGGTCACGAAAGGGATTGGGTCAAGAGGGAACGATGGATCTCAGTGGATCTGGGTCGCAAAGGGGCTATGCTACGTGATGTGAGGTTGCGATGGTAGTGGGTCAAAGGCGACAGCTCTTTCCGGTGGCTAGTCTTATTCTCTCTCGTCTTATTCTCTCTCCGTTCTTAGGGCTTTCATATGAAGTTTTGGGCCCCTTTGGTAGCGTTTTGAAAATAATTTTGTTTTAGATATAAAAGTTAAAATAAGAGGCCCCGTTTACTATTGATTTGGAAACATTTTGGAAAGAGATCTCACGGTTTCCAATCAATATATTTGAAAATAATTTTGAAATTTGCACCAAGTCAAAAAAAAAAAAAAAAAAAAAAAACTAAAAATCATTTTCAAATTTTGTTATGAAAATTTTAAATAAATTTTCCTAATTCTGTTTCCATTTCTAACGTGTGTACACCAAATAAATATTTTCGTAAACATACTCATACACAATTTTACTTTATCTTGTACTGAAATTACTTTCTCTCAAAAAACAATCAAATAGAATTTAAAAAAAAAAAATCTCAAAATCATTTTCAAAACATTCTCGTTTTTATTTTATACCCAAAACAAATAATTCTCAAAATGCTCCTAAACAGACCAACAATTTTATAAAAATGATGTTGAAATCGTTTATAAAATAGTATTTGGTTTTGTTTTTAGAGAGATTGGTCTGAGTATAAGAAAAAGTGAAATTGTTTTTTGGATATGTTTATGATAAAATGTTATATGTTTCAAGTCTTAAGAAATGAAAATAGAAAAGGGAAAATAACTTTCAGTCGTTTTAATTTTCTTAACAAAAGATTTTTTAAACGGATACCCATGAACTTTTTAAAAATTTCAATTTAGTCTCTAAACTCTTTTTCATGACAATCAACCCTCTAAATTTGTAATTTTTGACACTATCATTCCCTTTCACTCAAATCCATTAAAATTTGGATTGTTTTTTGCATGTAATTTTACAATTAATGTGTGAGTCATGTGCAGAAAACTGTCCATATATTAACGAATTTGAGCAAAAAGGACTACTAGTGTAAAAATTACAAATTTAGGAGGTTGATTAGCATGAAAAATAATAAAGAGACTTAATTGCTAAATTTGAAAAGTTCAGGGGACATCTGTATAAAATAACCTAATAAAAACAATTCTTACCACTATTTTGTTTTCGTTTCCATTATTAAAGTATTTGATAAACAAAAAACAATTTAGAAAATGTTTTCATTTTCACACCTTAAAAGATATGTCAATTCATTTATAAAATGTTTTGAAAACAATGCCAAATGCCCCTTTATTTTTTTCTTTATTTTTTATGTTCAGTTTATTTTTCTTTACTATTATTGAAAGTAGAAAATTACATGCAAATCTTACCTTGGCAGTAACTTTGAAATTGCCTGGAAGAACATGTTTCAGGAAGAAGTGTTGATCAATTTCTGCGACAATCTTGCATGAATTAATTACAAAGTCTTCATTATATAAGGGATACGTAGTTAAATTGTAACATATATATATAATAGCGACCTTAAAATATCTATATATCTATAAGATTAATATATTGCAGTTACAAGTGCTAAATATTTTGCAAGGGAAGTGAACAATAAGTTTGAAAAATAATAGTTTTGTAACATATTTCAAATTTGTATTTATATTGTCAAAAATCAACAGATAGTGAGGATTCTAAGTTATTTATATCTGTCATAATTTTTTTTTCAATCAGTAATTATTAAAAGGTATAACTTAATGAGTTCATTTATGGATATAACTTAATGTGTAACTTGCTTGTCTGAATAAAAAAAAAGAAAAAAAGAAAAAAGATAGTATTTACCCAAGAACAAGGTGAGTATGGACCAAAATAACAAAGATCAATATGCAATGTTTAGAGATCTAAGGGTCTATTTGGTGAATGACTTTAAGTTAAAAATTTTTATTGACTTTTCAGAAAAGATAAAACTTTTCAAAAAAAAAAAAAACTTTTAAAGATAAAAATTAAGATAAAAATTTTGAGTTTAAACTTAAAAGCCAAACGAGCCTAAGAGGGTTCCAGGCAACCCATTCAATCAAAATAACCCTGTGACGAAGGGCCCTGATTTTAGCGCGAGTGTCCTCCCAGAGCACCCCCGCCCTGAATTTGTAGCGGGCCCCGCAAAATTCCTCTCTCACGCACGCAGATTCTCCACGACGACAGCGCCTGCCACAAACCCCCCTTCTATTTTCTTTCGTACTTTCTCTCTCTAAAACCCCCAATTCCCTTCGCTTTCTCTCTCTACCCAGTCCGTACGATCCCTCCCTCGATTGATCAATGCTGGTATATTCTGCTCGCGTCTCCATTGTTTTTTGATTTGTTATGCTTTAATTTTGTGCTTCTTAACGGATTTTCGAGTTCAATTTGAGTTTCCAGTTCGGAAAACCCTAGTCTTTTTTCTCTGATTCTTTTCTTTTTTCCCCCTAGTCTTTTTTCTCTGATTCTTTTCTTTTTTCCTTACTTTCTCTTTGCTTGAATTGGGGTTTTGTTTGCTCTGCTAATGTCGTCCTTTTCATGTCTTTGATTAATTTGAATTTTGTGTTCGGTTTTGCTTCTGAGTTATATGGATTTTGGGCCTTTTTTTTATTTTAATTTTGATGGTTTTGAGCTTGAGAGTTTGATTTTGCATATATATTGGTAATTTAAAGTGTTAAATTACTTCTTTTATTTATTCAGTGTTTGTTTTGACTTTGGCTCTACTTCTGTTTGGCTATACTTCTGTTTGGCTACTGCGAAAATTCAAGAAAAAAGAAACAATGCAGAATTTTGAAAGCTGTCTTGCGGTTTTCCAATTGTAAATTTCTCTGGGTTGCTTCGGAAAAAGAAGTTTTTTTTGGTCAAGTGTGTAATATTTTTTGTATTGCAAAATCTTTGTGGGTAGAAAACATGTAGCTGATTTGCTCTTTCCTTAACTTACATAAGGATAATTATTTGTAAAATGTTTTAGCTTCATGCTAATTCTAGCTGATGGCATTGCAGATACGCCTCGGATGGTTTAAGGCGTGGTCTGTTTATGAATGTGGGTTTTCTAATGTTATGTTGCTTGCTTAGAGGAATTTCTTTAGATATGTGTTGTTGTTAGTCGTACGAGATATGTGTTGGTTCACTTTGTGAGTAATGGCCGGAAGTGCAAGATTTGAGTCAAGTTCGGGTAGTCCAGAGGACTTGGATTTTGCTGGGAGCTATCCAAATGGGCAGAGGGGAAGTACCCTGTTGCCGGTTTTGATAGGTCGGGAAGCTTTCGTGAGAGTAGTGAGAATAGGATTTATAGTTCTGGTGCTAGCACACCACGGGGCAGCGCTGCATTGATGGGAGATTTTCCTCCTGTAACTCAGTTTTTGACTTTAGATCCTATTACAATAGAAAATCAGACATATACTCGGTTTAGGGAGTTGAGGAGGGCTTTGGGAATAATCTCTTTGGAAGCACTGCAGAAGACAATTCTTTTGGAGCTGCTCATTCGAAGCCTGCCCCTACTGTGGCTACAGAGGAACTCAAACGGTTTAAGGCAACTGTGCTGGATGCATGCAACAAGGCCAAGTAATATCAAATTTTCCACAAGATATTTCAATTCTTGTATTTGTATTTGAGATACTCTGGTAATGGGTCTATATGGATGTTAAGTTAATCTGCTTTTTGCCCTTAATAAAGCTAATCTTCCTTTCTTAAAGATATGTGAAGTTGTAAGTTGTCAGTTAATAATAATAATCTCTATGTCTAAATTTAGTCCAGGATTCACTCTTTTATCAGTGTTGAGACAAGCAGAATTAAACTTGTTCTTAGTGGTGGATGTAATTGCTTATGGATATTTTATTGGTCAGGGCCTTGTTATAATGTTAAAAGTTTCTCTGCTAATAATGCAACTTTTTTTTTTTTTTTTTTTTTTTTTTTTTTTATAATCAGAGGAAGGAAAAAAATTTGGAGGAATCTTTTTTCAAAGTGAAAGAGTGCATTGATGCTTTAAACATGAAGAAGCAACAACGAATGAGATGATAACAAATGAGAGATTTGGTGGGTTAAATATATTGAAGATAGGTGCTCAGAGTACTCGAAATCCTGCTGAACTTATGAATCAAAAAGTGGAGGATAGAACTAAGAATGGCATTCTGAGTAAGCGAGTTCGCTCATCAATTGCAGAAATAAGGGTGTGTATATTGCAACTTTTTGATTGCATTCTCTATCTTCATCCTCTTGTGTTTTGACCTTGTCGTTAGTGCTGTTTAGAATTTCCATAAACATGGACATATTTTACATTTAGGCAAATGCAGGTATATACATAGATGCTCATATTCGAGCATTTCTACTTACATACACATACTTTATATCATAGAAGGAGTATTTTGTTACTGCTTGTCTATTTGTGCTGTCAGTTTTAGTGCCCATTTGAACATAAACTTCTCTTTTCTTTTGAATAAGTTCTCAATTTTCAATTCTGTTTGTACTCTGTGGAATAGAAACATATAGATAGAGAGCTAAGTTCCTCTTGAATAGGGAGTCTCCACGAGAAATGATTGGTTTCAATGTTTGACTTAAAAGAAAGCAATATAATAGAAAAGAAAGGAAAACAACCTGCCTTGTAGGAAGGTATAGAGAGCAGGGAAGAGAAATCCATGTGAAAAAGAGAAAAGGGAACCATTTTACCATGGAGGAACACAAGATATCAAACCTATTGAGGAATTAAAAATTCAAAAGCCACTGGAATAAATAGGCTGTACAAAAAGTAAAGTCCATGAAAGTGCACTAGGTTTTTCCTTAAGAAAGGAGAAAGCACTGTCCTCATATGGAAAAAAAAGGGGAAAAAGAACAATAATTTGCTAAACATGGTCAGCACTAATTTAGAAAGTTGATAGAGAATACCCTTTTAGCTTTAGTTTTTACTAGTAATGGATATCATAATCCATTTGGTGAGTTATTATGCTTCCATTTTCCCGTCTTCCGAAACTATAGTTGCTTGAAATACTTAAGGGAGTTACAATTCTGAATTGCAGTTGTAATTATTTGTATGTATATGGTTTTGTTTTATGAAACATGCAAAGTTTCATTGTGTTGCTATTCTTGCGTTCCTATTATTTATCTAATCTCACTTTGAATATTAAAGGGCATTTTTTTTCCCCTTCTTATTCTGTATTCTATATGGTCTTGTAGGCGGAAGGGCCAACTAATAGCCTTGCAAGGCGGCCAATGGTTCTAGGAAAAGATAGGGATATGCTTAGAGATTGTGGTGAAGGATCTGATATCGTTGATGAAAAGATTAGAAGATTACCAGCTGGAGGGGAGACCTGGGACAGAAAAATTAAAAGGAAACGCTCTGTTGGTCCTCTTGGCCGACCCTCAGAAGATGGAGAGCCCAAACGCGCTATGCATCATAAGCTAAACAATGATCCGGGTTCATCATCTTGTGATGCCCAAACTTTTAGGTGATAATTTTTTGCAACATGCAACTTTTCTCCCTTTCTCGCGCCATTTATGCTCTTGTTTCATTTCATGTTATTGTAGTGGTGTAATAGGATGGGCATCAGTGTCATATTGGAGTTACTAAATCTTTTCACCCATGCCCATGGTCTCTTGTATTGGATATAAAAACAAGTCTTTTACATGACTTGTCAGCTGATAAATAGCTTTGACTGACTTGTTAAAACTTCTAATTTTTCTTCATGGGGATGGAAGTGTTTGTTTGACAATTTGTTCTTGATAATCTTATATCGTTTCCACTTATGTGCTTTTATTTTTTATCATGTGCAGTAGTTATTAATGTTGAAATTTACCATTTTTCACATATGTTGTTTTGCACGACAAAAGGTGAGACATCAATATGTGAGAATTTTTTTCCCCTTTTCAGGTCAGGATCCACAAATGGTACTAACAAGTTTGATGGAGCTTCTCTGCCTGCTAGCTCAAATGGCCGTGCAATTCCTAAGAATGAACTGGAGAAGGTCTCTCTTTCAAGGGATTCAATGCCTGGCATAAGCAAGGAACGACTTAAGGGAAACAATAAGTATGTTCCTACTCCTTCAGATACGATCTTGCTTGTCATTTGGTACCTTGTTTGTCAATGAAGCTTGATCATAGATCCTTGAATTAATACACCTTGATATGGTGGTTATCTTATTCATTCTGTCATTCATACGAAATTTCCAAATAAACAACTTCTTATAATATGTTTAGGTTAAATGTTCGCGAGGATAATCAAATAATTAGCCCTAATTCCTTGATAAAAGGGAAGGCTTCAAGGGCACCACGAAGTGGCGCTTTGATTGCAGGAAATTTATCTCCTAATTTTCCCCGCACATCAGGATCGCTTGAGGGCTGGGAACAACCTGCAAGTGTAAGCAAAATTTGTTCGATAAATGTATCTATCAATCGCAATCGACCTGTCACGCCAGGATCTTCATCACCTTCCATGGCTCAATGGGGTGGTCAAAGGCCACACAAAATATCTCGAACTAGAAGAACAACAATAGTGTCTCCTGTCTCAAACCATGATGAAGTACAGATATCACCAGAAGGCTGTTCTCCTTCTGATTTGGGGACTAGGTTCACTGTTTCTGGGACCAATGGGTCCCTTGCCAGGGCCATGTCTAACGGCTCCCAACAGTTAAAGGTGAAACATGAGAATATCTCGTCTCCAGCGAGATTATCTGAAAGCGAAGAATCTGGTGCATGTGAAAACCGTGACAGTAGGTTGAAGGAGAAAGGAGCAGGGAGTGGTGAAGTGGAGGAAAGAGGTGCAAATTCCTTTCTGAATACTGTTCCTTCGACATTGCATACAAAGAAAAGCAAAATAACTATCAAAGAAGAAACTGGAGATAGTGTGCGGAGACAAGGAAGGAACTGTAGGGGCTCATCATTTACAAGGGTTAACACTTCACCAGTGAAGGAAAAGTTGGAGAATTTGGCCTCAGCAAAGCCACTAAAAGTGCGAGGCTGGGACCTGAAAGGAATAACTGGTAATGCTTCTTTTGGTCAGAATATAAAGAAAGGGATTTTAAGAATGATACACTAATGTTTGTATTTGTATTTGTTTCAGCAAGTCAGGTCGTCCTCCTCTAAAGAAAATTTCAGAGCGGAAAGGCATTGCTCGTCTTGGTCATATAAATTCTATTGGATCTCCTGATTTTGCAGGTACTATTTCAATATTATGTATTTCTTGGTAAACTTAAGTAGGAGGGCATCCTAATAATGATATACTTAAAGTGATTAAGATTGATAAGACCAGAAGGTTAAAATTTGGGCATTCTAACTTCCAAATCCAGCTTACAACTTTGGTATTAACTGATGTTTGGAATTTCAACATTCTGGCACTTAGATTAGTTATTAAGTTTCTTTCTATAAGGTAAATTTGGAGATATTCCGAAAATTAGACGGAACATTTTGCTTGGTGAAAAATTATGGGTGCAATAATGTTCTACTGCATGATGTTCTAGGTGAACCAGATGATGACCGTGAGGAACTCAAAGCAGCTGCGAATTTTGCTTGCAACGCGAGCTGTATGTTTCTTAAATCAACATTGTATGTTGTCGTAGATATCTCATATG